>OU862915.1:26660705-27282685 GCA_917880885.1 Limnephilus marmoratus
ATCGCCGAAATGTATGTAAGCGCATAACTTCCGAACGCCTGCACCAAATTGGATAATTCTTTTTTTGTTGTGTTCGTTATTGTCAGGACAAGGTTTTTATAAAACAACTGGTGAGCTCTGGCATTATGAAATTTGTATAAAAATGAATCGCCGAAATGTATGTACGCGCATAACTTCCGAACGAATGCACCAAATTGTTGCACGAATCTTTTTTTGTTGTTTTTGTTATTGTCTGGTGAGCTCTAGCATTGTGAAATTTGTATTAAAAATTGCATTAGGTGGTACACGAGCTGCTTGAAAACTAAATGTACCGGGAAATAATTTATGGAAGGCAGGAGGGGGGGGAACCTGGGAGGAGGGGTTGCGGGACGGGGAAGGGGGGGAGTGGAGTGGTGAGAGGGGAGAGGGAAGGTGGAGGAGGCGGAGTTTAAACGCGAAAGGAAGGGGAACGGGACGAATGGGAAAGGACACGTAGGGAAAAACAATTTTCTTATTAAATGGCATAGCAACGCATGCCGGGTACCAGGTAGTTGGTACAATAATGTTATAGTATCGATATTATTTTAAATATCGTAACTTCACAAACATTGCAAATACGAGGTACCGAGGAACAGTAGGAACGATCAATATAAAAGTTTTCAAAGCCCAATACCTAACTACTTTTAGAAAAGACGTAGCTTGCTGACAATACTTACGCATTGTGTGTGTATTGTATATTATAGGAGCTTCATTATAGATATGACTTGAAACATCCATAACTCATAACATAATGTTAGAAATGACGTAGCGAACGGAATATATTTGCATTTATCAATGAACATTCGGTGTAAATTGCATACCGCTAGAACTGCTTTACCCTATACAAATCGGAAGTGCGCTCCACTGTTGAATTTGGTAGTCGCCACTGGTATGGAGCCCCAAAATAACTGAAATAACCTTTGACTATGAATTGGGTAGTCCGATTGGTAGATTTCCGAATCTTAACAAGCGGATTGCAATCTTTGAAGCACAGGCGTCAGGTAGGTATGTTGTCATTCTCACGGTATTACAATGAAAGATGCTCCGAGGAACTAGCGCCATTTATCCCTCCGCCAGCGGTTCGTAACCCAACGTATGCACACGGTTAACATTTATCACATTAGATCGGGTCGCTTATCCGATTCGGTTGAGCTCAACAGCTCGACTTTGGAATGATTTGCCGGCCTCTGTGTCTCTTCAAAACCTATGTTTACTCCTTCCTCTCCCCAAAAAGATCCTCCATACACTCCTGTACGGAGTTAACGTAAAAAAATCATGTTTCCTGGATTTTTGATACTTCGAAAGCAAACGTAAACAAATTTTCCTACATAATCTAACTAACTAACCATCACGCTGTTTCCGGAGGGGGAGGCAGAGAGGACAGACCGCCAAACAACTCGATCTCGGCACACACTCCTTGCCTCCTTCACAGTCATACATCGTCTCATACTATTATTCTTCTTCTTATTCATACGTCTCTTCTATTATTCTGGATGTTTTCCTACATCCATTTTTCAATCATTCCATATTTAGCATCTCTCTCCTCCAGAACATGACAGATCATGCTGTGATCCTGATCAAAGGGTCCCTTTCTTACCATCACTCGTGTTCCGTAATGTATGTTTCGCGTTCTACATAATGTGAATAATAATATCCCAACCCATCCGGTCATTTATCATCTCATGTCCACGCATTTACATGACTGCTCGCGTTCCTGCGCTCCTGTTACTTTTTTTCTGCAATTTCCTCGTCTGGCTGCCGTAGAAGGCAAATACTTTTTTTTATTAATTTTGTACTTTTGTAATTTCATTTTATTTATATAGTAATGGAGCTAAATTACTTCTTAAAATAATTATATTTTCATTAACTCGCAAATAATTGCCAAAATTGCCTTTGGGGTGATTCCAGTATCGCGGGTGCAACATTTAGACGCATATAAAGCTTCCTAATAATTAAACAAAAAACATTTTTAATGAAATTATTATTGGAAGAGCTACATTTTAACATGTTTACTTTTTATTGGTTTATAAGAATTTAATTGAAATATTAAAATAGTCAGGAGGGAGGTTCAAAGTGCGATCGCGGGTGCAACCAATTTGGCCCACCCTTTCCAGATCATACGACAAAAACACAAAAGTCTGTTAATTGTGATACATCTATTATGTTATGCCTTGATATTTCGTAAGGCGTTAAACTAATCTACTTAAAAAATAAACAAATATATAGAAAACAAAAACAACCAATGAATTATTAGCTTTTTAAACAATCGCGGGTGCAACATCAAATTATCGCGGGTGCAACTCGTCTAGTTTAAGTGTATATAAACTTCAATAAACCCTGATAGAGGACCGAAATAACAAATCCAACAATGCGTATTACTAATCAGTACACTTCTTTGTCATTTATTTATTTGGTTACGTCCAAATTTGCCGAAAATTCTATGAACATATTACATCCCATCAATCCTTTTCAAAAACAAAAATTTGTTTTTTCTTATTTTCTAGAATTTCTTTTTATATTTTGTAATTTGTAAGAGGTTCCAGATTGTTATCATCCCAATCACTTTCTGTTTCAGTTGTGGTTTTCGGAGATTTCAAAACCAATGTGAATTGGAGACGAGACACTGAGGTTCGCGCCACGGAAATGGTATCGCCGTCTTCAGATTGAAAGAAATGTTTTGATCGAATGCCTGATTTATTTTTCAGCCCTTCCTATTTATCATCCAACGTGACCATCTTTTTTTTAACTGCTTTTTTTTTTATAAAAAGAAGATTTTTCAGAGAGACTGCCTGCCAAATCATAGAATTTCTATAAAAAAAGCTGAAAATAATATAAACACACCTATTAAATATAAATCACTAGTAATACACAGCATATATTATTAGTGAAGGCATAAAAAACAATAAAATATATGATAAATCACACAATAAGGGTAGTTGTCAAAGAGTTGCACCCGCGATTCTAACAACACAATCGCGGGTGCAACCGATTTGAGTCAACGTTTATTTCAATTCAGCTAACATTATTCTCTTAAAAACGTTTAATTCAAGTTTGCCTTTAATTTCTTCTTACTTTTACAAAGTTTCAAAACTTTGGCACTTTATTTCTGTGAAAAACACAAACTTTTATATCTTTTGTATCGCGGGTGTAACAAGCAAAGAGTGACTTCTTGTAGTCAACGATGCTTAAAAAATAACAACAAGTACTTACATCTTTCGGCACATAAGAATAAATTAATATTGTCACTACACGTTTAGCAGTAAAATATAACTTCAAACCATCGGTAACAGCTGTTTCGCGCCAGTGTTGCACGGTGTGATTTTACAGTTTATATACCGATTCTTCGAATGATAATGTTTCCAAGCGCGCCAAAAATTTCAACATGAAGTAAAATCAATTATTTTTTTTTAATTATTAAATATTGACCTTCTTCTTTGAACTGATATAAAAAAAGTAACAAATACTGCGATTTAAAAATTACTGTCGAGAATCGTCTATAGCGGAATCGCCCTTTGGCAATTATTAAAATTAAAATAAACAAATTAAAATCATATTGAATTCTTTGATTACCTATTTTTTTTAAATTTAAAACAAATAAAGTTGCACACATCCGTACTATTATTTATACGTATATACTAGATATTTGCTATACCTTCTGATTAAAAAAAACTAATTTTCAGTGTGGTTCCTCCTCTCAAGTATAATAATATCTAATATTTGGATGACTTGTATTGTATATGACTTGTAAGCGTAATGAGTAAGATTAAGAAAGGGACGCTAAGATGGTTTGGGCATGTAGAGCGAATGAACGAGGAAAGGAGTGTAAGGAGAATATATGACGCAAATGTGAATGGTAGAAGAAGTCGGGGACGCCCGAGGAAGACATGGCACGACCAAGTGAATCAGATACTTGAGTCGGGCCATGTGAAAAGTCGGAATAATAGAAGAGTGTGTGCCAAGATCGAGTTGTTTGGCGGTCCGTCCTCTCTGCCTACCCTTGCGGAGAAACGGCGTGATGGTTAGTTAGTTAGTTGTATAGCACCGTTTTTGTGAAAAATCACCACAAGGGCGCTGTACAAACTTATAATACATTTCTACAATCTTACTTCTAACTACAAAAATAGAAAAACCATTGTAACAACTTATGGCTAATAATAATTGCATCCACCGGTTCAACGATCACCGATACGAAACTATATGTATCTACAATGATCGGACCAATGAACGTGATACTGCGTAAAAATGAGCTGTACAGGCAAAAATATACAAGACCATACTTACGTGGGAGGTCATTACTAGAGATTAACACTGTTATTGTTAATTTAGAGAAATTTAGGTACTTTTCGCACGCAGAGGACATAAATGGTAACAATAATATTTAAGAGGAATATAAACGCTAGAAATATTTCGAATCTCATGCCTGCAAATTTTTAAAATCGAGCGTCTTTTTGCACGAGGCTAGTAAGCGAAAAAGTGGTTTTTATTTATTTTGTACATAATTTTATAAGAACGAAAAAAGTTAGAACATGGAAAACCTCAAAAATAGTCTTAGCCATAAAGGGGTATTTTTTAAAAAATGTTTCTTTAATTACTTCATAGTTAAGTCATGAAAAAACTTTTTTTTTGGTGGTTTACGCTTATATTTTTTGTTACGTAAATAATAATTTTATTGTAATTCCAATACATAGAAAAGCTAGTAAAAGCTTCGATTTATCCGTAGCATATTTTTTAATGTTCATACTGTAAGCCGATTCGTCATAAAGATTAATCAAACTATTATCTAAATAGGATTTCACGTATATATTCATCTTAATATGTTCTTTAATGAGCGTATTTTGAAAACAAAAGCAAAATATTATGAAGGGCGGTACGATAGTACAAGGATTTGATAGGACTATATGTTATGTATATCTTCCTAAATATGATTCGTTGATTCGTAACTCGGTAAGAGAAAGATTGATGTAAGGATTCGAATAATCTTAATCCAATAAGAAAAGTCTGGTTAAGGCAAATCATAGGCAAAACAAGAATAGTGCTCTCAGATAGGTATATTTTATTTAAGGGTATGAGAGCCCAAAAAGGTAGGTTTTTAATTTGGACCTAAATTCTGTTGTCTTGTTAAGCATCTTAGTTCCGGAGGGAGTTTAATCCAATACTCCGAAAGCGCGAGCTAGCGCCAAACTTTAATGCCGACCTGACGTTGATTGTTGATACAAGGACCGAAAAGCTGCGTGCCCGCCACCCACGCCTTTCTCTGACGCCCCTATGTGTTTTGCTCATCTTACGGTCATTGTAAAGTCAGGGAAGTGACCCGCACGAGATGGATGGTATCAGGTTCAGGACAGCTTTTTCGGTTATACTAACTACTAAACACTGTACTACTATACTCCATACTACTATATTATAGTGTAGGTATATAATGTTTTTTGGACATTTTGTTACATTCCTATTACGGAGACAATATTTAGTTCTAGGCAATATCTTCTTATTATGTACAAATAGATTTAGAATCATGGTTTTACCTCAAGTTACTGAATCTGAATATAATTTACATAATAATTCGTGCTCCACTTCCAATATGTTAGGTTCAATAATTGACCCCATGTTGATGTTAAATATACGTATTTAAATGACTGTATCTGACCGACAGGTGCCCCCTTTCATATATTATGTTTTGTTTGCCCCACCATGACGCCTATCCTGCGAAAGTAGTTACCTATTGGTGCACGAGGACGTGGTATCTCTCTTTCTCATAAGGTAGGTATATATTGGTACTTAAGGAAATGGTATCCCTTTCTCATTAAGTAGGTACTAATTGTTACACGAGGAAATGGAATCTCTCGTTCTCATTAAGTAGGTACTGATTGTTACACGCGGAAATGGTATCTCTCTTTCTCATAAAAGACACAACATTGTTTAAAAGGTTACAATGGAGTTTTTAAGGAAAACGGTATGATAGGAATCTGGGGGTCAGAGTTCAGAGTGTCCAGGAGTGACGGACATATAAATCCATCCCTCCCGCTGCGGTGCAAAACGATGGGTCGAGAGAGACCAGCTGGAAAGGTCAACGTCTGCCGCCAAGTCCTGTACACACCACACCCGATGAACCCGGGCACCTCTGCTGAGTCCAAGTCTAAGTCGAGAACCACTTGTTGTGACCTATGGCAGAGGCGTTGGTTATCCAATAAATGGTTTCCGGGGCGGCGGTACCCATTTTTCAAACCAGCCTCCCAAATTTTCACCGGTATCTCTCAGTGGCAGCACCAAAGAAAAGTTATGTACTCCTATCGTAGAAAAGTTATGTACTCCGAGTTAACTAGATTCTTGTTTGTCTAGTGGCATACCGTATGGTAGGACTGCGAGATCCTAGATAGTACTTAGGCCGGGTAAGAGGGCACTGAGAGCGGGTATTCTAAACTATTTCGAGTCAATTTGGACCACAATCGGTGGGGCATAATAAATACATACATTCAAATGAGAGGTCTTTAATTATTGACTGTGCGTGCGTAGGAAATTTATTTACGTGTTTTTTTTTAAGTTTATGATTTTTCTTCACGACACATTCTACGCCTTCATCATTAAAACGATCATCGTTTCGATAAGACATTACCATAATTTACAAATTTCTCGGGCGCATCGCCACATAAATATTATTATCTGCTTTACTTGTTTTTAGAATTTCTCGTTCTTAGTTTATTTAATTTCTACACCAAAGTAACAACTGTGAACCAATAGGACTATGGCAAATTGTGAAACTGGAGGAAGCCGGGAAGGAGGGAGAAGAAAAATAAGAATTTTGGGTAGTACCTACTTGCCTGGCCATTCAGATATAGGCACTAAACACAGCTAAAACCATATCAAACAACTTTTCGATTCTAAATGGGTGTACCACTCTCGAATAGCCTAGTTCAATATAAAAAAAACTTAGTGCTTTGTGTCATCTGCATATTATAAAGGTTTATATTATCATTTTATAATTTTTTTGTTTGTCTCTTTGTTAATAACTTTGATTAAAACTACTAATTTCGGTTGTGTGAATCTGTCTGTAACTGTAGTTCAATGAACACTAGAACACCAATTTGTTTGGAATTTAAGTATCATTTTCAAAATTGGAACTGCTTGTAATAAAGCGATAAAGTTATTTTGTTTGTCTTTTTTCTCACGAAAATGGCGCTATAGAAATCATTAAAAAATTATTAATATTTCATAATTCTTATTATTAACTGATTTTTTCAGATTCATTCATTAAAAATTATTAATTTTCCCAACAAAGCTTACTTCAGACTTAGGTACCTAGTTGTAGAAATTACCTCAAGATATAATTTATGCCGCTATTTTTACAATAGTTAGTGGTGTAATGGTCAGCATAGTCGCCTCCAAGCAGTTGATCGGGGTTCGATCGTCTGTCGTGGCAATAAATTTGTAATTTCTTTAAATTTTAATTTTGATTTAGCAGGGGTGCCCGGGTTCATGGGGTGAGGTTTGTCTAGGTATTGGAGGCAGATGACTAGGACACACTGAACCCCAGATTTCTACCCACCCCTTAAACCCTTTTCCTTCCCAGAACTCTCCTCTCCTTCCTTTCCCCAAAAAACCCTCTACACAGCATCCCCAAAGATGACATAGGCCCTGAGGGAAATTATTTTCCTCAGGGCCTCCTGTGTGGAGCTCATGTAAAAAAAAAATCTTTCAATTGCGTTAGTGTTATTTATTTATTTATTTAACGCCCAATGGGCTTTTACATTTTGGTAGTACAAATGATTCATGACAGATTATTTAACATATACAGAATAATAAAAATAAAATTTGATAAAAAAGCACACAAGTCATAAAAATACAAAAATACAGCGATTTCATAGGTTTTCAGAAAAACAGATAGGGTTAGGAATAGTTTTGGAATAATAAGTTTTTTAATAATAAGTTTAATAAGTTTAAGATAATAATAAGTTAATATAATAAGTTTAAGTGTTAGAGCAATAATAATCTTGGGACCAAATACATTTGCGAGAATTGTAAATATATTGTATTTTCCTTAATCATTTAGCAATGTCGACTGTGTAATATAACAGGTCCCTACTTTTCTTATTTTTAAATCAAGTATCGTCGAACTCGACTACCAAAAAATCTTCCTCTGCTTAGCTGTTCCCAAGGTCTTCAGTCTTCACCCAGTCAATCCACCGACTGGATGGTGACTAACAATTACGTCATACTTACTATTTTCAAATCCTCTCTCTCCAACCGCTATGTCAAGTAGTGCAGAGTACTTAATACAAGGTGCGATACAATATATACAAATCTTTATTACATAGTATAAATTTTATTGCTATGTAATTTTATTTTATACCATAAAATGAAGTCGCTTCCGCTGTCTATGCGCTTAGATCTTTTAAACAACGCAACGAATTTTCACGCCGTTTTTCGACAATAGATAGAGTGATTCATGAGGAACGTTGTTAGGTATGTAATATGTCAAGGTTTTGTGTAAATTGGTAAAAACATATAAATAAAGGGAGCGGGCTGGCATACGGACGTTGTGGATTTGATTTAACAGATGGCGTTGGTTACAAAAGTTGGGTACTGGCGTGGCGTTGTATTTCGTTAGCCACAACAAAGTGTGGTCGGGTCTACTAGTATATAATAAATAATTTAAAAAAACTGTCCAAACAAGCGAAGCTAGCTGTCCATAATGGAGTGCAGGCTACCCTGATATATTATGGAAGTGAGGCATGGAACTTGCAGAGGAAGAAGACTAAATGCTGTAGAAATGAGATCCCTGAGGCGTATGTGTGGTAAAACAATGTACGATCGTGAGAGAAACGTGGAGCTCCGCAAAGAATGCAAGTTTGATGAAAGCGTAATGAGAATGAGTAAGATTAAGAAAGGGACACTCAGATGGTTTGGGCACGTAGAACAAGTCCGGGAAGCCCGAGGAAGACATGGCACGACCAAGTGAATCAGATACTTGAGTTGGGCCATGTCAAGAGTCAGATGTATGATAACGAGGCAAGGAGTGTGTGCCTAGATCGGGTTGTTTGGCGGACCGTCCTCTTGCCTACCCCTGCGGGGAAACGGCATGATGGTTAGATAGTTCTATTTAGTAATAATAATACTGGACTCCCAACTGATTTATTCTCGACACAACACAAATTATTTTTAATAAAATTACAAAAAAAAAAGTTTTTCATCATTTCATTCATTCAATTTAACCCCTCAGGCCTCTGGTCCATTTTTTCGGAAGGTCAAAATATTTCCGCTTTGCAATACAATATTTCCAAACGCATTCGAAAACATAACTGTTTTTGAAAGGTGATGATGAAATAAACACAATTTTTTTGAAGTATAATAAAACATTTGAATGCAAACATAAAAAAGTTTTAAAAATGGCTCACCTTTTTTTGTAACTGAAATTGCTGAAAACGAAAAAAAAAAACATATTTTAACAGACATATTTAATTGGGTTAACGTATTATAACGTTCCACGTTCAACAATCCACGTGAGGCATATAAAGGCGTCAATGTATTTAAAAAGGGCTTCAAACCCAACACATCTCTGTGCACAGATAGTAATGGAGACATAATAGGAGATAAGGAAAAGATCAAGACTAGGTGGAAAGAATATTTTCAACAGCTCTTAAATCCCAATAACAACCTGACAGTCGAACCAACTCCAATTCCGGACGAGCTAAATAGTGATGAAACAACGAGAGCGCCATCAATGGCAGAAATAAGGGCTGCCCTAAAGAAACTGAAAAACAATAAAACTCCGGGAGGAGATAATATCCCTGCAGAGCTCTATAAATATGGAAACGAACAACTGAAGAACCTGCTACACAATCTCATTGTGAAAATATGGACCGCTGAAAGAGTACCACAAGAATGGAAAACTAGCATAATATGCCCCATACATAAAAAGGGAGACAAATTGAAGTGTGAAAATCACAGAGGAATATCGTTACTTTGTACAGCGTATAAAATTTTCACAATGATTTTGAAAGAAAGACTAGGATATTACTCAGAAAACTTCCTAGGAGAATATCAGGCAGGGTTCAGGAGGGGGAGATCCGCCACTGATCAACTCTTCACTACTCGACAAATCCTGACAAAATGCTGGGAATTCGATATAGGTATATATCAACTATTTGTTGACTTCAAACAGGCGTATGACAGTATAGATAGGGAGAAAATATATGAAATACTCCTCAATTTTGGAATACCGCCCAAAATAGTCAAGCTTGTAAAAGCAACAATGGTCGGATCACGGTGTCGAGTAAGGATAGGAGGTGAAACAACGGAGGATTTTAACGTTTTCCAGGGGCTGAAACAAGGTGATGGCTTAGCACCCACCCTTTTCAATATTGTACTGGAGCACGTCGTGAGGAAGACAATGATCAGTACCGACTCAAACATCTGCTACAGAAGCAATCAAATAGTTGGCTACGCAGATGACCTTAACATTGTCGGAAGATCCCTACAGGCTGTAAGAGAAGTGTTTGACCCTTTGGAGACTGCGGCAAGAGAGGTGGGTTTGCAAATCAATGAAAATAAAACAAAAATCATGATGCAAACCAGAACCCCTCACCGCAGAATAAAAGACAAAGTGAAATTCAAAGACAATTATAATTTCGAAGTGGTCGAAGAGTTTACCTACCTGGGCTCCATCGTAACGCAGGACAATGAAGACCCAGTAGAAGTAAGAAAGCGCATTACAGCCGCTAACAAAACTTACTTCGCGTTGCTGCCAGTGTTCAAATCCCGAAACGTCCATAGGAAAACCAAAATAACCTTATATAAAACAATTATCAGAACGGTCTTGGCCTATGGATGTGAGGCGGGAACACTGACAGCAAAGTCAGCGGAACGGCTGGACATCTTTGAAAGAAAGGTACTTCGAAGAATCTTAGGAGCGGTGCGAGAGGGAGAAGCATGGAGAATCCGCCACAATAATGAGCTCTATGATATTTACCAAGCTCCCAGACTCTCCACCCATTTAAGACTCCAAAGATTAAGATGGGCCGGACATGTGCACCGAATGCCAAGCACACGAGTACCGAAGAAGGTTCTGACAGGACACCCGGGAGGTAAACGAAAGGCGGGCAGACCTAGACTGAGATGGGAGGATGATGTCAGGAAGGATGCAAGAGGATTACTCCATGTTGCAGATTGGAAGAAGACGGCCGAGGACAGAGGGCGGTGGAGGCTTATTTTGAATGAGGCCAAGGCTCGAAATGGGCTGTAGCGCCATTGAAGAAGAAGATTATAACGTTATCGTCAACTCAATTTTACGCCGTTTCACGTAAAAATAAGTGATAAAAAATTCTTAAAGTTAATTTTTTTTTTAATTGCAGTCGGAAACTATTTTTTTCATAATGGTGTGCATTTTATTTTGTGGTTAAATTCTAGATACTAAAATAAAGTGTGCAGTTTTTTTTCTTTCTAGCACGCACCGTTTAGATCGTATTTTCACACCAAGTAAGGGAGACACAATGATTTATATCAGACCTATTTGAGTTGTTCCTAAAACCGAACAAATTAGTCTGAGGAATTAAGTGAACTACGCATGAAAAACCCAAAAAACACCGTCGATAAATAGATGTATATTTTAAAATTTAAAAAAAAAATTGTCTGCGAATTTTGAATTGGGTGTGCCGGTTTTCACAATGAATTCTGCTATATGTGACATTGAGAGGCAACTGTAAGCATTTTTTATGTTAAAAACTGATTCACGGACGTAAATAAATTTATTTTTATTTGTCTTGCAAGGCTATTCAATTCCAAGAAATCTTAATATTTTTATCAAGGTTTCACTACAACTGCAGCGTTTCTCTTCTTAGATAAAACTATCTAACCATCACGCCGATTCCCAGCCAAACAATACGGTATTGGCACACATTTTTTGCCTCATTCACATTCATACATCGTCTCATGCACACTGTTCTATTATTCTGACTCTTGACATGGCCCGACCCAAGTAGCTGATCCACTTAATCGTGCCATGTTTTCCTCGGGGATCCTCGACTTCTTTTACGTTCCACATTTGCATCATATTTCTTCGTTCATTCGCTCTACATTTATTTTTATTTTTTATAATGATATCTCACAAGAGTCTCAGCTGCTCCCGTCTAGAGCCAGTGAGACTATGGCATCCCCTATTGGGGTAGGTTGTGAGGCTGAAGATTAAGAAAGGGACCTTCAGATGGTTTGGGCATGTAAGACGGCCCGGCGTAATCCAGCAGTAAGGCTCTTGACTAGCATTCCGAAGGTCGCGGGACCGGCGTGGCAAATGAATTTTATTTGATTAATTTGTGTTATATCACAATTTAAACATTTAAAAATAATATATAGTATATTTGCGGCACGTTCCAGAGTGGAAGATACTCTCAGTATCGCCCTGGTGTAAGGCCACCATTCAGAATTGAAATGTTGCTTGAAATGGCTTTAGCCGTGTTTGGTTACCAGATCTGAATAGCCAGGTACTTCCCCACCTTCCTCTTCCCTACCTCCTTCCCTCTCCTTTACCTTCAGCCTCACAACATACCCCAATTGGGGATGCCATAGTCCCACTGGCTCCAGACGGGAGCAGTTGGGACTCTTGTGCGGTATACATGTGCAAAAAAATGTTTTCCTCGGGGGTCCCCGACTTATTTTACCATTCACATTTACGTCATACATTCTCTTTTCTTCGTTCATTCGCTCTACAAGCCCAAACTATCTAAAGGTCCCTTTCTTAATCTTACTCATTACGCTTACATCAGGCTTGCATTTATTGCGGAACTCCACATTTCTTACACGATCATACGTGGTTTTATCACATACGCCTCAAGGATCTCATTTCTACAGCATTCATTATATTTTCATCCTTCCTCTGCCATTTTCATGTCTTACTGCCATACACCAGGGTAGGCACTAGCACTCCATTCTGGACTGCTAACTGAATATGTACGAATAATGAGTTAATGATGAATGTAGTTATTAAATACATTTATTTGATATACATACTTTTATACAATTCAATTTCAATGACATGGAACTAGCAGAGAAAAGATGAAAATATACTGAATGCAGTGGAAATCAGATCCATGAGACGTATGTGTGGTAAAACCATGTATGATCGTGTGCGAAATGTGGAGATCCACAAGGATGATGTTAGTGTAAGCGCTCAGATGGTTTGGGCATGTAGAGCGAATGAACGAGGAAATTAAAGTAAGGAGAATAGGCATATGAAAAAATGTGTTTGGCAGAAGAAGTCGGGGACGCTCGAGGAAGACATGGCACCATCAAGTGAATCAGATACTTGAGTCGGGCCATGTCAAGAGTCTGAATAATATAAGAGCATGTATGAGACGATGTATGAATGTGAACGAGCCAGGACCGAGTTGTTTGGCGGTCCGTCCTCTCTGCCTAGCTATTCGGGGAAACGGCGTGATGGTTAGTTAGTTAGTCGGTTAAGAACGGCAAAATGTTTATTATTACAAAGTAACTGTGTAAATTACTATTTAATATTAGATTAATTTCGCTAATCTATCGAGAAAACAGACGAAGCGTAGACGGTACTCGAATTCTTAATCGGGCAAACAATTTAAAGCGATAACGTTTTGTTTACACAGCGCAATTAGTGATATTTCAACGCAAGTGCGTTTCTCTCTAAGCCCATAAATAATTCGTTTTCTTGTGTATTGAGGAATTCCCTTATCATTTGTTATTGTTTTTACCTCTCATTGCGATTTTTTTTTATTTTTTTTAAGTTTTTTTTTTACATTAACTCCATTCAGGAGGCCCTGAGGAATGTTTGCAAAGAACCGTTTTACCATAATAAGTTTTCTAAAAAGACCCTCCACATATCGATTTAGTAGGCGTGTATGAGTACTATTATGGCCCCGGGAACCATATATCGGATAACCAACACCTCTGCCGTGATCACCCCAAGTGGTTCGCTACGTTTGGTGACTTAGCAGGGGTGCACGGGTTTATGGGATGAGGTCTGTCCAGGTCCAGGGCCAGATCGAGAGAGATTGGTTGAGGGAGCCCTTACCTTTCCAGCCGGACTCTCGACCAATCGCCTTAGTCATTGATTCATACATCCGTCACTCCTGGACACACTGACCTCCAGATTCCTGCTCATACTCGCAGCTAGTTCACTAGCAACTATTGGATAACCAACACCTCTGCCGTAGGTCACCCCAAGTGGTTCGCTGCGTTTGGTGACTTAGCAGGGGTGCACGGGTTTATGGGATGAGGTTTGTCCAGGTCTTGGGGGCGGATGCGTCTGCCCACCTGCTGCATGGCGGGCCGGATCGAGAGAGATTGGTTGAGGGAGCCCTTACCTTTCCAGCCGGGCTTTCAACCAATCGCCTTAGCCATTGATTCTTACTCGCAGCTAGTAGCCTCCCTCTCAACTTTTATCGTAGATTGTTCATATTCTGCTATTTAGCTAGTAAATATGATTACTCCGAGCGAGTTTACTAGCAGATAGTGAATTCTAGCTCACCACGTAGACGTCAGGACTTTTAGTATGTTCACACTCTAAGCACCCTGAACAAGTTTCTGAAGGAATCGCTTAGGTCCCTGTTCACGCAGACTCCAGATACTAATATCTACAGCCTGTATGTCGGACGAATATCTACAGCTCACATGTTGAACTAATATCTACGAACTTCAGAGCGTTGACTAATATCTACAGAGCGTAGGTTGAACTAATATCTACAGAGCGTAGGTTGGATTAATCAGCCAAATGCGTCCAATAGTCCGATATTAGGGATTTTTACATACATACTTACATAAATTAAGTTTTTAAAACTGCATACGTAATATTACGTTATTCCAATATGCTATACATAATTGCAAATCCAACCTCTGCCAGTGCTGTAGATATTCGTCAACACTTTGGTTCTCATAGATATTCGTCAACAGTTTGAGCTGTACATGTAGATATTCGTCAACACTTTCCATCTCATAGATAATTAGTTCGATTTTTTCAGTTTTTGGAATTCCTGTAGATATTAGTAGACGCCTCCTTCACGCACCTCCTTTTGGACCATACATTGACTGGACTAATTAGGTGGCTTTTTATTAGTCATACGATATACTTAAAGATATATTTTTATATAAAATTTCAAAGACCACTTGACGTGTTTGGTTTGGTATTCAGTTCACGATCGCGGTATAATCTGATTATGCGCTATTCTCTTTTTTTACATTGCAGTACTTAAATATCTAAGATCTAAGGAGACGAAGATAGCGTCCACAATGGAGTACCGGTACTTACCCCGATGTATGGCAATGAGGCATGCAACTGGCAGAGGAAGGACAGTTGACTGAATGTTGTAGAAATGAGATCCTTGGGCATGTAGAGCGGATGAACGAAGAAATGGGGCAAAGACAACGTGAATGGTAGAGTAATCCGGGGGCTACCGAGAATGCTTGAATCTAGCTACGTCAAGAGTCAACACAATAGAAGTGTGTGATGTAGGATACAAGTAAATTAGAATACGTACGTATAAAAATATATTTTATTTAATTTATCGGGGGGCTAGAATTACAATAATCCACGCGCTTGATAGCTGCAAGATGAGTTGTAATCTAGCCTCCTAAGTTAAGTAAATTCTAATGTAAAATCCATGCTAATTTGTACAGCGCTCTTGAGGCGATTTTTCGCAAAAACAGCGCTATATAAGTTGTCCAAATTTATTTATTATTATTATTATTATAACAGACAATTTTTTTATATATTTTTTTTATTTTGTTGGAATATTTTTTAATCACTGTTAAAGGCCCTACCTATTAATCATTGAAGAAGAAGATAATAGTAGTAACAAGTAACAAATACAATTTACTGCACCCTTGAGGTGATTTTTCACAAAAACGGCGCTACAAATCATTCAACCATTATTATTAATAAATCTAAACAAAACATGAAAGAGAACAAGACACAGAAAATAATAAAAATGACGGTTATAACAGGGAATCAATCCCAGGATCTCTGTCGTAATGTGACAATGCCTTAATGCATTCGGCCATTAGAACCTATTTAATTTATGTCATTTTTGTCAATCTCGTATTTCAAATTCAAAATTAACAAAATTATTATTAACATTGTTTTCATATTTTCTGGCTGAAATAAACAAATACAACCTTTAAAACTTTGCAGTCATTCAAAATGGTGGGAACGTGGTAGCTATTCGGATCAGGTCACCAAACCCGCTTAAAGTTTAAATTCTGAAAGACGGTTTAACACCAGGGCGATACTGAGAGTATCTTCCACTCTGAAACTTGTCGTAAATATGCTATGGTTTTAAATTAATAAATTGTGAAATAGAAAATTAATTATAAATTGTGGGATTTGAACCCGCGACCTCCGGTTTGCTAGTCGAAAGCCTTGTCTCTCGACCCCACGGAGGCTGTACGAATTCAGTAATTTAGAGTGAAGTAGTGTTTGGATAAATTTTGCAGTGAATAAAAATATTATTAGGTCTTAATCTTTTTTTTCGTTCATTTTTAATTTATTACAAATAAATGCACAAGATCATCGGTTACTAGAATAACATCGTCTGCAGTGTATTGTTCGCTATCTTTATAAAAATCCGTTAAGGAAGCAGGAAAACAACACAAAATCTTTAGCACACATTAAACTACTTATCTCTTTATCTAACCCAGAAACATAACAACAATTTTATCACACGCTTTTATATAAACAAGAGGAAAATAATGACAGTGGCGCAGCGACAAACCCCTGTGCCCCCAATCTTCCACAACTAAATTTTGCCAAGAGCCAAGAACAGATAAAATATCTAAGGCGAATCTAAATGTGAAATCACTGTTTTCGATTAATCTTTACTACGAATCGGTTTACATTATGAATACGAAAAAACATGCTTTGAAGAAATTGGAGTTTTCCTATCATTTCGCTTGAGTAAAATTAAAATAAAATTGTTTCCTTTATATATAAAAATTAATGTTGTCCCTAGTGCTTTCCCAGACCTTTCATCCGATTGCTAGAAACTTTGATAATATGTTGTTGGCACGTCTGTGAAGGTTTCTGTATATAATGGTGAGCTCTGGCATTATGAAATTTGTGAAAAAATTAGAATATGTTGTGTATTTCATATAATTTAGCGACTGAGAGGGAAATCAAGAGGAGAATCCGGGAGCGGGGGGAGGTGAAGAAAGAAAGTGGAAGGTTCGTGGGAAAGGAGGGGAGGAAGGAGGGAAAGGCGCGGAAAGTGGAAGTGGAACGCCGTAGGGGGATGCGGGAGAGGAACGCGGGAGGGGCGGGAAAGAGGACACACGGGAAAGGGAGAAATAATTTCTTTGTTTATGTGGTATTGCAACGCATACCAGGTATTCGCTAGTTACTTCATAAAGAATATAAACGTAAAATAAATGTATATTTTCATTAGAAACGTATGAACGCATACAAGATCAACTTACAAATTATATTTTCATGGCTTAGATTATCTCTAAATATTTCCCTTGTTTAACTTTTTTTTTTCAAAATTATGCATAAAATAAATAAAACCCACTTTTCAGAATCGACAGGTTTTAAGCCTTTTTGCCAAGGATCGGTGTAAAAAAAAAGTATGTATGAGACATTGTATAATAAAGAGTGATGTTTTGAAAGTACGTTTTTACACGATTATCAATAATATCTGTATATTTAATTATCTTGATGTTGAAGTGAAATCTCCCAACAGATTTACCTGATACGCTTGGACGGGGAATTCTATTTTCTTTACAAGTTCGCTAACAATACCAGCAATGACCGTTCTATGATTACGTCAATCTATTATTGTACTTCGCACAAATGTTATTTTTAAACAGTACCGACGCGCTGCGTCACGCAAATTCGTTGTACGAGATAAATAAAACTGTTTTAAAGCGAATTGATGAGCACTAATAACTTATCTATGGGGAATACCGACCTCCATTCCAGAATAATTTAACTACTCGGACGTGTTAAGCGCCGCAGGCTAAGACTTTATGATATATTTATGACTAGTAAATCAAAATATACGGGCACAAAACACAAATAAAATGGGAAGGTACTTTATTTTATATTTATGAGTGGTAAATCAAAATATAAGTAGCCTAGGTTGGAATTTAATGGACATTGTAATGGACACAAAACGCAAATAAAATGGATAGGTATTTATTGCAATTTTAAATTATCTAATACAGTTCTAGAATTTAGATCGTAAGTAAATTTGAGAGGATTGATCTTAACGCAAATCCGTTTTGGCACACACTCCTTGCTACACATGTCGACTTTTGGCATGACCCGATAAAGTATTTGATCGTGTAACATCCTTCTCGGGTATCCCCGACTTCTTCCATTCTCTTTAACCATATTTTCGGATTTCAGCAATCGTAGGTAAGTCAGGAACTTTTAATTTTATTTTTTTATTTATCTATATAAAGTAAGTTTTCATTGGGTTTTTCGATGTCTGTCTCATTAGGATATTCCTGTGTCGGGACAGACTATAAACCAATACATAATTATAAACAAACGGAACTGAAATATTCTAGGAGTCGCGGGCGAATGTTTTCGTTCAAATTAAAGTACTTACAAATTTATTTTTTGTGTGCATTTCAAAATCATGCGGGCCCCCTCATTGCCCGGGCCCCAAAGCGGCAGACGGTGCCTGCCCATTTGAACGTTACGCCGCTGAACAACGACATAAGCTACTCGCTTAACTGAACAATGTTGTTATCGCATGACAAAGCCATTAACAGCTTGGTATCAACGATTACAATAATGTTATCTTTACTATCTCAACAATAGCTTATAACATAGAAAGTACCTATTAATTATGTAGGTAGGTACTTTACTATCTCCCCGTTAATGTTTATACATACTTTTATTATTAAAAGATAATTATTATATATTTATTGTAAGCAATGAAGTGGTCGTAAGAATTTATTGATAATGCCACGCGAATGGGAAATTATCACTAAGAAAACACTTTCTCTCACATAATTAATTAATAATTAATTTATTCAAGTGTTTGTTTCCGTATCATTTTGAAAATCTAATGATGTTTTATTTATTCATTGTTTGAAATATTTACAGAGCGTAAATAATTATTACATTTGAAATTGTCATTAGGATGTGCAAAGATATTATACTCCAATTAAAAAGTTCACAGCATGCGTAAATCAAGGTTTAGTTGTTACAACGTGAAGATGCTGCTAGTGATACAGCAGAAATAATAGAGAGCAAAATAAAATATAAGACACAGTAAGTATTGCAATACAAAGAAAGAGAAGAAGAAAGAAAATATTAAAAAATGCTTGTTAATCTTGAAACATTTTCTGATTATTTCTGGGGGTCTCACACGGATGCATTGCACGCATTCAAGATGGTATTACATTGTTATTCGACTTCGTGAAAGAAAATTTTAGTTGAAAATAAAAAATTTAAAATAATAACTAGGAAATTGGAGAACTTGACGAATTAATCGACGGTCCCGAAGAACAAGATCTTCTAAATTTGAAAATCGTTGGTTTGACTTATTTCAATTGAATTCTTCAAAGGGAAATTGATATTTTGAGAATTTAAACGACATACAACGTATCAAAATAATACTGTATTTCTTGATCTCAATAACAGTAAAAATGCAGAAATTAATCTTTAAACACCTCTACTGCAAAACTACAAAGTCGCCCATCCGATATTGTTCATAATTTTTTCATATTATTTTTTTCGTACCACTTTTTACCCTTTCCTCGCTAAAAATAATAATCAGGCGTATACAATACCATTTCTTTGTACTGGATCTGTCATCTTGACAGCTGTCATCCGCACGCTTACGCAGCTCTGTAATTAAAATGACCCCTCTCCTGTTTACGGCGGAGAGGGGGTAGCATAACTTTTCGTTTATCGCGTGAGCAGCGGTTACGGCGTATATCATTGAGCTTAGAGTGCCTCATCTGCTTAGGTGTGGCGAATCTGTATAGCGAGCGATATTGTACGTGCGATGATCTTTTATCTTTTATAGCCGAGTCTGTCGGCCCAATTAAAGGTAAAACCAGACACAAAAGTAAACTAAGGTAATTAATGAATAAGCAGGTTTAGTTATTACGAAAATGTTATTGATTTATTAGTTGTCACTACATAATTCGTGTTATTATTATTAATAGGCTTATAAGTTTATCTCAGGTTGTAAGATAGATTTAATTTTCAAGAATTTCTTTACTTGTGACAAATTAGGTGCCTACCTACAGCAATAAAACACTACTATTGATAAAATACCTTTTTTATTCAATAAGGCGGTAGGTACCTTTGTAGCAAAACCAGTCCAGGGACGGCACCAAGTTAAGATAATAACACACATATATATTACGGTTAAGTACTGGGGGCAGATGCTTAGCCCCCGGGCGCCGCTTTTAGTGGGGCGCAGAGTCGACAGTAATAATCTGTTGCCGAGAATATTTACAAAGATTCTTGGAATCAGTTAAAAATGAGGAAAAGTGGAATTTTAGAGTTTTATTTTTTTTCTGAGAGTTTTTTTTTAATTGATATCAATCTGTAAAATCGATAATGCGCCCATTTGATTGTTACTTTTTTTTGTTAATAGATGTATATATTTTTTAATAATAACATCACACATCAATAAGGCCCTGAGGAAAAAAATCCCTCAGGGCCTATATCATCATTGGAATGCTGTGTGGAGGGTCTTTTTAGGAAGGAATGAAAGGAAGTGGAAGGTTTCTATTAGAAGGAAGGAGAGGAAGTTCTGGGAAGGAAAAAGGAATGACGGTTGGGTGTGAATCTGGGGGTCAATGTGTCCAGGTGTGACGGATGTATTGAATTGGCTGGAGAGGTCTAGGTTAGGTCTCCCTCTACCAGACTCTCCCGTTCCGGCTCGCCACGCAGTAGGTGGGCAAACGCATTTGCCACCAAGACTTATACAAACCTCACTCCATGATCCCGGGCACCACTACTAAGACACCAAACATAGCGAACAACTTGGGGTGATCTATGGCAGAGGTGTTGGTTATCCAAGCTTCATTCGAATGTTCCTTTTTTGGTACAGGTAGGTAGGGAAAACCGTTGTTGACTTGGCCTACCGTATATATTTCGGTGTGAACGTTTGCATTTCGACCATTTAAACTCGCACAAGTAAAAAATAACCTATTTTCGATATCAGTTGAACAAAGTTTACAGCGCCCATGGGGTGATTTTTCACAAAACGGCGCTATACAAATTATCCAATTATTATTTAATGGCTTCAGACTTTATGTCCTGGGCTAAATCTTTCCCACAGGAAAAACGTAACCCTTTCACACACTTTTCCGCAAATGATCATCTGATCAATCCACGCTATGCAATTGCACTATTATAAGTATTATAAATACAAAACAATACAAGAACAACATGTCAACCTACTAGAGACCAAATGGGAATATAATTCACCGACTCCAGATATTTTCATATCAAAGGGTTCGGCTCTGTGGCATTTCTAATTGAACCTATAAATCCTACTGATCCCTCAATATAAATATTTAAAAAATCTTTTGTAATCCTACATGTATTTAAAATGACTGATTTTTGCATTTTTATATACAAATTCTTTGACAAATCTAATATGCTTAAATTTTGAATCAGATTCCTAGGTATTATGCCAGTGGCCGAAATAACAAATGTTAAATATTATTAAATTTATTTATTTATTTTATTTAAATTATTATTATTATGAACATAAGTTTTATTTTTATTTTTATATGAATACCTCACAAGAGTCCTAGCTGCTCCCGCCTGGAGCTAGTGAAACTATGGCGTCTCCAATTGGGGCATGTCCGTTTTCTAATCACAAGCGTCCGCTTCTATAAAAGAGAAACTGTATTATTTTAAATGAATGAATTAATTGTGTAATAACACTTGTGTTATTAATCACATAAAATTTATTTGCGCATACCGGGATTCGATCCCGCGACCTTCGGATTGCGAGTCAAGAGCCTTACCTAGACCACGGCGGTCGTCAACTCTGATTGATTTTTTTTTATTTCTTTGAAGGCTGGAGTAAAAAAAATATCGTCGAAAACATAGCAGGTAGAAGTGAATGGTAGAAGAAGTCTTGATCGTCCGAAGAAGACATTGCACAATCAAGTGAATCAAATACTTGTGTCGTATAATGGGGCATATATTATGAAAAAAGAAAGGGGTGTAAGGAGATTGTAATGACGTGGAAGTGATTAGTTAAAGAAATCTGGGAACACAATCAAGTGAACAAAATACTTGAGTCAAGCCATCTCAGGAGTCAGAATAACAGAAAAGTATGTATGACGCGATGTATAAATGTGAATGGCAAGGAGTGTGTGCCACCACCGAGTTGTTCAGCGGTGGGACCTCTCTGTCTACTCATGTGGGGCAACGGTCTGTTAGTTAGTTAGTTAGAAATTAATAACATATTGGTTTAATACGCAAGTCATCAGCGCGGTTAGAGCGTTGACTAAGCAGTGATTAACTTTATCAAACAATGCGGTCTGAACTTCCCGGAGAGAGATGATGAAGAATTGTTATAAGTTTATTTAAATCCATATTCAACTGGCGGTCTTTTGATACCCTTTTTATCAGAACTTGCGGCTATAAATATAATAATAAAGCTTGTTTAAATAAGATAAAATAATGGCAAACTTTTTACAGCGCTGTTTACTGATACAATCACCTGAAGGACGTTCCACTTCTTTACATAGTATAATAGTAGGAGAGCCGACGATATTAAACCTATAATGATAGGTCTCCCAAAGTTCGTACACAAAAATCGTCAGGTCATTCATAGGGGTACACAAAATGGCCGTGCTGCCATGTCTGGGACCAGTCAACACTAAAAAAATTTTTCAAGACTTCTGTAATGATAAGTCTCCCGTATTCTTAGTGTTCCTCGAGACAGGGAAGGGGTAGGACTATACGAAAAGGCAGTGCTGCCCGTCCCCCTGATGGGCCGTCTCTGTTGCTGCTGAGAAATAAGAGACACCTCGTACGAGGTATCTGTACTCATCGGTCTCCTCAAAAAACCAAAGCTTATCTGAAAGATCATCAAATTTTGTGTAAGAAAAACCACTGCTGCCGTTTCCAAACAGTGGACAACATGGCGGCGCACAGTGATTCGTTTCATACATGCTAGACGCTAAAAACTCTTACACATGATTAAATTATTTTTAACTCTATATTGAGGTATAGTCAACATAAATTTTATGAAAATTTGTGCTAAAAATTTTTTTTTTTTTTTTTCGTTTTTTTTATTATTATTTTTATTTAATAATTTTAAAATAATGTGTTAATAAGTATTTGACGTTTATAATAAAACAATTATATGTAAAAAGTTAAAAAAAGTGTATTTTGAGTGTAATAAATTGCTAAAATTACGCTCAAATTAAGGCTTATTTTCAAAGATATAAGCCTTATTTGGTTTTTTAACTTTTTTTCACCACTTGCACTGAGCTTATCAAGTTCAAATGTACTTAAAATTTTGTTAAACATTCCCTCAAGCCTTTTTTTTCTTCGGCAAACTCTTCCATGTCACGAACAATTCCAGCTTGGAAATTTCGTATGTGGTTCCTGTAAAATGAAAAAATAGTAATAATGTGGATTGGTGTGGGTTAATATCGAAACTGATATGAATAGAATATTAGTTGCACTATTTAAAAAAAAGATTTTTTTTTTGCGATTTTGATATACTCTCTGAGATAAATTCTCGAGAAGATAGAAATTTAACATCTTTTAGGCCAAAAAAAACACAAAACTTATTTATTATTTAAAAAACAATTAAAATTATTTACACTAAAGTATTAAGAAAAAACTTTAAAACATACCTTCCAAAGTAGCCTCCATTTTACAGAACCGAAAAAAAACACTTTTCAAACGAAGTACACAATTTTAAACGTCGAGCTGCAACGAGCGAATAAATGCAAATGATAATTTCAAAACACATTATCCGACTTTAGGCCTCTGGTATGAGTAAATGCGTGCACTAATCACCTCAATTAAGCATGCATTTATTATCCTGTCTATCTGGTAATGTCGCCATGACGTCATTGTTTGGGAATTCAAAAGTGCGGCGCGGCAGCAGCGTTTGAAAGTCGCCCTCCGCGCAACCGAGATTGGCGTTTCAATTCGGTTTCATCAGCGATCGCCCGGTTTTTTTCGATTTGTATTATTGAAATACGCCTTCCACTATCACGAACAATGAATTTTACGTGTCGTTGATTGTTTAAATAAATGAAATCGCATGTTTTATGCGATATTTTTCGATTTATCAGCCGTTTCCATTGTGTTTTTTTTTTATACTTTCTTATGTCTTTCGTTACATAAGAGAGACCTCGTACCCAGGTATCTATATTCATCGACTTCGTCAAAAAACCAAAGCTTATCTGAAAGAGCATAAATTTTCGTGTAAGAAAAACCACTGCTGCCATTTCCAAACAGTGGACAACATGGCGGCAGCAGCGTTTGAAAGTAGCCCTCCGCGCATTCGAAATTGGCGTTTCAATTCGGTTTTATCAGCGATCGCCCGGTTTTTTTCAGACATACGCCAGCCACTATCAAGAAAAATTAATTTTACGTGTCGTTGATTGTTTAAATAAATGAAATCGCACATTTTATGCGATATTTTCGATTTTTTAAATAATTTATTAAATTTTCCCATTTTCCCAATTTTTTTTTTATATTGCTGTCGAAAACTTTGGTTTCATAAATACATATGTACATTTTAATTATTTTGTTATAAAATATTCTATTCGAATATAAAGCGCGGTGTTTTCTCTTTCTTACACCGTTTAGATCATATTTCGCACCATGATAGTAAGAGAAACACAACGATTTCTATGAGACCTATTTGAGTTGTTTCCAAAAGCTAAAAAATTAGCCTAAGGGGTTAATTATTAAAATTATTTCGATATCTACTTTATTGCATGTCTGATATGATTCACAGGTATTATCAGTTCCAATTAAAAAATTAAAAGGTTATTTAACTTGAATAATTTTACGCATTTCTCAGAGATATCATCACTCATGACATCATTATCATGTACTTACAGACCACCTAAATTAATATTTATAATAGCCTTTTCTAAAAAAGTATTTTTAAAATATTTTTCTGACCTCAAACTAAATGATGGTTCGTTCTTTGACGTCAGTGGTTCGTTCCGAGAAAGTTAAGGTTAAACGGATCATATACGTTATAATCTATGCATTTTAGGAAGAAATACTTTTACAAATGCTTTAAAATATTTAGATCAATTATTTGTTTGTGCCCGTACATACGCAATATGAATTTGAATGAAGAGTTCTTTTGTCCGTAAACAAACTCAATTCTTTCGAGAAGATTGAATTAGATTGAATCACCGACACCACATTATATATTTTATGTGTCTTTGTATACGCACAAACCTATTTGTTCATATTCGTGTTGAATTTGCACCGTCGGGATGCGTCGCAAACAAATAATTCATCTTAATATTTTAAAGCATAACTTGCAAAAAGTATTTTTCCCTGAAATAATAAAAATAGCGCAATCTATGAAAGAGCAGCTTATGAAATCTTGTAAGTTTACCCATAATTTCTCTGTTCCAAACTTTGCAATATTCATACGAGAGGGTTCCACGCAATGAGTGAATGTTATTCTGGATACAATGGTTCCACTAGTCTGTTGAACAACTCATCAGATCGACCGCGATCTGAGCCCAGTTGCCAATGAGTTTTGATTGTCTGGATTGCCCCTCACACAGAGATCTATGTGATGGACAATCTATTGCAAAATTAGCTTCTTTGTTTTTTTGATTTTTATTTTTGGAGTGTTATGACGTGTTGCGCTACCTCCTGCTTTAACCAATGTTTTGGATAGCGTTACAGTGTCCATCATCAGGGCAAATATGTAATTAGGGAGGAATGCAGATCCGGGCACAGCTTGTTTTTGGCAAAAAAAACCATGTTTCACCGCGTTTTAAGTTGAGAACTTTAATCTGGAAGGTGAAAAAAAGTGCGGAAAGCAATAAAAATTTTTTTTGAATAAGTAATTAATTTTCAATTACGTTAAGTAAAATTTCACTTCGCGAACCGATACCGCCATTTTGTCACTAACCTAAGAAAAGAAAGTGCCCCTTTATAACGCCTACTCGCGTCAAGGCAAGAAAAACATCCCAGTTTTCAAGTAGTTTAGCGGCTACGCTAGGTTTGTGTTACATGGTTTGTGATTCAAAAGAAAGTGCCCCTTTATAACGCCTACTCGCGTCAAGGCAAGAAAAACATCCCAGTTTTCAAGTAGTTTAGCGGCTACGCTAGGTTTGTGTAACATGGTTTGTGATTCTGGCGTACAATATCACAAAACGAAAGCTAATTTTAATTTTACGTAATCGAAATATAGAATGAAATATTTTCCACTTCCCTCAACGCAAATAGTTGCCTTTTAATGTAATTAGGGTGAATCAACATAACAGTGACAAAATGGCGGGCGAAGTGTCGTAGTATCGGTTCACGAAGTGAAATTTTATTTATACTTTAAACGGCTGTATCTCCCTCAATTTTGCCGAGCGCGCCTTAATTTTTTTTTATTCAGCTTGTCCACACTTTTCTCATCTAGAAAGTGCCTTTTTATTAAATTTCCAAACTCTGCCCGGATCTGCATTTCACCCTTAAATTCTTCTAATTCCTTGTTGTTGTTTTTTTTGGCAGATTAGATTAGAAATTAAAATAGGTTATGATAAATTCCCTATTTTTGGGTGGTTTACATAGCGTTCGTTCGTATAAACCCCCATTTATAATTATTATCGAAGAAAGCAAAGACATTGTGGCTTGACATTATGCAGATGAAAAAAAATATTTGTCTAAAACCACTTTATTTAATTTATACACGTCAATAGGTTTCGGTTGATCTCAACCTTCATCGGGACAATAAAAATAATATAAACTAAATTTCAGGTAAGAGGAAGATTATATGGTACACAAAAGATAATGAGAAAGCACAAATTAATAAAGGGAGAGAGCATCAAAGACAGGCTGGTAGAGGGGCATGGTAAGGATGGGGTTACAAAGGGAGAAGGTGAACTCAAAATTTATTAAATGCCAACAATTTTTTTCACCTGTATTTTTGCAATAATTATTTCTAGTGACCGACCGAAAGTTCAGTTTCGGTTTCAAGTTTCGGCAAAAAAATCTAGTTTCGGCATCAGTTTCGGTTTCGGCTCAAAATCTGGCGAAACCAAAACCGAAACTTTTTTAGACATGCTAAAAATCGATTTAACTACTTCTTGGAACTTCTCGTTTGGTTGATTTTGGGTGAGTGGCTCGTATGTCACCCGCCATCATCAGCAAAATACTCAATTAGGTCCTTCCTTTAAGTGTTGATTATTGACAAATGTATGTTCGAAGAAGTAGTTAATATGATTATTAATTTTAATTTGTTTTATAGCAGTTATATGAAAAAAATAAAAGCGCAATAAAAGTTAAAATACTCAATGAGGTCCTTCCTTTATAATGTAGTAAGTGTTGATTTATTGACAAATTTTTGTTCCAAGAAGTAGTTAACATGTTTTTTTTAATTTTTTCAAAATTTTGTTTTATAGAAGTACAGTTTTATAGAAGTAAAATATATTATTTTTTCACGTACTTCAATTATTGTTTTTTTTATTTTATTTATTTAGTTTAACACGTGTTAACTGTCTGAATAAGTGTAAACATAAGTCAAATAACAGTAAACAATCGATTTTCAACATGTCTAAAAAAGTTTCGGTTTCGGTTTCGGCCGAAACTGAGACAGACACCGAAGATTCGGTGTCGGTGGAAACTTCTATTTCGGTCGGACACTAATTATTTCTTTCCTCTCGGTCAATTTTTCTTAAGATTTGAAATACCTATGAGAGTCGCGATTGACGATCCGCAAAAGTAAAGCTATGTTACACTAGACACATTTTTTTCGGTAATTAGAAAATTGCATCATTTAAAAAACTTTGATATCTAGGATTATTTTCTGAGATTTTCATAAATAATCACCCCCAAAGTTTCGCGGTATGAGCGTGGAACACGATGTAGAATACAACATACAGAAAACGACATTTATTTCTAGGTTGAACAGAACATAATATTATGAGCGTCCGTCGTACAAAGTAATGTCCAAAAATACCGACCAGTCAGCTTCATTTATTGATGCTAATTTATTCACCCGAAGGCCGAACTATCCAAACTGCATAACAAATTGGAAAAGGAAGATGTCGAACGTTAATAATTATTTTTTTAGAAAATACAGAAGGAGCAATTTAGTTATTTGTTTGTGGGGTGTTACGCCGTGTTGCGCTACCTCCTTCTTTGGCCAACGTTTCGAACAGCGTTACAGTACTTACAGTGTCCATCATTAGAGCAGATGTGTCTGTCCGAATTATATATATATGATTGTCCGAAACGTTATGGTATTCAAGTCTCTTAACGGAATGGCTCCGACTTACTTATCGGAAATGTGTATTCCAGAAAATTCCAATTCTCGACAATCAACCCTCAGGTCAGCAGCAACATCAGCGATTGGAAGGTTGAAGGAACCAAAGCGCACACCAGATACTAAATTCGGTGAGCGTGCTTTCGGAGTGTCGGGACCTAAAGCCTGGAATGGACTGCCACACGAGTTAAGAATGATCACAGATTCAGCGCAATTTCGAGCTAAACTTAAAACTCATCTTTTCAGACAGTCGTATCAATAAGTTAAAAAAAACTTTCACCTTCGCCTTCACGGCTCGCAACATTGTAAATAACTAAGTGTGTAAAAGCAAATTCTTAAAATTCTCCAGACTTTAAAAATAAATATTAACTCAACTTTGGCATTAATCTTCTGTTAAATATAAATATAAATGTAAAACTCATGCAATGTCCAGTGTTTTGAATATAATGTCCTCCACGTGCAAAGTCGTATCTTCCCCATAGCATAAGCATAAACTTTCTAATAAAGTGTGTTTTGTCGGAAGTGTCCTGTAGGTAAGTAGGTATTATTCTGTATCTATTTGAAAATAATAAAATTAGATAGAGCCTAGGATTTATAATAAATTGTAAAGCGCCCTTGAGGTGATTTTTCACAAAAACGGCGCTATACAAATTATCCAATTATTATTATTGTTAGCTAAAGAAGGATGTAGGGCAAAACGACGTAACACCCCAAAAACAAATAACAAAAATACTTTTTGCCGTGATAATCTAAAAACGTATCTAACACTTTAGCATTTCGTATTTTTTTTACTTTTTGATGCATTTTTAATGCCCCATAACTCGTGATAACAATGATTGTGTTTTCGTATACATTTCAGATCGAAACAGCTGTGAAAATTTCGTGACGCCAGTTCTCACCGTTCTAGTGTTTTTATGCTTAGATTTAAGAAGACAATAATATTTTTGGTATAATTTTCGATAGTCCATTAGGTATTGGGAGGCGGGTTTGGGTACCGACGACTCAGAAACCATTTATTGGATAACCAACACCTTTGCCATGGTTCACCCTAAGCGGTTCGCTAAGTTTGGTGACCTAGCGATAACAAGGTGCCCGGGTTCATGGGGTGAGATTGGTCTAGGTATGGCGATGGATGCGTTTGCCTAATTATTGCGTGGCGGGTCCAATAGAGAGAGACGGGCCGAGAGAGACCATTAGGTCTCTCTCGACCCTTCGCATTGCACCGTAGTAGGACGGATGGATTCATACGTCAATATCAGTATGTAATTCTTGGACCCACTGAACTCTTGATTCCTTCTCACCTCTCCAACCTTTTATTTTTCCAGAACTTCCTCTTCTTCTTTTTCTTCAAAAGACCCTCTACCCAGCATTCTCAAAGACGACATAGGGCCTGAGGGGAATTATTATCATTAGGGCCTCATATGAGGAACTAATGTAAAAAAGGTATATTCCGTTCCTATAATCTACGTAAAAACCCAGCTGAGCGTAAGATCACGTAAAATAAATTGTCTTCCTCATTCAAATAGTTAAAATAATCAACAATTTACATGAAATCCACACATTTTGACAATTCTCAAGCAAACCATCGAACATTTTGCACGTGTGCTTATTACAAATTGACGACAATGTCAGAATACAATAGAGGATTAAATTGTTTATATTATATAGGTTCATGGTTAATAGAAACAATGGAGATACCCTATAAACTATTATACTTTTGTTTTGTGTGCACTGCGCACACAAAACCTGTCGCCAACATCGTTCACCCAGTTTGCTGCAAATCGCATATACGCCTAGTTGCTTTTCCACCTATACACCAAGAGGAAACCGGGCGTGGTTTTGTCCATAATAACATATTCCCCCAATTCCTCACTGGATTTTTAAACAACTGAAAATATTTTTTGAAGTGATACTTCTTTAGCCCCATTAGTGAAACGAAAATGCGTCAACAAAATTTATTAAATGACGGGTCATCGGTTCTAATACAATGCAGTAAATTCACAACTCCGCACGAGCGTCCGGTAGCGCAGCGGTATAGCGCGTCGTAAATCTCAGCGGCCAGAGAAATTCAGTGAACGGAAATACGAAATCCAAAAAAAATAACCATTTTTATTTTTGTAAATCAATTTCCAATCTTCAAACCACTAAATAAACAGGCAAAAGAAAAAAGCGACATCTAGCGACTTTATAGTTTCACTTCTATCGCGGGTGAATTATACACCCTGATTGGTTTTTTTAAATATAATACAGATATAGACCGTGTAGTGTATAGCGTATCGGTATGTTTTTATTTTTTTTGACAAGTAACTTCTTCTGGAGTTAGGACACTTAGGACCCTCCAAAAATCTTTAAATTGGCTGTTTTGAACTCTATCAATATATATTCAGCATTCAAACTAGACGAAAAATTTAAAAAAAAAGCAAAGCGTACAGACATAGAATATTTTCTTCTAATACAAAACCTTGATTTTGACGATTTTATTTAGTTGCCTGAGCCTGAGGTGCATTTGTCCCTTTCGCCCAGTATTTAGAGGGGCAGCAGCGAAAGTGACAGCAACATTTTGATAAAATACTTATTATTCACTTTTCTCGGCGACCCTGTTTCCCCTTTAATTGGCTCCGTTGGTTGCTTTGATAGTCCGTGACGTCACGACTGACTATCACGTCCGTGATAACTCGGCGACAGTCGGTATGCTTCCAAGCAATATTTCCCTCTGTTTCTATTATCTATGTATAATACTTTAAATTTAACAATAAGAATAATATTTTTCAGTCACTCGTACAAATAAATAGTCCTTTGTTGCATTCCGTCAATTTGCAAATGCTGATAAATTCAATGAAAATTATGATAATTGAAGAAAAGCATTTTAACAAAGAAAAAACACTTGGTATTAAACGAGACAATGAATGAATAAAACGGAATATTGTCTGTTGTATGGTTCTTGGAATGGTTTTGCAAATCCTGCTTTCAGGTAACGATGCATTGAGAGCCTTCGTAGTTCAATGGTGTAAGGTTCTTGAACCTGAACAATCACCCGGACATGTCAGCTTTATATTATATATTTGCGCTCTTCGGGAATCGATCATGCAACCTTTTGACTCTATTGCCTGGATCACACGGACTGCACGGAATGCACGGTGCTCTCGGCCGAGTGCTCGGTACGTGTAAAAACGTCACAGAGTACTCGGCCGAGCGCTCGGCTGAGTAAAAGGGCGAGACAGTCACTCGGACCCTGTTCTACTCACTAAGCCGAGTGCCAACCCCCGCAATTCCTCGCACTGACTCCCTTGCCCGCTCGGCAGGTTTAAACATTCACTCGGAGCATACCTACTCGCCACTCGCTACTCGGCACACTGGCGTCGTTCGCATCACTTCGTTAAATTATCTTTGCGATCCATTTTGTCTCGCTAGTCTGGAGCGTCGCAACTGACTGACTCGGTGCCAAATAAAAAGAAAACGTGTAAATACATACTAAATTACCCAACAATTTCAATTTGGGAGGCGGGAATGGGTACCGCCGCCCCGGGAACCTTTATTGGATAACCAACATCTATGCCATAGGTCACCCCAAGTGGCTCGCTACGTTTGGTGATTGAGCAGGGGTGCCCGGGTTCATGGGGTGAGGTTTGTCTAGGTTTTGGAGGTGGATGACCAGGACACACTGAACCCCAGATTCCTACCCACCCCTAAAACCCTTTTTCTTCCCATAACTCTCCTCTCCTCCCTTTCCTTAAAAAAACCCTCCAAACAGCATCCCCAAAGATGACATAGGCCCTGAGGGAAATTATTTTCCTCAGGGCCTCCTGTGTGGAGCTCATGTAAAAAAAAAAAACTCTCTCCGTCTAGTAGATATCATTTTGCTGTCTCGCCCATCTACTCGGTACGTGTGATCCAGGCAGTGCGTCGATCACACGGACCGAGTAGATGAGCGAGACAGTTACTCGGACCTTCCGTGTGGAGCTGATGTAAAAAATCGATTTAATAAAATTATTTGACTCATCAAGTGCGAAAGATCACCATTTATAATCGAACGTTGCTTGAAAAGCCTTTAGCCGTGTTTAGTGACCACATCTGAATAGCTAGATAATTCACTTTCCTATTACTCTTATTCGGTTTATCACCCTACTCGGACTTGCGTTCTTTATTCAGGCATCTCATTTTCTACTTAAATCCATCCTCTGCAAGATCCATGCATCACGTGCATTTAGGATTGATAACAAAACTCCACTGCAGAATGCTAACCTCAATTCGTATCACCAAATTTTATTAGCGACAACTGTGTTCCGTCCTCCATTAATTGAATCTTCTAAATGAATTGTAGAATATCAGTAAAATTATTAGAGCGTAGAGCACTTGGCATTAATAGCGCCATAAAATGATTCCCATAATACCTATTTAATGTTATTGAATAGTTCCTTCGATCAACAAATGAATAGTTCATATTTTCTATTCAAAGAAGACATTACGTCTTAGATAAATATATCGCATGATGAAGGAGTGCGATATTAATATATCGCACTCCTTCAACTACACTGCCATACAAAATACTTGATAATAATATTAGTTAATATATATCTAATATGTATTCAAGTTGTAAGAGCCGAGAAGAGACGATAAGATCCCAGAAGAGACATGAAGAAATATGAAGATACAAGAAAAGACATGAAGAGCTGAGAAGAGCAGAGAAGAGAAGTTTACTATGATCGCTCTTTTCATGTAACGGGCCCTCTCATTTGGAATAAACTTCCCTCAGCTCTTAGTAATATCCAGAATTTGGCTGAATTTAAACGGGCTTTAAAAACAAAGTTATTTAAAAAATCATACCATTCATGAATCCTTACATCTTTTCAATATACGTAATTATAATAAGCCATGTTCTCAAGCTTCCCGTAATTGTTTGGTTTCGGTTTCCTCATAATTGTATTTTTATTTTATGTTTCGTATCCGAATTTATGGCAGAATATCTCTCATTTCTAAACACAAACTGCCTTTCTGTTGGTATATTATATTTTAGTTTTAAAGTTCTTGTTTTGTCCTGTGTTACAATAGCACCGCTATTGTCTATTATTATTATTGTCCCGTGTGCGCTATAACAGCACTATCTTTGTTAATTTTGTTCTTCTGTCATTATTTTGTAAATACTGTTTATTCTTTTATTATTTTCTTAATATTATAAGGAGCACTGTAGAATTATTTAAATTTTATTATAGTTAAGCGCACTTGAAGTGAAATGTCACAAAACTGCGCTATATAAATAAAATATTATTATTATTATTATTATAGAAGGAAAAAATCAAGAAGATGCAAGGAGAGGCGAGAAGATCCAAGAAGAAGCAAGAGAGCCAAGAAGAGCCGAGAAGAGGCAAGAAGGAGGAAGAAAAAATAAAAACGAAATTATAACGCTCAATTCATTCCTTTATTCCTGCCCATCCTAATTTCCAATATTGGCTTATTAGGTTTCCATGTATACCGGTCGATTAAACTCCAACCTCCTTCCTATCCTCAGAGCATGTGTTCCAAGCCCTAACAAATCAGTGCCCCATGGATAAAATAATCTTTCCAATGTGTGTATTAGAAATTAATAATTTTATTTCTAAATATTTAAATTTTGATATTGAAAATTTAAAGCGACTGAAACGCGGTAGTGATTGTAAATACGTCACCGGGACAGGAGTACTCCTGGCTGGGGTGGTACAATCGTATCGTATCGTAATATGTATTCAGGTTGTAACAGCACTTCGGGGATCGAAATGAAAATCTAGTCTCCTTCAACGGAGGCAATCTTCCGAACAGACCCTCCACCGGTATCCTTGGTGTAACTCTAAGTGACCAGCTCAGGTACGGGGGCTCTATTGGTTGTACAGGGCCCGCAGATACTTTAATAGTTAAACCTGTACAAATCGCAAGTGCGCCCCACGGTTGACTTTGGAAGCCACCTCTGGTCTGGAGCCCCAAATATCCAAAAGAACCCTCGATTCTGTGCAGAAACGGGCGGTAAACGGATTGCAATCTTTAGAGCACAGGCGTCAGATGGGAACGCTGTCCTTATTCTACCGGTATTACAATGGAACACCGAAAATCTAGTCTAAGATCTTTTCTGAATATTCTGAGATACAGGGCCCGCAGATACTTTAATAGTACACAACTGCTAACCCTGTACAAATCGCAAGTGCGCCCCACGGTTGAATTTGGCAGCCACCTCTGGTCTGGAGCTCCAAAATACCTAAAAAAAACCTTGACTCTGTGCAAAAACGGGCGGTCCGTTTGATAGATTCTCCCATCTTAACAGACGGACTGCAATCTTTAGAGCACAGGTGTCAGGTGGGAATGCTGTCCTTGTTCTACCGGTATTACAATGGAAGATGCTCCGAGGAACTAGCGTCATTGATCCCCTCGGCACCGGTGCATAGTCGGGAAACACGCCAAACACGCGCCCAACATTTGTACACGGTTGACATTATTCACATGAGAACGGGTCGTTTCTATGACTCGTTCTTAAGTTCAACGGCTCGGCTGTGGAACGATTTGCCGGCCTCTGTGTTTCCTCCCTCCTACAACATGGGTCTCTTCAAGACCCGTGTTCACTCCTTCCTTTCCTCAAAAAGACCCTCCACACAGCATCTTCAAAGATGACATAGGCCCTGAGGGAAGTTATTTTCCTCAGGGCCTCCTGTGTGGAGTTAATGTAAAACAAAAAAAAAAGGAAGATGCTCCGAGGAACAAGCGTCATTGATCCCCTGGGCAGTTTAGGCACCGGTGCATAGTTGGGAAACACGCCAAACACGCGCCCAACGTATGTACACGGTTGACATTTGTCACAAGAGAACGGATCGTTTCTACGACAAAAGCAACGAGTTTAAAAAAATTAAATTTTAAGTAAGTATAAATTTATCTGTGGCAGTTTCCATTGAATTTTTTTCTTTCTTATAAAATCATGCGCAAAATAAAAAAAAACCATTTTTTCGCTTGAAATCGTGAAAAGTCCATACCCCGTTTGCCAAGCGATATTTCTGCCTTTTACAATTCGTGGCAATATAAGGCAATTTTCAATTTGGAAGGTGGGTGTGGGTACCGTCATTTACTCGATGACCAACACCTATGCCATAGTAGGTCACCCCAAGTAGTTCGATATGTTTGGTAATTTAGCAGGGGTGCCCGGTTTTATGAGGTTATCCTAGATCTTGGCGGCAGACAGGTCTGCTCACCAAATGCTTGGCATCTCTCATTCCTTTTTGCTTCCTTCTTCCCATCCTTCCTATCCTAAAAAGACCCTCCATACAGCATCTCCAAAGATGACATAGGTCCTGAGGGGAATTATTTTCCTCTGGGCCTCCTGTGTGGATCTAATAACACATTTTTAACTTCTTCTTAAATACAAACACCTTACTGTTAAACATGCGAACACCTCAGCACAGGTTCTCCTAGTGAGGTGTTCACAAAACACTACTACTAACCTATTCACATACAGTTACTGATTATTAACATTTCTTTTGTATTAATTCAATTTGGGAGGCGGGAATGGGTACCGCCGCCCCGGGAACCTTTATTGGATAACCAACACCTCTGCCATAGGTCACCCCAAGTGGTTCGCTACGTTTGGTGATTTAGCAGGGGTGCCCGGGTTCATGGGGTGAGGTTTGTCTAGGTCTTGGAGACCAGGACATACTGAACCCCAGATTCCTACCCGCCCCTTAAACCCCTTTCCTTCCCAGAACTCTCCTCTCCTTCCTTTCCTTAAAAAAACCCTCCACACAGCATCCCCAAAGATGACGTAGGCCCTGAGGGAAATTATTTTCCTCACGGCCTCCTGTGTGGAGCTCATGTAATGAAACTTATTATCTGTGTAAACCAAGGGAGGATTTAGGGGGGGGGGGCACGGGGGCACGAGCCCCCCCCCCCCAGAAAGTTTTTTTTTGTACTGTGGAGATTCCATCACAGTACGGAAAACTGTCTCTATCAAACATTTTTTTTGCCCGTCCGCCCCTTGTGCCCCCCCCAGAAAAAAATCCTGGATCCGCCCTTGGTGTAAACCACTGTAATCATCTGTAAAATGTATGTTCGAGAATAGAAATAAATAAACTTATCGCAGTCTTGTTCCGAGAGTGCGATTTAGCATTGTATACTTAATACTTCTATTCAAATAAGTCATTATGCCTAATGTAAATATTGTAATATATTCGCAATGCTTGAATTATAATGGGACTTTCGACTCTCTACTGCGAGGAGAGCAGATCAAGTGATTTATTTAGCATATAATATACATTACACTGTGCAAGAACCAAGAACCACCGACTAAAGGTCAGAATGGCACTACCAACACGCCATTAAGCTCAACACTTGGGCTCTTATCAATGTAATGTACAATGTACTAGTGGACTTGGTAAACACTTCTAAGCAATGGGACGGTTAGAGTTAACTGCAACTAATTAAGACTGTGCAGATATAATCCGCCTTCACTTGCTGAACTCTAACCTGACAATTTCACCATAGAGAATGGAAGGGAATATAATAGGCAAAATTGAGCAATTTTATAGAAAATATGAAATTTTGACTTTTTAAATGTGAATACTGCACAGTCCCAACTGCTCCCAACCGTTTTCATCCAGTAAAACTAGGGGTGTGCTATAACAGCACTATCTTTGTTAATTTTGTTCTTCTGTCATTGTTTTGTAAATACTGTATATTCTTTAGTTAATTTTGTTCTTCTGTCATTATTTTGTAAATACTGTTTATTCTTTTATTATTTTCTTAATATTATAAGGAGCACTGTAGAATTATTTTAAAAATTATTATAGTTAAGCGCACTTGAAGTGAAATGTCACAAAACTGCGCTATATAAATAAAATGTTATTATTATTATTATTATTGGGGTGCGGAAGGAGATGGGGAAGAGGAAGGTGGGAGAGTACCTGACTATTCAGATCTAGTCATCAAAAATCGGCTAATTTCATTTCAAGCAACGGTTTAATTCTGATAGGTTGTCTTACACGAGGGAGAAAATTGGATTATCTACCACTCTGGAACGTGCTGTAAATATACTATTTATGTTATTATAAATTTATAAATTGATATAACAAGTGAAATAACACAAATTAATCATATAACCCGCGACCTCTGGATTGCGAGTCGAAAGCATTACCCTTCGACCACGAAGAATTCTTTCCAACTAAACGTCACATTCGCAATACATTTCGATCATAATAACCAAAGTTATATTGAAAAATAGATTATTTGAGTTTAAATGTTATTATGTTATTACTTACAAAAAAAATCTTTTTAAATGACCCGTTGTTAAATTTGTTCCCATTGTGAATTACGTCCTACGTCATATTGTTTAAGTCTATTGTTGTAATTAGTTTTAAGTAAATCCTGATGAAGTAAGACATTGTTGATGAAACATGTTGGTTTTTCAAACAATAAATGTGGTTAAAACCGTATTTAAGAAAAGTGTTTCTTAATTTGTCATTATTTATTTCTTTACTACGTAAACAGCACCTTCATTTTATTATTTAATCTTCTGTCAACTTCCAGAAGTTATTCAGAACTCATTACAGGCGATAATAAACAACTCATTGCAAAATAAATATCCTCACAGTTTTATAAGTCTTATCCCCAGGTGAAAACAGCAATAATGCACAAGAATTACGATGATAATATGGTCTTTCCCGTAAACAAAACCAAACAATATAATTTCCTACCAATAAAGTTATTATTTATTATGAAGAGATCAGGGAGACCGAAGCCCAACAGATTTTTTTCCTCGTAATTCACATAACCTTTATTGGTTTTTAACATGAAAAGTTTTATCAGTAAAACCATAACAAAATATATAAAACCGCATTGATAATTTGAACAGTCACTTTAAAAGTATGATAAAAAATAATACTCTTGGCTATTTTTTTTGTGAAATGTCATCTCAAGAGCACACTCCAGAATCTTGAAACTCGTTAAAACTTGTCTGTAAAATACTTCTAAAATTTAAACATGGCTTTACGAAATTAACGATAATTGGTATTTACATTATGATGTATTTACAAATGTCGTGAGTTATGAACACTCGGTATAAATAATTAAATGCAGTTATGTAGAAATAATCTACTAAATAAATAATCCGTTTTAGTCACGGGTTATCCATGGAAATGATGGAAATAAATCATTTAAGAAGAAGATAATAATACTAATAAATCTAAACGTAAATATGAAAAGGGACAAGACAAAAAAATAAAAAGGTAACGATCGCAACTGGGACACTGTCACCTCTTGTGTTATCGTGATCGAACCCAGGGTCTCTTGTCTTACCGGGACAAACGTTAACCAACTCGGCCATTGGGACCTCTAAGTAATTTTTGTCGATGTCATATTTCAAATACAGAATTGACAATATTATCTTGGACTAGACAATCCTCGTCGTTCGTTGTATATGGTTATGCAATTTACGTAAATTTCGGTGAGATGCAATTAATTATGTGAAAATCGTGTTTGGCGTGTGACTGCTAGCTCCTCAGCGTCTAAAAAGGAATTATTGCGAGGCTTATCAAGACTTTAGCGGCCGATTAAAATTGAGCGAGGATATGGACTGACTAATATACCGAGCCTGAGCAATGAAACAATGAAAGTTTTTCGCCACTGTGCGTTGATGCGATATTCAGTGGTATGGGTGAACGATGTTCGTAACACTTTGTAATTATGTTTCATTTTAACATATTGCGGTTTAGAAGTCTTTCTCCGTTGTTTATTTTATTAATAGCGAGTTCCCGGCATGCGTTGAAATACCACTTAATAAAGAAATTGTGTCTCTATGCATGTCCTTTCCCATTCGTCCCGTTCCCCTTCCACCTCCCCTTCCCCTGACGCGTACCCACTCCGCCTTCCTTCTCTCCACTCCCCTCTCCCGCTTACCCCGCCCCGCGAACCCCCTTCCCAAGTTCCCCTCCCCCTCCCGCATTTCATTCATTCAGCTTTCAAACAGCTCGCGTACCACTTAATGCAATTTTTTAAACAAATTTATTAAGATGAAGTCATAGTAAATAATGCAAAATCATATGTTTTTGTTTTCAAAATTTGATCGCTTAGAAGTATTGTAGATTCTTCAATTAAATACTGCGTGTAGAACATACCTTGGCCCTTAAAAATATCGGTCATTTTTTTTATAAGTTTTTTAATAAGCCTATAAAAAAATAAAGTATAAGGTCTAAAATACACACTTTCAAGTCCAAACTCTCCTATTTATAAACCCCTTTTCGGATATGGTTTTATTGTGTAATGTGGCAAATTCAGTTTATTTTATAATAATCGCATGATATCCGTTTGATAGATTCTCCCATCTTAACAGACGGATTGCAATCTTTAGAGCACAGGCGTCGGGTGGGAATGCTATCCTTGTTCTACCGGTATTACAATGGAAGATGCTCTGAAGAACTAGCATCATTGATCCCTTCGGCACCGGTGCATAGTCGGGAAACACGCCAAACGCGTGCCCAACATTTGTACACGGTTGACATTTGTCACATGAGAACGGGTCGTTTCTTCGACTCGTTCTTGTGTTCAACAGCTCGGCTGTGGAATGATTTGCCGGCCTCTGTGTTTCCTCCTTCCTACAACATGGGTCTCTTCAAGACCAATGTTCATTCCTTCCTCTCCTCAAAAAGACTCTCCACACAGCATCCCAGATGACATAGGCCCTGAGGGAAATTATTTTCCTCAGGGCCTCCTGTGTGGAGTTAATGTAAAAAAAAAAAAAAAAAAAAAAAAAAAAAAAAAAAAAAAAAAAAAAAAAAAAAAAAAAAAAAAAAAAAAAAAAAAAAATCGCAAAGAAAGTTGATATTTACACGCAATCTTCCCAAAATAAAATAAAATATACATTTTCGCGTTGATATTTTACAATACGGCTGCTAGTCGGCGAATTCGGTTATTCAAAGTGACCCCTATGGCGTCCACCGAAGAACTACTGTCCACGGCACAGTAGTGAACTAGTGGATCGCCTTAATGCCAGAACTCACCAGTATATATATATAGACACTTCGCGGGCGTGCTCACAACAACTCACCAAAGATTCATCACAATCGGATGAATTGTGAAACTCACCACTATATGTAGAAACCATAGCGGGCGTGCGCACCACAACTCACTAAAGTATCATCGCGATCGGGTAAATAGTGTGGGAAATAATTGCATGAGTTCCCTATTGTACTCATATAGAAACTATCGCGGTCATGCGCACATCAAATCCCCAAAGTTTCATCGCAATCGGATGAATGATTTAGCAACGCATAAAGAACAAACATTGCATACATGCAAGCAAATAAACCCTAACGTTGATTTTTATATCTTTAAATATATGTTCCACCCAGTATTTATATTCTAGGTACCTCAATGTTTAATCATCTCAGCAGCTCTAGAGCGCAACCTTCTTTCGCTGGCGGTAATCTGATGGAACTTGTGATGAGATAAAGCTGGCAAGATGGATGCCAGAATGCTGAGGTAGACGACGCATGAAATTACCAAGAGATTAGTCCTTGTAAGGACCTGATTGCCAACAACTATTATAAACCGTGCCATTTATCATTCTTTCAGATTCTGTGCTGAGCCGATTCAATTCGGTTTTTTATCGTTTTTTTGTGGCTACGTTTAAACGGTAATGCATGACATAAACTAGTTTTTCGATAAGACTGTGGTCTTGTCTTGCGGCTTTTCAATGATTTGGACGGCTTCGCCAAAGTTTGTGTATGTTTTTATAATTTTATTTATTTATACTGGGTTTTACATTGTTAGCAAACATCTAAACAAAGATTAAAAAACAAAAGCGATAAAAATAAAATATCATAAAAATACATAAAAATTCACTCAAATGTCAATACAGAGCAAGAGACACAAGAGGAAAAAGAGATACAAGAGACACAAGAGACACATGAGATACAAGATACTCAAGAGACACAAAAGACACAAGAGACATTAGAGACAAAGAGACATAAGAGACACAAGAGACACAACAGACACAACAGACACTAGAGATGAACAATTAGAAACACAAATGTTACGTGTTAAATAGTGTTAGCACAACACATTTTTTTTTCTGAATGCAAATAGATTATCGACGAAAATATCTGCCTCGGCACACTCTAATCTTATTATATAGTCGACGCATTTGTGTCAAAGGGCTAAAATAGGCGATATTATTTTTAAATATATTCAGATAAAACATGTTATGGCGTCTTAAACAATAGGAATTGGGAACATTTATTTCAATACTACTAACACATATTGTAGTAGGTATTACGATCAGTCAACATCCTTCCAATTTTAAGTGTATTGATTTTGAACTATTCAAGTCATTTATGTTTTCCGTTTCGTTTCTTTTATGTTGCACCAATTTGGTTTCGGAACGGAAGTAACGCATTATATAGGTACCAGAATTGTTAATTGCAATCTTCACACCTAAAATTAATTACGAAATTTGACTTCGTTTAATTGATTGAAGTTCAAGTGCCAAGTCCTTCTCTTAGGTATTCTGTTTAGTTATTGACCCTCTGATCGAAGATGACATAATATTGTTTTGTTCTTGTGTTTTCATTCCAAATTTGGAATTATGTTTGGAATTGTTTAGTTATTGATCCTCTGATCGAAGACGACTTAATATTGTTTTGTTCTTGTGTTTTCATTCCAAATTTGGAATTATATTTGGAATTGTTTAGTTATTGATCCTCTGATCGAAGACGACATAATATTGTTTTGTTCTTGTGTTTTTAATGTTTGGAATTGTTTAGTTATTGACCCTCTGATCGAAGACGACATAATATTGTTTTGCTCTTGTGTTTTCATTCAAAATTTGGAATTATATTTGGAATTGTTTAGTTATTGATCCTCTGATCGAAGACGACATAATATTGTTTTGTTCTTGTGTTTTCTTTCCAAATTTGGAATTAAATATTGGTGGCATTACATGAAAATACTATCTTACAGACTAACTATATATTGGTTTAATTAAATGTTGTACTGTATACCTACTCATATTATAATGTTTTTGATACTGTGGTAAAAATAACGTTTTCGTACCTTTGTGCTTCTGTCAAGTTTCGTGGGTTGAGTTGGACATGACGGTATTTCGTCGTGTCAAGAGATTTCTAATCACTGATTTTGTATTCTTTTCAAAACAACATTTGGAAGTTTTATCACGTTGATAACAGCACACAGTAAAAGCATATTTAGTTCAACGTCTTCGTCAGCAGTGGTCTTTCAATTGGTAGATTAATGTTTCTTCGACATTATGTGTGTGACTGTCTGCGAGACAAAGCGGCAAGCTCTTGGACTAATAGTGTCAGAGGTCCTGGGTTCAAATAACACTTCTTTAATTTATTTTTTTAAAGAAAGAGCAACATTCCCGGATTACGAATAAGCCAACAATGTTTGAAAATCTCCTACTACCACCACAGAAAGCCGAAAATGTTGCTTGTGTTGTGATGGAGGACTTAGCCAGCCGAGGAATCAAACACGCGACGCCCAGGTGGGACGCGCTATGCCCACTCAACCACTGACCGGTCATAGATATTTAACATTGTTAATAGCGTTTAGGTCCCACCCGGGCGTCACGTGTTCGATTCCTCGGCTGGCTACCTCCATCACAACACAAACAACATTTTCCGCTTTCTATGGTGGTAGTAGGAGATTTTTCAAGTATTGTTAGGTTATTCGTATCCCGAAAATATTTATCTTTTATATAATGAATAAAAAATCACTTTGTTTAAACCACTATTTTTAAAACAAATCAACATGTTTCGACAACAATGTTGTCTTATATCTTTATAATATTTATCTTTAAATATTTATCTTTCTTTAAAAAAAAAGATTTTAAGTGTTTTTTTTAAATGGCTGTTTTGTAAAGAATCTCGAGGATCGTCATATACTCGTACGTATAGCTCATCTTTTGCTCATATTGTACACATTTACTCTACATTCAAAATGTTGCGAAGCAGGTAAGTGCAGGTAGCTCCATTAATGGAGGACTGAATGCCGTTGGCGCTAATAAAAAAACTGTCAAAAGAAGCGAAGCTAGCACTCCACAATGGTGTCCTGGTACCTGGTACCCTGATGTATGGCAGTGAGGTATGGAACTGGCAGAGGAAGGATGGAAGTAAACTGAATGCTGTTAAAATGGGGAAGACACGGCACGATCAAGTGAATCAGAGGGCTATGTCAAAAGTCAAAATAATAGAAGAGTATGTTTTTTTTTTTTGTTTTTTAAATTTTTTTTTTTTTAATTTATTTTTTTTTTTTTACAGCGAATACCGTACAAGAATCTCAACTGCTCCCGTCTAGAGCCAGTGAGACTATGTCATCCCCAATTGGGGTATGTTGTGAGGCTGAAGGTAGTAGGGAGGGGAAGGAGGTGGGGAAGAGGAAGGTTGGGAAGTACCTGGCTATTCAGATCTGGTCACTAAACACGGCTAAAGCCATTTTCAAGCAACGTTTCAATTCTGAATGGTGGTCTTACACCAGGGCGATACTGATAGTATCTTCCACTCTGGAACATGCCGCAAATATACTATATATTATTTTAAATGAATTAATTGTGAAAACACAAATTAATCAAATAAAATTTATTTGCGCATGCCGGGTTCGAACCCGCGACCTCTGGATTGTGAGTCAAGAGTCTTACCCACTGGACTACGGAGGTCGTCATATGAGACAATGTACGAATGTGAGAGAGGCAAAGAGTGTGTGCTAAGACCGAGTCCGAGTCCTCTCTGCCTACCTCTGTGGGGAACCGTTGCGTTAGTTAGTTAGTTAGCGAAGATATTTTTTCGACAGACATTTATTTTTAGAAATATACGACAAAAACGAAAAAAACAAATGCCTAAATTTTGCTGCATTCGATATTGACGTCGAAAACTTGGTTTATACTTCAATACGACAACCCAATAGATGTATAAGAATTTCAAAACCTTTTGTACGGAATTGTCATTTTTGTGTTAAAGGTTCCCTTTGACCGGACTATTTCAGAACATGTTAGAACTTGAATGGTTTACACTTAAAACTTAGAAGTGTGAAACACTTACCTTATTCGATTTTTATATAAAGCAAATCAATTATATCATTCAACCTCTTGAAACTTAGAACCTGAGTGGTTAATTTGCATTCAATTACGATAAGAAACTCGATAACGATCGATAACCTCTTGGAATGGTTGTATTGTACCAGAATTTATGAATTTGAAAAATTAATTAAATTAAATTAATAAATTAAATTAAAATAATAATTTTGGGTAGCTACGATTTGAGATTTTCACGTTTAAAAGTTTAAAAGTTTGATCGTGATTATTTTTTGGGATTTTATGCCTTTTTGCCCTTTCTCCTTCTTCAGCTAACTTTTCGGAAAGAGAACAGTGTCATTCATTAGGGCAGGTGTGTAAATTGTGGTGAAGTATTAGTTTAAGAATTTAGAAGTGATACGAAACGTAAATCCTCTTTGAAATTGTAATTTTGTAATGTTTTTAAAATGAGTAAATTGATTTAAATTGAATTAAATTTACAAGTGTCAGTATTTTTCAATTTGGGAGGCGGGAATGGGTACCGCCGCCCCGGGAACCTTTATTGGATAACCAACACCTCTGCCATAGGTCACCCCAAGTGGTTCGCTACGTTTGGTGATTTAGCAGGGGTGCCCGGGTTCATGGGGTGAGGTTTGTCTAGGTCTTGGAGGCGGATGACCAGGGCATACTGAACCCCCATCCTACCCACCCCTTAAACCCTTTTCCTTCCCAGAACTCTCCTCTCCTTCCTTTCCTTAAAAAAAACCCTCCACACAGCATCCTCAAAGATGACATAGGCCCTGAGGAAAATTATTTTCCTCAGGGCCTAATAATTGCATAATAATTTGTGAAATTATTGTGGTTACCTATACTGAAACTTAATACCGAAAACCAGATAAACAGACATAATAACCCAAAAATTGTCACGATAAGAATGAATTTACGAGTATAATCGGTCGGGATATCTTCATAATTTGTCTGGATGGAAGGTACGTTGACTCGTACCAAGTTCCCACAGATCTTATTTCGACCTGTGACCAGGGTTGCCAGGTGTTCGGTATTCTACCGAACCGTTCGGTATTTTAGCACCGTATTCGGTGTTCGGTATAACAAAAATACCGAAGTATGGGCGGTTCGGTATTTTTTTTCTGATTAATTTTTCTCCCTAATAAGTGATTCAGAAATCAGATTTGACGCAATCGGCAATCGATGTTGCGTAGCATCCCTTCTTAGTTCGTGCGATGTTGCCGCTTCGTGCACGCGCTCACTGTTTTCAAGCCATTTCGCGGATTAGTGTTACATGTTAGTACGTACTTGCGTGAATGTGATTATTCGAAATAATTTGACTGCTTACATTGTTTCAAAGTCCAACAACCCTCCCCCCGACGCGGGTTTTGCCAAGGTACCACCGTGAAATCTAGGGAAATTTCACCTCGAAATTTTTTTTGCTCACTGTTCGGTATATTTTTGGAAAAGACCTGGCAACCCTGCCTGTGACAGTATGTATGCCTTTTGAAGTGGATTCACAATTGTGGAACCAAAATATAATATTTATTAAAAGAAAATAACTTAGTTTACATCACTTTATTTTTTATATTTTATACTATCAACATGTTTCGTGAACCATGTTCACATTCTTCGAAACTCCCACCATTGTCAACCCTTCCCCCTCCTTCAATTTCTTCTCTCCATATGTAATCTATAATTAATTTTTTAACTTTAGTATACTTTTATTCCTGAAGAAGTGAACATGGTTCACGAAACATGTTGATAGTATAAAATATAAAAAATAAAGTGATGTAAACTAAGTTATTTTCTTTTAATAAATAAATAATGACATCACAAAGAAATAACCTTTTTGAAGAAGTTTTCTTCGAAAAAAAAAAAAAAAATAATAGTTTACAATTTGAGAAAAAAATGATGAATTTTTTATTTACGTGAAACACCAAAGTGAGGTAACAATTTTTTTTAAGTAATTTTAGTTAGAAAGAACGTAAGGTGAGCCATTTTTAAAACTTTTTATCTTTGCATTCTAAATTTTATTATTTCTAAAAATAAAATTAAGCTTATTTCATCACCTTTCAAAAACAGTTTATAGTTTTCGGATACGTTCAGAAATATTCCATTTATTTTGGATTTTATTTCAAAGCAGAAATACTGTGACCTTCTGACACAGTATGCTCGTGGTGTTAGAACATTCAAATAAGACAGATTATCTCCTGACCACCCTGAATCCAATCATCAACTTCTGTAAATATCTTTACATATTCAATCATTTTAGTCTAGTACCCGAGGGGAAGCAGGTTATAAATACCCACACCTTGCGTACAGGTTGTATCAGAACCCGACTGATTTTAACCCAAAGATATTGGAATATAAGAAATATCTTTGTTTTAACCACTGATTCCATGTCTTTATTATTTTATTTTAGGGAAATCAACACATTTACTTAACGGATAAACCAATTATAGAATATATTAGATGGATTTCCTCGTTGTACGAATACATCATGTATTTACCAAATAAACAATATATTTGACAATTAACGGGTATTACGTGTATAGGATGTTATCCCGTCTGCTTGGTTCAATATATTCGCACCTCACAATCAGGAAGCCTCATTTTAACGCGTAAATTCTGAAACCGTCACTTTGGATCGAGATTGTAAAATATCTATGCAAGATTGCTTTCATATTTCAAAGACAATAAGAAGCATTATTTCGTTCTCTTTCTGGTAAAAAGAAAAAATTCATATGTTTGCATGAGAGAAAGAGAGACATATTGATTTTGAAATGTAGGGTCGCTCGGGACGTTTTTGGTCTTATGAAAGTATAACACGATTACGTGTTTTAGGATATGACTTGACTTACTTTAACCAGTGAGTCCTGATATTATTTAGAGTAAAAAATGTAAATGAAATTATGTCTCCATGGCGGTGGAAGGCGATGGGTTGAGAGAGTCCTGCAGGAGGGGTCATGTCTCCCTCAATCAGTCTCTCTAAATCCGGCCCGCCATACAGCAGGTGGGCACTAGAAGGAAACTGGAAAGAAAAAAACAAAATGGGGAGACTACGAAGCATCGCACAAAGAGGAGACCGACAGGCTACGATGAACCGCATAAACCGATTATTCTGCATCATTATCTCGCAGGCTAAATCCTATATATGTGTTTGTCTCTTCTTCCTGTCGCTATTTTTAGTTTCATCGAGTTTCAAATTATAACGGTGCTAAAGATGTATTCAAATAAAAAAATTACAAGTGTGTAGTTCACTCGCGGTTGAAGTGAAACCTTCAGAAAACTAAAGTGGACAAGAGCGTGGAGGTTACGAAGCACCGCACAAAGAAGAGGCAAACTGTTCCATCTCATTCTCTCGCAGGCTAAATCCTAGTATTTGTCTCTTTTTAGTGTCGCTTTTTCGTTTCATCGAGTTTCAAATCACGACGGTGCTAAAGAAGTTTTCACTTCAAAAAGCATCGGGCGGCTGACAAGTGGTGACATTTGATAGAAAAAATTTAATTAAATGTTACAAAAATAAACATGTATTTTCTAATACTTAATTTTGATCCTCTTTGTTTTTTGTACTTTTAATTTAAACTTATAGTTACTCAAATAATATTGTAATGTATGTTGTGCTCACCTATAATTGGAATCATCAATAAATAAATTATGCATTATGTTTGCGAACCAATAAATAAATAATATTTAAATAGTTTTTAATAAACAAAATTTTATCAAATTTCTCAGAAAATAACCTCAGGAATCACTGAATGGCTTATGTCCAGACCACGGATGATGGAAATAAGGGAGACGGGGCATGAACCATTATTAGTATAAACTTACAACGCGTACATACTATTGTAAATAGAGACTATGTCCGTCTTTCGTTTCAACCAACACACCAAACACTTTCATTGCCTCCGCTGCTTAAATAGTCCGATCGTGGTTCGGCGCGCTACCTTGCTGTATCTATTTTTTTCCCTTTATCTATGGTTGTTATGCACCCTGTATATTATAGGTACTATTATCCAGTTTTCATCGTATTAGCAATCCTTCTGCAAATGCCAAGCCAGTCAACTAAAGCCATGTGAAGTGTTTAATTAATATTGCCACTCCATTAATAATATATATACGCAATGTAAGTCTGGCGAAGGATTGGTTTTGAGATGACAGACGGGTCGTTCTGTCATTAATCTGAGACTTCTCAGGGATATCATTATATTTGAATTGTCGTGAAGTTCTTGGAATAAGCCGAAACTAGTTACTTGGGTGACGTACTCGTATATTATGCGTTAAAATTATATGTAGTTTGCGGTTAAAAAAATAGTGGTAAAAACTATATTTATTTATTTATTTATTTATTTATTAACGCCCTTTTTCGGGGCTTTTACATATGAATAGTAAGAAATACACAGTATTTATTGTACATAACTGAACTGCCTTCGTAACAATATTTTATATTTGTTTAAAGATAAATTGAAGATGTCCACTGACTTGGTATACTTGTTTCCCTCCATTAGTATTCTGGGCAAAGAGGAATACATATGGTAGTTAGTTCCAGAATTACTGCACTGAAATAAATCCTGACTTCTAGTATTACGTATTGGAATCCGGAAGCTTATCAATTCGAGCAATATCGGACTGTCAACTAAATCATTTAGAATTTTATACAGAAATACCAAGTCAGTGAAAGTTCTTCTGTCTGACAATTTGAGCATATTCATATCATTCAAAATAGTATTGTAGTTCAACATAATTGCTGGAATACCCATTTTAAAATTAAGAAAACGTAAGAATTTGTTTTGTATTCTTTCAACAGCTTGTACATGTATATTGTAATATGGGTTCCAGACGGGAGAATTGTATTCAAGTTGACTTCTAACATATGCAAAATATAAAAGTTTTATACACTTAATATTGTTAAATTTTCTAGTTAGCCTAGTTATAAATCCCAACATTTTTAAGGCCTTATTAGAGATTTCTGTTATGTGGTTAACAAATGAAAGATTAGATTGAAAAGTGATGCCCAAGTCTTTAATTTGTGTTAATGTCTCCAGAGTATTGTTATCAATGTTGTAATTGAAGATCACTGGATTTTTTATTCGAGAAAATCTAACTATATTAGGGATTCTTACGTAATTTTGACTAATCTTATGATGTGATGCCATTATTTCACTGAAAGAAGTGTCCAAAGAAGCGAAGCTAGCAGTCCACACTGGAGTGCTGGTATTTACCCTGATGTACGGCAGTGAAGCATGGAACTGGTAGAGGAAGAATGAAAGTAGAATGATTCCTGTAGACATGAGATTCATGAGGCTTATGGGTGGTGAAATCATGTATGATCGTAAAATTTGGAGATCCGCAAAGAATGCAAGACTGATGTAAGCGTAATGATTAAGATTGAAAGGGACGCTCAGATGGTTTGGGCATGTAAAGCGGATGGACGACGAAAGGAGTGTAAGGAGAATATTTGATGCAAATATGAATAATAGAAGAATTCGAGGACGCCCGAGAAGACCTGACACGATCAATTGAATCACATATTTGTGTCGGGTCATGTCAAGAGTCAGAATAATAGAAAAGTACGTATGAGACGGTGTAATGAGGCAACAGTTGTTTGGCAATGTCTCTTCGATATCGATGCTTATTTCAAATATCTCGACTCCAACTTCTGGTTATAGTTATACGGTCCCCTGTAGATCTCTAGAGGTCTGGGGTCCTAGCATGGTCGATCGATAAGGATTGATAGACTAGCTTCCGGTAACTTCTCATCGTTCTTTAGGACAACTGCACATCGCTAACGTACAAACACCAAATGACGTCGAATATATTGAGAACACTCAATCATTGTGAACTACTTATTCGTTAGCGATCTGCAATCATGCCCGGGAACGATGAGAATTCACCGAAAGTTTCTATCAATCCTTATCGATCGACCATGCTAGGACCCTTGTATTAGGGCGCAAATCGAACTCCAATGTATAATTTCTTCCGTTTTCCGGTTGTGAGGGTTTTAGAATTGGAATGGATTAAATTTAAGCAAGGAATTGAATAAAATGGTTTTCAATTATTTGAAACTTTGCTTCTCGTGAAAGCATAGGCAATATGATACACAGACAATATTGATGCTTAAAAATGAAGATACAATGTAACAGAGACGTGAAATTGAAAGAAAAAGATTCCAAAGACGGAAATGAAGCAAGATGTATTTAAATGACAGCAATAAAATGAAGTTCAATATTGCAAACATGACAACACTTACACTCAACGATAGAATCATCTAAAATAGTAACATTCTGTAATTGCACTTTGGAATTTAAATTTTCATGCATTTTTGTGTTGTAGAAAAAATTATCATACCATTGCATGAAATTTGCTAACCTTATTCCTTCTGAACTTTGTAGAGCAACGCAAAACACTTTATCAGTTGGAAAAATGGAGCTTTGAATTCTGTCAAAAAATTGTTTAATGTTATTCAATTGATTAAAAATAAAATCATATCTGATTAACAATAATATTAAACTCAAACAATGCCGAGTAATACTGCAAGTTAGGAATAAACTAATAAACTACTTCCGCTTTCTCTTCTAACGTTTTAAAAGGTTTTATGTTATTATTAATCACTGTTATTAAATTAAATTGTATTTAATTCACTTACATTATTTCAGCATCTTACATTACATTCAACTCAACGATGCTTAACTAAATCTTTGTACGTAACAATGTTTTACAGGCTGTTTTAAAGGTTCATGTAAAAATATGTGGTTACTTTTTCAATTCATGAATTTATAAATTACTGTAATTGATTTTTAAAGGCAGTAAGTATACTTAATCGACGAAGGAAAAGTTTGCGAAATTTCTTTTACTCTTTGCTTTTGGTAGTTTTTAATTTAGAAAATTTATTGTAATGGTCGAAATTTAAATGAGATCCCTATTAAAAATACTAATTTATTAGTTTTTTTTAGAAATTGATTAATGCTTTAAGTTTGAACTGAATTTCGTAGTTTCTTTGATTATTTAACCCTTAATTACTCGCACAAAGAACATTACATAACTGCTCGCATGGGGTCACAGATGACCCCAAATAATATGAGTTGTTTGTAATATATATTGAAATATATAAGTAAATGAAACTATTTTATTATTAAAGTGCTTTGTTTATTCTGTAATATCTATAAATAATAACATGAATTACTAACTAATTATACAAAAACAAGTTAAACTAAAATAATTATCAATAATTAACAATTTGTACTTAGGTATACTGAGATCATACTTAATACTCGTATTTTTAGGAACTCTCCTAATCACTCTTGTTACACTGTTGACAGTATATCTCAGAGTGATCATTACACACAAATCTTGTACATTTCTCATAAAAACTTACCTCTTCCAAAAAAGTAACGTAATTACTCGCATGGGGTCACCGCTCAAGAGTGCAGCGACGCGTTCATCCTCTCCTGTGACTTAATCGCTACTAAAATACAAACTTATTAGAGATTTAGACGACTTGCGTCATGAAGCTAGCGAGGGCGCGGGGGGAATCGGGTCGTGCCAAGTGCTTCATTTTTTAATCCGAAAATGCTTTGACCCCATGCGAGTAATTAAGGGTTATCAAATTTATTGTAATAACGAAAAAAGCGACCTCTGTAATGTTTTTTTGTCTAATATTTATAACCGAAAAGGCACGAACTGCTAGGATAAATATTAAAAATGATTAAAAAAGAACCCAAGAAAATAACATAAAAGTCAAAATTTACAACTAATGCAAAAAGAATACGAGAAAAATTGAATTCATGTACTGCAGGTTAGATATGGAAATTAGGTTTGCAACTCTATTATCTATGCTTATTCATATTAGTTATTGGTATATGTCGTGTACTAACTACAGTAATTTTATTATAAAAAGAGGAAACTTCTCCTCTTATTAATAATACAATTCTGATGATCGGGAGTCTTCAACTTGTCAGAGATTACGAGACTTGTGCATTATCGTCTTATTTATAATGAAAATCTAACTGGATCTAACGTCCTCTCTAAATGATGCCCTGTTAATTTGCCAAGCGAGCCGCCACCGTCCAGTGTCGTATTCGCTGATAAACGGATATGATCGGATATCTTTGTGACCGTTTGAGTTTTAGACCCTAACGGGCGACAGTTGTTTCTCTCATATAGTAACTACTGACCATGTTGAGACACATTAAAACTACATACAACTATCTATGCTGAAGACATCTGTTGAGAGACATTGAAACTACACAAATAATCACATGCAGTTTAGTCTTGGTTTAGTTTAGTTTAGTCAGTTTAGTTAGGAGCTATTCATAAGTCTTAGATGTAAGTCATTATTTGTAAGTTGGTTGCGAGCTATCATAAGAGTTGCAATTTGTAAGTACTCGTAAATAGTTACATACTTTAGTTGAAAACCATTTATAACAAATCTTAGCTGTAAGTCATTTAACGTAAATCTATGTACTAAGTTATAGGTTAGATCGGTGTCTTTCAACGTGGGACGCACATTTTGAATATTTTCTGGGGCAATGCCCAAATCACGGGTGTTAGTGGCATGCGCGAGTTACTTTAACCAGTGATTCCTGATTTGGTGTAAAAATGTAAATGAAATTTTGTGCTTTTGTGATGTTTTTACTTTTTCTCAAATATAAAAAAAAATACTAGATAGTCGGGGGCGGGGGATGACATACGGAAGATTTTTTTTTTGTTTTGAAGAAAAAAATATCGAAAAAAAAGTGATCGAAAAAGTCACGGGAGACCAAAATTTCATTTACATCTCCTTACTCCAAATAATGTCACGTTACAATATAGGCTTCGATGTCCGGTTTAAACGCACTTTTTTTACCTTTTTTAACCTTTCACGCACTTTTCCACAAAATAGTCAATTCACGTTATGCACTTGCACTATATAATACAAGGACAACATGTCAAAGAGACCAAATGGGAAAATAATTCACAATAATATCAGAGGGTTCAGCTCGGTGGAACTCATAATTGGAGTTATAAATCCCACTGATCCCTCAATATAAATATTTAAAAAATCTTTTGTAAACCTACACGTATTGTAGTATTTGACGACCTCCGTAGTCCAGTGGGTAAGACTCTTGACTCGCAGTCCGGAGGTCGCGGGTTCGAACCCGGCATGCGCAAATAAATTTTATTTGATTAATTTGTGTTATTTCACAATTAATTCATTTAAAATAATATAAAGTATATTTGCGGCATGTTCCAGAGTGGAAGATACTATCAGTATCGCCCTGATGTAAGACCACCATTCAGAATTGAAACGTTGATTGAAAATGGCTTTAGCCGTGTTTGGTGACCAGATCTGAATAGCCAGGTACTTCCCAACCTTCCTCTTCCCCACCTCCTTCCCCTCCCCACTACCTTCAGCCTCACAACATACCCCAATTGGGGATGCCATAGTCTCACTGGCTCCAGACGGGAGCAGTTGAGATTCTTGTGCGGTATTCACTGTAAAAAAAAAAAAATTTTAATAGAGAAATAATTACTGGTTAAAATAAGTAAAGTACGTCCTTTTACATTTTTTATCGTCCTTTGCTACATTTTTTTATTGTTGAAAAATCGTATTTGTCAAATAAATTTGATATTGACATCCTGACTTTTCCGTGAAAAAAATATGGCAACATCTTACTCTACGCATCATTGCATTGCCTATTCCATTATATTTTAATGTAACGCTTTTAGAGTATAATATATTTTAAAAATGACAGCAACCCGACAAACACACTGTGCCATCAATACTAATCCACTATCATTCAAATAGCACGGTGCTTTTCAATGTTAGCTGCAATGCTTTGATGTAATTTCAATGTAAGCCGTTTTACTGCGAGTTGTTTTAACCATTAAAGTGATATAATGAACCAGGGTCAGATCTCTCCCCGGTCTCGGTGGCCTCTTCATCACGCTACAGTATTTCCGTATTTATGAGTTTAGAACGCATCGTATTTTCGCAATTAGTAAGTTAGTGAGTAACTCATCGAGATGGCTATGCTTTGACTGCAATCAATGAAGTTTATGGCATATTGGTTTTGTTGAATGCACTAAAAACCTTGAAAATGTAAGCAAATGTAAAAATGCCCTCAAAAAGTGCATCAAAATTTGCACTTTACATAGATCATGATTGATCATTTTATATTCTATATTATAGGCGATCGTAATATTACCACGTTACGGAAAAGCGAATTTCTTAACACTATAATGCTTCAGCTCTTTCTTACACATTGAATCATGGTGAGACAAAAAATGATCACGCAATGTACGTACGTCTTTTTCCTTTAAAGGTATAAGGTAGGTAAAAGACATAAGTACATTGTGTGTTTCATCTTTTCTGTCACCATGATTTAATGTGTAAGAAAAGTGCAGCATTATTGTGATAAGAAACGTATGTTTATTATTCAGTGTTTCGAATAGTGTTTATTATTCACTGTGGTGCAAGGCGATGGGTCGAGAGAGTCCTGCTGGAAAGGTAAAAAGGTGTAACTTAACCAGTGTCCCCAAATCCGACTCACAGTAGGTGGGCAGACGTATCCGCCGCCCAGACCTGGACAATTCTCTCCCCATGACCCAGGGTACTGCTTCTAAGTCACCAAACGTAGCGAACAATTGGTGTGACCTATGGCAAAGGTGTTGGTTATCCATTAATCGGTTCTTATGACAGTTGATGAGCTGGGTGTAAAACCAAAATAAAATAAAATCCAATCATCATTTTTGTAAGGTGTAACATCATTTTTGCATCGTGAGATGTGCAGCTTTGAAACATAATTTAAATATCTTTTCTTATGGGGTCGTCCATTAATCACGTGATGCTCGAAAGGGGGGGGGGGGGTTGGAAAAAATACTACATGAATTACTATTTATTATTATTTATTATTAAAACCACTTACTTTTAAGCTTAATAAACGTTCGTTTATTTTGATGACATTCGATTCTCAAATTTTCCCGCGATTGACATCTCTTAACGAGGATTTAGCGGCAAATGCGCCGTCATCTGTGGCGTTAGATTTACATCTTTTAAGAGTTGGTTTCTTAAAACAAGCGCAGTATTTAGCTCGTTAGCGCGATACGGGATACCGAATTTAAGAAAACTGTCATCTTGAACAGCCTATTTAATACGCGTTACGCTGTCGCAAAAGATATGACCCTTCTAAATAGTCACACTTTTCGATCTTCCTCACCAACATCCTTCCCCTGCCCACCTTCAAAACACAAGCCCCAAATTAAGATACCCACAACGTGCAGTAGCGGTGCTTTCACCACTGACATTAAAAGGAGAACTCTTTGAATTGTCGGTAAAATGAGGACCACGTTAATTTTACTTTAATGTAAACCAATCATAACGCTGCGCCGGGTGCATGACAGCTAGTTCTAATGATCTCCAATATCCATGATATAAATTTGACCTCTGTACGTTCCTCATCCATTTATCTAGAATTCTGGAACTACTACCAATGACAAGTGTTTCTACGTATGTATGTAACGCCATTCAAAAGTTTCATTATAATGTGAATTAGGAAACCAACCACGTTCGTAGTTCGTGGTACCTACACTATTCATTCGAGTCATACATGATACATGAGGACGTGTTCTTGCTTCTAAAACACTAAACCAAAATAGATACGTACTTGCCTACCATTGATAATATAGTAAAATGCACCAGTCTTAGATCTGTGTGAAACTTTTGGTAACCTATCCATTGAAATAAATTAAAATGGGTTAGCTTTGGATACCAATTTACAGATACACGTATTTTCGATGTTAAAAAAATCACAGATGCGTTATTTTTTTTTTCAAATTTGTTTTTCGACTGAAGAAAAGAAAATTTTAGTCAAATTGAAAAACGGTATTTTAATATTTAAAAAACCAACCATTTAAAACAATTCTTTTTAATCAATTAATTTTACTCTGATACACTTATTTTTAAATGGCTGAGGATTGAATCTTCCTACCCAGGAACCGGAGTCGACTACTCAACCAACCAAGCCAAGTCCCATTTCTATAATATTGACATTTATTGCAACTGCTGTAAGGTCTTCGAATTTCAGCTAATATGTCCGCGTGTGTGAGCGTGATGTAACCAAAAGTTGTTAGAATGCATTGTTATCGACAACGAGTCTATTTCCCTGAATTCAGCTCACGTTAATCTAAGATTAACCACTTCAAAGATTCAACTTCATTAATTCAAAGTACCAACATCGAAATTGAAATAGACGTGTTTTAAAAAAACACCGTAAAACTTAACGAAAACTTAGAAAAAAATGATATTGTTGTGTAAGTAAGACAAAAGGCTGATTTACAATATTGTTACATGACAGCCACCTATTTACTACAGCTACGTATTTACTAATGGTGTTGTTTGGGTCATCTCTCATTTTGTGAACCCTACCAAGCCAAACAGGACCCTCCCTCTTTCAAAATGGTGAACTATAATATTATGGGTTAACAATTGTTTTTAAAATTTGTATTCTGTTGAGAGAAAATATTGCGTGTCTTTGCCGGAAGGGTTAATCTTTTTGGAGGATTTGTTTCGGATAACAAGATAAGGTGTAATGCCTTCTGCACGCTTTGTTTTGCCCTTGTTGATCTTATGCATGTTTCATTTCTCGTCCTTCTATTATACTTTTAAATTTCTTTGACATTTTGCCAATATTTTTTGTCGTATAAATGTGTATACATTGTAATGAGTAGGTACTGCCATATGGATCTAAAAATCTACAAGTCCAGACAACGCGTATAACACTGTCAGAGTGGTAGTCACTGATACCCTCAGTATCGCCCTCGTAAAGACCACCATTCAGATTGTAAACTTTACTTGAAATGACATTTACCATGTTTCTTTACTCTTTTTCCTTCCCGCTCAAATCAGCCTCACGTCATAACTCAACCGAATAATTGTGGATGCCATTGACCCACTGACTCGTTGGGACTCTTGTGGGGTATGTATTCACATTAAAAGAATTATCAATAATGTGTTTGGCAAGTGTACTTTCAATGTCGCTATACCGGTCATATGTAGAACTATGACAGCAACAATGAAAACTAAAATTTTCTTATCAACTAGTTGACCTTGACACTAAAATACTGACTGTGGGAAGCGATAGTTAGTCGATTCTTATGACTACAAAGTTATGATAGACACTGAGAGATATGACATGGAAGCGTGATGACTGTCATCGTTCTACAACCAAATTGCACGGTCTATTAAAGCGGCTGTACAATGAAATTTGTGACTTTGGCGTATAGTAAGAAATAAAGGGGGATCTTCGCTGTGCGTAGGAGCGATTTGCAGTATTTTCAATTTAAAATGTTGGCCACACGCATTGTGTTCCACCCCTTGTTTCTATTATCTATGATTTTTTTACGCGAATACCGCATAAATGTCTCAACTCCTCCCAACCGCCCGGAGCCGATGAGACAACTAATTGGGGTATGTTGTGAGGCTGAATGTAGTGGTAAGGAGATGGGAAAGATGAAGGTGTGGAAGTATCTAACTATTCAGATCTAGTCATCAAACACGGCTAAAGCCATTTCAAGCAACATTTCAATTATTAATCGTGGTTTTACCTCACACCAGAGCGGTGCTGAGTATCTTGCAATCTAAAATGTGCCGAAAAATCCCGTACATTATTTTTAAATTATTAAATTGTGAAATAAAACAAATTAATCAAATAGACTTTATTTGCGCACGCCGGGATTTGAACCCGCTACCTCCGGATCGCTAGACTGTGAGAAGCACAGAATAAATAATACGGGAGATGTGAAGGTTTTCTTTATCCAAATATTTTGTCGATCGGGCGTTCGATTTCCAATACAAAACTGCGTTTACGAAATTCAAATGGGATGGAGACTTACGATATCCGGTGAGTGTAAATGAGACAGAGCTCGTGCTAAATGAAACATTTGTTTCCATTAAAATTTGTATGGAAGGCACTTCTAGTTTTGTTTTTTTTTTCTATGGTGGGAAGCATGAGATCTTTTCTTCTGTGTTAGTCATTTTGTGAACTACCAAGGACAATCATTGTATTCTAAATCTATGCCTGGTGATATTGTACCCAGTTTAAAATTAAACAGTTGGCTTGACAAATGAAGGTTTAACTGTGTAGGTAATACGTCACTCTGACACCAATTAACCCCTTAGGTACCGTGCACCGTTAGGTTTGAATAATGCCGTCATGGGTTAAATCCCAATTATATCTTATTTTTTTTACCCTCTTCATCTTCCGGGAGGCCTCACTGGCCATGTGATGTTAGGTGTTCCAGGTGTTGTCAAGCTAATTTAATAATTATGTGTGTACTTTGTCTTTTAGGGAGTTTTAAAATATTACGAATTAACTGTTGTTGAAATTACCTTACTTTATAATTATTGATTCAAATAACTGCCGCTATTCTCCGGCTTCGTCTCAGATATGTTTTTTTTTGTATATTAATTTTTTGTATACATTAGTAGTATTTTCTTATGGTGACCAGACAACTCAATAATATTCAACTTCATCACTCTTCTGAAAAGTCAATAAAAGTAATGTAAATTTTTTTTTTCATCACTTTAAGACTTTTCAAAGTGGTGTTGAAATGCCACATTATTGATTTGTCATGAAACCTTCTCCTATGTTACTCTAAAAAAACGTGAAAAAACCCACAGTATTTATTTGAAAGAATTGACGGAATGAGTCTGAGTCATTGACAAAATCAGTTCCAATTTACAAAATGAAATAACTTTTTTGTTAAAATATTAAATAAGTGTAATAGGTACGTACCTTCTTTATCGTTTTTCTGAATTCTTCAAACAATTGGTTCGAATTATGAAAATTACACTTAAATTCAAAGCAAAGTTCATTGACCCGATTTCACGCTGGACTAACTAACGACGTACCGCCTATAACTATAACATCGCCTTGCACCGCAGTGGGGGGGATGGACTCATACGTCCGTCTCTCGTGGACACATTGACCCTCAGATTCCTAACCACTAACCTATTACCCTTTTCCTTTCCAGAACCTCCTGTCCTTCCTCTCCTAAAAAACCCTCCACACAACATCCCCAAAGATGACATAGGCCCTGAGGGGTATTATTTTCCTTAGGGCCTCCTGTGGGGAGCTAATGTAAAAAAAGACTGTTGACGATAATTACAGTAACTTACGTGAAAAATGGTTCATAGTTCTTTAATGTAATATTTAATTAAAAACGATTGAAAACCCCTGGTTCAATGGAGCGTATGAGATTTTATCTTAATCCCAGGACCCTGACACAATGCCGAACTATCCACTAAGTGTTTTGTTACTTGTGACCACCATACCTACTTGTAAATAAATCTTTCGGACACGTCCACGCTATCGACTTTCTTTTAAAGTAGTATTTTTTCCTGTACAGCTAGAATTTATTTGAAAAATCTTCATGCATTAGTTGCGGTGACCTAGAAATGTAAATTTAATACCACAATAGCTCACAGTTAGGCAGTTTTTTTTATGATTCAGGCAAAATTATTTTCTAACATTAGAATTTGTTAATCCCGCCAAAACGTTGGCAGAAATTGTACGCTTTTATTATTACCATGACAATCCACGATTACGGTACCGTGACGGCATAAAAAATGTAATAAACATACGTTCCTGATCATAATAATGCTGCATCCTAAGCATAATAATGCTGCGTCCGCAGATCGAGCTCACGGCGCGTGGGCGGTACAAGTACAATTATTTTCAAGCAAACGATGAATGGGTGTTTTTTATTAATATTCATTTTCAATCGTACACACAAAAAAACTATACAAATTTTGATACATGAATCAAAAGTATGGTTTGCGATGTACGCCGCTTTCAAAAGGACACTCCGACGAAATGGCTGCTCGGTGGCCAACAGTAATTAAGCCACACAGTTCATCAGAAAAAAAAATATAAACAAGATGTATAGGTTTATAGCACCACGTAGGGGAATTTAGATATCAAAAAAAAATAATGGTTGACCAGCGATTTTTATTTCAGGCTTTTATGGAAAATTTTCATCGTTTATGAAAAAACTATGTAGAAAGGGGCCCTTTATGAAAAATCCCTACGTGGTGCCATAGAGACTGGATTTTCGAACAGTTTAAGACTTGGTGCAAGCAAATCAGATGTAGGTACAGTTTTTCTCATATATTGTCAACTTGGTTGAAAAATGTAGTTTCGACTAAAACGCGTTCAAAGTTTTGCTGAAGGATAATTCAATATTTTATTATCATTGATAATCTCCTGTGTACCACTGTATACTTATAATACCATGTACTCACTTCAATGTAAAAGCCATGCTATGGCGTTTAAATAAATAAATAAATATAAAAAAACTGTTTCAAACGGTTTCACATAAAATTTTTAATTTTACGAATTGCTTTAAAACATTTAGTGAGATCATTCATTAAAGTAAAATGTTATGGTTATATGATGTTAAAATATAGTGGTAAAATGTTATGGTAAAAGATTATGGTAAAAAATTTTGTTAAAATATGATACTAAAAGCATGATGGTAAATTATTATGGTAAATTACGATGGTAATATATGGTGCTTAATACATTATAAGGGTTAGGTACATAGTAAAATATAGTGGCAAAATATGACGGTAAAAAATTGTGGAAAAATATTATGGTAAATTATAACGGTAAATTACGATGCTAATAAAATATAACGGTAAAAAGTGATGGAAAAATATTATGGTAAATAATGATGCTAAATTATTATGACGTAATACGACGGTAAAAAGTGATAGAAAAATATTATGGTAAATTACAACGGCAAATTATGTTGAAAAATTATTATGGTAAAATGTAATGGTAAAATATGACGGTAAAATATGATAATAAATTATAACGGTAAATTACCACGGTAAAATACGGTGCTTAATAAATTATTAAGGTTACACGGTAAAATTTTATGGTAAAAAATTATGGTAAATACGACGGTAAAAAGTTATGGAAAATGTTGTGGTAAGGGTAAATCATGATGATAAATTATTAAGGTTAAATATGCTGGTAAAATGTGATGGTAAAATATTGTATAATTACCTATATGTAATATACCTAATATGTGGTAAAATAATGCATCTTTTAGAAAAAAAAAACACATTATTTTTATAGTGGGCTGGTGCCTTAAATGGATATCTGAACATAATATTTTGTGACAGATACGGGCTATCAATAAAATTGTGAATTATCTTATATAGCGTTTCTGGATCTCTAATGAATTCGACGTCGATCGAGAGTTTTAAGGTTCACGGAGACATAGTTTTGGATTTGGTTTAGATTAGAGGTATAGCACGGATAAATGGCGAAACGAATGATTGCAGAATGTATTATTTTATTATGAACAAGTAATAGAAGAAGACGTCTGGAACTCCCCAGGAAGACATTGCACGAGCTGTGAATCAAATAATTAAATCAAGAGTCCATACAACAGAAATGTTTGTATGTAAGGCGATCTATGAATGTAAGTACGAATTACGAAGTTCCGCTCTGACTACACCTGTATAGAATGGCGACACCTTGACGGCAGGTGCGAATGTTGCATTTGATGTGTGATCCCTTTGGCATCGGTGTTCAGTCGATATAATATTAACGGAGTGGAATAAGCATGGAGGTAAAATGGGAGAAGACATCACAAAGAGTCCGTGGCCACTGTTCACGGAAACTATCTGTAAATCGTCTAAATATAACCTTCCCAGCCAAACTGAATAATATTTTGGAAGTAAAACTTCGTAAGCTGGTGAATGCGTTACGAAAAGTGGTGATTGTTACGAAAAATGTCATGCGAACGATAATCGATGCGAACGGTGATCGATTGCTACGCGAACGGTCGGGCCTTTACACACGCTTGATTTGAGGAGTGATAAGGATAAGGGTAAGGATAAGGGTAAGGATAAGGATAAGGATGGTCACCCCAAGGTCGTAGGTCACCGCATAGTCATATTTCACCCCTATGTCATCCCTAGGTCGTGGTCACCCCGTTCGCTACGTTTGTTAACTTAGCAGGGATACCTGGGTTCATTGGGCGAGGTTTGTCTTGTAATTTTACTTCAGTCGTGTGGTCTAAAGCACACTCGTTTTTTTTATTAAAAAGGTAGTACGGATATTTGCTATTTTATGGATTCATATTTGTTTAAAGTTATGTAAATAGGTGATTGAGAAATTAAATTTTAGATTCGTTTTTAGATTTTCACGGCCAAAATATTTTCGTTATTTGTTTTTGGGGTATTATGCCGTGTTGCGCTACTTCCTTCTTTAGCCAACGTTTCGGGCAGCGTTACAGTGTAATATTTATTTGTACATTTATAATGTATATATTTATAATGTTAAATGAAACATTGACTAAAGAAGGAGGTAGCGCAACACGGCATAATACCCCAAAAACAAATAACGAAAATTCAATTTTACTTCATTTAAGAGTTAGTAAAATAATCATAATTATTTAAAATAATATCTCTTCTACTCTGCTGTGTTAGTTTAATGAAAAATAAAATAAAGCATTGTGAAACATGCGTTTTGTTGGGTGGTAATTTTAATTTATACGCGTCAAAGTGTTCCGACGTATTTGTCATTTTTTTGTCATAAGTATAGTAAAATTATTGTTTTTAAATGTTTTTCATTTACTCCCAAATAACTGGCCCAGTTGTTGCTAAAATCAGAAAACGATTAAAATCTTTAAAGGCCTAAATTTTATAATTAAAAACCCAAATTAATAAAATAGCTCATTATACCTTTTGATTACAAAAATAATTTTTCATTTTGGATGACTATTTTGGCCCCAAATCCAAAATTTAAGACAAGCATGAAACAGACCGCGCACCCGTTCGTCTTAAGATGAAGCTATACGCGAAATCCTTTCTACATCCTATTTAGATTTTTTTTTTTTTTTTTTACATTAACTCCACACAGGAGGCCCTGAGGAAAATAATTTCCCTCAGGGCCTATGTCATCTGGGATGCTGTGTGGAGAGTCTTTTTGAGGAGAGGAAGGAATGAACATTGGTCTTGAAGAGACCCATGTTGTAGGAAGGAGGAAACACAGAGGCCGGCAAATCATTCCACAGCCGAGCTGTTGAACATAAGAACGAGTCGTAGAAACGACCCGTTCTCATGTGACAAATGTCAACCGTGTACAAATGTTGGGCACGCGTTTGGCGTGTTTCCCGACTATGCACCGGTGCCGAAGGGATCAATGATGCTAGTTCTTCAGAGCATCTTCCATTGTAATACCGGTAGAACAAGGATAGCATTCCCACCCGACGCCTGTGCTCTAAAGATTGCAATCCGTCTGTTAAGATGGGAGAATCTATCAAACGGACCGCCCGTTTCTGCACAGAGTCGAGGGTATTTTTCAGGTATTTTGGAGCTCCAGACCAGAGATGGCTGCCAAATTCAACCGTGGGGCGTACTTGTGATTTGTACAAGGTTAGCAGTTGTGTACTATTAAAGTATCTGCGGGCCCTGTACAGTACGCCCAGTTTTTGGGAGGCTAACTTTACTCTGGCTTCGATGGAGCCCCCATACCTGAGCTGGTCACTTAGGGTTACACCAAGCATATCAATGGAGGGCCTGTTCGGAAGATTGCTTCCGTTGAAAGAGACTAAATTTTCATTTCGATCCCTTTTAGACGTAATCAGACAAGATTGGGTCTTTGAAACATTAAATTCAACGAGATTATTTTTACCCCAAGAGAAAACACTCTCGAGGTAACCGTCCATTCTTTGCTTCAAAGCCCTACGAGCTGTTGGAGTTTGTGAGCCCTTTGGGGGCTTGTCAAACAAAAAGCTATCATGAACTGTACTGTCATCCGCGTAACAGTGAATTGGTGCACATGACAAAAGGTCGTTGATGTGCAACAAAAACAAAGTCGGAGACAGAACCGATCCCTGCGGGACGCCAGCATTTATCGAGTGTGAGGAAGAAGTGAAACCATCGACTACCGTCTGAATCGACCTCTCCCTCAAGAAGTCGGCAATCCACATACACAAGGATGCGGGAAGTCCGTAAGAATGCAGTTTGTTGACAAGTCCTCGGTGCCAAACCCGGTCAAAGGCCTTGGAGATGTCCAGTGCAACCGTTTGGGTCTCACCGAAACGTTCCAGGCATCGCCCCCAAACATGCGTCACATACGCGAGAAGATCACCGCACGAGCGGTTCCGCCGGAATCCGTATTGACGGTCGTTAATAATTTTGTTCTTCTCGAGGTATGTGAGCAGTTTGTCGTTGATCACACGTTCCATCACCTTAGACAGAACTGATGTGATCGCTATGGGGCGGTAGTTGGCCGGGTTGGAGCGGTCACCCTTCTTTGGAATAGGATGGATAACCGCTTTTTTCCAACCAGAGGGCACAGAGCCAGTCTTCAGGGACAATTTAAAGAGCTTCGTCAAAATTGGAGCTATTTCTGCAGCGCACCTCTGCAGTACCAGGGCAGGTATTCCGTCAGGCCCACTAGCTTTATTAACATCAAGCCCTCGTAAAACATGGAGTACTTCCCGATGCCGAATCCTCAGCTTTTTCATACGAAAACCGCAGTGAGGAACCGACGTCGGGACAGCACCTTGGTCATCGAGGGTTGAGTTATCCGCAAACATTTTACCTAATAAGTTTGCCTTTTCGGTGGCGGTGTTTGCTAGTGAGCCGTCAGGTCTGGTGAGAGGTGGCAAACTGGATTTGCAGAAATTGCGACCTATTGAGCTCGCAAGCGACCAGAATTGCCTGCTGCCATGCGGGCATGCAGCCAGCTTTCTGCTGATCTGCAGGTCGTGCTCCAATTTCGACCTATTTATGATTCTCTTGGTTTCCTTTGCCATTTTGTTGTAAGCTGTTCTGTCTTCGGATGTTCTAGATGTGTTGTAGGCTCGGTAAGCCGCGTTTTTTCGTCGCACTGCTTCAGCGCATTGTCGACTGAACCACGGCTTTGAGCCCACACCAGTTTCCTTAACAGTAGAATGGATGAAGCCATCCATCGCGGATGTGATGACTTCACCAATTTCCTGGGCACATCTTGAGGGATCCGAAGTCCGAAAACAGACAGCTGACCACGGAAAAGCATTAAAATGTGCCCGCAGACCGAACCAATCTGCTGACCTATAGTGCCACACTTTTCTCTTCAGCCTCTCGTTTGGTGGTCTGAAGTTTACAGGGATTGATGTCGTCACCAGGCAGTGGTCGGACGATCCTAAAGGCGCTGTGACTTCAATCCTGTAACCGTGTGGCACAGTAGTTAAAAATAGATCTAACAGATTGGAACGGTGAGTCTGGACATCAGGAACCCTTGTAGGCTCCTGAACCATTTGTTCCAATCCGTAGCAAAGGGCAAAGGATTCCGCTTGGCGTCCAGCCGAGTCTGTTGATCCTGAGAACTTCAACCAAGGTTCGTTATGAACATTGAAGTCCCCCAGGACCACAAACTCTGCCGTAGGGTGGCGGGGCAAGAGGTCATCAATAGTATCGCTTAAGTGTTTGAAGAGCTCGGACGTGTCTGATTCGCTAAGGTTCGGTGAGCGGTATAAACACGCGTAGAATCTTACCGTACTGGCAAGATTAATCTTTACGACGAATCTGTTAAGAGTATGAACATCAAAAAATATGCTACTGATAAATTGAAGCTTTTACTAGCTTTTCTATATATTGGAATTACAATAAAATTATTATTCACATAACAAAAAGAATAAGCTAAAAAATTAAGCTAATAATACCACTAAAAAAATGTTTTTTCATGACTTAACTATGAAGTAACGTAAGAAACAATTTTTAAAAATACCCCTTTATGGCTAAGACTATTTTTAAGGTTTTGTATGTTCAGACTTTTTTTCGTTCTTATAAAATTATGTATTAAATAAATAAAAACCACTTTTTCGCTTACTTGCCTCGTGCAAATAAGACGCTCGATTTTAACTTTTGAAGGCATGAGAATCGAAATAAGTCTAGCTTTTATATTCCTCTTAATTAATATATAAATATTGCAGCGGTCTCACACCCCATAAGATCTTCGAGATCATGATTTAAATTTATCCTTTAAAATCCATGGTAAAATCCAAAGACTTAAAAAACAGATCGTACAAAAATTCAGTCAATTTACCAACAAGTCAGTTTCTGCCTGACTCACTCTAAAATTTATTCTGAAATCTTCCACAAATAGGAGAAGACGATGATTTCATCACCAGTTCCCGATTTTGAATTACGCACCCACACAAAATACGCAGTAGATAAATAATCCGGATCAATGGAAAAAAAACTCTGTTTATTTTCAGATTTGTGTTTAATATTGAGACGTTCTGACGCCGCCGGTTTCTGTTTACTCAGACGATCTGATTCTTTAAATAAATATTTTCTTTTAATGGAGAGTTAAATCAATGCGAAACACGCAAAATATTTGTTGGCATTGTTGGCAGATTTTAATGATATTTTTTGAAAATTTAAACTTTTCGTGAGCTAATTTACAATGCAATCTCGATAATCTAAAGATTTGCAGTGTATATTTATAATAAATTTCAGTTTAAATCGTAAAATTTTAGATTTTGATTGACCATTTCGCGCCAACATATCCTTAGATATTTTCTTTTATTATAAAATCATTTCTCTTAATATAAGTAGCTATTCTGGGGTAACTGCTTATGGTAGATTATATAGGTAGCATTATTTTGTTAATTTGTAAATACATAAGGTACATATACATGGTAAGAAGGTACAATTTTCACAAACGTAATTTTAGTTAGAAATATGAACTAAACTATGTTAGAAAGAGAAAACACCGCGCTTTATATTAAAATCTAAAAATTAACCTTAAAATAAATAATATAGACACCTTTATGAATCTTAAGTTACCCGCCGCAATTAAAACAAATAAATTAAACAATTTTTTTATTAATTTTTTATTTTTACAGGAAACACCAAAAATTGAGTTGACGATCTCTTTTATTTTACATTTGCTTAATAAATCATGTAGGATTTATTTTTTTCGTTATTGTTATTTATTTCTTTCGTTATCGGTATTTGGGAAGTATGTTTACGAGAGATGGGAAGGCTGATAGAGATATTGAAAGAAGGGTGAATGCAGGTAACTCTATTAATGGAGGACTGAACGCCGTTGGCAGCAACAAAAAACTGTCCAAAGACGCGAAACTAGCCGTCCATAATGGAGTACTGGTACCTACCCTGATGTATGGCAGTGAGGCATGGAACTGGCAGAGGAAGGATGAAAGTAGACTGAACGCTGTAGAAATGAGATCCCTGAGGCGTATGTGTGGTAAAACCATGTATGATCGTGTGAGAAATGTGGAAATCCGCAAAGAATGCAAGGCTGATGTAAGCGTGATGAGTAAGATCAAGAAAGGAACGCTCCGATGGTTTGGGCATGTAGAGCGAATGAACGGGGAAAGGAGTGTAAGGAGAATATATGACGCAAATGTGAATGGTAGAAGAAGTCGAGGACGCCCAAGAAAGACATGGCACGACCAAGTGAATCAGATACTTGAGTCGGGTCATGTCAAGAGTCAGAATAATAGAAGAGAATGTATGAGACTTTGCATGAATGTAAACGAGGCAAGGAATGTGTGCCAAGACCGGGATGTTTGGCGGTCCGTCCTCTCTGCCTACCCCTGCGGGGAAACGGCGTGATGGTTAGTTAGTTAGTTAGTTTAGTTATCGGTAATTTTAGTTAAAAAACGAGCCATTAAAGATGAGCCAATTAATTTTTTTTTGTTTGCATTTAAAAATGTAATATTTCTAAATTTATATTATGTTTATTTAGAAATATTAAATTTGAAAGCGTATTCTATCCCCTTTCAATTACAGTTTTTAGTTTTCGGATGTGTTCGATGCAGAAATCATTAGTTTATTTTCTAATAAAAAGCCGGTATATTTTGAACTTCCGACAAAATAGGCTCGAGGCCTGAGTGGTTAAATGTTGACGATCCCTTACCAGACTCTTAACTGCTATTTGTGTGTGTGTTCAGTTAAAAATGAAGCTTTGATCTGTCGTTATTTGACTTCTGGGATTTCACGACCCCGGAAGCAGACGATGCGTTTAACGCACAATAGGGGCAGCCAACCAATGATTTTGTTTTGATTTTTAATTGTTGTAACTAAAGTAATATTAATCCTATTACCATAATTAATTTTTGGGTTATTATGTCCTGTTGCGCTTCCTCCTTTGGCCAACGTTTCAGGCACGGTTACAGTGTCCATCAATAGGGCAGTTGTGATGAAGTGTGTGATTATGTATGTAGAGGTGATGCAAGAACTATTAAGCTAAGCCCTGTTATCTCTAAAAATATTATAGATTAATTTTTAGGCGTGCTCGATGCGTTTCGGGCCTTTCCGACGCTTTATACACAAATATATAGTAATGTGCCGGCTTTAGTTAAGTGCTCGGCAATTATCGATAATAATAATCGTCGCGGATAAATTAACATAAACCGGCATTGGAGGTTATTCATCACTTACCCGCCCTAGTATAATTAACAGATGGCTACTCCTTCAAGGCTCTCGCAAAATTCAGATAAATAAAAAACGGCACCACATTTAGGTATGTATAGAGGTGAAATATTCAAATGCAGTTAAAAAAAAGAGTTTAGTTGATTCTGCTTAATGGTAACCGCAGCCGGTTATTTGGACCAAAACCTGAGGAACAGAAACCAAATTAAATTGATACTTATTTACTCTTAATTTCTGCGATTATCTTTCCCAATTATCTGGGACCTTATTCCGTTTAATTGTGACAGATTCCCATCTGAAATCATTTTAAAGTCATAGTAAATGAATTTTCACTAACATTCGTCAACTTAAAGTTTTCAATTCGCAGTATAAGCGAAGTCGTCACTCGTATTGAATTAATTAATGGTACTAGATTAATTAATCCTATTAATTTAATTAATTTTTTTTTTTTTTTCATAAGTTTTTATTCCAGTAAAAAAGAAAATAACATTTTCACTTACTTAACTAGAATATTGAATTATGTACTTTTTACATTGTATTACATAGTTTTTACATTACATGGTTTTTACATTTCATAACCTTAGATTACATTAGATTGCAATACTAACATTTACATGATATTATATTACCATACGATATTATTCACTATCACTACTTTGTTTTTTGTGAATAAACATGAACAATTTTTTTTTGAATTTGCACACACTTTTTTCGTTTTTGATATCATCTGGAAGGCAATTATATAAATTGCCCCCCCTCGTAACTAATTGATTGCTTACCGTAGTTAGTATGAATGGTGTTTAAACGTATGTTATCGTGTTGTCGTGTAAAATGTTTGTGTACTTGGGACGTTTTAATGAATTCTGTGTTTGTATGTATGAGTTTATTATTTATTTTGTATATAAGGACACATATATTGTACTCGTATAGTTTTCTTAATGTTAGCAGTTTTGTTTCTAAATATTTTTTTTTTTTGGATGTTTTGGATTCGTAGTGAAATAGTTTTTTGATTATCTTATTTTGAATTACCTGTAATTCATTGATGTATGTTTCATACGCATTTCCCCAGATTTCAATCAGGTAATTTAGGTGTGAGTGTACGAGACTATAGTATAAACTTTTTTTTAATCTAATTGTTAATAGATATGATAACCGGCTAAAAACGCTAATTAAGGGTGTGATTTTATCTTTTACATTTTGAATGTGTTGTTTAAAAGTTAAATGCTTATCGATGCACAGCCCGAGATATTTTTCCTGTTTCAGGATTTGCAAATCGTTATTTTCAATTTTTAATGGTACACGTGGAGGAATTATTTTACGGTTTGAACTTAAAATCATGTATCCTGTTTTTTTTATATTCATTGTTAGGATATTTGAATGGAGCCAACCGCAAATTCTTTCTAGGTCACTTTGTGCATTTTCTAGTAGTATGTTTAGATCTTTACCCCAGTAGAATATTGCAGTATCATCTGCATATAAGAAAATTTCACCGTTTAATTCTAATTGCGAAATATCATTGATATAAATTTGGAACAGTAGTGGCCCTAGTATGGATCCTTGCGGAACTCCATAGTTTATTGGAAGGTGCTTACTATTTTGATTGTTAATGCTTACGAATTGCTTTCTATTGCTAAGATATGATTTGAATAGATTAAGAGCAGGACCAACTACACCAAGTTTCTCGAGTTTCTTGAGAAGTATATCATGGCTTACCGTATCAAAGGCTTTTTGAAGGTCAACTAGTATAGATAAGATATAATTTCCACCATCAATACCACTCCTAAGTTTTCTGATTAAGTCATTTATTGCCGCAAGTGTGTTAGATTTTTTCCTAAAGCCATACTGTTTTTTATAAAAGAATGATTTTTTTAATAGGAAATTGTTTAATCTTTCGTAGATTACACGTTCAAAAATTTTTGATAAGATTGGTAAGAATGAGATGGGCCTGTAGTTTGAGGTATTTGATTTGGACCCACCTTTGTGAATTGGTATCACCTTGGCAATTTTACAGCAGTCTGGAAAAGTTCCCTCTTTAAAACATTGGTTAATCAATTTTGATAATATAGGAACCAATTCCGTTGAGAGACTTAGTACTGTTTTGTATTTGAGTTTATCGTAACCGGCACTCGCATTTGATTTCAATGATTTTAATATTTTGCTTATTTCTAATTCTGTTGTTGGTTGAAGATATAAAGATTCTATACTATCGTATACTAATGTTATTTCATTGGCCGGTTTGTGTACGACATTGTTACATATATTATTAGCTAAGGAGATGCCAATGTTGCAAAAGAAATTGTTAAAGTGGTCGCATATCTCTACATTGTTAGTGATTATTTTATCATTAATTATTAATTTAGTAAAAAAATTATTCGAAGTATTAGACTGATTTTTAAGAATGTTATTCATTAACTTCCAAGTTTTTTTACTGTTATTTTCGCATTTTTTAAAAAGATTACTGTAGTGTCTTTGTTCTAAGTTTCGTTTTTTAATAATAATTAATCATATTGATATAGTAGCATCTCCCCTTCGGTAAGCAGTTGGAAGATTCAAGAAGAGTCAAGAGGAGACAAAACGAGCCAAGAAGGGGCAAGAAGATTAAAGATGCAAGAATAGTCAAGAAGATGCAAAAATAGGCGGGAGGATCCAAGAAGAAGCAAGAAGAGCCAAGAAGAGAAAAGAAAAGCCACGAAGAGCCAAGAAAAGATGATTAGATCCAAGAAGAGACGAGAAGAGCAGATAAGAACGGGAAGATCCAAGATGGGTAAGAAGAGACAATAGACGAGAAGATTTACGAAGAAGCATGAAGAGCCAAGAAGAGACATAGCAAGATGAGCCTCGAAGAGATGAGAAGAATCAAGAAGAGGCAAGAAGAGATGAGAAGAAGTAAAAATAATAAGGAGAAACAGAAAAATCCCAGAAGAGACGAGAAGAAGCCAGAAGGGATAAGAAAAGCCACGAAGGATCAAGAAGGGCCAAGAAGAGCCGAGAAAAGACGAGAAGATCCAAGATTAGCGCCCTTGAGGTGATTTTTCACAAAAACGGCGCTCTACAAATTATCCAATTATTATTATTATTAATAGGCAAGAACAGCCAAGAAAAGCCAGAAATAGACAAGAAGAGCTAAGAGTAGGCAAAAAAGGAAGCCATAAAAAAAGGATGATAAAAAAATCATAACGCTCAATCCATTCCTTTAAGAGGGCATTACCAGAGAAAGCCGGAAATACGTCATTTTCAAAAAAGTTTTTAGACGTATTGACTCTTTTCCACAAAAAATTATAAATGGATTTCGAAAGATTGTTCTTTTATCTAGTGAAGTTATGTAATAAATGTTTAGAATTTTTTTAATTTTTAGTATAATAAGGTTATTCCATAGGTCGTTGGCAGATTTGTTAAATTTTCAAAAAAGTTTTTGTATTATACCACACCCATTTCAAATAATGTAATCATGCAGTAAAATAAATCAATACATTATCTAGCAGAGTTATGTATTAGAATTTTAATTTTAGTTTCAATAAAATCATTTAAAAATATGTACGTACATGTGTTTCTTGACGAAAATTGGTCCATTTGTGTATTTATTTGCGCACTTACAAACTAATATATTTCAGATTTTTTTAACATTCTTATTAAATTTAGACATTATTGAAAAATGATAAATACTTATAATCAAAAAATAACTACAAAAGTACACTATTTTAATAGTTTTATCATCACGCCTTTCAGCATTTTTGGATGAAGGTATAAATTACAGCTAATTTGGATTGAAATAAATTCGATATTGAGTTATAATTTAAAAAAGCTGGTACGGAGAATAATTAATCTTTCTCATTGTAACCGCCCTGCACGATCGGAAGAACAACTTTCGACGAAATGTGGATTTTCGTCCGCTGGCTGGTTAAACGCTCTTAAGGCCTGTGCAGATTGAGCATATAAATATAAAAGATCATAGCACCCCAAATATCGCTCTTCATACAATCCCTTCAGACCGTTCATACCTAAGCGCTTTATGCGCACATCAACCATAGACAAAGCAAATCTTACGCCATAACCGCTCTTGAGGCGATATGCCAACAGTTAAGCGCCCCCCACTCCGACGAAAACAGGAGAGGGGGTCATTTTAATTACGGAGCTGCCTAGACCGGTGGATGACAGATGTCAAGTTGATAGATTCAGTACAAAAAATCGGCTCTCCGTGGCCGCTCTCTAATTCATCTGACCCCTCTCCTACCATAGGAAGAAATATTTGATCTGCGTCGTGTGAGCGGCACGAAACATAAGCGCTCGCGGTTCAACATATACCTGCTCGCGGTTATATTCGATGTCTGAACGACACTTTATTCCTGCCCATCCTAAATTCGAATATTGACTTATTAGACAACCTCCTATCCATCCTCAGAGCAAGTTTCCAAGTCCTAACAAATCAGTGTCCCTCCTAGTGCTCCTAGTAGTGCTCCTGACTGGCGGGTACAATCGTATCGTATCGTTTTGTAGTGATATAGTTATAGTAGCATCTTCCCTTATAACAACTAAACCTTGATTTACCGCATGCTGTGATCGTTTTCAACCGGAGTGTTAATATCCATGCGCATCCCAAAGGCAATTTCATTTATGTAATAAATATTTGTAAATCTGTAAAACAATAATAAATTCAAACAATAAATTAACGAAATAAAGGAGAAAGATTGTAATAAAATCAGCCAGCAATACATTTTACAAAATTGCGCAAATAACTACGAAGCTTGAGCACACGATTATTTCAGAATAAAAATCATACCATTCCAAGAAACATCCAAAAATGATTAATTCTCTTATTTAGCAATCTCTGAGCCATTCCGCTGGACCGCAGCCAGCCAACTCGAAATAATAATTGGCCGGAACTATAATGCCATCTGGTGTCGCTATTGGGAAGCGTGCCAACAGGCAATACACTCACCAATAATAATAACTGCGTCTACCAATAATGGTCCACAATAATTTTGCCGTGACAGTACCTTGACCCATTTAGAAGCGAGTGCCGCGAATTTTTTTCCGACCTCTGTACGTGAAATTAGTATTGCATGTATGTATCCTGATGTACGGCAATGAGGAATGAAACTGGCAGGGGAAGGATGAAAGTAGACTGAATTCTGTAGAAATTCCTGAGGCCTGTGTGTGGTAAAACCATGTACGATCGTGCGAGATATGTGGAGATCCGCAAAGAATGCAAGGCTGATGTAAGCATGATGAGAAGGATTATGAAAGGGACGCTCAGATGGTTTGGGCATGTGGAGCGATTGAACGAGGAAAGGAGTGTAAGGAGAATATATGACGCAATTGTGAATGGCAGAGTAAGTCGCGGACCCCTGAGGAAAACATTGCACGACCAAGAGAATCTGATATTTGGGTCGGGCCATGTCAAGAGTCAGAATAATAGAAGAGCGTGTGAGACGATGTATGAATGTGAATGAGGCATGGAGTGTATGCCAAGACCGGGTTACTTGGCGGTCCGCCCTCTCTGCCTATCCCTGCTGAAATGCGTGATAGTTAGTTAGTTATGTTTGAAGGTTACCGCTGATTGCTCCGTTATGTGTAAACTTATCTCTTTCTTTCTCATCAATGACGCTTGACGCTTGTGACAGGAAGAGAGGTTGCAACGCAGAATAGGGTCTACTCATCATCATTTGCAGAACTACTTGCAGGACAGCATGCTGAACCACCAACCGAATTATTATTATTCCGATATAATTTTTAACCCTTTTAATAATTCGATAGTACAGTTAATTAGTCAGACATCTCCAAATATTAAGAGCGTTTAACCAGCCAACGGACGAAAATCCACATTTCTTCGAAAGTAGTTCTTACGATCGTGCAGGGATAATAAGAAAGATTAATTATTCTCCGTACCAGCTTTTTAAAATTATAACTCAATATCGAATTTATTTCAATCCAAATTAGCTTTAATTTATACCTTCATCCAAAAATGCTGAAAGGCTTGATGATAAAACTATTAAAATAATGTACTTTTTGTCATTATTTTTTGATTATAAGTAAGTATTTACCATTTTTCAATAATGTCTAAATTTAATAAGAATGTTAAAAAAATCTGAAATATATTAGTTTGTAAGTGCGCAAATAAATACACAAAAGGACCAATTTTCGTCAAGAAACTCATGTACGTACATATTTTTTAAAGATTTTATTGAAACTAAAATTAAAATTCTAAAACATGCGTTTGCTATTGATTTATTTTACTGCATGATTATATTATTTGAAATGTGTGTGGTATAATACAAAATCTTTTTTGAAAATTTAAATCTGCCAACGACCAATGGAATAACCTTATTATACTAATAATTAAAAAAAATTCTCAAAATTTTTTACATGCGAATGCTAGATAAAAGAAAAATCTTTCGAAATCCATTTATAACTTTTTGTGGAAAAGAGTAAATACGTCTAAAATCTGATTTGAAAATGACATATTTCTGGTTTTCTCTGGTAATGCCCTTTTAAGTTTTGAGGTAATTGGGAAAGCAATATTCGAATACCCGCCATAAATCAAACATTATTTACACGTGTCTTTATTTCATATATTAACGGTTATAAAATAAAACCCGGATCCATAACGGTCCGGTACATTAATATTTCATTTTGAAATTTCCTATTGGTAAAGCTAGAAATTTTTTTGTTTGTTTGTTTATTTCACTACAAGTTTTTCAGCTTTATAATTGATTTGGTGGTTTTTATGAGTATTCTGAATACTGTACCAGAAGGAAGATAGGTGCTACATTTTTATGTATAACTGCGTACTCAACTCAAATTCCGATTTTTTGAAGATGTCTAGCTAATCAACTGTACGATCGGTATTAATAAGTAAACAATTTTCCAAGCCCGAAGCAATGACATCGATGTTCAACTTCATTATACGATCAAAATTAGAATACGCTTCTGCTGTTTGGGCCCCATACCAGAAAAAAATACATAGATTTATTGGAACAAATCAAAAAAAAAAAATCCTTCAGGATCTTTATATGAGAATGCATGGTGAATACCCGCGATTTATGCATCATCTGGATTTGCTATCTGAAACACGCTTCGAAAGTCTCCAATCTATCAATAGAAGGAACGGGGGTTAACAGTAACAGCTTTCAAAATTATAAACTATTACATTGACAGCCTCTTAGAATGCTATAAATTGTTCGTACCGAACAACTACTGCCAGGGTCCCCACCACGACTTGCTCTGTATCCCATATGGCAGAACAGATGTTCTGACCCGGCACAGCATGACAAGAAGTATGGTGCTGCTAAATGATATCTCTAGGTCCTTTGACATTTTCAACATTAGTCTTGAAGGTTTCAAGATTAATTTTAGGCAAGAACTCTAAAATATGTATTATTGTAATTTAATTTTTTCTTCTTTCTCGTTTAAAGTTATGTATATCTTATGTGTATTGTAATAGGATTATATTAATCTGTAATGCACAAAAAAATAGGACGACGGAGATAAGCCATAGTTCTTGGAACTCTGTAATTAACAGCTACACCAAAACTATACGCAGAAAAACATTTAAAATTACACTGAGATACCAGCTCTAAGTTTTAGAGGATCATATCTTACATACATGAGCACACATTTACCATCGATTACGTATCGAACCTGATTATGGACACTGTAATGCTGTCTAAAACATTGGCTAAAGAAGGAGGTAGCGCAACACGGCATAATACCCAAAAATAAATCACTATAGCTTTATAATTAATTCCGAGGAAGTGATTCGATCATTGATATTATTGGTAATCATTTATTATTTTGTCACTGGACAATCGAATTGATTCTTGCTACCGTTGCTCTCAGAAATAAACTGCAGAACCAAATATAAATAATTTATTCATGACTGAGTCATCGAATGTTCAATGATCATTCGATGAAGCGACTCTTTGACTTCTGGAAATTCAAATGATTAATCTACATAGCAAAATAGCCGCTGATACGTTTATGCAAAAATGATGACATTGTTAATCCCTCGGGCCTCGGCCATATTTTGTCAGAGGGTCAAAATATTTACACTTCGCAATAAAATCCAAATAAAAGGAATATTTCTAAAGGTTTCCGACAACTGAAACCCGTTTTTTGAAAGATGATAAAATACTCTTTCAAATCTTATAAATCGAAATAAACATACAAATTAAAAAAAAAAATAAAAGAAAAATCCTCGGATTCCTTAACTTAAATCCATTTAACAACAACTTCTAACTAATGACGACTTCAATTAATCCAATAATCGATCAATCAATCAACCATTGAATTGATGCGGTGCTGATATCTAACAGTATGGAAGATCTACAGTCTCTTGTGTCAAGAATGAACGAAGTATGCATGAAGAATGAGTTAATGATGAATGTAAGTAAGTCTAAAGTCATGGTGTTTGAAAGAGAGAGTACGAAAACAGTATGCAATATAGTTGTGAATGATGAATACTTGGAGCAGGTGGATGAGTTTGTTTATTTGGGAAGTATGTTTACGAGAGATGGGAAGGCTGATAGAGATATTGAAAGAAGGGTGAATGCAGGTAACTCTATTAATGGAGGACTGAACGCCGTTGGCAGCAACAAAAAACTGTCCAAAGACGCGAAACTAGCCGTCCATAATGGAGTACTGGTACCTACCCTGATGTATGGCAGTGAGGCATGGAACTGGCAGAGGAAGGATGAAAGTAGACTGAACGCTGTAGAAATGAGATCCCTGAGGCGTATGTGTGGTAAAACCATGTATGATCGTGTGAGAAATGTGGAAATCCGCAAAGAATGCAAGGCTGATGTAAGCGTGATGAGTAAGATCAAGAAAGGAACGCTCCGATGGTTTGGGCATGTAGAGAGAATGAACGAGGAAAGGAGTGTAAGGAGAATATATGACGCAAATGTGAATGGTAGAAGAAGTCGAGGACGCCCAAGAAAGACATGGCACGACCAAGTGAATCAGATACTTGAGTCGGGCCATGTCAAGAGTCAGAATAATAGAAGAGAATGTATGAGACGTTGTATGAATGTAAACGAGGCAAGGAATGTGTGCCAAGACCGGGATGTTTGGCGGTCCGTCCTCTCTGCCTACCCCTGCGGGGAAACGGCGTGATGGTTAGTTAGTTAGTTAGTTAAATTAATCCAAAAAAGTCGCTGGAGAAATTGTTATGTAATTCATTTTTATTTTTACCTTCCTTATATACTTTGTCTTTTAATGTTGATTTTAGCATTTTCTTTAAGTCGGTATTAATAGTTTTTTCTTTTCTCTCATTTTTATTTGTTTGCATTTGCAATTTGGGAGGCGGATGACCAATATTCCTGCCGTAGGTCTCCCCAAGTGTTTCGCTACTTTTGGTTATTTAATAGGGGTGCCGGGGTTTGTCTAGGTCTTTTTGGAGATTATCCACTAAATCCACTTACCCGCCCTGGTACAAGAAATAGTTGGTTACTCCTTCAAGGCTCTTGCAAGAATCTAATTTTTTTTCTTATACGAAGTTATATTTATTTATTTTGAACGATTCTAGACCTCCAGAGTCCCTGCATACATTGTTAGTAAGCAGTATGCAAGTACTTAACAGGAAAAACAAAATGCAAAAATAGGTTAGTAAGACAAATATGAATTAAACAAAGGCAAAAGAAAAACTCATTCATGAGGTCTAGATCTTGACAGAGAATGCGTATGCCCACCTACTACATGGCGGGCCGGATCGGAAGAGGTTGGTTGAGAGAGATCTAACCAAGACCTCTCCAGCCGGACTCTCTCGACCCATCGCCTTGCACCGCAGGAGGAAGGATGGGTTCATACGTCCGTCACTCTTAATGCATTAATCTGATTTACTAAGACTTATTTTATGTAAAAGCCTCGACAGCGTAAATAAATAAATACAATTAAATTAATTAAGACTCTGCTTGAAAACAGCCATTATTGCAATGTTGTGAGAAGAAATTTGGAAAGAAAAGTTGGTTAAAAAAATTTTAACATTCACATATGGTCACCAAGCGATTGTATTGCAGGGCAATACAGTTATTTTGTTTATTTGTAATTCCGCACCTTAGTTTCAAATATACTATATATATACTACGTTTGGTGATTTAACAGGGGTGCCCGGGTTCATGGGGTGAGGTTTGTCTAGGTCTTGGAGGTGGATGACCAAGACACACTGAACCCCAGATTCCTACCCACCCCTTAAACCCTTTTCCTTCCCAGAACTCTCCTCTCCTTCCTTTCCTTAAAAAAAACCCTCCACACAGCATCCCCAAAGATGACATAGGCCCTGAGGGGAATTATTTTCCTCAGGGCCTCCTGTGTGGAGCTCATGTAAAAAAAAAAAATGTTTCCAACGGTCTGGTGCCAGTGAGAATATGGCATTCTCAATTGTGCTATGTTGTGAGGCTGAAGGTGGTGGGGAGGGTAAGGAGATGTGGAGAGGAAGGAGGAGGCAAGTAAACCAAAGTAATCTCCAAACATTTCAAGCAACGTTTCAATTCTGAAGGTGGTATTTCACCAGGGTGATACTGAGAGCAGAAAGCTAGGTTCATTTAATTCATTAAATGAAATAAATACTTTATTGGCATCTTCGTTCCTGCGCAGTTTTTCATAAATATTAACTAGAGCTCTCACACAGATAATTTTTTATCCAAACAATTCAACATGAATCAATATTAATTCAGCTATTTGAGCGACGCTCTCATTTCTAGGAATGACCCTGGGCCATTGCTACTTGTGATCGCAACGTTACAGTAATTTCCCAGTATTTTATTATTAAATTGTTTCCGATCTGATCTTGAGAGAACCAGGGAAATAAATGTACTAATTATTAATTTGGAACGACCTTCAGACTAATTTATACAACTGTTTTGTTCTTTGTATTACAGCCGGTAATAATTGCATCAAATCTTATCCATAAAAATAATATATTTTTTTAACATTAGCGCGAATGTAAGGGAAAATTCGTATTTACATATCTCCCCTTCAAATCACCTTCTTCTTATTTTTGATTATTTAATACAGAACCTTAAACCCGCAACCCCCGGGTTCATAGTCAAGAGCCTTACCCCTCGATCTTGGGGTTCTGTTTTCTTATCTCTTGTCAATTTTCTCTTATTAGAAGATTATCATTGCTATTCGGATTTGTCAACGTGGAATAATCAAATGGTTTGTTTATCATATCAACATCAGTTAATGCATCGCTAACTGATGTAGCATTGATCTTGAAACGGTTAGAGCCAATGTTATAGCAATAAATTACCCGCATTAAACCGTATTGAAGGTTAGGGACCCACCACTAATCGAGTGCTACTTCACTGTTAAACTGTTCGCTGACGAGACCATTCAGTCTGCGGTACATCAAATGGAATAATTTCCAAACGAATAACACGTACAAATCGTAAAGGTGTTATCCTTTTTATCAGTCAGGCTATATCCCAGATACGCTGAGACGCAGCCCGCGCAGAGCAAATCAGAGCAGTTCAGAGCAGAGCAGTGCAGATTTTGTGATATATGGAAGGGTAGGAAAAGATATTCGCTGCGGGCAATGACAAACTAAGCCCGTCAGATGCCCTGGGCGGCAAAGCTGAATGAGCCCCCCCCCCTAGTTTAAGAAGTTGATGTAATTTTACAAGCTTTATTTTCAGTTCACACGAGCCTCTGGTCCTGGGGGGCCTCCATGTTCCCTTGATCAAATCGTTAACAAGGTTTTAACCTTAACCCTTCGAATAATAAGAAAATAATATCGATTAACTTTTGCCAGTCAAGGTTGGCGCGCGCAAAATTCCGGATTCTTCCCATATATTGGCCGAGAGGACGGACCGCCAAAAAACTCGGTCTTGGTACACACTCTTTGCCTGATTCACATTCATTATTCAGTATTCTCATAAATACTCTTCTATTATTCTGACATTTGACATGGCCCGACTCAAGAATCTGATTCACTTGATCGTGCCGTGTCTTCTCCGGGCTTCCCCGACTTCTTCTACCATTCACATTCGCGTCGTATATTCTTCTTACACTACTTTCTTCGTTCATTCGCTCTACATGCCCAAACCATCTGAGGGTCCCTTTCCTGATCTTACTCATTATGCTTACATCAGCCTTCCATTCTTTGGGGATATCCACATTTCTTACACGATCATACATTGTTTTACCACACATACGTCTCAGGGATCTCATTTCAACAGCATTCAGTTTACTTTCATCTTTCCTCTGCCAGTTCCATGCTTCACTGCCATACATCAAGGTAGGTACCAGGACTCCATTGTGGACTGCTGGCTTCGCTTCTTTTGACAGTTTTTTATTAGGCATTCAGTCCACCATTAATTGAGTTACCGGCATTCACCCTTCTTTCAATATCTCTATCAGCCTTCCCATCTCTCGTAAACATACTACCCAGATACACAAACTCATCCACCTGCTCCAAGTATTCATCATTCACTACTATATTGCATACTCTTTTCGTACTCTCTCTTTCAAACACCATGACTTTAGACTTACTTCTTTATCTTTCCGCTGTGTATATTAGAAATTAATAATTTTGTTTCTACATATTTAAATTTTAATATTGAAAACGTAAATTGGCTTATAAAATACGTACCTGCGGATTCCCCGAAAATGAACGTAAAATAAAAGAAACTTAAAATTTTAAATAGATTCCTTTTCTTAAGAAAATTTGTGGTAAAATTGTCACTTCATTTTTTAGCATATTTATATAATTTTATTTTAAAATTCAATGATAAACTTTGTTGTTTTGGTTGGGGGTACCAAAAGATTTATCTTATTGTAAGGTTACCGGGTTTGTAAAATATCTGAACAACCTGTCCTGGTGCCTTAACCCGTTTCACAGGATACCCCAAACTGTCCAAAAAATATCATATGCCGTTATAATAACAGGAGACTCAAATTGTCCCAGAGCGACCGTGCGTTATTAAAAGTTAGATATCTCTCTTCCTGTCATGCGAACATTCGTGATTTCTTTTAGGTTAGAAAGTGACACTTATGCAAAACTTACTGTTACTTGTAAAGCAGTATCAGCTGAACTAATCGCAGGTGTCAGCTTATGTTTGTCATCGATTTCTGCGTCGTCTGTCCTGCGGCGACATTTCTGCTCTCCACTGAACTGCACGGCCTGCGTCTCAGCTTATATCCAGACTCAAGGGCAGAATTCACACGGACATGCTTCGTCCGTTTCTCGGCGTTCTGTCCACCGGCAACGTTCGAGCGGCGAGCATATTATACGGTGGTGCATCATAGGATAATCATCTAGGAAAATTTCTCTACATTTAAGGGAAAAAGCATTTTAAGGGAAAAGCAAATATCTAGAGAAATTTTCTAAATTTTATATTGAGGTCAAAATTCTCAAGCCAATCCGGAAAATTGCTGGAAACAAAATTCTCTGAAACCTAAAACTCCGTAAAGTTAAAAGAAATGGAGAAAAAAAGTAGATCCGCAAATAACGCAAGGCTGATGTAGGAGTAAAGAGTAAGATTAAAAAAAGGATGACTTCTATTAACATAAAACAAATATTACATTTAGTTAAATAGTAAGACCTTCGGACATGTATAAACGGATATTCTACTTCATAGTTAAGATACACGTATTTCTACATTTAAAATGCAGTTATATTACGCCGATAATAAACGTCCACATTTTGAAGTGCCGCGCTGCGCAATAAAGTGTAAATACAATAAGCAATAAAACCATAGAGAAATACAAACAAACAAGAAGATTCCGAGTAGCAGCGTATAAAGATTATAAAAGATACCCACACACGGTAATTTAATTCGTAATATTTAATGTGATCGCCGTAAATAAACACATAAACACTTGCGCAATTGTTTACGTTCTTCAGAACAGCATTATCTTTGAATGAGTCGTTTGTCGAATATTTGTTTAATGGACACAAAACAAACAATAAAAAGTTGTCTACATTTTATAGTAATAATGTGGTTTATAATAGGTACATAATATATATAATAAAACGAATATAAAACTTAATTCCACATAATTTTATTTGACCGTAACCGGTTTCAGCCTGTCAAGGCCGTCTTCAGACTGGTACAAATTATTCATAAATCACGATTTATATACAGAAATAAGGGGTAGGGGGAGAAGGGTGGTCTACAATGATTTTATTCGAATATATGTTTTTTTTTACAATTGTTACTAAGTGGTACTTGGCTGTCGAATTTCTAATTATTTTGGATTTTTCCAGTGGGCTTAATTACCTCGAGCTTGTAACCTTACTTCAATGCCTTACTTTAGCCTTGTCAAATCGTTATTATATTTATGATGCATGGGATTTTTAATTGCTTTTTGAAGGGATACATGTTTACATTGAAGTAGAAATGGTCTAAACTAAATGCGTATTTTAATTTCGAAATTATTATGAAAATTACACTGGACACAAAAACGGAGACTTAGTAAATGATTCTAATTGTTTATTCATTACAAAGTTACTATTTGTCGGGATGCATCTTTCATTGGAGTAGGAATGGTCTAAACTACATAAATATTTTAATTTCGAAATTATCATGAAAATAGAAATATTAATAATGTGGTTATTATTAGGTCCTAACATATGAAATTGGCGTTTTGCCGTACTGGCAACTTTGATCTCAAATATCTTCTCTTTGGTTAGGAATTCCAAATTCAAATTTATACAGCTATTTACTCATGTATTTGTGTTTCAAAAATTATAATTCATCTGTTTTTTCCTTAAGGCGATCCACTAGTTCACTACTGTGCCGTGGACAGTAGTTCTTCGGTGGACGCCATAGGGGTCACTTTGAATAACCGAATTCGTCGACTAGCGGCCGTATTGTAAAATATCAACGCGAAAATGCATATTTTATTTTATTTTGGGAAGATTGGGTGTAAATATCAACTTTTTTTGCGATTATTATAAAATAAACTGAATTTGCCACATTACACAATAAAACCATTTCCGAAAAGGGGTTTATAAATAGGAGAGTTTGGACTTGAAAGTGTGTTTTTTAGACCTTATACTTTATTTTTTTATAGGCTTATTAAAAAACTTATAAAAAAAATGACGTATATTTTTAAGGGCCAAGGTATGTTCTACACGCAGTATTTAATTGAAGCATCTACCATTCTTCTAAGCGATCTAATTTTCAAAACAAAAACATATGATTTTGCATTATTTACTATGACTTCATCTTTGTTTTTTTTCTTTGCGTCACTTAGTTTACAAAACGGAAAACTTTTTCCAACTTTTTCGTTCTGGAAATTTCGACCTGCAGAACAAGCCCCTTGGACGGCCGGAGACCAAAGTTGATAATGAAGAACTGAAGGCTATTTTGGAAGCGGATCCATCGCAAACCACGTCCGAGTTAGCTGCAAGCTGCGGTGTTAGTGATAAAACTGTTTTAATCCACTTGGAGCAAATTGGGAAGGTGAAAAAGCTTGAAAGGTGGGTACCTCACGAATTGAGTGAAGCAAATCAACAAACGCGCGTTAGAACGCTAGACCACACACTGCACAACAGACGGCTACCAAATTAGAGGAGCTTCAATTGGAATGTCTAAGACATCCACCGTACTCTCCCAACAGATTATCATTTTTTCGAAATTTGGATAACTTCTTGCAAGGGAAAAAATTCAACTTCGATGGGGCAGTCCTAACCGTCTTCAAAGATTTGATTGATTCCCGTCCGAATGATTTTTTTTAGTAAAGGGATCGATGAACTACCTTTGAGATGGCAAAAGTGCGTAGATAGCAATGGTACATACTTTGATTAAATAAATATATTATATTTAAAAAAAAAATCGACTCTATGTTCCTCCCATACAAAACGCCAATTTCATATCCTAAGGACCTAATATATTATTTATTTATTCGATTAGATGCTATGTATTAAATTCCAGTGGTGTTATCTTTTTGATGGTTCGAGAAGTTCAGATGGCAACTTTTTTGGGAATTGTGGCGTATTCACGGAAGAGTGTTGACGTTGACTGTCGTCGAATATTCCGGGCAATGTGGTCGTAGCTTGGGACAGTAGGTACTCTTCCATGCAATATCTCCCTGCATTTAGTTTATCCATGGACAGGTATACCTTTTCAATCTGGGAGGCGGGTGTAGGTACCGCCGCCCCCATTTATTCGATAATCTGCCATACGACCCCAAGTGATGATTTAGCAGAGGTGCCCGGGCTCATGGGGTGAGGTTTGTCAAGGTCTTGAAGGCGATTGTATTTGCCTATCTACCGCATGGCTAGACGGATCAGGAGAGACTGGTTGAGGGAGATCTAATCTAACCTCTCACATAGCATCTCTAAAGATGACACATTTTTTCCTCCGGGCCCCCTGTGTGGGGCAAATGTAAAAAAATGTTCATTCTACTTTCACAAATTGTTTGACCTGAAAATTGATTTATCTCGGTTTTAGATATTTGGCACATAGTGTATACTGTCAACATAAATAAAGTTAAGTTAGGTTTGTCTACAGTCTCCCGTGTCTAGGATGAACGAAGTATGTATGAAGAATGAGTCATATGAATCAAAGTAAGTCTAAAGTCATAGTATTTGAAAGAGCTTTAAAAACAAACTTATTTAAAAAATCATGCCTTTTATGAATTTTAACTCCTTTTCAATCTACTATAATAAGCCATGTTCCTCAAGTTTCTGGTAATTGTTTGGTTTCGATTACCTCCTTGCTATAGTTTTATGTGCACTCTGAATTTGTATTATTTCTAAATGTTAACTGCCTCCTGTTCTATATAATTTAGTTTAAATGATTCTTGTTGAATGGCACCGTGATGGTTTATCATTATATATTGTCCTGTGCCAAAACAGCACTCACTATTGTTGTTAATATTGTTCTTTAGGAATTGCTTTGTATATTTTTGAATATTCGTTATTTCACATTATTTAATTAATTTTTTAAGGACTCGTAAGGAACACTGTAGGTTAATTTAAAGTTTATTATAATTAAGCGCACTTGAAGTGAAATATCACAAAACTGCGCTACATAAATACTACGTTATTATTATTATTATTAGAGAGAATGAAAACAATGTGCAACATAGTTGTGAATGATCAATATTTGAAGCAGATGGATGAGTTTGTGTACTTGGAAAGCATGTTTACGAGAGTTGGGAAGGCTGATAGAAATATCGAAAGGAGGGTAAATAAAAATATTGATCAAATACATGTTTATAAAATAAGCTAAAATAATTTTTATTTTTGTTTAAACTGTTTTTTTTTTCATCTTCCTCCTGCCAAATCTATAGCATGTTAAATTATATACATATATTTATTATTTACAACTTAATCCTTAAAAACAAAACAAAAAAATACTTTATTTTATTTTGAATCAGATCTCAAAACTATGGTCACCCTAAAAGTCTACATTAATGTACTACCTAGCGCCATCAGTTTAGTGGGTACTGGGTACCCATAATCTCAATCTGTAAGAAATACAACAATATTGTTCTTTCAAAATCTGTATAATTTTGTGTTATTTTGTTAACTTGTATAATTATTGTTAACCTCAACACAGGCTTGTCCTAGTGAGGTAACAAATTGTATTGTAAACATTTTTACCTACAGTGTAAAGAAACAATAAATAAATAAATAAATAAAAAAAATATTGATCATTCAGGCAGGCAACTCATAATGGAGTGCTGGTACCTACCGTGATGTACGGCATTGAGGCATGAAACTGGCAGAGGAAGGATGAAAGTAGACTGAATGCTGTGGAACTGAGATCCTTGAGGCGTATGTGTGGTAAAACTGTGGTGTACTATCGTGTGAAAAATGTGGAGATCCACGGAGAATGCAATGCTGATATAAGCGTAATGAGTAAAATTAAAAAAAGGGACGTTCAGATTGGTTGGGCATGTAGAGCGAATGAACGAGGAAAGGAGTTTAAGGAGACGCAATAAGACATATGACGCAAATACGAATGGTAGAAGACATGGCGCGACCGAGTGAATCAGATACTTGAGTCGGGCCATGTGAACAGTCGGAATAATAGAAGAGCATGTATGAGACGATGTATGCATGTGAACGAGGCAAGGAGCGTGTGTATCGAGTTGTTTGGCGGTCCGTACTCTCTGCCTACCCCTGCGGAGAAACGGCGTGATGGTTAGTTAGGTTTGTCTATTTGTCTGCGTGCGGGGTTGTGCGGTATTGTATCCTTAACTATAATAAATGTCGGCAGTATTTACAGAAGAATTGAAACTAAACAGATAATTCGGTTTGCCTCCGCCAATAGTAAACAACAATCGATCATTGCTAATTGATATGAATATGACGCAGTTGATACATTAATGAGAAGCAACTAATCCATTTCTACCCACATGTTAATGTTGGAGATTCTGTAACATTTTGATTGATCTACGCCTTCCGTTGTTTGTGTACAGTTGAAATTTATCGACAAACAAATTTCGTTAAAACAGTTTCTTTTAAACATTTTTCGTTTTATTTTATCTGTTCAAGCAAAATATTCATGCTGCGCTTACAGAAATCCAAGAAATTAAATGCGTGGCTTTTAAAAGTATTTTCGTTGAATTCGTGTGTACCTACTTATTACTTAAAAAGTGTTCATATTATTAATGATTAAACGTGGCTTTAAGAATAAGAATTAAACAGGTAGGCAGAGAGAATGGACCACCACATCACCCTGTCTTGGCACTCACTCCTTTTTTGGTATTCAAATTTATGCATTGTCCAATTATTCTACTATTTTACATTCTACAATTATTCTACATTCTACTATTTTGCCTACTGATTTTGCTGTTCTAGTAACTCGTATTAATTGTTTTTGTAACCCGACTCAAATATTTCATAAACTTCTTTGGTGCCATTTTTTTCTTTCGGCGTTCCTGTCTTTTTTTCCTTACGCACGATACATTATTGCACTCCTTTCTTCGGACACCCGCGTTACGTATCTAAACATCTAAGCGTCCTTTTCTTAATCTGGTTCATTACGCTTTACATCAGCCTTCTATTCTTTCCGAATATCCACAGTTTTGTAACACGATCATATACGGTTTTGCCATACATGGACAATAATCTTTGAGTCAAGTGAAAAAAACTTTTCGAAAAATTTTAAAAAGTTCCGTTTTTTTACATCAGTTCCACACAGGAGGCCCTAAGAAAAATAATTTTCCTCAGGGCCTATGCCATCTTTGGGGATGCTGTTTGGAGGGTCTTTTTAAGGAAAGCAAGGAGAGAAAGTTCTGGGAAGGAAAAAGGTAACAGGGGTGGGTAGGAATCTAGGGTTCAATGTGTTCAGGTCATCCACCGCCAGATCAAGACAAACCTCACCTCATGAACCCGGGCACCACTGCCAAGTCACCAGACGTAGAGAAACACTTCGAGTGACCTATGGCAGAGGTGTTAATTATCCAATAAATGGTTCCCGGGACGGCGGACCCCATTCCCGCAAATTGTCAATGAGGCTATCCCTAAATGTGTTCGGAATCTTGCCACTTTCAGTAGAGGTTATAAATGTAGTCTACTCATGCGCACGAGAGGTAGGGGAAGGTTTAGTTGGTTCTTTGGAAAGGAATATGGAAAGTTTCTGAGTTCCTTTGTGGACGTTGATTAATATAATGTTGAACGGAATAAATATCTTTCGAAATCTTAAACAAATATCGTTTTATGGCGCACGTTGGAGTAAGCAAACACAGGTTTGGAGAAGGTTAAGTTGGTTCTTTAAAAAGGAATATAGAAAGATTCTGGCTTCCTTAGTAGACGGTGATTAATATAATGTTTTAACAGAATAGCAATATCTTTCGAAACCTTAAACGAATATTATTTTATGACGGATGTTGAAGTAAGCAAACACTGGTTGCAGATTTATGACTAATGGTGCAGCGAATGCCGAGAAATATCGTTAAATCTAATAGGAACCACTTGCGTGATTGATGGGTGTTGTGTGGTTCTTGTTTCTCGTGTTGCATCGGCGCGTCTTACTGCTAAATAAAAAGTAAAGCAGGATTCAGAAATAGTTGATGGGGATATATTAACTTACTTGATGCCAATTTAGAAGAATGAAGATTTATCCTAGAAAGCAGAAATTATGCAAATCTTGTAATACTAGTTTTTATACCTAATTCATTACTTCATTTATAGCCCATTCCTCATAGATTGCTATGACTAATGCGTGCTTGAAAACTTCAGCCATAGTCGTCACCATGACTTATTCAAGATACATATGTTTTTATTTTGTGCAGTTGTGTTTGGTTTTTAATTGAGAATGCGCATAGTTCCTACCGGGCTGTCATTTTAACCAGTACCTACCTCTCCCTAACCACATCACCTTGCTGGAAAGCATTTTGAATTTGGAACAATGACAAGAAAACTAGAAAATTCGAGTGCATTTGTTTTTTAAAAACAGAAGAAGAATTTGTTCGTGTTTGAAATTATCTTGGCAGCAATTTGTTGGTGTTTTTCATGTTCATAATCTCATTTTTGAACTAAAAGGTTGGTGTTTGACCATATCGAAAGTAAACAACATGGTTATATACTTTTTTGTGTTGTTTGTGGCAATAGTTACATCGAGATATCGTGGTGGAACTACTCGTATATAAATTATTAAACTACATTTATTTATTTGTGGTTGAGTTGTGTGCTCCTTCGCAGTGAGTAAGTGATTGGTTATCCTTCTTCCTTCTATACACTCTTTTTCCTACACATATCATCACCTAATTCCAGCAAACACGATTTCGTATCGTTTCATTGTTAGTATTTACACTCCATTTCCAAGTGCATCTGAAGCTGTAATTCGTAAGCAGTTTTGGATGCAACAAATTGTTTACTTTTGTAATATTTACTCGAACACACTTCAACGGTTTCCACAATAAGACCATATTTTATGCAAATTTAGTTCAACTGATGGCTGAAAAAGGTCAACTATGATATCAAACCCAATTATGAAAATACGCCTACCATATTTTAGATTTGTTGCTAACACATTCGTGCACCCACATATTTTAGCACAATAAATCGAAACTAAAATGAACTATAAAATGAACTAGCTGTAAAAATGATATTTTTCTGTATTTTCCTTATTTTTCTTGCAAATTTTCGACTTTTTGTAGCATGCATATTTCCTGGTTTCACAATGCATATAAATTCGTTTCCTAGAAATACGATTACCTTTAAACGTTATACTCCAACGGTCGTATTAATCATGAATCTAATCCAGTAGCTGTACTTTTCCGTTGATTTTAACTTTTACGAGATTGTTTTTCTCATTCAATAAATTCGGAGAACCCCATTTCAAAAATGAACAAACATTTGACTTCTTTCGGCGGTTTTTTATCCTAACCTGATTAATCCGTCGGATGACATATTTATTATCAATAAGAAAAACAAACCCTTTTCACTTAAATATTTTAGTCTGTATTAATAAATTGAAGTCACTTTTGATGGGTTATTCTTTATATTTTGTGTTATCTTTTGCATTACGAGACAATTCAGATACAAAAGCAAATCCTTCGTATATACATGTAGAGAAGGCACCCGTCGTGCGTCATCGACTGTCAAATTTCTGTGGTTTTCTATGGTTTGACTATGCCTGTCGTGTGTTAAATGAATTATTTACCTACTAAAAAACACGAATTACTATTTATTAATTTTTAAATCTACTTACTTATACGCCTAATAGGCGTTCATAAATGACTCTCTGACATCTCTTAACGAGGATTATGCGGCAAAACACACCGTCATCAATATATGTTTGCTTGTTTGCGAGCTACAAGATGCAGATCCTTTTTCAGATTTTTTCGAGATTTCATCTCTTTAAAAATGGGTGACCGGACAACCCAGAATCATGCAACTTCAACACCTCCTTTGAAAAGTCATTAATAAGTCAGGTGCGCCTCGTACGTCATTCATATGTCTGGTAATGGTATATTATTGTGATAACAAGCTTATGACGGCCGGCGTAGTCCAGCGGTAAGGCTCTTGACTCGCACACTAAAGGTCGCGGGATCGAATCCCGGCGTGGCAATTAAATTTTATTTGATTAATTTTTGTTATTTCACAATTTATTCATTTAAAATAATATATGTATAGTATATTTGCGGCACATTCCCGAGTGGAAGATATTCTCAGTATCGCCCTGGTGTAAGACCACCATTCAGAATTGTAACGTTGCTCGAAATGGCATTAGCCGTGTTTGGTGACCAGATCTGAATAGCCAGGTACTTCCCCACCTTCTTCTTACCTATCTCCTTCAGCCTCACAACATACCCCAATTGAGGATGCCATAGTCCCACTGGCTCCAGACGGGAGCAGTTGGGACTCTTGTGCGGTATTCATGTAAAAAAAAAAAGTTACTGACCTCTAGCGTAACATTTCGAAGCTAGTTATTAGTGCAGATTCTTTCCTTCCCTATCTCCTTCCCCTCCCCACTTCATTCATCCTCACAACATCGGGGATGGCTTCAGACGGGAGCAGTTGGGACTTGTGCGGTATTAATATTAAAACAAAAAAAATGAGTCCGGGCGGATAAAAGTTATGAAAAAAATTAAAATTGGTTAAATAGGTTACCCAAAAGATTGGTTAGGTTAGGCTATGATTATTTTAAAAATAAATTTTCATAACTTTTCAAATGGGGTGTTTAAACACTACTTACTTAAATTGTCGTGAAACCAAAAATGCAATCAATATCAAAATATTACGAAGGTCCCGAAAATACAGCCCCATAATCTTACAAAAAGTTAGTACTTTACAAAAGTTAGTATATCCAGAGAAAAATTAACTGTACCTATACCAGTACATAAAATCAAATATTAGGCTCACGGCACATCGAGAAAATCTTGGTGCAGATCGTTTCTGGTCCAATTGCTCGAGCAGTTTCCATCAACGCTATTTAAAATTGTTTTAATTGATTTAATCGTTGCCTAATAAATTCCAATCATGAGCCCGGTTATATTTGACGCTGCGCGCTGTGAAAGGACTGATAAATTGTAAACAGTGTCTGCTAAATTAAATTAATGGTGTTGTTATTAAACGCGAAAATTCTCATGTTATTCAATCTGTAAATAATTACTCATTCTTTGCATATTAATCAATTTGTTTATTTAATTCTATGCCAGTACAATTAGTTTATAATTATTAGATAAATAGATGATAAATGGAAGTAATACTTTTTTTTTTAATTAGAGACTCTGAAACTAACATTTGAAACAGAAAAATCAGAATGTGCAATTCACACGCGGTACAAGTGAACCAGGAGTGCGGGACTACGAAGACTACGATTTCTATCTAATGTGAAGGATGATTTTTTCCATACTTTTTTCGTTGGATTCCAGTGCACCTTTTATACATTTGGTCATCTAATTAAAAGAGATGGGAAGGCTGATAGGGATACCTATTGAAAGAAGGGTGAACGCCGGTAACTCCATTAAGGCTCTGCAACCGGGCCCGAAAAGAAGAAGATGGAGAGATACGAAATTACGAATGTTAGAGGAGAACGCTAACATTTATAGCGACAAAATCGATGCGAAAATTGCGAAAATGTTAAATGAGCAAAAATCTCGCGGGCATTATCTTAAACAGCATTTAAAGAAACACTGTGAATTTTTTCATACATATAACTTGTAAAATAACTGAAACAAACTTGTTAATAATAATTTTTAATATATTTTTTTAAGAGCTTTAAAATATACCGTGTTTAAGGGAAATATGTAATAAATCGGTACCAATCCGGGTTGCGGGGGACTGAATGCCTTGGAGCAAATCAAAAATTATCAAAAAAAGCGAAGCTAGCAGTCCACAATGTAGTCCTGGTACCTACCCTGATGTATGTCAGTGAGGCATGGAACTGGCGGAGGAAGGATGAAAGTAAACTGAATGCTGTTGAAATGAGATCCCTGAGGCGTATGTGTGGTAAAACCGTGTATGATCGTGTGAGAAATGTGGATATCCGCAAAGAATTAAAGGCAGATGTAAGCATCATCATTAGATTAAGAAAGGGATCCTCAGATGGTTTGGGCATGTAGAACGAATGGACGAAGAAAGTTGTGTAAGAAGAATATATGACGCAAATGTGAATGCTAGAAGAAGTCGGGGACGCCCGAGGAAGACATGACACGATCAAGTGAATCAGATACTTGAGACGGGCCATGTCAAGAATCAGAATAATAGAAGAGTATGTAGTTTGTATGAGTTGTTTGGCGGTCCGTCCTCTCTGCCTACCCTTGCGGGGAAACGGCGTGATGGTTATTTATTTAGTTAGTCACCTAATTAGTATTCGTGTTTTCTTTTAGTATTGTTGCTTTCTTTTGTGTTTTCTTTTACCCGTTCATTTTGTAGTTGTTTGATTTGATCTACAGAGGTTCGTCAGGCGCTGTATAACACTATGTATACCAAAGTAGATTTGCGTGGAACTGTGGATTTATCGTATTATATTAGAACTGAAGCAGAATAAATCCTATAGATGTATGTGTTTGTCTATTTTTAGTGTCGCTCGTTTTCAAGTCCAAACTTTCCAATTTATAAATCCCTTTTCGGATGTGGTTTTATTGTTTAATGTAACAAATTCAGTTTTTTTATAATAATCGCAAAAAAATGATATTAACGCCCGTAGTTCACAAAATAAAATAAAATGTGCATTTTCGCATTGTTATTTTACATTACGACCGGCAGTAGACGAATTTGGATTTTCAAAGTGAACTCTGTGCCGTCCACCGAAGGGCTACATAACTTGTCACACCCGTTTTTTTTTATCAGTTCGCCCCCGGACGGAGCGGGGAACGGACGTTAGGCTCCACGTCGCTTTGTTCCGTGAAATCAATTTTTAAATCTACTTTTAAATTCTGTTTTATTACAATAAACAATGCGTAAAAAATGACTTAATTTTTTTTACAAAATTTTACGAAATGAACCTTTAAAAAAAATTCTCAAATAGGTACCTTTTCCAACCATTCCAAAAGCTTTTTCTCAAGTATTTTTAAACTCCTCCCGTAAAAGGGCGTGAATTCCGATTTCGATTTTTCCTGGACTATTGAATAATAACCTCTGCTGAGGTGTTCACATGTTTTAGATGAAAAAAATCTAATTGCATATTAGGTTTAGCGGCAGTTGAAGTACCTACATTAAAATTACGTTAACACATTTGGCATTTGTCCACCATGTTTCCATTATATCATTTCTCTCCGCATATTACGTAGACCGTTTTAACATTATTTAGTATTTTCTTTTTCACGTAGAAGACTTTTTTTAAATGAATACCTGTTTACAATAATTCACAACATAAAATAAAAATATCCCAACTGTTCGAGGCGCCAAAAACTTGGCACCTAAAAGAATACTCGTTGAAAAAAAGTTGATTTGTCGTGTTTTATTTATACCAGAAAATTACCAAACGCACTTTGCTTACATAATACACTTATTATCGTGCTTTCAAAAATGAAGACCTTGAATGATGTAATATAATAATGACCGGTTAGAAGACGAGTTGACAAATGCGTTGGTTTCTGCCGCTGAGGGCCGCGGGTGTTATGCTTTACTAGCGAAGCTAGTTTTATTTTGGGAGGCGGGTGTGGGTATCGCTGGCCCGGGAACCATTTATTGGATAACCAACACCTCAAGTGGTTCGCTACGAGGTTTGTCCGGGTCTTTCGGAGGATGCGTTTGCCCACCAACTGCCTGGCACTGGATTGGGAGGGGCTCGTTGAGGCAGACCTTTTCAGAGACTTTTCGGAGACTTCTTCAGCAGGACCACCGCCTAGCACCTTAATAATAATAATAACATTATATTTATATAGCGCAGTTTTGTGACATTTCACTTCAAGTGCGCTTAACTATAATAAATTTAAAAATAATCCTACAGTGCTCCTTATAATATTGAGAAAATAATAAAAGAATATACAGTATTTACAAAATAATGACAGAAGAACAAAATTAACTAAAGAATATACAGTATTTACAAAACAATGACAGAAGAACAAAATTAACAAAGATAGTGCTGTTATAGCACACACGGGACAATAATAATAATAGACAATCCTTGATGGGAAGGTTGGATTCATGCGTCCGTCAATCCTCAACACCCAGATTCCTACCCACCACTCGTACAATTTTACTTCCCAGAGCTTCGTCTCCTTCCTTTCCCTAAAGAGACCCACCACACAACATCCTCAAAGATGACATAGGCCCTTAGTTCCTCCTGTGCAAAGCTAATATAATTTTTTTTAAATAGCCGTATTTGGTGACTTTCCCACCTTGCTCTTCCCGATCTCCACTACATTGAGCCTCACGACATACCCTAATTGGGAATAATATTATATTCTCACACTGCAATATGTACTGCACACCTACGGGCCTACCAATGAGAACTCCGTTTGGACGCGTCTTGCTTCAATTAATTTATGGGAATGCCTTCAACCACCTATTGTCTTTATCGTAAGGGGGCACACATTAATTACGTGAGCTTAAAAGGGGGGGGCGGTCCAGCAAAATCTCACATTACTCGAAAAGAATATACGAAGTGGCCCATATTTATCTCACCAAGGGGGGGGGGGGGGTCTAGATTGGAAGAAAAACTGCTCACGCAATAAGTGTATGCCCCCCAACTCGATGATTCCATATTTGGTAACTCTAAAAAGTGTATCGGTTTTTCCTACTAACAAATATGTACATATTTTTTCTGAGGTTTACCGTCTACCAATTTATTATTTATTTAATTAAATGTGACGAATTAATAGATACAATTAACCATGTTTATTACCAAATTTTAATGTTATTTTCTCCTTTGTTTCAGAATTTTGCAGAATGTGGAGTGAACGCGGTTAAAAATATTTCAAATTCAATTCATCGACATTTTTAACATAGCTGTTTGGTGAAATCATTTCATTTTGTGGTAAAAGTGTTTTTAAATGATTCGTTTTGTGGTATAAAAACGTATTCAACGCATCTGGGCCGCCTGGTAGTTTTGTGATATAATATATTCAACCGGCTCCTTTTGTGATAAAGGAGTCTTCAACCGGACGGTTTTGTGATAGAAGGGTATTCAACTGAATAGTTTTGTGATATGTTCGTATAAAACCGGTTCGTTTTGTGATAAAAACGTTTTAAACCGATTCGTTTTGTGATTAAAGCGTATTCGTTCGGTTTGTTGAAGGCGAGAATGATTGCAAGGTGTTTAATAGTTGAATAATATCGGTGATAAGTTTTAAAAAATGAATATAGAAAAGATGGTGGAAGACGAAGTAAGAAGACCGCCAGGACAAAAGCACTACAAGTCACAAGTAAGTACTTTTTTGTTGTTGTTTATTTTGAGTTGTAACGCTTAGAAAGGGAATATAAATACTACTTAACTGATTTTTATCGCGTACAGCAGCAGAGGTTTACCATGTATCCATATTATGTATTACCTATTGGCTATTCAGACCTGAGGGCTGATTTCGGTTCTACTTAAGATGAATATATACGTGAAATCCTATTTAGATACTATTTTGATTAATCTTTACGACGAATTGGTTTGCAGTATGAACATAAAAAAATATGCCACGGATAAATCGAAGCTTTTACTAGCTTTTCTATGTATTGGAATTACAATAAAATGTTTATTTACGTAACAAAAAATATAAGCGTAAACCACAAAAAAAATGTTTTTTCATGACTTAACTATGTAGTAATAGAAGAAACAATTTTTAAAAAATACCGCTTTATGGCTAAGCCTATTTTTGAGGTTTGTCATGTTCTAATTTTTTTTCGTTCTTATAAAATTATGCACAAAATAAATAAAAACCACTTTTTCGCATACTAGCCTCGTGCAAAAAGACGCTAGATTTTAAAATTTTGCAGGCATGAGATTCGAAATATTTCTAGCGTTTATATTCCTCTTAAAGGTGAAGAAATTTGCTAAACTGTGAACTTTTTCGTTAACTGTGATTCCTGTTCTTTCGGGTGACAGAAAATAGTCGTTAATTTTAAGGTTAATGACAGTTTTGCTGTCATTTGAGAGAACTGGAATCGCAAATAAAGTGAAATATAAATAAATATAAAGGTTTTAAAATGTTCAATGAACTCCCTGTAAATGTTAAGGAGGCTAAAAGTCTTGCAGTTTTTCGTGGATTATGTCTTAATGTTGTAAAGTCCAAATTTTAGTCAGTAGGTATTAAATAATATTGTAGTAGTCATAGAAAAGATAACATTAGATATAAGATGTCAAATTTTATATCTAAATAAAATATATAATAAAAAAAAATTTAAAAAAAATTCTTTAAGGTGAAGGACAATTTCTCTACCCGGAATCTCCCCCCTGGTCAAACAAACCATTTGGTGTTTCCATTCTGAATGGATGGTCTTTCAAGTATTTACCACTCCTGGGGGACCTTCACAAGGTTGTGAAATATGTTGCGTGGTCTTGATTAAAAACAACATTTATGACAGAATGTATCGTATCTATCTGAAGCATTCTGGTGCATTTTTTGCCCTTTTGGGTTCGTCATCAGCAATTTCACGATAGAGACGGAAGTTTTGTATTTGAATGATAAAACATAGTATTTCACGAGTCAAAGCCTGTTTTCTTTGCTTACCCCAATCTAATTTCTAGTTAGAAGCCTACCAACAAGATCGTTAGGAATTTTCAATGTGGTGATAGAATTTGATGCCATTTGCCGTTAAAATAAGCTCACGGACATTCCATTCGTATTAATCCCGACTATTACTTCTCTCACCACCATTCTCAAGCCCACCAATGTCTTATAATACAAGAGCCACAGAACCAAGATTCTATGGAGACCGCTAGAAGGTTTCAAAATTTGTAAATATGTACGTTTTTCGGTTCATTAAGCTTTTAACTACTGGTTTTTGTAAGGTGTGTATAGACGTGCATATGTTTATATTTCCTCCTTCGAATAATATGGGTTTCTTCTTATCCCGGATTCTTTCCTCCCCCTCCTTAAGAACACCTTGCAACCTTTCGCTTTCCTTTCTCCCTCACATCCATTTCTGCATTTCAATATTTCCCAAATGGGAATACATTTTGCATCTGTTCACTAAGTGTGTCTAGGTATTTTTGAAGCATTTCATGATCATTGCAGGACCCACCACTTACCCGCCCAGGTATAGGTAACAGATGGTCACCCCTTCAAGGCTCTTGCAAGGACTCTAATTTTTTTGGTAAAAACGACTCTACATTTGATAACGAAACTATACCTCCAATGTCCCTGCACACGTTGTTAGTAAGCAGTATGCAAGTGCTTAGCGGGAAAGACAAAATATAGACAAGACAATACGACAGGTTGGTGAAAGTCACAGTAGATAAATAATAAGGGCATGGCAAACGGTTGGGAGTCCTCTACAATCGATTGGCAGTTCCAGCAAGAATGCGCATGACGTTCGGTCTAGTCGTGAACCACACTCAGCTTCCGCGCCCCTTAGCCGGTTCCTCGGTGACGTCTCAAAGAAAAGTAAATAGGAGATTAGGGGGAAATACCCGACGACCCTTAGGAATTCAGCGTCGAGTAGCCGGAGGCAAGGCGAAGGAGAGCCGAGGTCGCCCCCCCAAACCTAAAGCCTTGCACATGTTGCTGGGGGTGGCGCAATTCATTTTAGAGGGCACCGTGCCATCGTCGACCGACTCCTATTGAAGCAAGGACGAGGTATAAGTTATAATTTAGCGATATAAGTTTAGACCATCAGAAATTTTATCAGTATAATCACAATGTAATGTAAAAGCCCCGAAAAAGGGCGTTAATCAATAAATAAATAAACAATCTTCCCTCTCCTCAGCCTCACGACTTACCTACACGAATCGGGAAAACCATAGTCCCACTGGCTCCAGACTGTTGGAAACAGTTAACTTTTGTGCGGTATTCACATTAAAAAAACATAAATAGGTGTAAATAAATAAAAAAAAAAACAGTAAAAAAACATAAATAGTAGAAATAGCAGAGGACCACGTTTAGATCCTCGTGTTACTCCCGGTATTGCAACTGGATGAGAACCAATTAATAAAAACTAGTTGCGTACAGAATATTAGATAATACTTCGATGAAAGACACCACGTGATAATTTTTTATGTACATAATGTAGGTATATTTCCACTGACCCGGAGAATGGGAACTCTTGTGCGACATCATAAAAAAAACCTTTTTTATAAGTGGCGTATGTCGAATGTATGGCGAAGGGCGTTCACTTTCGTTCTAACAGCCATTCTATAGATTCGTGTATGTATCCCAACAATGCGGCCATTCCGAATTAAACGGTTTCCCAAATATTCAAGCTCAGATAGTTTCTAGTAATATAAAGAAACCTAATCGTAAGAATTTCCCCACTTGGCAATTAAAATGCGAAAAGAATCGTATAAAAATGTCAATGAGACAGTTAAGTATTTCAGAGTTTGTAAAAAATGTGTTTATTTTGAGTTGCAGAAAAATTTCGTATTGACTTTAAAATCTTCTGTTTATTTTGTAATGCCTGAAAAGAATTTTGTGAAAAACGAAAATTCTTACAAGTTGTCTTGCAGCTGCGAGCTACGTTATTGACCTCTCTTTTTAATAACAATAATAACTATGTAGTTTATGTTGTTTATGAGAGAAAGAGTGTGGGGTTACAAAGGAGCTCTCGGAGGTACGCCGTAGTAGACAGTAATAATTGTGCAAATTAGTTTTAATTGCAGAATCCCTTGTTCGGTATTTCAAAGCTCCACATCTTTTTTTGTAATTAATTCAACGCGCTGAAAGTCATTGCGCTAACCTAGAAATTTCAATCAGAAAATAAAATGCAAATTTCATAAACTGAGAGCTCACCGTATAATTTTCTGTTGTGTTGTAAAAGTAGACTTACCTACTGCAAAGAATGAATTGGTATATATCAGGGATGGCGAACCAATGGCACGCGACAAATATTTTGGGAGCGTCACTGATCAGTGATCACAAAATTTATTATGCACTACGAAAAAAAGTTATGGAATTTTCTGGGAGATTTTCTCAGTTCAAAGAATTATCGGAAATACTCAAGTTCATTATTTATTTACATTATATTTTGATGTGACGTCATTTAATAAACCGAATATGTTCCCATTCGATTGGTTGCAAATTGACGAATTTGAAATGCAGCTGATTGATTTCCAGTTTAGTTCAATATGGATTCAAAATTTGTTGAAACAAGGAGAGAGTTAGAATTAATTGAAAGATTGACAGGTAATATAAGTGAAAATGCTAATAACAAAATTTTGGAAACATGGAATGCATTACCAGACACATTTAATTGTTTCAAGAAGCTGGTTGATGCTATTTTAACAATATTTTCATCAACCTATGCCTGCGAGTCATTATTTTCGGAGATGAATAACATTAAAGAGTCTGTTATTTACCGTTGTGAAGATGAGTCCAGTTCAGCATTCGTTCTGCTAAAAGTAACATCTTAAAACCCTAACATATATTATTTGTCATCTAACCTGCAACAACAGAAGTCACACTCAATTTACTTTAATTGAAATATGCGTGTAATGCTAAATGTTCCTATTTAGTAGTAGTAAATAAAGAGATTTTAATTGTTAGTAAGTATTCATTATTATTATTTTCCCAATAATCACAAAGTCTAAATTATTTGGTGGCACGTCTATGATCTCATTAAACATTTCTTTAGAAAAATGGCACGTTGATACATAAAGGTTCGCCATCCCTGGTATATATCATACCTAATTTTTAATTTATAAATAACATCACCTGAGAATAATTTTATAATCATAACAGATCTAACTCCGATTTCTTGCTTCGAAAGCCTAGGTTTCGTAAATTTTAAACTTGTTATCTCTTTAGGTAGAGCACATAAATTACCCGTCGCTACTCGTACATAAGGAATATTTTAAATATTCCAACATTAGAAAGCAGACGAAAAATAAACGACTTAATCTTTTTATCAGAATTATTAAACTCTAAATTCGATGGTTGTGAACTCCACTTGCATGTTAATAAATATACGTACATGAACCTACACGAACAACTAACCAAACATGAACATTTTATTTACACACATCTCATCCCAACCATAGTTTGCAATCTCCAATACAACGTTTACATAGTCAAATACTTGGCAAACGCGAACGTATGTGCTAATGATTTCTACCTATTTCATGAACTTTTGTGAACACCAATTTTTAACATTTTTATTGTTGTTGATTTGGGGGATATTGGCAGAGTAACTATATTTACTTCACTTGTATTCTATATTACCTACTTTGTGTTAACTCTTGTGTTTTAACAAAAGGCCAAAAGCAATACTTCTTTCGATCTTTCAACAGCGAGGTAATGCAATTTATTTGACTCCAGATACTAATATCTACAGCCTGTATGTCGGACGAATATCTACAGCTCATATGTTGAACTAATATCTACGAACTTCAGAGTGTTGACTAATATCTACAGAGCTAAGGTCGGATGAATATCTATGACGGTCCCAGTGTTGACTAATATCTACAGAGCGTAGGTTGAACAAATTTCTACAGAGCTTAGGTTGGACTAATGAGCTAAATGTGTCCAATAGCCCGATATTAGGGATTTTTACATACATACTTACATAAATTAAGTTTTTTAAACTGCTTACGCAATATTACGTTATTCCAATATGCTATACAAAATTGCAAATCCAACCTTTGCCAGTGCTGTAGCTATATTCGTCAACACTTTTGTTCTCATAGATATTAGTCAGCAGTTTGAGCTGTAGATATTCGTCAACACTTTGGTTCTCATAGATATTAGTCAACAGTTTGAGCTGTAGATATTCGTCAACACTTTGGTTCTCATAGATATTAGTTCGATTTTTTCAGTTTTTGGAATTCCTGTAGACATTAGTAGACGCCTCCATTTATTTTTGTAAATGTTTTCTTAAATCAATATTTTTGGTCAGAGATTATATTAAGATTCACACCTGCCTAGATATCTTGGTCGATTTATTAGCACCTTTTTGCGTTACAACTTACAACTTTTTTCCACTAAGTTGATTTGAGAGCGGACCGGTTTTGCGCTACAATTGACGCCTTAAGAACGGACTTCTAAATTCTGTTAGCAATAAAATGAAAAAAGAATAGTACACAAACTATTTACCTGTTTTAAATGTACTTCTAGTAAAGCAAAACAAATTAGATAAATAAGTTAAAAAATATATAGTGTACAAAGCGATACAAACCAGAGAAAACGCCAATAAAAATAAAACCAAGAGTATAAAGTTACCATAATATTGATTCTAATCAAAGAAAAAATGCTGGCAAAACAATATTTTACGATTGAACACAACACAATATGTATGTGTTTTTATTACCCGCTCAGCTGCATAAAACAAGCCGATTATCTTTAATTAATGATGTATTTACAAAACAACAACTGTAAAAATGATTGTTAAGTTGTTTTTGAACACGCCGGAATGTTAAAGCTCGCTGGAAGCTCTGTAGAGTTCCCTTTTACGAGCTTTTATTTTTATTTGTATTCGGCTCGGCTACAATAATCCGATTTAACTGCAGTTTAACGATGCAAGGGAGCGTCGGGCAAAATGCCTAATTAGAAACAATGGGAAGGACGTGATCAAAATTTACTTGGATGTTCGACAAATAATAATCAACATGCGATAGGGCTTAATTTTGCAATTGTGCAGGGAATAGAAAAAATATGGTTAGTAATAATAATATCTAACAATAAGAAAATTTAAGCATATTAGATTTGTCAAAGAATTTTTATATAAAAATGCAAAAATCAGTAATTTTGAATACATGTTGGATTACAAAAGATTTTTTAAATATTTATATTGAGGGATCAGTAGGATTTATAGGTTCAATTAGAAATGCCACAATGCCGAACCCTCTGATATGAAAATATCTGGAGTCGGTGAATTATATTCCCATTTGGTCTCTATTAGGTTGACATGTTGTTCTTGTATTGTTGTGTATTTATAATACTTATATAGTGCAATTGCATAGCGTGGGTTGACTAGATGATCATTTGGGGAAGTGTGTGAAAGGGTTTAGTTTTTTTGTGGGGAAAATTTAACCCGGACATTTAAATCTGGTGCGTAGAAAATATACAGATTTTGGAAATGAGATTAAAAGAATTTGGCATTCTCAGACTATAAAAATATTACTGTTATTTCGGCTACTGGCATTATACCTAGCTCTCTCATTCAAAATTTAGGCATATTAGATTTGTCAAAGAATTTATATATAAAAATACAAAAATCAGTCATTTTAAATACTTGTAGGATTACAAAAGATTTTTTAAATATTTATATTGAGGGATTTATAGGTCCAATTAGGAGTTCCATCTAGCCGAACCCTCTGATATGAAAATATCTGGAGTCGGTGAATTATTTTCCCATTTGGTCTCTTTGACATATTGTTCTTGTATTATTTTGTATTTATTATACTTATATAGTGCAAGTGCATAACGTGGATTGACTAGGTGATCATTTGTGGAAAAGGGTGTGAAAGGGTGAAATTTTTCCTGTGGGAACGATTTAACCCGGACATAAAATCTGAAGCGTTGGATGATTTCGTGAAAAAAATCATCTCAAGGGCGCTGTAAATATAAACATAAAATAAAATAAAATTAATATGATAGGCCTTTCAACTAAGATTTATGTACAATTATAATTAGTGACTTACATATAATAGCTAGTGACTTACGACTAAGACTTATAACTAACCTACCAATCTGGTACCTACCATCCTTGATGTATTTGCAGTGAGGCATGGAACTAGCAGAGGAATGATGAAAATAGACTGTATGGTAATGAGAATTCTGAGGCGTTTGTATAGTAAAAACAAATTTCGAGATTCGGAAAGAGGGCATGGCAGAAGAAAGCGTAGTGAACAAAAGCATAGAACATTTGGACATGTAGAGCTAAAACAACTACAAAAACAACTTCGTAAAACTCCTTTCTCCATACATCTGTATGGAGAAAGGAGTTTGCAGTTCCTGGTTTTAAGGTATCCCGGTACCCATACCCGCCTCACAAACAATAAAAGATAATTCGTTTCGAAACTCTTCAGACGAGCTATTTTATAACTTTTGTGGGAACGAGATAGTTCTCGGTCGAGATAGAAAACTAAAATACGTGACAGCTCACAGCTGAAATTCTAACATCGACCCATAGAAAAAGCAAATAACAGCCATATAAAATCACACAAATCTGACAGCAGATCTCGGCCGAGAACTATCTCGTTCCCACAAAAGATATAAAATATCTCGTCAGGTCTTGGACCTATTTTCTTGTAAGGTCAAAATATTTCCACCTTGCAATAAAATCAAAATAAATGGAATATTTCCGAACGCATCTGAAAACCAGAAACTATTTTTGAAAGATGATGAAATACGCCTTTAAATTTTATAATGGTTTCCCAAAGGTTATTCATTATTATTATTTTGTGGTATACTTTTAGATTTGATCACAAAGCATGGTATTTTCTCTTTCTAACACCGTTTAGATCATATTTCTAACCATTATAGTAATGCAGACAACGTTTTTTTGAGACCTATGTGAGTAGTTCCGAAACCGAACAAACTAGCCTTGAGGTGCCGAAACTACATCTACAAGCATTTTGTTACTTTTCCGAGTTTCTAAATATTCATCTTTACCATTTTACCCCAAATTGAAGATGCCATAGTTCTACTGGCTCCAAGCAGTAACAATAATTATTGTGTGGCAATACCGGCAAACAATTTGTTATTAAATATTTTTCTGCTGTTGATGTACTTTCCAAAGTCCATAAGTAAAGAGAACGGATACAAATTTAACCATCTCATTATTATACCAATCACCTTGTTGAATCCGTAATATTCTCGAGTCAGAAAATCAATTACTTTACATCTTTACGACTAGCAGAGCAATCCTCTTTCATGTTACACTGAAGCATAATTATTTATTTAAACCAGTATTGCTAAAGCCGATAGGTAGGACTTAAGCTTTCAAGATTAAAGTTTAAGCTCGCAACAATGAAATTGCAGTGCTCTTTCGTCATTGCGATACTGGATTATCTTCCACTCAGAATTATTTCTGGACAAAGGGTCTTTCTACTCACGTGTACAATGGATTCCTTTTCATTTATCATTTCTAGCTGATTCAAACTGCATTCCGTTTTTATTTTCTTTTGTTTTTTAATTTATTTTTATAATATTTTTATAAATTAAGTTTCGCCGGTGATATTCCACAATTCATAATCGGAAAAATGTTGGTTGAAATGGCATTAACCGTGTTTGGTGATCAAATCTGAAAAGGCTGGTATTTTGTCCACCTTCCTCAGCCCCTCCCCTTATACCCTTAAACTTCATAACATATCATAAAAGTTTTTTTTTTTTTATCTTGCAATCATACATAAAGATAGTAGCCAATAATATGTGCGTTAAGAAAATGAAGACAATGTGGGTGGTTCTTAGTCGAAGCATGATACAGTTAAAAATGACCGAATTTGACATCAACACCGTGGCGCAGTGGTTAGCGCGTTCGCCCGGAAAGCAAGAGGTCCTGGGTTCGAGTCCCAGAGGTGTCAATATATCTTTTTCTGATTTTTCTGTTTCCAGATTTTCGATTGAGTTTCGCTTACATTGTCTTCATTTAATTAAATATCCTAAATGGTTCCATGCCAACTCAGAATAAAACCAACTCAGAACCACCTCAGAAAGGTCATTAAAAGCTATGAAAAAATAATTTAAAAATAGCCGGTAACCCTAACCTAACTTAACCTATTTTAACATTTTTTTAATAATATTTTATCATCACTCTTAATGACCTTTCTGAGGTGGTTCTGAGTGGGTTTCATTCTGAGTTGGCCACCATCCTAAATAGTGATGCCATAGTCTTTGGCTCCGGTTAACTTATATATTATCCCTCGTGGCCTACGATCTGTGGGGATGGAGGGTGGAAGATCTTTTAAGGATAGTATTTTTTAAAATAAGCGAATATATTGTGAACCCTTCTGAAGAAACCCATATTGTGCCGCTGGTTTTTGAGAAGCCCATTTTGTCTGGGTTTTGAAAATACCCGTTTTGTGAACCTAGTTTTTAAAGCTACCCGTATTTTAAACCTGGGTTTGTGAACGTGCATTTTGGAGAAACTCGTATTGTGAAGCTGCTCCTTGACGATTCCCGTTTTGTGAAGTTTCTGGGTTTTGAAGAGACCCTTATTATGGACCAGGATTTAGAAAACAAAAACTCATATTGTGAATCTTGAAAACCCATTTTGTGAACTAGGGTTTTGAAGAGACCCATATTGTGAAAGTAAACTTTGAAGAAACTCTTATTGTGAAGCTGGGTCTTACTGAAACCCATATGGGTTTTGAACAGACCCCATGTCGTGAAAATGGGTTTTAAAGAGACCTACTTTGTGAACCCAAGTTTTAAAGAGATCCAAATTATGAACCTGGTTTTTGAAGACACCAATTTTATAAACCTCAATTTTGAAGGTATTGTGATACTTCAAATTTACCTAATTATTTTCCCTTTTGCAAAATGATAATTTAGATAACTATGATAGAATGGCGAAACAATATTCAACGGACTAAACATAAATGCGTCCTCGGATGGTAGGTGATAACGAAGAGACAGTGGACAGTCTTTCACGCCCTTAACTATAACATAACTATAAGATTTCCGCTCTTCAATGCTGCGTCTCTCGTACAAGACGTCAATCCCGCGTACATTACAATTCTCATCAAATCTCCTTCTATCTATCAAAAACTCTTCGGACATGACTTTTTGAAGAGATAATTTATTTTATGTTTCAGTACCTGTTCAATCGGTTTTTCCGCTTTCCCACGCTGCGCTGATCAAACAATAAACGTAGTAAAATATGTGACAGTTACTTTTAGATTTATGATGATTTCATTGGAAATATCGCAGCTTCAATACTGCAGCGTGAACCAACCATCTTGCATAATCCTTATGCAGTGCAAGGCACTACATCACCTGGACAAATAATTGAATTCCTGCTTCTCTGATTATATTGCTTGTGTTCATTGGACGACTGATTGCGAATTGCTATTTAGTTTTATTGGTTGAATATTATGTCTGTTGGGGATTGGGACAATATTCGGTATGTGTGCAGTGGTTCAGTTTTAAACCAACGAACCCCTGGGCAAAATGTGAAATGAATATAAATTCTCGAGACGAATATGAAAATAAGTATAGTTAAATTTTTTTGTGCTCTATTGCCTAATTAGAATGCGTTAATATTTGTGCGATAATCTGCCATTCATGATATTATTTAAAAAAAATGGTTATGTTTTAGGGGTAGTAGTACTAGGGGAGGTCGTAAAGTAACTGGCCAAGACAAGAAATGGTGCCACAAGTATTAAATCAATGTCCTTTTTCGGGAAACCTAACCTTCAAATGACTGCCGTAATTTTTTCAAACATGCGTGTCATTTAGTCTGTGTGTGTCAGTCATTGAAAGTGAACAAATTTTACATTTTTGCAAAAATGTCGAAAATCAAATATCGCGCAGTGATTATTCACTATGGGTATATATGGCGAGCGTATGCTGAAATAGGCCATAGCGATCACATCAGTTCTGTCTAAGGTAATGGAACGTGTGATCAACGACAAACTGCTCACGTAGCTCGAGAAGAACAAAATTATTAACGACCGTTAATATGGATTCCGGCGGAACCGCTTATGCGGTGATCTTCTCGCATATGTGACGCATGTTTAGGGGTGGCGCCTGGAACGTTTCGGTGAGACCCAAACGGTAACACTGGATATTTCCATGGCCTTTGACTGGGTTTGGCATCGAGGACTTGTCAAAAAACTGCCTTCTTACGGACTTCCCGCATCCCTGTGTATGTGGATTTCCGACTTTTTGAGGAAGAGGTCGATTCAGATGGTAGCCGATGGTTTCATCCCTTCCTCACACTCGATAAATGCTGGGATCGGTTCTGCTCCGACTTTGTTTTGTTGAACATAACGACCTTTTGTCATGTGCACCAATTCATTGTTACGCGGACGACAGTAGAGTCCATGATAGCTTTTTTGTTTGACAAGCCCCCAAAAGGCTCATAAACTCCAACGGCTCGGAGGGCTTTGAAGCAAAGAATGGACCTAGAGAAATAGACCTCAGGAGTGATTCCTCTTGGGGTAAAACTCGTTGAATTCAATGTTTCAAAGACCCAATCATGTCTGATTACGTCTAAAAGGGATCAAAATGAAAATCTAGTATCTTTCAACGGAAGAAATCTTCCGAACAGGCCCTCCATTGATATGCTTGGTGTAACCCTAAGTGACCAGCTCAGATATGGGGGCTCCATCGAAGCCAGAGTAAAGTTAGCCTCCCGACAACTGGGCGTTCTGTACAGGGCCCGCAGATATTTTAATAATACACAACTGCTAACCCTGTACAAATCACAAGTGCGCCCCACGGTTGCATATTGTATTTCGAATACCTACGTAAAAATGAAAGTAATTGTTAATTAAACTATATTCCGAGTGGTGTTGAAAAGGGCACAATATTCGGAGGGCAAACAGTTATAGGCCCGGACCCAGAGGATTTGTCTGAACGATCGTTGCGCTACTGTACCTAGGTATGCACGCTATTTGTTGGGAGAGTCAAACCATAAAGCCGATTGATTGAAGCGGGAATGAACATCAAGAAGACTTTGCTATTAAAAGCTTTATTTATTTGATTATTTCAACCATTGTCTCTAGCGACAGCGATAAAGCAAAACTCAAATACCTCGCTAATAACTTTGTCTCATTATAAGTAATGTAGCTGCACCCGTTTTAGCAATTTGTAATGCCCGCTCTGTACTTAGAATGGTAGAGGTCGCAGAAACAAACTTTTTAGCAATGTATCGAAATGTTTTAAAGTCACATTCACACGCAACCGTGTGAAAATACAGAATTACACCGTTTCTGTGTCTCTGTTAACAAATAAAGATTATATTCGTGATCTCGAGGTCCTTTTGGATTCTATATAGACTTACCTTTGAGGAAAACATTGATCACTGCTAACAAATAAAGATTATACAGTATAGTGTACGTGATGTAAGTCACTTGGTATAATTACAAAACTTAGTTATACCGATTTTATTAATAATAATAATAATAATTGGAAAATTTATAAAGCGCCGTTTTTGTGAAAAATTACCTCAAGGGCGCTGTGTGATTTATTAGGAATGCTTAGGTTGTAACTAATTTTACTATTTACAAATGGATACGGAAACATACTGCTAAACACAATTTAATTAGAAAGTTATTGTATATTTACTTGTACAGCACCCTTGAGGTGATTTCGCATGAAAACGGCGCTGTATAAATCAGCCAAGTATTATCGTTATTATTATTATCTTAGGGTCCTTTTGGATTCTAAACTTACCTTTGAGAAATACGTTGATCATAGTGTCACTAAAGCAACAAAAATTCTGAGTTTATTACTGATGACATATATTTTTTTGCCTAAAGATATGGGTACCGCTGCTCCGGAAACCATTTATTGGATAACCAACACCTCTGCCATAGGTCACCCCATGTGTTTCGCTATATTTGGTGAATTAGCAAGGGAGCCCGGGTTCACGGGGTGAGGTTTGTGAAGGCTTTGGCGGCGGATGCGTATGACCGCCTACTGAGTGGTGAGTCAAGTTTGATCATTTGACTTCTCCTGCAGGACCCTCTCGTTCCTTCACCGCAGTGGGAGAAATCCCCAAAGATGACACTGGTCTTTGGAGAAAATTAATTTTCTTGGGCCTCCTGTGTGGAGCTAATGTAAAAAAAAATCCACGGAGAAACGACGCTTGCCGGCGTGGATTTGTTTAGTTAGTTTTTAAGTTAATTTTCTTTAATTTTCACAGTTAAAAAATATACCTTAACAGCTAATTAACATCGTATGATATGAATACCTAGGTACATTGCCAATCTTTATAGTAACATTTTTTTGTGAATTATAACCTCAAATTCTCTTTACTCAACTTGAGATTTAAGTATTTATTGTTGGATTTAAATAAATACCAAAAATATATAGATACTTAGGTTTTCAGATAGATTAGACAGTTATTCACAAATTTACACGTGTCGCGGAATGGGTTGTGAGGGTTTTTACCTCAAGTATGAAAATGATTTCTGAAAAGTTGAATAATTATGATGACGGCCGTCGTAAATTCATTTTCGGAGTTTATTACAAACATTAGGGTCTTATAAACGTGGTGATCATTATGAATATTTGTCAGTTATTATTAAGTATGGATATTTAATTTCGAGCGATTTCCATATAGTGGTTTTTAAATAAAAATAGGAGTAGTCCCAGAAAAGACCCTTGAGGAACTCCAGAAAAAAAGTTCAACCACAAATTTACTCCAAATCAATGTAAAATACTTTAATCACTGGGTCGGTCTAGTAAAAGGAAACTTGAACATTTTTTTAATTTTGGTTAGACATCCAAAATCAGTGCATCTGAAACCTTCGTCAAATTAGGCATGACGCCTGGAGTGAGCATGCGCTCGTCTGGTAACATTATTAAACTGTTTCGTGGAAACGTTGGGTGGCGCTCGTAATCATTTCTCACATGTATTATGTGGGTATCACCATTCGTAATTTGGGGATCAAATTTCGTGGTAAAATATGTCTTGGACAGAGAGGGATTGTCATGATATAGATGTTTGGGTTTAAGTACGAGGTTTTTTAACGCGTATTTTTCTTTATCTTGTGCCATCTTTAACGGAACTGCGCTGAATCAATATTTTTTCTCTTGATTGACAGTTGGATAATCTTGCATTTATCGCTACTCGTGATTTGATCAAATTTGGATTTTTTTGTTGTTGTTTTTATTTTTATGGCTAGAACCTACAAATTTGCAGTTATTGGCCAATCGGTAAAGAACTTCAACATTGGCTACCCTATAACTTGCTCCGATTAGGATATTTTTTTATTTTATTTCTGTTTAGCAAACATACGGTTACCTACATTAATAATTCATCTCCATCCATAATTTGTAAAATGTTGCATCGACCAGTAAAGTATCTTGGTTCCACATAACGATGTGTTGCAACAATTTAAAAAATATATATATTTTCAACTAAATGACAAAAAAATCTTCTGAACTTCCCTCTGTAGGCACAACCGGCCCTGCTTAAAGTATTTTTCCTCACGCGAACCGAATTATATTTTTTCTTAATAGCTCAAGATTGTTTTAAAGTAATAATTTAATGTTCTTGGTTTAGCATTGAGACATCACCAACAGGTATACCAATCATCTTAAATATAACGCAACTTGCAACGCTTTACGCCGCTATTTAGGAATTAAATTAAATTGATATGCGGACGCCACTAAATTGTTCATCACCGTTACACAAAATCCTTGAAATTTGGTAATTTTTTTTATATGTGAAGAAGATTAAGACAGTGATGAATGATAGAATTTATTTATTTATTAGTACATCCGGACAAAATTAGTTTACGTATTGAATGTATATGCCGTCTTTTGACTCACACTTCGAATCACGGCGTGCAAATAAATTTTATTTGATTAATTTGTTTTATTTCACAATTAATTCCTTTAAAAATAATATATAGTTTATTTGCAGCACGTTCCAGAGTGGCAGATATTCCCAGTATCGCCCTGGTGGAAGACCACCATTCAGAATTGAAGCGTTGCTTGAAATAACTTTAGCCGTGTTTGGTGAATAGCCAGATACTTCCCTACCTTCCTCTTCCCCAACTCCTTCCCCTCTCTACTACCTTTAGCCTCACAATGTACCCCAATTGGGAATGTCATAGTCTCACTGGCTCCATCTGTGACTCTTGTAAGGTATTCACACAAAAAATTATGTGCCTAAGGATTTCCTGTGCTGAATATTAAAAGGGAAAAAAATACACTAAGATGGGTATGTTAGATAATGCTCGAAGGATCCAAAGATAAGGAACTTCTTCAGCAGGCATGCATTATATTATCTTTGGAGCCTGAAGCTCCCTATTTTTACACTCTTTATTTATATTAAACCACCTTTGGACAAAAACACTTTAAATACATAGCTTGCAAACTACACAATACACTTCCAGCCACGATTAGACAAACTGAATCAATGACCAAATACAAACAAGATATAAAGAAATGGATTTTAAGTATTGGACGTCACACTACTGCTAACATCTGTAAAATAGAGTATAAATAGACAGAATTATCATCTCACGTATGTCCTTACCCTTATTAAAGAACTTAAAATAGTAAAATCCTATATGTATAATATAAGTCCCTATATAGATTCAAAAGGATTTACTACTTTATTCATCTCTTCCTTCACCTATATAATGCTCTCTTTATGATATTAACCCTCAATCTTAATCATCTTTCTGCTTGAATTGTATAAATCAGTATGTATCTTACCTTAAATATTCTTATGTTGTTACTATTTTTACACTCTTTATTTATATTAAACCACCTTTGGATAAAAACACTTTAAATACATAGCTTGCAAACTACACAATACACTTCCAGCCACGATTAGACAAACTGAATCAATGACCAAATACAAACAAGATATAAAGAAATGGATTTTAAGTATTGGACGTCACACTACTGCTAACATCTGTAAAATAGAGTATAAATAGACAGAATTACCATCTCACGTATGTCCTTACCCTTATTAAAGAACTTAAAATAGTAAAATCCTATATGTATAATGTAAGTCCCTATATAGATTCAAAAGGATTTACTACTTTATTCATCTCTTCCTTCACCTATATAATGCTCTCTTTATGATATTAACCCTCAATCTTAATCATCTTTCTGCTTGAATTGTATAAATCAGTATGTATCTTACCTTAAATATTCTTATGTTGTAATTAAATATTCTTATGTATGATACTCATTTATGTACCTCTACGCCTGTCTCAACACGGGTATACCCTAGTGAGACAGGCATCGAATAATGTAATACAAACATACTTTTTATAGATAAATAAATAAATAAATATTGGTTAGTTATTTTGAATTTCATAACTAATCAAGTTGCAACAGATTTTAAAGATCTTAAACGAAAGAAGTACATGTCTTGGTCGTAGGATGAAGGTTTAAAAAACCTGCCGTAATTTTTACATTCAGAAGAATTAGCATCGATCCTAGGATAGATCCTTAAGGGTCTACGTAAAACATGACTTCAAGTTTCAACAGAACCCGCAACCTCCGTATTCTACGATTAACTCTTTGATCACTGCACCACGAAGGTTAGGTTAGTCCATGCATGTGTCGAGAAACCAAACGTAACGATAATAAGTTTTAAAGTAGTTATAAATAATATGATTGATTGTCAATACCTCTTGGCTTACTACTTAATACTTATCCGTGCTAGAAATCTACTGCCACAGTAGAAGCCATGATTTATTATCATTTACTATCATACCTCATGTACCAGATGGAACAGATGTTTTAGCGCAACATAGCAACATAGCAAGTCAAGAAGGTTTGATTATCTTAAATGCGACCACTATAGATGTTGATTTGTTTTGTCTAGGAAATACAGATAGTCTTAATCTCCTGCTTGTTTCTTTTTTCACATAACCGCTGGCGGTCTAATGTGTAACTAGCTGTACTAACAATACCTATATTCCTATCTTTTTTATCCGCTTTTTGTGGTTTCGCATTCCCAAAAAGAATATTGTTGGGTAAAGCCACAAGAAAAATGATTCGTTATTAGCACACTCTCTGCAGAGATGAAACATTTGTAAATTTAGAGTCAGTTGTAACATTCATATATGTGTAAGATACACATTTGATAATTTTGGTTTGAAATAAGTTTTGATGTGAATTCTATCTTAGTTAGTTCATAAGACAGTCGACAGGTGCAAGAAATATTGCTTGTTTGTTTTCAAGGGTCATTTTTGTTTGTCGCTAGATGGTTGCTATGGGTCTTTAACTAATCAGAATTAATACAGATGAATTTAAAATTTTTTTTGAATTGACATAACATGTAGGTGCAAAAATAATATTTTTATTAATTTGGAAAACTGAAACCCATGTGAAACCAAAAAAAGCAACCGAAATTAAATACTGAGACCCTGCACCTCACCAAGTAAAATGAGGAACAGAAAAAATAGGAACAAAGAAAGAAGAAATCAGAAGGAATATAAACAGAGAAAACGGAAATAGGAAGGAAGAAAGCAGACGTAAAGGGAAGAAGAAAGCGGAAGAAATAGAAAGAAAGAGATAAGAAATAGAATAGAAGGAAAGACGAAAGCAGATGTAAATGAAAGGAAGCATAAATGGAAGGAAGAAAACAGATGGAAAACAAAATAATAAAATAAAACGAATAGAAAGAAAGCAAGCAGAAAAAGAAAAAAAGAAAGCAGACGGAAAAGGGAAGAAGAAACCAGAAGGTACTGGAAGGAAAAACAGCACAGGAGCAAGCCAGCATGGGAGCAGGTATACATTCATACTTATTAACATTTTCTAAATATTTGTTTGCTTTGTTCCAGGTGCTTGCAGCCCTGGCCGTATCGTTAGGCCCCTTCGCAGCAGGTCTGGGCAAGGGGTACACTTCCCCAGCCATGGACTCACTTCAGGGTAACGGCACCCTGGGCTCGCTGGCCCCTCAGGGCGCGGGGCTGACCATAACGGACCAGGAGGCTTCATGGGTCGCCAGTCTTAGCCTGCTTGGTGAGTGTACTTGAATGCCTTCGTATGTAATTGTATATGAAAAGTCTGCAGAATAATTTTTCTATGCTACAGATTTTTTGGTGGGGTTTAAATTAGCTAACGCTATTTTTATTAAAAATAAAGACAGAGTTAACTTACTACCACCATACTAATGGTTATCGGAAAATGTTGCATGTGTCATTTGTTCGTGATGTTGAACTTACCTTGCAGATGGATTTGTCAATTCGGCTACTAAATGGTAATTTCCTATATTTACTATTTCTCTTTCCTGGTGCTTAAGAATTCAGGAGTATCTTCATTCGTTAGCAATTTTCCAAAGTTATGGGCAACGGTATTATTGTCGGCTATGACGGAGCTTTCCACTCAAAATCTCTCATTTTTCAATAATTTTTAGAAGGAAATAATTGCACCTTAAATTTGGTGTCCTCATTTCCAAAAGTAAGTATCAATATTTTGGATAACTTTACGAAGCTGCCGGTGAAATTATTATTTTTGATTAATCGTTATTCCAAATCAGTTTACATTATGGTTACCAAAAAATATGCATTGGATAAATTGAATCTTTTCCTGCATTTTCGCTTGAGTCGAATAGAATTTTTAAAAATAATAAAAATTTTAATTAAAAAAATATGAAAGGACCGTTTTACGGCCAATATTATTTGTGATAATTGCCCCTGATTACCTTTTTTCTTTCATGTAAAATTTAAAAAAAATCACAAAATAAATTTCTCTTTATCGCTTAACTCGGCAATTTCTAGACTCCGTGGTCCTATATTTATGGTGATATAAGATTCGCTTACAATTATTAACAGTTTTTTTTCACTTCACGATGATGAGTATTCCACAAATTCTTTCCCTTTTATTTGTAGCTAACCATCTTCCAATGTTTAGATACCTGCAACATATTTATTTCAAAATGCTTTGCCACAGTGAAGAATCTATTTATACGATTCTTCAAACTCAATAAACAACACCGCAACATAAATACAGATCAAAAAGGAGTACGAACATACTGGCGTAGATTAAATGCATTTATCGTAATGTTTGTACTGCAGCGGAAATAAAAACCGCAATTTGATTTATAACATGTTTTTATAACGTTTATAGCATATTTTATTGCATTCCGATCCCATGCTACTAAGTTGCAACTGATATAGGTATGGGAAATGGTAATTGTTAGTATAAAACTGCAAGACAACGCGTGTCGCCAACATCGTTCACCCATCCACTGCAAATACTCTGAACACACCATAACTTACATCAAACGCAAAAGTTCGTTGCTCAGCCGCTTTCATAGTTCAGGCAGTTCGGTTGTAGCTTTGACGGCTTCGTTAGTCGAATTCGGAGGTCGCGGGTTCGGATCCCGGCGTGTTTAATAAAATTTTTCCATTTCATGTAAAATAATATATTTTATTATACTTGAAACTCTCAGCATTGCCCTAATGAAAGACCACCATTCAGAATCACAACGTTGCTAGAAATGGCTTTAGCCTTATTTGATAAACGTACCTGAGTAGCCATGCACTTCATCGCTTTCCTCTTCGCCATCTCCTTACACTCCACACTTTCTTCATACACACAACATACCCTAATTGAGGATGCTATAGGTAATCTCTCTGTCTCCGGTTAGCAGAGAGTTGGGTCGCTTGAGCAATATTCACAAAAAACCACTCCGCGGCAGTCGGCAAGCTTCCATGCCAATGTATTGAATCTATTGTTTTTTTTATGAAACTTTTAGTTCCTTACAAAAATGGTTTTTCATTCCAGTTATTAGATTTCATACCATTCTTCCATTAGGAGCATGTTCTCAGGAATATAAGAAGAGTGTTTATTATTTTCTGTGGAATTTTTGTCATGGAGATAATATTGTAATGGATTTGTGGTCACAAACGGCACTAAAAACAACAAAAAAAAATCCCAAAATGAAGGACGGGTTTGGCACAAAATCTTTAATACGAGTAGCCAGCTATAAATGCAATAATTTTTCGTCTACATTTCACGACAATCAGTCGCTTTGCCGCATTTACCGAGGCCGCTGTAAAGGCTTATTTCCCTTCAACGTTTCAATTTCCTTCCCATTGTTACCAGAGGTTGACAGTCACCACAGTACAAAGGAATTCAAATAGAAGCAAATACTTTTAGCAGAATGAAAAAGGCAAGATAGAATTGTATCTTGGAAAGAGATATGTTAGCACCAGTTATAATGGTCCAATCTCACAACAGACTTCATTGTATGTCAACACGAACGCGTTTTCCATTCTTGATAACTCCTTTGTCGGAATATTTCGGTGATTGTTTTTACGATCATGTTTTGGAATTATACATAGATTTGATTAGATCTTCTTCTGTTCCTTTAAAATGTTCTGCAAGACCAAACCCTTTCATCCCTTTCTTGATTTTTTCCAATTTGTCATTTCAGCCATAATGTCACCATCCTGTGATAGCTATATTTTCCACCACATTCAATTCCCTCGCTTCTATCCTTTTACTGTTAATCCGTTCACTACTAGATAATTTTAAACTACCCGTCAGGTCATTTAACTGCGTGTTTTAATTTATTTATGTGGAAAGTTTGAAAATCAATGCTTTAATATTAATCAATACATTAATTATAATCTTTACTTCATTAATGTTTATATACCGCTCTTCCATTTTCTCGACTCTTAGGTCATGTTTTGAGGCTAGTGCCTTTTTTCTCCCTCGCAGTTATATGTATTAAGTTTTTAATGACAACCTCTTCCTTTGAATTTGTTATTTTGTGGTCGCGAATAACTGGAAATATTACCGTATCATTTTTCCACAATTAAAATCGTCGAAAATAGGGTAGCTTTTTGACTTCTTGATATTCATTTCTGAGCTTTTAGTTCATCACTGTACATATAATAGAAATAGAAAGATGTTAGCAAACTTTTGGGAGGAATGCAGATCCCGCCAAATGTTGAGGATTTTAATAAAAATGCACTTTTTAGATGGGAAAAGTGTGGAAAAGTTGAATAAAAAAGAAATTAAGGCGCGCTCGGCAAAATTGAGGGAGATACAGCCGTTTAAAGAATGTATGGAATGACACTTCATGAACCGATACTATCAGCCATTTTGAAAACCAAATTATTACCTTAAAGTTGGTAGCACTCGTAATCATCCTCATCTGTTGTAACATGGTTTATGTAACATGGTCTGTGCCCCTTTAAAGCGCCTGCTCACGTCAACGCAAGAAAAACATCCCTGTTTTCAAGTAGTTTAGCGGCTACGCCAGGTTTGTGTAATATGGTTTGTGACCATTATTAATTCTGTTTTTCATAATTACGTGTATATCACACGAAGTAAGCTACAATCGTATCAACCTTCGTTAAAGCAAGTCTGAGATACCAACATTATGAACAAAATGGCTGACAATATCGGTTAATGAAGTGTCATTCCATACATTCTTTAAACGGCTGTATCTCCCTCAATTTTGCCGAGCGCGCCTTAATTTCTTTTTTATTCAACTTTTCCACACTTTTCCCATCTAGAAAGTGCATTTTTATTAAAATCCTCAACATTTGGCGGGATCTGCATTTCACCCAAACTTTTCATTATGCAATATTAGATGTCTTGTCGACTATATTTTTATGAACAGCGATTTCATATAGCTCATTCTCAATCGGCTTGATGATAACTACGTTATGGTTGTAACATTTGCAGGCATACGTTGCAGCCAAACCATATTTAATTAACTTTACACGAAATCTTCTCTACAGTCTATTGTAAAAAGTTGTCATGAAAACTGTTTTTTGTCACCTAATGCAATGAAGGTTTTTAATTACCTTGAACCAAAGAGGTAGAAAAATAAAGCAGTTGAAAATCGATTGAAATACGAAACGCAAGTTTCTTGTTTTCTTAACCACAAGCCGCACATAAAAACTAAGGCTTCTTCCATATCATTCAGATCGAAGGGTCGATGGTGTGAAATTTGTCAAAAACGAGTTTTATAAAGAGTTTCATTAAGAAACAATATGCTTTCGGTTCTTCCGCGGAGTTCTTCTGGTGCCAGAAATAGAATAAATATAACTCTGCTATCTGACCACGCGTATTTCATAGCTCAATGAAAAGTCAGCTGTTCACAGCATTCCCATAGCACCATTGCCGCTATTCCCAAGTAGAGAGCGCCCAACACACCATTTGACCCACTAGGTCAACGCATCGTTTGACTCCAATAAAACCATCTGACGCCGCTAACGATACGTTAGTCATCCGTCATAGAACATCATGTTTGTGCGTCGGATATTGTTATGAACAGCGATTTCATATAGCTCATTCTCAATCGGCTTGATGATAACTACGTTGTGACTGTAACGTTTGCAGGCATACGTTGCAGCCAAACAATGTGTAATTAACTAAATTAATCGCATGCAATTTCCTTGCAGAAGTAGACAAATTCTGGCGCACACTCCTACTTGAGTCACTAGACATGCATTTCTCCTTCATTCTTCTTATTTCATCTTCATCATATCATATATCTAAATTCAAAATTAAAGGATTTATTTGTTTTAACCACCTTTAATGTCTATAAAACCGACATGTTTCGAGAGCGATGCTCTCTTCCCCACCTGAATAATCCCTGATAGACATTACAAATTACAAGTGGTTAAAATCCTTTAATTTTGAATTAAAATGGTGCCACAAAATAAATTTGGCGTATTTGAAGAAGTCATAGTCAAGTCTTTCTGTACTGTCATTCACATCTTTCTTTTTAACCCACATTTGGTCCTCTGTTATTCCGAGTCTTGTTATCACTCTTTTGAAATATTTGATTTCGCTGGATCGAACTATGTCTTCTTCCTCAACTTCTTCCATAACATTTCCAACGCTTATCCATCCATCCACTCTACGGACCCAAACCATCAGAGAGTTCCTCTGGTCATAATGGTTTTAAATCAGAATAGAGTTTTTTTGAATTATCATCTTCTCATTCATGAGTAAGATTAAGAAAGGCTCAGATGGTTTGGGCAAACCATGTACGATCGTTTGAGAAATGTGGAGATCCGCGAAGAATGCAAGGCTGATGCGAGCGTAATGAGTAAGATTAAGAAAGGGACGCTTAGATGGTTTGGGCATATAGAGCGAATGAACGGGGAAAGGTGTGTAAAGAGAATATATGACACAAATGTGAATGGAAAAAGAAGTCAAGGACGCCCGAGGAAGACATGGCACGACCAAGTGAATCAGATACTTGAGTCGGGCCATGTGAAGAGTCGGAATAATAGAAGAGTATGTATGAGACGATGTATGAATGTGAACGAGGCAAGGAGTGTGTGCCAAGATCGAGTTGTTTGGCGGTCCGTCCTCTCTGCCTACCCCTGCGGAGAAACGCGTGATGGTTTTAGTTAGTTATCTTCTCATTCGTATCTCTGCGAGGCTATGTCGAGAACTCAGCTATTTTGGAGCACGTCGTTCCTGACATCCTGACAACTATGCGAGACAGCTGTGGCGTAGCTAGATGGGTGACACCTGGGGCGGATGTCACCTCCCGGGGCGTAGTGTCACCCCCCCCTTTAAAGTTGACTTGAGAAATTCAAAATTCAAAACTCTAATTTCGACTTAATAAAATTGGTCCATCCTGGGGGAGGGTTGGGGGGAGGGGGGGGGGGGTGGCTAGAGAATTTCAGGGATAAAAATTTCTCCACAAATATAGGCTGCGACCTTTAAAAAGACCGCGCGATACAAAATTTGGAGCACTCCACGGGGAGCCACAGCGCTTTGAAAATATAAATAACAGACCGTGTTCATGTGTACAATACTTCGGTGACAATATCCCTCGTATTTTTTTTCCACGGTCGGGTGTCCCCCCCCCACAAAAGGGCGGTATACTATCTTCCTGCCTGTAGGACCAACCTGCCAATGATTCTCCCGGTGGGGAAGAGTATATTGCTCCTTATCTAAATTTCTTCCGATATAGATTTATTTTGTGTCATCGGGGATCGGGAAGAACACAATTCTACTACCAGTTTTTCTTCGAACAATTGTCTTTCTAGACAGTTCCAGACACTTTTTCTTACACCGACTTGTTCAACATATATTGTCCGGACATCCTGAGCATATATTATTTTCGATTACTTTCGGATATCTTCGCAATTGAGCCACACGTTAATCCTTTCTCTATCAATTCCATGCCGCGTTGTCATCTTTTGGAGCTGATATTTTATCTCCTTTCGGCATCTTCTTATTGGTTACTGCTACACCCAGTCCTTCATTAATTACTACAAGGTCTGCATTAACCCTCCTCATTATTTTTAAGTGTCATTTTTTCGGTCCACCCATCTGAACATCGCTGGGAGTGAGCTAGATTCTGGGAGGTGATAGTGCAAATTTACTGATTCAAATTGATGTACGTTGCATTGTATCATTAACCCATATCATTTTATTAAAACTCCGGTGGTGGTTTGCTTTGTGTTCTCACAAACATAACCACACAATTGAGAACACAAACTTGGAGAAACTTATTGTCACTAGAAAGTGGAGGGAAGGCGAAGTAAAGGAAAACCACCAATATGCTGGAATAATACACAATAATAACCGGCATACAACAAAATAGCAAACATTTCTTGAATGTCAGTGTCCGCAGCAATCCACACAACACTGGACTATGAGGAATTAAGAAGTTGAAGAGCCTTGTTCGTCAGGGAAATTAGATTGGTGTCATAACCAAAAAAGCATAATGCAAAAAAATGCAAGCATGAAAGCAATGTGCTTTTTTCAGACCTTTACACTCCTTCAAATTCTACGCAAATTCAAAACATTGCTAAACAAAGTGTTCCCTGAAACTTTCTATCATGCGCCGGGCCTCTACCAAACAGTCCAGTAGTCCATGATTATTAAGCCTAATAGGCCAATAGCAATGCGGGTACGATGACCCAATTGTGTTTGTCCCGCAGAATCATTCACGTTTCAAATGTGTACGTTATTTATGCGACCAAGAAACTACTGTAATTTGTTTGAACTCCGCCAGTGCTGACCTCGTAGGAAATTGACCAAGAAAAGATGAACACAAATGCTGGGGGCTTGGTGATAGATAGCAGCTGATGAAAGACATTATGCAGCTAATTCATACTGGACCAAAGTACGATGGTTTAATTTTGATGGTGAATTGAATTGATGATAGGACATTGACTGAATGTTTCTTTTATGGTATTTCGTAACCCAATTATCGTCAATTATGATCATTTGATTCCCGAAAATTTTGCTTCGTGCACTCTTTCCACAGTGAAGTTATGTTTCTTGCCATTTGTTGATCTATTTTATTGGTTCCTTTGGTTCATCATTATTTGTTTCGTTCCAATATCTGTTCATTGCGGATTTATCGCTACAATAAATGGAGTGCTAGACAATTTCACAAATGTTCCAACACTCTTTTTTTAATCAAAAATTATAAAAAAATAGAATGAACAAAGTGGTTCCTTGCCTTATCTTTGACCATTAATTTTATTTTTAATGAACAATGTGGTTCCTTGTCTTATCTTGTGAACTTAAAGAATTTTTTTTAAACGACGTTGCAAGTCAAAGAAAACAGTGCATATACCAAGAGAGAAAGAGCTCAAAAAATTTCTTAACTTCTGCGCAACTCAACAACTCAACTTTGAGAATTTTAGCTTCTTCAGATAACCTTAATATCCTCCTTTTTGTGCAGGTTTACTGTGACAATCTATAATTGTCCTGCCGTGGACAGTTCCGCTGGACACTTGAAATCAGCACACATAATATCATCTGCTTTTTTATAATAACTTCACGTAGGAAGGAGGCCATGAGGAAAAAAATATCCTTCAGGGCCAATGTCATCTTTTAAGATGCTATGTGGAGGATCTATTGGGGAGAGGAAGGAGTGAACTTGGGCGTTGAAGAGACCCTTGGTGTAAGTGGGAATTTCGGAATAACAAAGGCCAGCAAATCAACCCGCAGCCGAGTTGTTGAACTGTCGTGAAGCGATCTGTCATCCGTGTACATATGTTGGGCGCGCGATTGGCTGTGCACCGGTGCCGAAGGGATCGATGAAGCTATTTCCTCGGAGCATCATATATTGTAATATCGGTAGAACAAGAACAGCATATCTACCTTACGCCTGTGCTCTAAAGATTGCAATCCGCTTGTTAAAACAGCGGAATCTATCAAATGGACAGACCGTTTCCGGACAGAGTCAAAGGTTGTTTTTCAGAACTAAAGTAGGTAAAGGGGAGAGGAAAAGGAATATAGGATAAGGTTAGGAGATGCTCTCGGCTCTCTATATTAAATGTATTAATGGATGGTCGTACGCATTACTTCGGTTCGATATTTCTAAAGATTATTGTAGAGACACTTTTACATTAAGAAATTATGTGCTATACTGCGCAGTGCGCACATGTGCGGGGAATAGTTAATTTTTTTCTAACGTTGGTTCTACATGCGGGCAAATGAACAAAACAATCGGTTTGTCGTGTTGATCTTGACAAGCCCACCTTATTATATACAGACAGATAAAGAAACACACTTATCTTATTGATGACTTATTTATGCTTTAATATTCATGGGGTCTCCAATGTAAACTTTAACAACCGATGAATTGTATGTAATTTATTAGTTTTTCCTTTGATCCTTATCGTCGTCAATAAATGTATGCATTGTATATTACTGTCCTGCAAAATTAAATAAAAACAATTTTCTCTAGTTATTTATACAATTTTTAAGAATTTTTTCAGAAAATGTTACCAAAACAAAAAAAAAAACATACCTACTAATCCATCAATATTTCCTTATCACTAAATGAACTAACTCTTCATTATGTGTAAGATTTTTGCAATGGTGCCGGATTTTCTTGATGTTTGCTCCACACGCCCGAAGGAAAATAATTGCCTTCATGGGCTGTGTTATCTTTGGTGATGCTGTGTGCAGGGCTGGGCAGTATTTGAAATACTTGTATTTGAAATACGTATTTGAAATACAAATACGTATTTTGTATTTGTATTTCAATTACTTCCTAAAAATGTATTTTGTAATTGGTATTTCAATTACCTGGGGCTGAGGTATTTTGTAATTTGTATTTCAAATACTTATGGCTTCAAAATACATTTTCAAATACATTTAGCGATCTTAATAATGATAATGAAAAATAAACTGACATAGATAATACGTAGAATATAAACGCTAGAATCCAAAGCTATATGTTATGTGTGTTAATATTTAGAGTTGGCAACACGTCCTGTGCTATAATAGCACTGTTATTGTACATTTTCTATCATATTTGTATCATATTATGTAATGCTTGTCATCGTATTGTACATTTTTGTGTCATAGTATTAGATCAAGCACTATAGGAATAATTTGACTGAATACTAAACTATTTTTAAGTTAATTACAGTAGAGCGCACTTGAAGTGAAATAACTAGTGTCCGACCGAAACAGGATTTTCTACCGAAAACGAAACCGAATATTCGATATCTGTCTCAGTTTCGGCCGAAACCGAAACTTTTTTAGACATGTTAAAAATCTATTGTTTACTGAAATTCGGCTTATTTTTTACACTTAAATTGACCTTGACGAAACCGAAACCGAACCTTCGGTCGGTCACTAGAAATAACACAAAATAGCGCTATACAAATGTCGTGTTATAATAATAATATATTATTATTATATTACTTTACAACAAATTTTACAAGTGAAGCGGAGATGAGATGTGTCTTTTGAGCAATATGATTGGTCAATTTTTGCACGTCTCTGTTTCACTCTGCTCAACATTGCTTCTATGGAAACGCACCCTTAGATAAGGGCATTTACGACAATTTATTGCAACCAAAGGTTCTACCAAAACCAAATGTATTTTGTATTTGAAAGAAAAAAATGGTTAAAATACTGTATTTTGTATTTTAAATACACGACTTGAAAGTATTTTGTATTTCGTATTTTAAATACATGCGAAAAAGTATTTTGTAATTTGTATTTCAATTACAGCAAAGCATGTATTTTGCCCAGCCCTGGCTGTGTGGAGGGTTTTTTTTAGGAAAGGAAGGAGAGGAGGTTATGGGAAGGAAAAGGGAATGAGGGGTGGGTAGGAATCAGGGGTCAGTTTGACCAGGGTTGACGGACTTATGAATCCAACGCTCCCGCTTTGCAAGGCGATGTTCCGAAGAGAGTGCTGCTGGTAAGGTCAAAAGGTCTCCCTCAACCGGTCTCTCCCGATGGTGGGAGTTGGTGCCATACCCGCCTCCCAAATTCAATTCAATGCCAAATAGAATACTTTTTTTTAAATTTTTTATTCCAGTTAAAAGAAAATTATGTTTTCATTCATTTTACTAGAAATAGTTAAACACGTTAAAATGAACTAAATATTTCAGTACAGCGCTATTCTATTTCATTATTTTGTTTATCAAGAATAAATATTAATAATTTTAATTTAATACTTAAATTAACGACTCATTTGGATTCATTCGGAAATTTTTACTTTTTTAATTCCTCTGACCACCATCAGCCCTTTAACGCCCCATTGGAGCATTTCACCGCCCACCTGGTTCTCACCAACGCCCCCGTGGGGGAGTTATCACTGGTCTAAAGTTTAATATATAATATAATGGGCTTTATTCTAGAAATAAAAATAATAAAAAGAAGTACTCTAAAAGGGGATTCATAAGTTAATGGGATTTCCTCTACTGCAATCTTTAATTTTTTTTAGAAATTGTGCTTAACTTTGAACATCGGTTTTGATCTATTTTTTTTTATTATTTATTTTGTTCGGTTTCGATTCATTTGATTTAACTGAATTTTTTGTCAGTGGATTTGATGAGTATTCATTTCTCGAATGATTCAGTGATCGGTATCTTTCTTTGATGTTAGACATTAATCAGTGCCAAACATTGAGATTTTGTCCATCGCCTAATTAGCAAACTCTGTTTTTGGTCACTGGAATGAATCAGTATTCAATCCATGAATCAGTGTTCGGTGTTTGTCTTTGATGCGAGTATCAGCGAACCTCTACACGAGTGATCAAATTCTGGTAAAGTGGTTAGCGCCTCTGACGGGCAGCGTTGTTGATTTTGTTGAATATTTTACTCAAAGTTGGACGTATTATTCAGACTCGGTATTCCGAATTTCTTCTGATTTACAACATATTTTCATTGATCACTTTATGTTTTCAAGTTCTTCACAAGTTATCTACATGTTATCTTTGAAGATAACATGTATTATTTGCTGGATCGAAACGGTAATTACACGAAATTCCATCGATAGAAAAAAATCGTAAAATAAATCCGAAAATTACTAAAAACGTAGTTTGTTCTGTTATTGAATATATTATAGATATGAAAAAAAAATCACTGTATTTCCTTAAATATTTAAGATTTTTGTTCTATTTTAAACGAATCTTGTTTTATTAAATACTAGCTGGTACCCGGCATGCGTTGCTATGCCATTTAATAAATAAATTGTTTTTCCCTGCGTGTCCTTTCCCATTCGTCCCATTCCCTTTCCGCCTCCCCTTCCTATCCCGCGTCCCCTTACCCTCTCGCTCCCACTCCACCTCCTCCACCTTCCCTCTCCCCACTCCACTCCCCCCCTTCCCTCCCGAGTTCCCCTCCCCCCTACCTGAGGTCCCCTCCCCCCTCCCCCCATCCGCTTTCCATGCATTCATTCCCGGTACATTCAGTTTTCAAACAGCTCGCGTGCCACCTATTGCAATTTTTTTTAACAAATTTCGTAATGCCAGAGCTCACCAGTAGTTTTATACAAACCTTGTCCTGACAATAACGAACACACAAAAAAAAAAGAATTATCCAATTTGGTGCAGTCATTTGGAAGTTATGCGCGTACATACATTTCGGCGATTCATTTTTTATTTTTTATTTGGTACATAAATTGTTGACATGTGCCAAGAAACATCTATGGATTGACTCGAGAGTTACTCCACTTACAGAACTATTTATGTTTTTTGTTTTTATTTCAGTCGGTTTTTATTAATTGCATTTCAAATGAATGTCCTTTGTTCTTACAGGGATTTTATGTAGGGATAGGATATGTTGATTTCCTGGTTGGGTTTTGGTTTTATTTAGGTATTTGACGGATTACTACAAAGGGGGGGTTGGAGAAAGGATCGTTTGATTTATCTAAATGTTTGAAAACAGTTTGAAATCGGTACTTTTAGTGTATTTCATAAATTAGTTTGTTCTCTTTTTGTATACATTCAAACGAATGATGTGGGATTATTTGGGAATTGAAAAGTGATAATAAAGTTCGCAACGAGACGAGCCAAGAAGAGAGCAGAAGAGACCGGAAGAGACAAGAATGAACAAGAAGGGTTGGTGAGCAGTTGGAAGACTCAAGAAGAGACAAAATGAGCCAAGAAAGAGTGAGAAGATAAAAGATGCAAGAAAAGGCGAGAAGATGCAAGAAGAAGCAAGAGGATCCAAGAAGAAGCAAGACGAGCCAAGAAGAGACAACAAAAGCCACGAAGAGCCAAGAATAGCCGTGAAGAGATAAGAAGATCCAAGAAGGGGCAAGAAGAGATGAGAAAAGTAGAGATGAGAAAAGTAGAGATATATGGAAAATCCAAGATGAGACGTAGAGACGAGAAGATCTACGAAGAAGCATGAAGAGCCAAGAGAGACTTTAAGAGCCGAGAAATAGCAAAAAGATCCAAGTAGAGCATAGAAGAGACAAGAAGAAGTAAAAAGAAGAAAAATCCCAGAAGAGACGAGAAGAAGCAAGAAGAGCAGAAACAAGAAAAGCCACGAAGGGTCAAGAAGAGCCGAGAAGAGACGAGAAGATCCGAGAAGAGACAATAAGCCATCAAAAAGAGGCAAGAACAGCCAAGAAAAGCCAGAATTAGATAAGAAGATTCAAGAAGAGCCGAGAACAGGCAAGAAGAAAGAACCCAAAAAGAAAGAATTAAAAAAAAAATCACAATGCTCAATTCATTCCTTTCTTCCTGCCCTTCCTAAATTCCAATATTGGCTTATTAGGTTGCCATGTATACCGGTCGATTAAACTCCAACCTCCTTCCTATCCTCAGAGCACGTGTTCCTAGTCCTAACAAACAGTGCCCCCTGGTGTACCGGTCTCACCGGGACAGGAGTACTCCTGGCTGGGGTGGTACAATCGTATCGTATCGTATCGTATCGTATATAGATTTACACAATTTTCGGTTGAGCAGGGCCATGGGGTATTTGTTGCCTCTGAACTCTAAACAATAAGGTTTTTCTGTTGCCTTTTCAATAAATCGTACGTTTGAAAAAGTGTCCTAATTTTAACTTCTAAAGGTGGAAATTTCGGTTGGTCGTTAAAAGTTTTTAAAACAATATTATTCCGTAATCTAATATAAAGTAACCTATTTAACCATTTTTTAAGAACTTTTTAAAGAAGGTGTTGGAGCTCTATGTTGTTGAGTTGTCCGGTCACTGATATTTCGTCATTTATCTTCTTGGTAACTTTTTGTTTAACTGTCTCGATAAAAAAGCCTTTTAGTCAATAAGTCAGTATTCGTTATCTTTCTTTAATGTCAAACCACAAGGAGACCTTGAATTATCTAAAAATCTAGAGTATATGACCCTGGCAGGTAAATGGTCGACCCGTGAGTAATACTTAAGACTTCCGGCCGTCCTAACTTCACCCACACTCTGTTGAAGTGTTATCCCGTTACAACATCTATGTCTCCTGGTCTTGTCCATGTCACATTCATAGTTCTCCTCGAATGTAAATCGTATCAGAAATCGGGGACGCCCGAGGTAGATATGGCACGATCAGAATAACAGAAGGGTATGCATGAGATGATGTATGAATATGATTGAAGCAAGGAGTGTATGGTGAGACAGAGTTGTGTGGCAGTCCATCCCTTTTACCAACCTGTAATTGGAACCGTTTTGGAATCAAAATAAATTTCATATTTCTTCCTTGAGCAATTAAATCATTTATAAATTTGACAAAGTCGGTTTTCGTTCAAAGATGACACTTCTGCTAATCATCATAGTGTTTAATTATCACGTTTTCAATGGTTTGTTTAAAATTAACTTTTACAACTGCATTTTGGTTGATAATTACGTGTAAGGGTTAAACTACCATAAGCCAGTTGAACAACATCGTTACAGTTAATGCTCTAAAAGTTCTGGGAAGTGTTGTAGCTTTGAAGTAGTTATCGTTCGTACTTCGATCAGGAACTGTAATGGATGTAATGACATTTAAATGTGAACTGTGTGCCCATGGTTTATAGTTTGTGTTGTCAATTTGTGTTGGATTGGCTTTGGGTGCTAACCGGTAGTGAAAGCATTTGCACCGCGCCCATTATACCGGTATTTCGTTTAAAACCTTTCTCGCCTCGATGAACAGCTGAGCGGTTATAGTGATTTATTTTTGGGGTAGGTATTCTGCCGTGTTGTGCTACCTCCTTATTTGGCCAACGTTTCGAATAGCATTACAGAAAAATGTGAACAAATGTTTGTATGTAACGTATTGATTATCCATATATGTAGTTTCAGCTTCTTTCTTTAGATGTCCATAGGTTGTATTATGAAATTCTGCTATATTTAACAACAAAAGGCAGTTGAGTTAGTTTTCAGAAAAGTGCCATCTATCGCAGTTCGTGTCTAGGTACGAACGGTAACATGTTGGCCAAAGGCTCCAGTTCCTCAGTCAGACCGCCGGAACAACAACACTAATAATAATAATAATAATTGGCTAATTTATATACCGCCATTTTCGTGGAAAATCACCTCAAGGGCGCTACTTAGAGTCTAGCCTAGTAAGGACGTCTGTTCACTTTAATATTCATTGTAAATAATCACGATAACCATAAAAAACAAACTAGTAATCATTCGACCCATATATATTGATGTATAAATGGTGACTAAGCCCGGGTTCATGGGGTGAGGTTTTTTCGGATCTTGACGATGGATGCATCTGCCCAACAGCTGCGTGGCAGGCCGGATCGGGAGAGACTGGTTGAGAATGAGTACTGTGCACCGCAGTGTGAAGGATGGATTCACACATTCGTCACTCCTGGACACATTGACCCCCCAGGTTCCTGCCCACCCCTCATAACTTCCTCCTTCCTTTCCTCAGGGGAATTATTTTAATTAGAACCCCGTGTGGAGCTAATGTTTCAAATCATTGCCTACACAATCAGTGGTTATTTACTCCTGGTGCAGTATATGCAGTCGCTGAAAACCTTGTTTCTTGATTATTCCTGACGATATTAGGCAGCTGGCTTCTGAATTCTTCAGTCCCGTTGTAAACTTTAAATAACCCAATGGTCGATTTGACCGATTGACCGATCGAATGGTCGAGTGGTTCAAAGCCTCGGGTTCTATATCCAGTCAAAACTACTTTCAGTTCTCCGTCATTGCACAAGCAAATATAAGATCGATTTAAAACAAATTCGATTTTCTCCAAAGGGTTCCTTGTTTTCGCCCGCCTGAAGTGTGTTACGATACTAGAATTCATCAAACGGATTGATTGCATCATAAAGATCGGAGATTCTGTGGGCACATCTCAGATGTTGATTGGGAATACATTAATTATTCCTTGCAGGCCACGTGGCCCAAGTGTTATGGGCGGCGCACGCCCCTGCAAGACACGTGTGCGGCTCCTGCCTGTTTGGTAACACCGCATCGTGCTTAACTTGCCCACGAGTGTAACTCCTGTGCAGGAATGCACGCGCGAGCTGCATAATACTTTCGTATGTTGTGAGTTGGATTGTGAAATTAAACATACATCTGGTCCTTGTTAATGAATACCTATTTATCTTCTTACAAGTGTTTCTATCTGTTCTTGAACGAGATTTGTATACGATACATTTTACTTTATTTTAAATGTAAGTTTACAATAATTATAACCAATAGTAAACTTACTTTATGCATAGTTAAAAAAATACCTATTTTCAATTGAATCCAAAATCATTTTTCGGAGCATCATTAGTACCAATGGTATCGTTAGTTCTGCATCTCGAAACAACAAAAGTCCTGTGCGCTCTCAATGTGAATAGTTTTGTTTGAGTGACGAACCGGTGGACGCAATTTTTTAATCATAAGTTCTTATAATAGATTGTCTAGTCTGTAGTTAGAAGTAAGATTGTAGAAATATGTTATAAAATTTGAGAGCGTCCTTGAGGTGATTTTCACAATAAACGGCGCAACACAAATCATCCAAATATTATTACTATTAAAGTAAAAACTTTTTTAGCACCGTTGCGGTTTGAAACTCGATGAAACGAAAAATAGCGACACTGAAAAGAGACAAATACATACATCTATCGGATTTAGCACGCGTGAGAATGAGTTAGTGTAGTGAGTCTACTCTTTCTGCGATGCTTGGTAGTCTCTCTCTCTCTGATTTTAACTGTCATGGTTGTTTCATTCAAAGCTACAAGCCCAAAGTGTTTTGTGGGCGTGGCTTCACCATATCTCTCGCCATTCAATTCCATACACACATCTCCCAGAAGACAGATGAAATGTGGACGAGACCTATACGTCATGCCATGACATGCTACCCCGGCGATATTTTATCTTGATTGATCTCCCAGATCAATTGGGGAGCTGCATTGTCACAGCTATCAAAGTGACAGATCCCGAACAAAGAAATGATAATCCGTGCTCTCCCACTTTCCCTCTAGCACATGCTAAGGGGGGGGGGGGGTGAGGAAGTTTATAGCTTTGTGGGACAGTATAGCATCGTCCGACGTAGGCTTAAAACTCAAAATGTTGTATTATGTCAGAAATAAAGATATGGCCGTTCAGAAGACGACCGGCGTGGTCTAGGGGTAAAAGGCTCTTGGGGATCTCTCTAGGACCGAATCGATTGATTGATTAATTTGTCTTTTTTTCACAATTAATTCATTTAAAATAATACAGAGTAAATTTGCGGCACGTTCCAGATTGGAAGATACTTTCAGTATTGCCCTGTTATAAGACCACCATTCGGAATTGAAACGTTCTTGAAATGACTTTAGCCGTGTTTGGTGACCAGATCTGAATAGCCAGGTACTTCCCCACCTTCGTCTCCCCCATCTCCATCCCTCCCCACTACCTTCAGCCTCACAACACTCCCCAATTGGGGATGCCAAAGTCTAACTGGCTCCAGACGGGAGCAGCTGAGACTCTTGTAAGGTATTCACAAGAAGGTTATGTGCTGTTATCAGTAAAGCAGTTTTCCTTCTATAGTGAGGCTATTAACACACAGCATACCGGACGTAAAGGCTGATGAATATGGCCAGGGTTAAATAGATAATATGTACCAACGATATAAATGTTTCAAAAACTTCTTTTCTCTTCAAAAAAATATAGATATGGAATCCACGGAAGATACGGAATCTATCACGGCGGTTCTCTGGAGGGGTGGTCAAAAAGGATGGGTCGCCACCCACTCCTAGCTTCATTCGTGTTGCGTGCATCCTCTCATGCCATCTGTAATTCAGCCTCTTGACATCACCCAATTTGATTCAATTGATCGTGTCATATCTTCCTCGGAAATCTCCGACAATTTCTACCATTCACTTTCGCGCCTTAAATCTCCTGGTTTTCTCCGTTCATCTACTTGATCTATCTGACCACCTCTTGAACAATCTAAAATAAAATCTTCGTGAACTTTCTGAAGACGTGAGCTTGGGACATCTTATTATCTTTAAGAGTTTTGCACATTTTTCTGTTAAGTTATTGAGCGTATCGTTTGATAGCTCCGCTGTAGATCTTCCCTCTTACTCTATATCTAACTCGTTCTCTGTATCAAAAAGAGGAGTTACAACGAAGCTCTTAGCGGTGGGAACATAATGAAAGGTCAGATTTATCCGGAAAGATGGACCAAAATCTGACAAAACAATGACAGGCAATAATCAAAGGATGCAATGAAGTTCAAGATATTTGGTAGTGCATCCCATAATAACACAATTACAATAAATTAACATATAATAACATTCTGCTCCAAAATTTAGCAAAAGGATCAAACTGTTATAAAATGAGACCTACGCTTGTGTTATTTGTTTTACCGGTGTCCCACGAGCGATTATGGTACAAAAATGGACCACTTTTATTTTTCTGCAATTGATAGCGATCCAAAATTGGACCACATTTTCCTACCATTCGTAAAACATTTCTTGTAATTATTTAAAACACTTCCATGGCCAGCCATTTATTTTAAAGCGAACCTATTGAAATGCTTTATCTATTACGACCATAGATTTCGCAAATCCGAACGATATTAAAAAAATTTTTTTTTCACGCCGAATTTTCGATCAGTTGTTTACGGTTAAATCTTTTTTTCCATAGATATGAACCTTTCATTATCAAGTAACCACAAACAACACACAGAAATCGAAAATATTCTATGTTGACTCGAATAAGTCCTACCCCTCACGGAAGTTTCAAAGTAACAAACAAGCTGGATTCGCGCGGTTATAAATCATACAAATGAGAGATAAACGGTAAAATACAGGTTAATTCATTGGCTATATAGCACGATAATATGTTTTTATGTCTTCATCTTTAAATTCGAAGGTATGTTGGCGAAAAATTTAAAAAAGTATCTTCTTGTAAATCTCGAGCAATCGAGGCAAATCTATTTATTTCGCGTGGTCGCAGTGGCTAAGAAAAAAATAACTCAGGTCCTATTTCGTCTTTGGGAATGCTGTGTGGAGGGTCTCTTTGCGGAAAAGAAGGAGAGAAGTTTTGGGTAGGAATAAAGTATGAGGGGATAAATATGTCCAGGAATGACGGACGTATGAATCCATCCGCCAAAACCCGACAAACTTCACACCCCATGAACCCGCGCACCCCTGCTAAGTCACCAAACGTGGCGAACCACGTAGGATGACCTTTGGCAGTGGTGTTGGTTTTCCAATAGATGGTTCCCGCGACGACGGCACCCATACTCGCCTTCCAAATTAGATTCAGGGCATTATTCGTGAAATTATGACGCACCAACCGCTGAAAACAATCTTCTCTCGTTGTAACTTTTAAAATTCCTCTTATAATACCAGACTATTTTTGATTGATTAGCATTGAATATCGTCGTCATTTCTAAGCTTTCAATGAATTGGCAAAGGTACCGTAGGTACTCAATGGGATGGTATGCAGTTATTTTCAATATTTGTACCATGTACTTACAATGGGATGGGACTGTAGGATGTGTGGGATTGCACTCACCTCTCCATACCCTGGAATAAAGACTAATTTGACACATCACCAACGTCTCGGCGTTTAAATTACTTTGCGGTGTATTGCAGTTTATGAGTATAGAACGGTCGGTTTAGCCCACTTAGTTTTGAGCGAGGAATGTCGTACATAGTGAGGATACGAAACAACTGATATACCGGGCCAGAAACTCGTTGCTGTAATTATTATCTCTAGTTTGCGAGAAGTGCCGGAACAAAGCTGCGCTTGTAATGCGGCCTTACGGTAAAGCTGGAACCAGCCAGCGTGGTGCCGGCCATTCATCGCGTGCAATGCCGGGGCAGAATTACAAAACAACACTGATTGTATTATGTATAGACAGGTAGTGCCAATTTAACTGTAATAAATTAATATTCACACAAATTTTTCAACAGTATGAAAAAGCTAACACAACTGGTACTATCCCTTTTAAATTAAGTTTATAAAAAACAGATCTTAAGCATTTTTTTCGAAACACTGTATTAAAACCACAATTAAAGAAAAAAAAGAACTACAAAAAGTAATTCATAGCCAGTTGTTTTCTAAAAATTGTATTTTCGATACATTTTTTTTTTGCTGAAGTTAAAGTGATATTTACAAGTTGCACAGAGTTGCAAGTACTTATTGTAATTAAAAAAAAAAAAAAAAAATTTAAAAATTTATTTTTATTTATTTATTTTTTATTTGTTTTTATATACATACACATGTAACATAATCATGAGTAATTAAACATGCAACATTGATTAATAAACTGTAAAAACACATATATGTATACGATATATTATAATCTTTACGAGAGTGCAATTACTCGTGTGTAAAGGCAAAAACAAAAAGAAGTTTTTGAAAAAATTAAAATTAAAAATTATAACACAAATATATACGTGCATAAATAAAAAATAACAATATTTATATATAATGTTTCGTAGTCTATGACCTAGTAAACATGTACCACACTAGTCTACGGGCTCTTCGGGTCACTTGGTGTCATTGCCGAGTTGTGTCGAAGGTGACCGAAGGTAGATTTACGAAGTCTTTAAGTTTTCAGGAATTTTGCAGATCAAAACTCGCCTCCAGTCTGAAATGACGTCCTCAGAAGTATCATTATATTTTCAATACGACTGTTTCTGCTATCGTGGTACGAGAACACAACAGAATGGAGTTGGCAGGAAAACACTTCTTTTTCTTCTTCTTCAGCACACTTTATTTAATGTAATAAATACAGTATTACAAGAGGGTCTATCTACCCTCACTCGGGTGGTCCACGACCACACCACACTGACAAATATCGAAGTCTCTACTTCGATCTCTCTATTGTCAGTTTTCCAATACTGAACCGTAGGTATAACTCGTACCTACCAGCTTCAGTATAATTACACAATTGAAGGCACACAGCATGTACCTTCTAGTTTTACCCTACTAGCAAAACTAACGCAAAGGGCCTATCTTCCCTCTGCGCAACTGAAGACACACCTCGGTGTATCTTCCAGTTCAACCGCAATAACAAGACTCCTTCACTCTCACAGCAAGACTAACTCTCTGTTCTAAAATTCACCATATTTAAAGCAAAAATACACTAATACAAAAAGGTATAACAATGTTGGGACACTATTTGAGCGGCTCCTAAACTGAATTTTAAAATCCCGCAATAAAACAATTACCCGAGAGTCGGCAAAAAGGGCCACCAATAAAATTAAGTACATCATACAATACTGAAATGGAGAAATGGGGGAAACTAACATTAAAAATTCCCAGTTCTCATATTCTTAAATTTAACCCACAATAAAACCGTAAAATTACTTTTAAAAGTTCGCCAAAAAGGGCACATCAATAAAGGTACCTACAACTTAAACCTAAGGTACAGCTAAGGGATTAAGTTCCTTCAGTTTGGGTCATAAAAGAACCGCCAGAAAACGCTTTGTATTTTGGCGGCTGCAACAAATATTTATGCATTCTATTTGAACTGTACAGATATAAAACTACTTAAAAATAAACAATTTAAGAAATTAACCCTTTGTTCCTTATCGGTAAAGGAATGCCCCCATATAATATCAGGCCGAATACATTTATTTCTATAGGTTGGGAGCTTACTTGAAAAACCCAAGGAAGAATTTTATTTGCAAAGGTGAAATACGTTTAACTAAAATTACTAAAAATAAATAAATCGCATTCTGGAACAAACATACCCCTTCCCGTGAATTTACTTCACTAAAAAGGTAAAGAATGCGATTTTTGTATTTTTAAAAGGTACTACTGATTTAAAATAAAAAATAAACAAAAATATATACAATGTGTGATCAAATGACGGCGTACCCCTTTTTATCTAAGGGGCGTCATTTCTGACACACTGATAAAATTAACGGGTCTGTGGCCCGCATCTCGAGAAAAACCCTATCAGGTTTTAGCTTATGCTTCGTATAAACAAACAAACTTTTAATCGCTTTCATGGCGATTATTTGTCCCGTGTCTTGTAACCAATAGAATTGTTCACATAGGAACACAAACAAAAAATTAATTCTCATAAATTCGTCAATCGGTTTGCCGTTAAATGCGGAAAAACTTCTAACAATGGGCCTGGTATCATATGAAAACATTGCCTTACCGATTGATTGCGCGAAATGGTCTTCAATTATTTTAGACGTCGGCCTCTGTAATCGGCCTTGCGGCTCAGGCCGCAGCTTCCCGTTGCTTTTCTCTGCTTTGCTGAATGACCGCTCCCAGCAGCTACTTCTTGGCGGCTGATGCTGCATCGACTGCAGCGGGGGAGGTTGCCCTATCGAGAGCTTCTGATGCGTTGATCCTTTGTGCGGGGGTACCTCGTACCGCCCCTCATGCTGCTGCTCCACCCGTCGTTCCAATTCAAGCGGAAGAGCCTGTTCTTCCCGAGGTTCCGATGACGATGGGAGAGTCCGTCCTGGCGAGGGGTGTTGATATGTAGATCCTTTATGTGGGAGTAGCTCGTACTGCCCACTACTGTGCTGCTCCAACCGCTGTTCCATTTGTAGCGGAAGAGCCTGCTCTTCCCAGGGCTCTAATTGCGACGGGAGAGTATGCCCTGCCAAGGACTCCTGATGTACAGATCCTTTGTGTGGGAGTAGCTCGTCCTGCCCACTAACATGCCGCTCCCATCGCTGTTCCTTTTGCAGCTCCGTTTGAACTAGGAGACACTGCTCATCGTAGTCTCCAAGTTCTGACGATGATCCGTGGCTCGACTGGTCCACCCAGTCATTGACTCGACCATCCCGAGTCCGTCGGAAAGTCCTTGATGCAACTTCCAGAACCATTGCTGCGTACTGCTCCTCTGCCTCCAGGACCGCCATTGCAGCAGCCATCTTTATCTTTGCTTCGGAAATCTTTGCCTTTGCTTCGGCCATCTTTGCTTCAGCTAACTGTGCTACTAGGCGGGCCTTTCTTCTCGCGATGTCCACCTTCGTATCTGCTGCTTTCAGTCGCGCCTCGTACCAGCTCGTGCTGAACCCCGCCTTGCTGCTGCAGATGGATGTCATCCTCGATTGTTGTCCTGTTTCCATGATGTCTGTATTCTCGATCCGGCTCGAAGGACCATATGTTTCTGCTATCGTGGTACGAGAACACAACAGAATGGAGTTGGCAGGAAAACACTTCTTTTTCTTCTTCTTCAGCACACTTTATTTAATGTAATAAATACAGTATTACAAGAGGGTCTATCTACCCTCACTCGGGTGGTCCACGACCACACCACACTGACAAATATCGAAGTCTCTACTTCGATCTCTCTATTGTCAGTTTTCCAATACTGAACCGTAGGTATAACTCGTACCTACCAGCTTCAGTATAATTACACAATTGAAGGCACACAGCATGTACCTTCTAGTTTTACCCTACTAGCAAAACTAACGCAAAGGGCCTATCTTCCCTCTGCGCAACTGAAGACACACCTCGGTGTATCTTCCAGTTCAACCGCAATAACAAGACTCCTTCACTCTCACAGCAAGACTAACTCTCTGTTCTAAAATTCACCATATTTAAAGCAAAAATACACTAATACAAAAAGGTATAACAATGTTGGGACACTATTTGAGCGGCTCCTAAACTGAATTTTAAAATCCCGCAATAAAACAATTACCCGAGAGTCGGCAAAAAGGGCCACCAATAAAATTAAGTACATCATACAATACTGAAATGGAGAAATGGGGGAAACTAACATTAAAAATTCCCAGTTCTCATATTCTTAAATTTAACCCACAATAAAACCGTAAAATTACTTTTAAAAGTTCGCCAAAAAGGGCACATCAATAAAGGTACCTACAACTTAAACCTAAGGTACAGCTAAGGGATTAAGTTCCTTCAGTTTGGGTCATAAAAGAACCGCCAGAAAACGCTTTGTATTTTGGCGGCTGCAACAAATATTTATGCATTCTATTTGAACTGTACAGATATAAAACTACTTAAAAATAAACAATTTAAGAAATTAACCCTTTGTTCCTTATCGGTAAAGGAATGCCCCCATATAATATCAGGCCGAATACATTTATTTCTATAGGTTGGGAGCTTACTTGAAAAACCCAAGGAAGAATTTTATTTGCAAAGGTGAAATACGTTTAACTAAAATTACTAAAAATAAATAAATCGCATTCTGGAACAAACAACGACAATAAACAGTCACTGTGCTATTAAGATCCTAAGTCTTTCAATCAAGCATCCTATAGTTTATAAGGATAATAATTAAGTACTGAAGAATACAGGTTTCAGTACTTACCATAAATAATACAAAGAATATAACACCTATCAACATCAGGACACCAAAGCTGTTAATATTTAATAAATCTATTTAATCTTCATAAACAAGATCATTTTAACCATTATTTATTCTCCATTGACAAACTTTATAGAACTCATAGACATCCAAATGGATAGACAAGCAATTACAGATGAGGGGTAAAACGGAGAGCGAAGAGGGGAAAGATGACTGTCATTCGTTGAACAATCAATCTGACAGTATATAGGCATCTCGCATTACAATATCACCATTTAGTTCTTAAAAGCAAAATCTGCTTTGAATGAATAGACCTTTTTACATGGGAGCGCGAATTGCTTGCCACGTTCAAAACATATTTGCTAAGGCCAAATGCTCGCCCCAAAAAGACTCGCGCCAATACACATATCAATATTTTGTTACCGTGTTTAGTTAAAACACTTTTACAAATGTTTCATAATTTACTTACCCCTGTAACCAGCGACGAGCACATTGGAGTACCGCCCACATTCGCTATGTACACATTGATACGTAGATATATTGTATAGCACAAGCTGCCGTTATTTCGTTAAATGTATGGATGTCAGCTTCTCGCTGTTCACGGCAAGAATGATGACGTCACACATTTTAGATTCAAGCGAGGCTATATCCCCTCCCCATGGAGCGAGCCGGTTCCAAGGAGGAGCTACAGCCGGCGCCATGTGGAGGGGGAAATAATACGTTTTTATCACTTAGGGCAGGTCCAGATATATTCATATGTCCGTGATAGAACTCAACATTAGCACCATTACTTATACTTAATGATTATATTGATGGTTTATATCATGTTAATTGATTTGCATACCGTTGAATATTAATTGATTTTCACTCAGGAAGATTTTTTCGGTTAACCCCTCAGGCCTCGGCCTATTTTGTCGGAAAATCAAAATATGTCCGCTCGCTTCGCAATAAAATACAAATAAATAGAATAATTCTGAACGCTTCGGAAAACTAAAGAAAGGTGATGAAATATGCTTTAAAAATTTATAATTTCAAATTTTTGATATACAATTTTTTTATTCATAATATACATATATATAATTTTTGAAATATAAAAATTTTTAATGCAAAAATTACCAAAGTTTCTTTAATTTCTAGCAAATTGCGGTCGAAAACTTTGGTTTCATGAAGGTGTACATTTTAATTATTTTGTTGTTAACTTTTAGATTTGATTACAAAGCGAGGTATGTTTTCCTTCTAAATGTCTCTGTCCACTACACTGTTCCATACCATGACCGTAACCGTAGCGGCGCATGCAAAAAAATTTCTTTGGATCGATCAGTATGAAACGCTGCCCACTAGCCCGTCCCATCACCGACCAACACCGTCGCATACCATGTCCGGACAGACAGCGAATTCTCGATGACAATATTTTGCAGGTGCCGGTCCGCTCTCTGCCTGGCACGCGACGGAACGGAACGGTATAGTGGGCAGCGTTTCATACTGATCGATACAAAGAATACTTTTTTGAATGCGCCGCTACGGTTACGGTCATGGTATGGAACGGTGTAGTGGGCAGAGTACCTTTACGTATATTACGGGTATAATACGGTGTTAGCACGTTCTAGTGGGCATAGTAGAGCGTAGCGTGTTTATTTCGTGTCTGATACGTTCATAGTACGGTCATGGTATGGAACGGTGTAATGGGCATAGACCTTAAAGGTCTCTGCCCATTACACCGTTCCATACCATGACCGTAACCGTAGCGTACGAGAATGATCCCCGTTCTAACCGCGTTGCCACTGCGTCAGTTCGTGATTTGTGTTCAGTTCTACGAGACGTGCGTTCTATGACTGCAACCGATAGAACGGGCACCGTACGCCTACTTACCCCGGTGTATACTGGTGTCATACGGTCACTAAACCCGTTACGTACGGTGTTAGCACTTTCTAGTGGGCATAGTTGGGCGTAGCGTGTTTATTTCGTGGCTGATACGTTCATAGTACGGTCATGGTATGGAACGGTGTAGTGGGCAGAGACCTTAACACCGTTTAGATCATTTTTCTAATCAAGCTGGGAAGGAAAACACATGGAACTATGATTGGACATGACGATTTCTATGAAACACTACATGAGTTGATCCGAAAAGCGAACCAATTAGCATGATGGGTTAAAACGCATGTTCGCCAAACTTTAACATTAGAACGCTTTTGTAATTACCGCCAGAATGCAAGCAATAAATTTAATACCCACACACGTGCGTGTGTATCGCATTGCCACGCATACAGATGTAATTATTAGGTACTTGGGTAACACTACTTAACTAACTTCAATGAAAATGCGTTCTCAAACACGCCCGGGCAATAGGCAATAGGCATACTGGGCATGTTCATTTCGATTAACAATTTACCCACCACTTACATATTATAGCTACGTGATTTTTCATGCGTGTTCCTAGAATTAATTTTCGTAAGGAGCAATAGTCGTAATTATGGACCACTTGAGATTTAAACAGGGTGAATGCCGGTAACTTCATTAATGGTGGACTGAATGCCGTTGGCGCTAATAAAAAACTGTCAAAAGAAGCGAAGCTAGCAGTCCACAATGGAGTCCTGGTACCTACCCTGATGTATGGCAGTGAGGCATGGAACTGGCAGAGGAAGGATGAAAGTAAGCTGAATGCTGTTGAAATGAGATCCCTGAGACGTATGTGTGGTAAAACAATGTATGATCGTGTGAGAAATGTGGATATCCGCAAAGAATGTAAGGCTGATGTAAGCATAATGAGTAAGATTAAGAAAGGGACCCTCAGATGGTTTGGGCATGTAGAACGAATGAACGAAGAAAGTAGTGTAAGAAGAATATACGACGCGAATGTGAATGGTAGAAGAAGTCGGGGACGCCCGAGGAAGACGTGGCACGATCAAGTGAATCAAATACTTGAGTCGGGCCATGTCAAAAGTCAGAACAATAGAAGAGAATGTATGAGACGATGTATGAATGTGAGTGAGGCAAAAAGTGTGTGCCAAGACCGAGTTGTTTGGCGGTCCGTCCTCTCTGCCTACCCCTGCGGGGAAACGGCGTGATGGTTAGTTAGTTAGTTAGTTAGTTAGTTGAGATTTAAATGATTTTCAAAGCCTTTGATAATTGTATTGGTTAGATTTGGTTTAATATTTTATAAAAGCCGGATGTTTTTTCGTTCGTTATCTTAACAAGGAACGGAGCGATTTACCATTTGAATCCGGTTTCGAGGTCACGGATTCGAATCCCGGTGATGCAAATATGTAATATAGTATCCGGAAGTGATAAAATGGTGAATCTATCTACATAACATATGAGTCCATTTTGTGGCATTTCTTTTTATCTGCCCTTTCGTTTCCGAGTAAATCGAATGCTAAGATGAAATTTTTATTAGTTTTTTTTTTTTCATCTCTTATCATGGTGTTCTGATTTGTCACTTTTCTGATGTGTTCGGATGCGGATACTATTAGGCAATCTGAAAAGGACTATTATTATTATAAATTTGTACAAAAATATGGACACACGACAGCGGTGGGGGGCACTGCGGCAGGTTTCGTAAGTGGTTTGGCGTCGAAAGGCTCGCCTGACGGAACTCTCAAATAATTTTTTTTATCATTTTCGCTTTTTTTTTTTAAATATGGCATTCAAAGTTTTTAAAAATATAGTGAAATAAAAATAATAATAAAGATAAACGAAAAATTTAAAAAAAAAAAACTTTAAAAAATCGTACACAAAAAGCTGCCAGGCTGCTGGTCGGCAGACCAAGAAATTCTTAAATGGAATGATCTGGACTATTCGTTGGTTTCATTCGTGTACTCGATGACGTAAAATTTACTATTTTTACCCCACTTTGACGCCGGTTGCCTGCGAACGTGCAGACTGCCGGTTGGCAGACCTGCCTTTTTCTCATTTTCTAATCGACCTTTATCATATGAGACCATTCCCGTTCATTTACCCGATGACGTAATTTTTTCGAAAAAAATCACCCACTATTTCCATGACTGCGCGGCTCCTGCCGAGAGGCGCACCGGCAGACCAGCTTTTTTAAGGTTTTCTAAATGTCCATTGGCACTACAAAGTAGTTTCATCCGTGTACTCGATGACGTAGGGTTTACCTATCTCGCCTCCCAGTCTAAATGGTAGATACTCAGATACTCTCAACGTCTTCCTATGGTGAAAAGACGACCTTTCGGAATCTATACATCATGCTTCGCTTGAAATGGCTTTAACCTTGGCTTAATGGTTTTTTCGGACCTGAATATCCAAGTACTTCATTCTTTCTCTCAACTTTCCCTCCCCACTCCCTCAATCTCATAATAAACTCCTTTTCGAGATGTCATCATTCTACTGGAGAGGGGAGGCATAGTGGGAACCCCCCTAATAACATGCGACCGGAACCGCAGGAATAAGCTAGTAATATAATATTTTAAGAGAAAATTGTTTTTATTGTCTTTTTCTTTTTACAACCGAGAAACCGGCTAAAGGGCACGGACGTTGAGATTCATTCACGGCAGACCGACCACCATACACATTCTGGTTGGTACTGCCAGATGACGAGAGAGTTATCCCACCCGACACAAGCGTTCTTCATATCACAATACTTGTTTTCATTATCTTTTCTTGCAGATGCTTGCAACATACGCAAGATGCCATTACCCTGCGAGCAGCCGCCTCTTATGTTTTTCTCTTATCTTTTTTAATTTGTTTATCCCTGACTTGTTTTATATTTTTCGCATTTTGTATATTATGTAAGCACTTGCATACTGCTTCCTAACACTGTATGCAGGGACACTGGAGGTCTAGATTCGTTCAAACTTAAATGTAGATTCGTTCTTTCAAAAAAATTAGAGTCCTTGCGAGAGCCTTGAAGGAGTAACCATCTGTTACTTATACCAGGGCGGGTAAGTGGTGGATTACCTCCACTGTCTTTTTCAAAATTGTAATTATAATATCCCGTGATTTTTAACGGGTCTGCTATACAATTATAAGCAAATATAAAGAGTGTAGGAAGGTTCTTCAGGAATGAGGTTTTATTGCCTTTGTAGCGTCTAGAATTATTTACATCTGTTCCACGATAGACAGATATTGGCCACTTGAAGATGTGAATGAATATACGTTTGGTTCATTCAATTGATTCTGCGTTCATAATTTTATTAGTTTTCCTCCAGTGTTCATTAAGGGTCAGTAAGTACTTGGGTCAGAATATTTCTTAGTTCGATGTGCTTCAATATTAAAAACTCAGATTTGCTTTTCATCTTTGGTGATGATGTTTCTTTTGATGGAGTTTCTTTCTTATGGAAAGTAATGAGGTAAAATTATGGGAAGGAAAAAGATTTGAGGCATTGGATGAAAATGCTTGCAAGTTCTTAAAATTAATAAAATACTTAATTTTAACCACTTCCTTACACACGTTTTAAGATTTTCACGGCCAAAAGTATTTTCGTTATTTGTTTTTGGGGTGTTATGCCGTTTTACGCTACCTCCTTCTTTAGGGGGTAGCGCAACACGGCATAATACCCCAAAAACATAAAATAATATTTTAAGTTGAATGACTTTAATGATTAAGTTGACAGGAAAAAGCTATGAAATTGTCCAAGTATGGAGTGAATAAGTATCTCATACAGGCAATTGCGTCTCTGTATGAGGGAAGCGTTGCATGTGTTAGGGTGAACGGTGATTTTACGGGGTGGTTTGACATCACAAAAGGTGTTAAACAAAGCTGCGTAATGTCGCCGTGGTTATTCAATCTATTTATGGATAATTGTATGCAAGAATTGAAAGAGATGGGATTGGGCGCGAGTAAGGGAACGTACCCATACTACGTGACCAATTTTTTGCAATTTTTAACCCCCCCCCCCTCCCCCGTGACCAAAATCCTAAGCAAACTGCCGCTCATTTGTACCAAGCGTGACATTTTGAAGACCCCCCCCCCCCCCGAAGAGGTCACGTAGTATGGGTACGTTCCCTAATCTGGAAGTATGTTGCCTGTTGTATGCTGATGATGCGGTGCTGATATCTAACAGTATGGAAGATCTACAGTCTCTCGTGTCAAGGATGAACGAAGTATGTATGAAGAATGAGTTAATGATGAATGTAAGTAAGTCTAAAGTCATGGTGTTTGAAAGAGAGAGTACAAAAACAGTATGCAATATAGTTGTGAATGATGAATACATGGAGCAGGTGGATGAGTTTGTTTATTTGGGAAGTATGTTTACGAGAGATGGGAAGGCTGATAGAGATATTGAAAGAAGGGTGAATGCAGGTAACTCTATTAATGGAGGACTGAGCCCCGTTGGCACCAACTAACTGGCAAAAACTGTCCATTGACGCGAAACTAGCCGTCCATAATGGAGTACTGGTACCTACCCTGATTTATGGCAGTGAGGCATACTGGCAGAGGAAGGATGAAAGTTAGCTGAACGCTGTAGAAATGAGATCCCTGAGGCGTATGTGTGGTAAAACCATGTATGATCGTGTGAGAAATGTGGAAATCCGCAAAGAATGCAAGGCTGATGTAAGCGTAATGAGTAAGATCAAGAAAGGAACGCTCCGATGGTTTGGGCATGTAGAGCGAATGAACGAGGAAAGGAGTGTAAGGAGAATATATGACGCAAATGTGAATGATAGAAGAAGTCGAGGACGCCCAAGAAAGACATGGCACGACCAAGTGAATCAGATACTTGAGTCGGGCCATGTCAAGAGTCAGAATAATAGAAGAGAATGTATGAGACGTTGTATGAATGTAAACGAGGCAAGGAATGTGTGCCAAGACGGGGATGTTTGGCGGTCTGTCCTCTCTGCCTACCCCTGCGGGGAAACGGCGTGATGGTTAGTTAGTTAGTTAAGTTGAATGAATCTGTAGGTGTAGTATGTGGAGTTCTGTTCAGAATTGGACTTGCAAAGAAGGAGATGAAAGTAAGCGACTATCTGCTGCTGCGATTTGGAATATGGTATGATTGGCATTGAAGAAGATTTGGAGGTCTAACACTGTATCAGATAGGTTTCGTTTTGATATATACACATGTTTTTGAACTGTATCGTTCGTTATGCAAAATTACTGGCTTATTTAATGAACTTATTGAACTAACGAAACTTTTAGAATTGAAAGAAATCGTATACGCTATACACATACATTAAATAATGCATCTAAGACACAATCTTTATATTCCATTCGATCCTTGAGAAACGAAATGGTTGAAACATGAATATGAACTAATTAACTCCCGTTTGGTTTAAAAAAAAAATACGGACTACCAATGCATGTTTAGGTTAATTTTATAATTTAATATGACCAATTTATTAATATTTTTACAAAATTGCTTGGCTTTTGACGTTCGACCAAACGCCTTTAGTATTACAGTAAATGCGTGCTAGGGACATCGATCGAAAATTATCGGCAGTTACCTGTCGATCCGATATTGTAAAGTGATCCATTTTTTGAAATGAGATCCCTGAGACGTATGTGTGGTAAAACAATGTATGATCGTGTGAGAAATGTGGATATCCGCAAAGAATGTAAGGTTGATGTAAGCATAATGAGTAAGATTAAGAAAGGGACCCTCAGATGGTTTGGACATGTAGAGCGAATGAACGAAGATAGTAGTGTAAGAAGAATATACGACGCGAATGTGAATGGTAGAAGAAGTCGGGGACGCCCGAGGAAGACGTGGCACAATCAAGTGAATCAAATACTTGAGTCGGGCCATGTCAAAAGTCAGAATAATAGAATAGAATGTATGAGACGATGTATGAATGTGAGTGAGGCAAAGAGTGTGTGCCAAGACCGAGTTGTTTGGCGGTCCGTCCTCTCTGCCTACCCCTGCGGGGAAACGGCGTGATGGTTAGTTAGTTAGTTAGTCCATTTCACCGTGTGCTCTGTCTAGGACTATCAACCAAATTATGTGCGATTACGAAATTATCGGCAGTTACCCGTCGATCCGATATTGTAAAGTGATCGATTTCACCGTGTACTCTGTCTAGGACTATTATCAACCAAATTATGTGCGATTACGAAATTATCGGCAGTTACTAGACGATCCGCTATTGTAAAGTGATCCATTTCACTGTGTACTCTTTCTAGGACTATCAACCAAATTATGTGCGATTACGAAATTATTGGCAGTCACCTGTCGATCCGATATTGTAAAGTGATCGATTTCACCGTGTATTCTGTCTAGGACTATCAACCAAATTATGTGCGATTACGAAATTATCGGCAGTTACCTGTCGATCCGATATTGTAAAGTGATCCATTTCACCGTGTACTCTGTCTAAGACTATCACCCGAATTATGTGCGATTACGAACTTATCGGCAGTTACCTGTCGATCCGATATTGTAAAGTGATTCATTTCACCATGTACGATTACGAAATTATCGGCAGTTACCTGTCGATCCGATATTGTAAAGTGATTCATTTCACCATGTATTCTGTCTAGGACTATCATCCAAATTATGTGCGATTACGAAATTACATAATAACTACATATAATGTAGCCAGACCAGAGCCTTTATGGTGTTTAAGGCCATGTAACGAAAGAGACACACTTTATTAGAGATGTTAATGTATTAATTTTAATACCTCTGTCCTCTGCGCATTTAACATCAAAGCTATACCGAAATAGCTTTCGCCTTCCTCGTGCATTACTAAACCGTTTTATAGTTTTCTGAACACTAAAACGTCTTCATTATTGTGATTATCGTCTTTGAACGTTGTTCTTACTAATTCATATGGAATTTTATGACATTTCTTAGAATCATGACTGCAGTCAAAGACGGTCGCTATTTTCTGACAAGCTGATTAAATTGCATTTACTTTGTAGTAAATGTTAGTATGACTTATTGCAATGCGATGGGAACGATATTAACCCTTGACTTGGCAAGGATAGAAATATTCATTATAAGGATGAAAAGTTTTAAAAATGGGTCACCTTACGTTTTTTCCATCTAATGTAAAAAAAAACGGAAGGTAACGAAAAAAAAATACACGCACTTTAATAGGCATACATGTTATTATCACCTCACGGTTTTGTGGTTTCATAAAAAATAATGAATAAAAAATTCTCGAATATTTATACATTTTTTCAAATTGCTAACATAAACTTTGGTTAGGTTTCGTAGTGGGACACATTCACATTTTTATGGTTAAATTCTATATTTGAATATAAAGCGTGGAGTTTTCTCTTTCTAACACCATTAGTAAGAGTTAAGGTTACTTTGTCCTAAAATTTAAAATTAAGTTTTTTATGAAGCCGGTTAAAACCAATAAAGTAGCCCATATACGTATTGGACATTTGCTATACCTTGTGATTAAAAACATAATTGTTCAATTTGGTTAGGTATTTTGTCCTTAAATCCAAAATTACTGTTATAGCGGGGTATTTAAATAAAATCCACACTTTTCTTCTATAAACACAATTAGTATTTTATAGGGTGGGTACAATCAATTACACAAGTATCCAGTTCAATAATCGTAAAAACACTAGTAACTTAAACGTACCAACTACAACAGTAGCTTTATGGTTATTATTATTATAATAACCCCAAAGGACACTAATTAAGGATAACACAGTTATCCTTAATTACCTACTCGTCACTTTATACAAAAGGTTCACGAGTTCCTTGAAGCCGCGCGAGGTGATCTCGGTAGGCAGACTTCGATTTTTACTATTTTCCTGAAGCTTAGCGCGGGACTCCCCGGCAGACCAAAACTCAAAACTTTTGGTTTCGCTTGTCTTTATATATACCTATGGTCCCGCTGCCCTAGCTGCCCCAAGAGACAACCAATGCAAGAAAGAGAAAGTATTCGAGCGTGAACACTTCTCAAAATGCGCTCGAAATAACTATATTTGTTACACTATTTAAATGAAAAAGTCCGCGCATCCGTTCCTCTTCTGGTATGAATTCTTCAGAATTGCAACAATACAGCCCTACGAAAAATCGTTAAATAACGGCGTTGGCGTTTTTTTTTATTATCGACCACAACCAGCACCCGGTGGGAAAACGGTTTGGTTACTAGCTGAACCCGCATCTGTGCGGTGCCCAAAGCACGTTGAGAACTTATAAAATCTTTCGTCTCACGGTTCCATTCCGTCGATATATTTGTAATATTCATACAAAATGATGAACGGGAATGGCAGATTTAACATACCACTCCATACCCAGCACTCCTACTGCTCACTCCATCCATACCACCGACTATCGTGACCCCCACTTCAATTCTTCAATTCCCCTTAAACACGAACAAGGCTCCCTCGCGGTTTTAGACTCCAAAACTCAATTAGAAAAAAAGCATCTGAGAAGAAGTTAAACCCTTAAATCGCGCTCTAAGTTCTTTTATTTTTATTTTATTTTATTTTACCCTACGTTTGGTAAGATTATTAAATTATATACAGACAATAAAATACTCTTGTACAAAACCACCTTCAGAAGCGTATTTTCATACGCTGCGCCTGTTTGCGGAAACGGGGCCGAGAATCAAACGTAAAACCCTTACAAACCTTGCAAAACAAGGTCATTCGACTAATACTGAAGGCTCCTTAGTGGATCGGGTTAACATTACAAAGATACAAACATTCCCCTGATAAAGGAACTGATTAAATCTCTTGCAGAACCATTTTATGCCAGATTACCTGGCCATGAAAACCCAACGATAAATTCGCTGTCTAGCTATCGTTCAGTTTAATAAATGTAAAATACAATAACGAGTAACTCCTGCAGCATGTCTGCATTTATTTTTAGTACACTATACACTATTCCCATTCCCACAGTTTAAATATCCAAACGCAAAGTATAATTTTTAAAAGTAATCCTTTAGGTAATTTTTTTTTTACATTAGCTCCACTCAGGAGACCCTAAGGAAAATAATTCCCCTCAAGGCCTATTTTATCTTTGGGGATGCTGTGTGGAGGGTGTTTTTAGGAAAGGAAGGAGAGGAAGTTCTGAGAAGGAAAAGGCTGTTAGGGGTGGGTAGGAATATGGGGGTCAGTGTGGTGAGGAGTGACGGATATATGAATCCGTCCCTCCCAATGCGGTGCAAGGCGATGTTCCGAGAGAGTACGGCTGGAGAAGTCAATGGGATTCCCTCAACCATTCTCTTCCGACCCGGCCTGTCATGCAGCTGGTGGACAGAATCATCCGCTGCAAACCTCACCCCTGAACCCGGGCACCCCGGTTAAGTCATCAAAAGTTTCGAACCACTTGGGGTGTCCTATGGCAGAGGTGTTGGTTATCCAATAAATGGTTCCCGGGGCGGCGGTACCCATACCCGCCTCCCAAATTTATATAACATTTTTATAATAATGGTATTATGAATTTAATTTTGACCAATGGTTAAAAGTGAACATCGACATACCGGAGGCGCCGGTTGTATTTAATGACTCTAACGCATCGCTGATCTTCTTTTGCTTCTCGTGCCATTGAATATACTATTTTGCCAGTGACTATGAGTTTCTTCAAGTTCGATTTGTGTAATATCTCAGAATACCCTGTAGGCAGATGGTTGGTAGTCTGTAAGTAGTTCAGTAAGCTTAGATCTTTTAGATTGGATATATTGAGACCGCGTATCCATCACACCATCATCATCATCATTATCATTATCATCATCATCATTATCATTATCATTATCATCATCATCATTATCATCATCATTATCATTATCATCATTATTACATAGTATAAAATGAAGTCGTTCAAAACGGATGTGCGCGTTAATCTTTTAAACTACGCAACGGATTTTCATACGGTTTTCACCAATAGATAGAATGATTGAAGAGGAATGTTTATATGTATAATACATGTAAATTATATTAGGAGAAATTCAAAGAAAATATATTTTTGTGCGATTTAAAACGGCTGGCGGGCCGTACTATAGTCACTTTTGAAATTCGTTCTACGGAAGAAATTGGAAAATAGATGTCCTAGAGTAAGTAGGTATTTGATTTTCCCTTTTCAAATATCCAGTGTTGCATTGCAAGCATTGTATAATTAGTGGCGAGTTAATTAGTTTATATGTATAATACATGCTTATTATAGTAGAGAAAAGTCGATAAATTCAATTATTCAATTCAGGCAGCGGGCAGCTGGCAAGCAGATTGTGTGGATTTTATAAAGGTTGGGTAATGGTGTTGTGTTTCGTTAGCCACAGCAACGTGTGGCCGGGTCTGCTAGTATCGAATAAAAATGACATAAAAAACATTCCAAGTTATAAAACCACATTCGGACAAAGAAACTAAATTTATTTTGCAACTAAATTTCATAATATTCTTTCTTCCCCAAGACATAAAATTAATAAAAAAAATTTAGTGAGTACAAAGCAAGAATAAAAACATGGCTGAAAGAGGTCAACGAAAACACTCTAAAGAAGACACTAAAAACGACATAGAAGAACAAAACTATAATTAAACAATTTTAGTCCGCCTCGGCACAGGAAACCCTAGTGAGGAGGACTAAGAAATACAATATCTTTACCTGACATAACCATTATATTTTGTGTACTTATAGAATTATTTTATATAGTCGCTTAAATAAAAATAATAAAAAAAATTAAAAAAACTAGTACACCTGACTGCCTATCCACTTCCTTATGATGGCTATGTATGTCCATATTTCCACATCGTTAATAAGAAATATGGTGAAAATTAGCGCCCGGATTGGAACTTGCCAATATGAAACTAATGATGGTCTTTTCTCCTTCAGGTGCTCTGTTCGGAGGGATGCTGGGCGGTGCGGCGATGCGTCAGGGCAGACGCAAGGCGCTGCTGTTCATCTCGCTGCCGCTGTCCATGTGTTGGCTGCTCACCATGTGCGCTGATTCTGTGAAGATGCTGCTAGCCACTTCATTGGTGGCCGGTTTCCTATGCGCCATCGTATCCATGGTCTCTCAGGTAAAGATAGCTTAGGAATGTTACAGAGGCTTTTCCACAAACGAGTGATCCCTTTAGATACACTTGAAGCAGTTCATAGAATTAGTATTATTTGTTTAGTAACTACGTTCGCCCTTCATCAGAACCGTCTCCACATGTTTAGCCTCCAAAGAAATGGTTCACAAAAAAACGACACTGGACAGAGTGCGGGCGAGATACCTCAATTTTTCTGATTCCCAACGACTGGGAGCCAGTGAGACTACGGCATCGAATTTGGAAAAGATATGGGGAGAGGAAGGTGGGCAGTACCTGGCTCTTCAGATCAGAATACGGTTAAAGCCATTCCAAGCAACGTTTTAATTCTGAATTAGTCTTACACTAGAGCATATTTTACCTGAATTACCTCTACTCGTCTAAAACATACTTAAATAATAACATGTTGAATTACCAAAAATTCATTAATTGCTCCAAAGACAAGGTCCCAGGAATATTATCCTCTCTTTTTGTATCCTTTGAAAAATGAAGGTCTTAAGTGGCGTTATTTGCCTTTCAGGATATTTTTTTTTTTTTTTTTATTGTAATATAAAAAATATGAGTTACATATATATATACATATTTTACAAAATTTTATATTAAAGGTCGTATTTAGTCATGTATACCTTATCAGAAAAGAGGAGCTCTTGTGCCTGATAAGGGAGCCACGATTCTTACTTAGGTTTTAAGTTATAATATGAAATATAAAATATAATATAAAATATAACATAAAATATTTACTTTTTACTGTAATTTTTTTTTTGAAAAATTGTTTAATTTTATTGATTTGTTCTGATTCGGTGGTGATACTGCGTAATTCATAAGGGAGGTTATTATAGTTTTTTATGGCTTGGAAAATATAATGATGTTGCATTTGAGTTGTTTTAAAATTAGGTGTAATAAATTGGTTTCCATTTCTCATTAGTTTGTAAAACTCTTGATATTCTTTGTTATTTTTTTCTTTACACATTTTTATAATAGAAGCTTGTTTGAATATGTCATCGACATTTGGTACTGGAAACAATTTGAAAAGTGATTCTGTTGAGAAGGTAGACTTTTTTTTTAATATTACTTTAATGATGATTCTTTGTGAAACTTTTACTGAGTTTAGATGGTTTTCGTAAGATCCTCCCCACCCTATAATTCCGTAGATAAGTAAAGAATGAACAAGAGCATAGTACACGTTTTTGATAATTTTTACATTTAAAATATTTCTTAACCTAACAAATATATATATACATTTCCTTATTCTCTTCACTAACTCTGAAATGTGACTATTCCACTTCAGGTTTTGATCAATGATTACACCTAGATATTTAATTTCAGAAGAAGAGTTAATGACGGTACAAATAGGATTATGTTGTTTACAGAGTACATGATCACATTTTTCGTGGTGGATTACAATATTCACTGTATGAGCAGGTATTTTCTGTAAGGAAAATAAGACATATGTTGTTTTTTTAGCATTAAGTGTGAGTAAGTTATTATCAAACCACGATTTTAAGATATTAATATCTTCATTTGCCAATTTATTGACTATTTCCCATGTTTGACCTTTTATTAACAATACAGTGTCATCAGCATAAGAGATTAATTCACCTTTAATTTCCTGTTGGAAAATGTCGTTCACATATATTAGAAATAATAATGGTCCGAGGACGGTACCTTGAGGGATGCCAAATTTACTTGTGAGAGATGAACTAAATGATTGATTTAATTTTACTACTTGAGGTCTCTCTGTTAGGTAGCTTACTATCCATTTGAGGGCTATGCGGTCAATGCCGTTTTCTTTTAATTTAATAGCAAGTTTTTCATGGGAAATGCTGTCAAATGCTTTCTTTAAGTCGATAAAAATTCCTAAACATTTATTTGATTTGTCCAGGTTACTCTGAATACTAGATGAAATTTTAGCGATAGCGTCTTGTGTGCTTTTTCCCTCTGTGAATCCAAATTGATTTTTATTGATTGTTGAATTTTTTTTAATGAATACAGTTAATCTTTTTTTAGCAATTTTTTCAAAAATTTTCGATATATTAGATAATAGTGAAATGGGTCTATAATTAGAAACGTCCTCCGGACTACCGGATTTAAATACTGGCGTGATTATTGCTTTTTTATACGTGTTCGGGAAAACTCCTGTCTTGAAGCTATTAATGATTATATGAGAGATTGGTGTAGAAATAAAATTTTTAATGTTTTTTAGTATTTTTACGGAAAGGCTGTCAAATCCCGAAGCAGAACCGCTCCGCATTTTTGATATAGTTTGTGTAATTTCAGAGGGATTGGTTGGTTCGAAAAGTTCTAGTTTATTTTCTGTGTTCGGAGTTTTTTCAAATTTTATTTTATTTTCTTTTGCGGAAATTTTTTCAGCTAGATTCTTTCCTACGTTTGCGAAGAAATCATTGAATGCATTTGCTCCTTTTTCAGGTTCCTCAAGACAATTTATTTTATTATTGTTTTGCATTATACTCTTTATGGTATTATTTTTTGTTTTCTGTTTATTTTCTAAGATTTCATTTATTATTGACCAAACTCGCTTACTGTCGTGTCCAGAGTCATCAAGTTTATTTTTATAATATTTTTCTTTAGTGTTTTTTATAAGAGAAGCTAATTTATTTTTGTATTCTTTAAAATGATTACTTAAATTTATGTCTAATGGTTTTTTTTTAGTTTCTTTATAGAGCCATTCTTTATGTCTAATAGACACAACAAGTCCATGTGTTATCCATGGTTTGATTTGACGAAATTTTGCTGAGTTTCCTTTATGAATAATTTTTTTTGAATCATTTATATAATTAGTTAATATATTTTCAAACAGTTTACAGCACTCGTTGACGTCATCATTTCGGAGTATATCTAACCATAATTCAGAGGACAATTTATTTTTTAAAGATTCGATATTAATGACAGTTATTTCTTTATTATTATTAGCAGTTTGTCTGTTATGTTGATTTGTCGTCTGAGGTGAATTGTAATGTAGCAAAGTCATGTAATGGTCGGTAATTGAAGTTTTTATTATACCAGAGTTTATATTATTATTATCCTTAATGTTAGTGAAAGTGTGATCAATGCACGATGGACGTTGCCCATTGACGTTTCTAGTGTGAGACTTTATGCATGGTATATAATTCATTTCGGCCATCATATTTAGGTAATTATCTTTATTGCTTGATGTACAGTCGTGCGATATATTTAAATTTATGTCACCTACAACTATCGCATTTGTGTTCCTAAATTTTAATAATACTTGTCTTAATTCATCTACAAACAAACATACAGTGGATGAGTGTGTTCTATATAGAGAGATAATATCAATTTTTAGGTTGTGATACTTAATTTGTACATGTAGGCAGCTTGTTCCGTTAATTTTAATTTCTTCCATACATAATATGTCACAATTATTTTGTACAAACATAGCGATCCCACTGTTTTTGTTTATCCGGCTAGCCGTTGATACGAAAGTATATCCAGATATGATAACATTATTTATTAAAAATTCCTCCCCTTATAATACAGCCGTGAGATTCGCTTTTCAAAATATCGTATTTCTGATGTATGTCACCTTAATGATTATTTCATCTAAATACAGAAACTAAAAAATTATCTTCATTGACTAAATCAAATGTTTCTTTCGTTACAGGTCTATATTAGTGAAATCGCCGGCCCCGATGTCCGAGGCTGTCTCTCGTCCCTACTAAAGATCCTCAACCAGACTGGAATGCTGATTAGCTTCACTGCCGGAGCATATCTAGACTGGCAGCAGCTAGCATTGGTTGTAGCCTGCGCCCCCATAGTCCTATTCCTTTCGATAATCTATCTCCCGGAAACGCCCAGCTTCCTATTGCTGAGAGGAAAAGACGAAGAAGCAGCCAAGTCTCTTCAGTGGCTCAGAGGTCCCGAAGCAGATGTTAGACAAGAACTTGCAACAATAAGAACGAACATCCTTGCAAGCAAAAGGATTTCTGATACCCGACAATACTTTAGCAAAAGTTTGTTCTCGTCTAGATTGACAGGACCTGTTTTGATTACTTGTGGATTAATGCTCTTCCAAAGGTTTTCTGGTGCTCACGCGTTCAGTTTCTATGCTGTTTCTGTATTCAGGAAAACCTTTGGAGGCATCAGTCCGCATACTGGTGCTATAGCTATGAGTGGTGTTCAAATATTGGCTTCGTGCCTTTCTGGATTGTTGATAGATACCGTGGGTAGATTACCATTGCTGATTTCAAGCGGTGTGTTGATGTCTTTAGCTCTCGCAAGCTTTGGATCTTATATTTACTACGAGGAAGTGTACAGACATACTATGGCTTTGGCAAGTTTGCAAGGGGAATACGATTGGGTACCATTGACTTGTGTTTTAGTTTTCACAGTAGCTTTCAGTCTTGGAATCAGTCCTATATCTTGGCTTTTAATCGGAGAGCTCTTTCCTCTAGAGTTCAGAAGTCTTGGTAGTGCCTTGGCTACAACTTTTAGCTATCTTTGTGCGTTTGTAAGCGTTAAGACTTTTGTTGATTTCCAAGAGGCATTGGGTCTTTACGGAACGTTCTGGTTATACGCCGGAGTATCAATTTGCGGACTTTGTTTCGTCGTGGTTTTCGTTCCAGAAACAAAAGGTAAAGAGATGGACGAAATGGACCCAAAATATATCGAATCTATCTGTATCAACAGATGATAATTTTACTGAATTCGAGCAAATATTATTATATTTTTGAATATGTATTAAAAGGCCTTGATTTTGTGTTTAAAATGAAGCTAGCCTTTTCTATCGTGGCCATTTATACTTAATATAGTAAACAACTTCTAGCTGATGTGAATGTTGTGCAACGTAAATATAAACTAAAGAAAATATTGTAAATAGTAGATATAAAAATATTAAATAAATATTATGACTGATTTTAAATGTGTTTAAGTATATTTTACGTTTCATGTTTGTTTGAATGGAAATTTTTTACATGGATTTAGTTTTCTCACCAATAAAATTAACCAAAATTATTACTTTTATTAAATTTAAATAAAAACAAGTATTTATGGTGTTAAAGAAAGCCATATTTTATTGTTCATGATGTATTTGTGTAATAATATATCTTCAGATGTTTTTAAATGAATATTTCTTATAATAGAATAATGAAATAATTTTACTTTGTATAAACCACTTATTTGATGTGCAAATCCGACCGGTTTCGGAACAAACGTTCCTTCGTCAGGGAAAGCTTATACTAATTTGACAGTTTCGAACAATGTTTTATTATGGTAGGGGTGGAGCTGTTTCTAGATAATAATGTAGATTGGGTAGGTAGGTATTAGTGTAGAGTGGGTAGGTAGGGGAACAAATCCATGATTGGGCTATATGACAATATTTTTTGTTTGTTGATAATAGATTCATTATTTTTAAGGGATTTTTTAATTTCCAAGGCTTCTAAGTTATCTAAACGTTTTCCTTTATGATTAATATGAAGAATATTTATCCCTGTATTTTTTTCAAAACTATGGTTATTTTCAATGATATGGTTAGCAAACTCAGAAAAATTATTATTATTAAGACACCTTAAATGTTCTTTGATTCTGATTTCAAAATTACGAGTGGTTTTTCCAATATAAAATGAGGGACAATCATTGCATTTGAGTTTATATATTCCGGAATTAGTCAATTTATGGTCTTTATCTTTAGTATTTCTCAAAAAATTACCGATATTATTTCTTGTATAAAACGCTGGTTTAATATTAGAAGGAAGATTTTTGCAACATTGAACTGAAAAATTATTAATATACAAAATTTTACGCCATTCTTTATCATTAATATTATTAGAATTGTATAGATATTTATTTTTTGAAATTTTGATAAGTTTTTTATTTAGGATGTTATCAATTAATTTTGGTTCATATCCGTTATTTATAGCAATTTGTTTTATTATTGAAAGTTCAGAAAGGAAATTATTATTAGACATTGGGACATTTACTAAGCGGTGTATCATGGAATGGAAGGTGGAGTGTTTTTGTGAGACAGGGTGGTTGGAGGTCCTATGAATTACTATGTCAGTGTATGTTGGCTTGCGATATATACTAAAATCGATTTTATTATTTGTAATAGATAAAGTTAAATCCAAAAAGTTTAATTTTTCTATCGTAAATTTTATTTGGTTATGAAAGGAATTTAAAAGGTTAAGAAAGTTGTTGAGTTGACGTTCAGATCCTGTCCAAATGACGAAGATATCATCCACATATCTCTTCCATAGTAATAATAATCAAATAAGTGGTTTATACAAAGTAAAATTATTTCATTATTCTATAATGGATAACCACAAAGTAATAGCTACATTCAAAAATATTTTTTATAATGATTAGATTTTTTTAAACAATGGACGATTTCGGATCAAGGAAAATCAATTGATGAATTATTAATATTAAAAAAAAATTATTATGCTAAATTTACATGTTTTATTCAAATGAGATCATATAATTCAAGTCCAAACTTCGTCATAAAGTCAATTACCTAAACTATTTTCCAAAACAACTATGTCCTTATCTTTTATATGTTGACGAAAATATTTTATATTTCTATTCCATATTTTATATCCAAAAGGCTGCTATTAAAACTATCTTATGTTGTGGTGCTAAATTGCAATTATTTTGATATTAAAGTACATATTTTATAATAAGAAATTCATATATTTATTGGAAGACAATGACAGAAAAAATCTAATTTTATGTTTCCACGTAAACGATTGGGTGTATACTTAAATAAATACTAAAACTCATAGAAAAATGCTATCCTTTTTAAATGTCCTGCCAACAAGAGATTAGAATAACTGGATCAAAATGCAAGTAAATCTTGTGTTTAACAACAGACCTAGACCATGTTCTGTGAGTAGGTCAGATTAAACCCAAATAAATTGATATTTGTGAACGCATCCGAAAACCAAAATCTGTTTTTGAAAGGTGAAGAAAGACGTTGTTTGTATTTTAAATTGTATTATTAGAAAAAAACCATGTAATCTTTTAAATATATATATTTTTTAAAACAAACTTAAAAAAATGGCTCCCCTTACGTTTTTTCTAACTAAAATTACTGGTAACAAAAAATAAGCACATATTTTATTAGAAAAATGAAACAATTTAACTTTGTTTGAACCACTTTTACATTTGAGTAATTTTTTTTATTTTATTAGACAAATATACGTTATCATCACCTTACTTTTTTGTCGTATAATTTAAAAATAATTAATAAAGTTTCATAACTTTGGTTCATAAAGGTGTACTTTTATGATTAACTTTTAGGTTTGCAATATTTGTAATTGTAATTTGTAATATTTCTAACCATGGATAGTAAGGGAGACAAAACGATATCCATGAGACCTATATGAGTTGTTCCGAAAAGCGAACAAATTAGCCTGAGGGGTTAAAGGTAAAAAAAATAATGATCAATAATATTTCTTTCTACATTGTTTACGACTGACTCCCAATCATAGATATTAGGAACAAGGGAGATGGGCCATGCATACATTATTTACATAAAATCGCGCAAATAATGCGTGTCGCCAACATGGATCACAATGACTACTGCAAACGGCATCAACGCACAGCGGCGCCCCGCCTTTATTTCTACCTGCACACCAAACGTATAACCTCCATTAGCCCGGTATGCTTCCATGCTGTATCTTACATGTAAAAATGTAGTCAGGAATCACCCTTATTTTGCTGGCAAGATTAAAAAAAGCCCAATTTTTCCTTCTGAATATCCTTAGCGGTACCTTTTTCAAATTAATACCTACATCATGTGTATTGAATTTTTGTTTTCTATTTTGTGTAATAAATTATTAATATGAATATTTTACTAAATAACTTGAATTTCGAATCTTTTTTGAGGTTAGAATGAATCTACCTGTATAATACGTGAATGAATTATTTATAAATAAATAAATGTTTATTTTATATGTACTTATTTTTCAAATGTTTATGTCATTAATTTTAAGTATGTTGTAATTTTGTAAATAATAAATGAACTCTATTAAAAAAAATCTTTCATTAAATAAAAATATATGACAAACCATATTACTCCAGGCAAAAGAGAATAATTTTTGTAGTTTTTTTAATTTATTTTTTTATTTACTTAACGCTCAGAGAGCTTTTACATATTTGGTAGTATAATTAATTCACGACAGATCATTTTGAAAACAAATAAAGAAATAATTAAAATAAAATTAGTTAAAAAATGCACACGATTCATAATAATACGAAAAAAAACATAAATGCAGATGTGTTTAGGAATAGTGGAATATATTTTATACAAGATCCACAAAACTCGCCAAGCTGATATTCAATACATCAACATCACTTAAGTATCGATTTTCCAAAGTGTTGTATCGGAGAGGGCAATGTAAGAAGAAAAACATTAAAGAATTAAACATTGATGAGATTCCCAAATCTTTTACGACACACCCAGACAAACTTCTTGACTTTATAAAGAGCTACTTTTGCAATGCAGGCTCTAACCTCGCGAATAAAATTAAACAAAATTCTATTACTGTCGAAAAAACAATGAGGATTGATGATGTAAATCATGAAAACAGCCTCAATATAGTCAAGATCCCGCTTGTCTTAAAATTGCTACAATCATACCATTACATAAAAACGGTCCCAAAAATGATATATCAAATTATCGACCAATTAGCATATTAACTCCTCTATCGAAAATATTGCAAAAAGTAATCAAAAAACAAGTGCTTACATTTTTGGATACTAATAAAATATTATCACCTACGCCGTATGGTTTTAGGAAAAACCTGGGTATCGGTGACGATATGGCTAATGTAACAAATACAATTATTAGAAAATTGGATGAAGGCAAAAAAAGCAGTTTTAATTGATCTTCAAAAAGCTTTCGATCCAATTGATCATGAAATACCGTACTTAAAACTAAAAAAAATGGAATGACCGAAACAACTCTAAACCTACTTAGAAGTTACTTAACTGGAAGATAACAAATTGTACAAATTGGTAAAAGAAAGAACAAAACTCTACCAATTAAATTCGGTGTCCCCCAGGGAAGCATATTAGGACCTATACTATTTCTGATTTATATAAATGACCTTATGAGTTTTCCCATCAATGAAAATATAATGAGCTTTGCAGATGACACTGTTATATATATTCCACGAATAATATTGGACAAGCACCAACAAGGAGGCGGAACTTGGCCTGGCTGTACTCAGGGGCGCGCACTCCATACAGGCACGTAAGCACTGCGTACCCTACCGTATTTGTAAAACAAAAGCATGTACAGTCTGTCAAATAAGAGCAGAAAACATAGGCAATACTAAAAATATAATCATGGTATTAATCTAAAGCTGTGTAACCTACATTTTAATTAAAAAGGCATAAAAGTGAAAAAAAAATATTTTTTCATTCCACTGATCTCAAATTTGAATTGCATATAGGTATATAATATTATATATTTACAATTTTATGTTAACATAATGAAGAATAACGATATTGTAATAAAATATAAAACACATTTTAGAAATTGCTCACATTTATTTAATATCAGCTTAAGTACCTACTAGCGTGGTCGAGGCTTTAGATTTTAGATCATGTCTCTAATTTTAGATCTGAATGTATTTAACTCATTCAGATCTAAAATTAGTGTAACTAAACTCACCATTAATTATTCTACCTTTCTACATAAGTAGATACTATTAAATTCAAATTTATGTTAAATTAAATAAAATTAAATGGAAGGCAATCACTTTGTAGTAAACAAATTTAATCAAATGTATGTCATTAAGTAGGTACCTTAACAACAGTGCTTCCTCGATTAAAATTTTTTTTAGGAAAAAAAAAATATTTTTTTATATGTGCATACGGTGTTCTGCATTTTTAGTGTGATTGAACTTTAAAATAATATTTGACAGGTAATTTGGTGTTGCCAGCCTACAAATTATGTAGTTCATTTTTTTATATTTTCTACTCTTATTTGACAGACTCTAAATAATATTATAATTTATTAAATTATTGCTAAAAATAAGTACACACTTTCAAAAATAAGCGCGAAAAAGCTCAGCAACCGAAACTACGCGAGCGCCTCATCAAACGGCATAGGGAACGTACCCATACTACGTGACCAGCTTTTTGCAATTTTTAAGTACGGAGATTAGATTTTAATGAAAAAATATAATCAATTTCGATTAAAGATTTCAACATGGCACCCTGTCACGTACCGGCCAATCTCGTCATCTCCGGTAAGTCATTTTTGAAAAGGAAAAAAAACTCTTCCCAATAAATATAATCAATTTGCACGGTACCTATTTGTAATCTATTAAAAAATAAGAATTATTTTCATAATAATATATTAAATTATTATTATTATTACAGTATTATTCTATTTTATGTATACAGTTTTATATATATATATATATTTATTTATTTATTTTTATTTATTTATTTATTTACATATGCATATATATTACAATACATTACAATGTGATCATTTGTCTGTCCAACTGGGCAGAATACCCGTTTCAGGACAGCCAAATTGTATATTTAGTTCATAATATTCTTAACAAATAAATAGTTACGTTCAAAATATCACGGGAATTTGCTTCTGTCGAGACAACTTTTGAGAACACTAAGAATTGTATATAATTAAGGGATGGTTTCTTTATGTCTTTAAAAGAATCGCAAAGATGTGATTTTTTTCAGGGTCAATTTGGAGAACATAAATAAATGCATTCAGAGTGAATGCACTTATTAATGTTCTATGAGTGTTTTCTTTAGTGAGATCACAAGTAGGAGATTCTTTCCAGGCCATTTTAGAGAACATTTACAATTGCATAATCAGAATTTACACATTTATAAACCAATATTTGACATATGAATTCACAATGTATTTATAACTATTTAATTTTAATAAAGTACTATAATTTTTAGAATTTCTTAAATAGTAGAAATTACACAATTATAATCAAAATATATGAAAAATGATTTTTCAAGCTCGTTTTGGAGAACATTAATTTATTTAGTTGTTTATTTATTTCTTTTATTTTACGCCCAGAGGGCTTTTACATAAATAATAAAGGCAGTACCTCCATCTTTAACATGAGAAAAAAAATAGTTTAGATAAAGTTACGATGTGAATAAAAGGTATATAAATTAAATTAAAAATATAGGCAACAAAAATTTAGTACAGTGGGATATATAATATCAACATGCTACGATTAAAAAAATACGTATATAATATAAAAATCCAACCAACAAATTTAAAAAAGATCCAAGGTTTGCAAAATTGCAACATTAACCGTGTATTTACACCTATAAGTATGTTTCGCTGTGCCAAGCCGATGCGATGTATCGATGGTACCGACTTCCTGTACCTCTCTATGGAGTTGCAGGAGTTCGAAACCATCGGACCTATCCAATTTCGAATTCAATATTTTAGGTAAAAAAGTTAACCAATTTTTTTTCAATGAAATTACAAAGGCATTACATTTAATTACATTAATAATTGTATTCCGAATAAGTGAATGATTTCTATCGGGAGATCACAATTATGATATTTTTTCTGGGTTATTTTGGAGAACATTTGCAGTTGCATATTTTGAATTTACACATTTGTACACCAATATTTGACATATGAATCATCAGTGCATTTATGACCATTTAATTTTAATAAATGTACTATTATTTTTAGATTTTCCTAAGTAAAAGAAATTACCCATTTATAAACCCGACTATATGAATATGAATTTTCAATGTATTTATATAGAAATTTTCAAAACTTATTTTTAGAAATGTATAGTCGTTATTTTACAAGAATCAAAGACCAGTCCTTATTTTACACGGATCAAAAAACAGAGTAAAAGTTTTATTTTTATGCATTAATATAAACTTTTTAGTACATATTAGGTATGTGAGATTGTGTTAGCATATGATCGCTCTCGAATCTCCCCATATCCAGAAGCCAATTGCTAACCAATTTCCGTAAAATGCTTGTACTTTTCAGTTTCCAAGCATCGGGTATGAAGTTGAACAATTTAGGCCCTAAGTAGGAGTATTGTCTTTGGGCATGTGATGTGTTTGTAGTAGGCGGAATTACTGGGTTCCTCCCTGCATGACGGGTGTTGTGGAGATGATCGATGGATGGATAGTGATGTCGGTGTTTTTGTGTATGTAAAATAATTTTTCTTATGTATAGTTGCCGTACATCAAGAACTCGTATCTCTTTAAATAATAGCTCACTGGGATACCTAAATGGTTTCTTAAGGATGACCCTTAGAAGTGATTTTTGATTTTTGATATATATATATATATATATATTCGAGACACCATTGAAATATTATTATGAAAGTGAGTTCTTTGTTTTATTTAGTTTAATAGATAATACAGACTGATTTCTGATCTCAAGGGATTCTTGCCAAAAATTATTACGTAATATCCAAATTGTCAAATGTAAGTCACTTAACAATAAAAAAGTATTTTATTTTAATTTATTTAATTTGTCTAATAAATAATAATTTGGACCGCGAAATTGTCATGGACCTCTAATATATAAACATTTAAAGTAACGGGCCGCCCTGGCACCACGTCAGGTCAAGGGCCTTGTTGATAATATTATTAATATGACATGCAAAGGTTAGTTTGCCATCGAATATAGTACCTAGGTCGATTTAAATATTTATCATTTAATGTATATTGAAAAAATATTGGACCATGTTTTCTATAAAAATGAATGGATTGAAATTTCTTTATGTTTGAAAGAGCACCACACGAAAAGATAGCTCAAGTTAGTTTGTAATGCTACGCAATAGCTATTTTATACAGTACATTTTTTTGGAAAAGTGTGGATATCGTTGATTAAATACATATTGGTATATAATTTGTGATGTCCGTTATAACCCTCTTTTTTAAAATAGGTATAATAAAACTTTGTTTCCGTGTATCAGTGGCATAGCCTGTCTAATGACTCGTTAAAAATTAGAAAAATAAGAACAGCAGTTAGGCCGTTTAAACATTATTTCATTAATACCGGTGGAATATTGTCAGGTCCAGCATTTTTTCTAGCATCTAACAAATTTACATGCTTTTTAATATCATCAATTTCGATGCATATTTCAGATATATCCAGGCTAAGATTCGATGAGAATTTTGGAATATAGATAGGTATATCGGTCGTCCAGTAGGCTATCGCGAAAGATGTAGACTACCCCCTGGTATGAAGTAGGATCCACGAAGTACTTATAAATAATGGACGCCAGCATTATTTTCACCAGGCTTGGTGAAAACGCATTGGTTATTTTGCCATTTATTATAATTATCTATCAAATTCCGTTGTCATTATTCTAAATGACAACTGATGTTGCTCTAGTATGAAACCGTAATTTTATTATAAAAGGTAATCTAACAAATTATAATGTTTCTATAAACAAGTTGTGAGTTTTGCATTCAGTGTTCCACCCCTCCACCTTTTTTTTGTCTGCTGAACAGAAAATCCGTATAAGTATAATCCAGCGCCCTTGAAGTGATTTTTCTCGAAAACGGCGCAATACCAATCGTACAAATATTATTATTATTGGTGGAACTTCCGTGGTAGTTAACGTTGTAATCGTTGTGGGTGGAGATTATGTTGTTATTGGTGGAACACCCGCGGTAGTTGACAATGTAATTGTTGTGGGTAGAGATGATGTTGTTGTTATTGTAGGAGCTTCTATTGTAGTCGATGCTGTAATCGTTATGGGTGGAAATGGTGCTGTCGTTGCTAGAGGAGCTTCTGTTGTAATTGAAGTTGTAATTGTTGTCGGTGAAGATGATGTTGTTGTTACACGAGAAACATCTGTTGTAGTTGAAGTTGTAATTGTTGTTGATGGAGTTGATGCTGTTTTTTCTGAAATGGATAATGATGTAATCGTTTTGGGTAGAGATGATGTTGTGGTTATTGGAGGTTCTGGCGCAGACAAAGTTGTAGTTGGCGTTGGTGGTGAGGGGGATGTCGTTGTTAATATAGTTGTTACTGGAACGGATTTGTTTTAGTTAATGTTGTGGGTTTTTTTATAACCTATACTATGGTATTTTTGAAGTCGCAAATGATTTTTCCAGAATTTAAATTCATCGAACTTTTTATCTAGAATTTGCTGTAGTTCGGGATTAGGGTTATTGGCGGACTTAGAATTTGCACATGTAGTCATTGTTATATATCGATTTTTATCACAATAATATTATTAAAAAAAAGTGGAAGAGCAAAATTTTACTGCAGTTTTAAACAATGTTATTGTTGTATGAATGATAATTCAGCAAAATTTTACAGTAGTTTTAAACAATTTTATTGTTGTATGAATGATAATTGAGCAAAATTTGACGGTAGTTTTAAACAATGTTATTATTGCATGAATGATAAAAAATGCTATCTTTGTTCCACCGATATTACAATGGAAGATGCTCCGAGGAACTAGCATCATTGATCCCTTCGGCACCGGTGCATAGTCGGGAAACACGCCAAACGCGTACCCAACATTTGTACACAGTTGAAATTTGTCACATGAGAACGGGTCGTTTCTTCGACTCGTTCTTGTGTTGAACAGCTCGGCTGTGGAATGATTTGCCGTCCTCTGTGTTTCCTCCTTCCTACAAAATGGGTCTCTTCAAGACCAATGTTCATTCCTTCATCTCCTCATAAAGACCCTCCACACAGCATCCCAGATGACATAGGCCCTGAGGGAAATTATTTTCCTCAGGGCCTCCTGTGTGGAGTTAATGTAAAAAAAAACACCTCTACCATAGGTCGCCCCAAGTGGTTCGCTGCGTTTGGTGATTAAGCAGGGGTGCCCGGGTCCATGGGGGTGAGGTTTGTGATGACTTGGATCCACTGAACCCCAGATTCCTACCCAGCCCTTAAACCCTTTTCCTTCCCAGAACTATCCTCTCCTTCCTTTCCTTAAAAAAACCCTCCATATAGCATCCCCAAAGATGACATAGGCCCTGAGGGAAATCATTTTCCTCTGGGCCTCCTGTGTGGACCTCATGTAAGAAAAAAAACAATAACAGTGACGATGAATTTCTCCAGATTTTAGTTCTCAGTTTGGTTAACAACGTATCCAAAGTATACATATAAATTCACTTCCTAATATACTCAAAAGGGAACTTTAAAAACAATACAGGTTACATTTGTAGATGCCACAGAATCATAGGCTTCTCGGGCAGTTAAAATATATTTGGGGTGTTCACATAAAAATAAAAACTCCTAAGATTTACCCATTTCTTTATTTCACATCATTTTTTATTGTGTGCCTACGGAATTAAAAAGACGGACGAGAAATATGAAGGTCTAATTTAATTTGCCAAAAACAGAGCCTGTTCAAAAGTCGGGATGGATATCTTCCCAGTAAAAGCAACCTTGCAAACCTGAAATGATTTACAGTCATCCCAGTTGTCTTATGCATAGAAAATTATTCATATGATTTCGTATTAAGAACAACAAATGGAAACTGAAAATAAATTTCTAATCATTTACGAACAAGAAAAAAAACCCATTAACATTGTCGCGATTTGTAAATTTTTATTTGTCTTATTTCTTAAGACACTTCAAAAAACCTCTTCGGCAATTTGTTATTGCTTTTATTTTTACCAATGTGAAATGCAAATATACTTTCTGTTGTCGATGCTAAATGTGTATAAATAAGATCAGTGCCGATCGATGGCGTCATTGTTGTTGTTGATTTAGTTTTACCTGCTGCTGTCGACGGTAAATCCGTTCGAATGTAGTTATCGGTGGAATATAAGTATAAATAAGTCGGATTTGTAGTTGTCGACGAAGATCAGTTCAAATACATGGGGTTTTAGTTGTATTTTCTGACTTTTAAATAAGTAGGAGTGTTGATGTACGTGTTTAGCGTGTGCGAGGAGCACGAGTTGGACGCGTGCGACGAGTGCGACGAGTGCGACGAGTGCGCCGAGTGCGAGTTGGACGCGTTGAACGAGTGCTGCGCGTTGAACGAGTGCTGCGCGTCGAACGAGTGCTGCGCGTTGAACGAGTGCTGCGCGTAGAACGAGTGCTGTGCGTTGTTCGAGTTCGCGTTGTTGGGGTTGTGCGAGTAATGGTACGCGTTGTCTTAGTGGTAACCGGTGATGGTGTAGGTGTTATCAATGTAGATATTGTTGTTACCGAACATAGACATCCAAATGGATAGACAAGCAGTTACAGATGAGGGGTAAAACCAAACTAGGAGAGCAAAGGGGGGAAAGATGACTGTCATTCGTTGAACAATCAATCTGACAGTATATAGGCATCTCGCATTACAATATCACCATTTAGTTCTTAAAAGCAAAATCTGCTTTGAATGAATAGACCTTTTTACATGGGAGCGCGAATTGCTTGCCACGTTCAAAACTTATTTGCTAAGGCCAAATGCTCGCCCCAAAAAGACTCGCGCCAATACACATATCAATTTTTTCTTGCCGTGTTTAGTTAAAACACTTTTACAAATGTTTCATAATTTACTTACCCCTGTAACCAGCGACGAGCACATTGGAGTACCGCCCACATTCTCTATGTGCATATTGATACGTAGATATATTGTATAGCACAAGCTGCCGTTATTTCGTTAAATGTATGGATGTCAGCTTCTCGCTGTTCACGGCAAGAATGATGACGTCACACATTTTAGATTCAAGCGAGGCTATATCCCCTCCCCATGGAGCGAGCCGGTTCCAAGGAGGAGCTACAGCCGGCGCCATGTGGAGGGGGAAATAATACGTTTTTATCACTTAGGGCAGGTCCAGATATATTCATATGTCCGTGTTACCGAAGGAGTTTCTGTTGTAGTTGTTGTAATTGTTGTGGGTGGAGATGAAGTTGTTGTTACTGGAGGTGTTTCTGTTGTTGTTGTAATTGTTGTGGGTGCAGGGGGTTCTGTTGATGACGATGATGGTTCCGTCGTCGGTTCAGGTGATTCTGTTGATGGTGATTCTGTCGTAGGTGATTCTGGTGGTTCTGTCGTCGGTGCTGGTGGTTCTGTCGTAGGTGCTGGTGGTTCTGTTGATGGTGATGGTGGTTCTGTTGTCGGTGATGATGGAGCTGTTGATGGTGATGGTGGTTCTGTTAATGATTCTGTTAATGGTGATGGTGGTGGTTCTGTTGTCAGTGCAGGTGGTTCTGTCGTCGGTGCTGGTGGTTCTGTCGTAGGTGCTGGTGGTTTTGTTATCGGTGAAGGTTGAGCTGTTGACGGTGATGGTGGTTCTGTTGATGGTGATTCTATCGTAGGTGCTGGTGGTTCTGTCGTCGGTGCTGGTGGTTCTGTCGTAGGTGCTGGTGGTTCTGTTGATGGTGATGGTGGTTCTGTTGTCGGTGAAGATGGAGTTGTTGACAGTGATGGTGGTTCTGTTGATGGTGATGGTGGTGGTTCTGTCGTCAGTGCAGGTGGTTCTGTTGGTGTTGCTGGTGGATCTGTTTCATCTGAAAGCAATACAAAACATCTGACTTTAATAAATTAATAGGAATAAGGTGCAGAACAGCATATTATTATTTTATTACGAATCGGGAGGATAGCTAGTAATTTTTTGATTCATTATTGACAGTTTTGTTTGAATTACTGTAGCTGAATTATGGAAACATTGATTATTATCCTTAGATTACCCATTTTATTCATAATTTCAGCATTTCTAATAAGAAAATACTACTTCAAACTTTGACCAAATACATCGATGACTGCTGGCCATTCTTTGTGCTGCTGGCACGAGAAGATTATATTTCCATTGAAATCCCAGGCACGTAAAGGATTTTTTTGATAACTTTTCACTAACACGAATAAAAAAAAATTGGTTCCGTAATCTGTAATAGGTAGTTGATGTTTCGGAGGGCTAAGGATTTATAGATACTAATTGGACTATTTGAGACAACAATTATATCGTTACAATTATACTAATTAGACCGTTTTTTTGTCCATGGTGATAGTTTGTAGATCTTTATTTTTAATAGTAGTTTTTAGTAGTAGCAAGTGTACCTATTTTTTTTTATTTATTTCTTTATATTACAGTATTTACCTATTTGTTGACATTTTTACATAATATATTTTGAATACATTTTTAAATGATATATTTTGCAATTTAATTATGTTGGGTGTAAGGTAGGTTTGAGAAGGTGAAACTGTGGATCGGTAATTTTGTATGTTTCGTGAACACCTTACTAGGTGAATCTGTGCTGAGGTGTTTACGTGTTTATGATTAAGTGTAACAAGTATTTATGTACCTATATACTTATTGATTGTATAATATTCCTTCTACAAAAGTCACCGAACGCCACAGGTGCTTTCCCAGCGAGGTTCACATTACCAAACATGTTTCATTAAAAAAATCTGCTAATATATCAATAGTCCAGTCAAGATGTACATCCGTGCTTGCAAAAGGTCTGGTCGACCAATATTAAAAAAACCAGACCCAAAAAACCATCAAATTTTTGGACTTTTTTCAGTTTTTACTCAGTATCTCAGTAAAGGAAGGGTCTGAATGTCACTCTGAATACTTTTAAAGTTAACTAAATTTGCTAAAATTTGAGACCAAAGCAAGCTCTATTCAGCCATTGGTTCCCAATCCCAAGATATACATAGTTCTTCGAAAATAGGCCATTTATTCCAAAAAGTTTCTTAAAATTTTTTCGAAATGGTCACTTATTTTGTGAAATATCTTCTAAAATACGCATCCCTTGTCAAACATTATTGTTTGTAAATTGAAATGAAATGAAGTTGAAGTAAATTTAATTATCTTTTATTTGAAATTAGATTGGTATCTGTAGACCCAGCGGTTCTCTCATAAAAAGCAAATAACCAAAAACAGACATAGTGGGTTTTGGGGAAAATGCAAATAAACTGCCCTCACGTCTTTTGTGGTTTTACAGGAATGTTTAAGGTGAACATATGTGAAGAACTTGAAAGCGGTTGCACTACTCATATCCTACTAGAGAACAGCATGTAGACATGAGACCTTCTCGAATCATCCGGCTTGACAGAAATATCAAGATCAGTTCCAGATCCAGAGGTGGAGGAGTCCTTTTAGCAGTCTCCAATAAAATGTCTTCAAAAATGTTAAAAACCAAATATTGTGATGTCGAACAAATTTTCATTATGGTAAACGGTAAAAATCAAAATTACATCATTGGTTGCGTGTACATTCCTCCGTCAGCTAATTTATCTATATATAGAAATCATTCCAAAGATGTCGAACTTTGAAAATCAAAACATAAAAAACATAAATTCTTAATTTTTGGAGATTACAACCTTCCAAATTGTAATTTCAACTGTACTAATTACCAGTCAGTAACATTATGCGAAAGAGAAATCATTGATATGTCAATATTTCTGAATCTCACCCAATTTAATAATGTACATAATTCGAGTAATCGCCTCCTAGATCTTGTTTTTTCAAATGAAGAGGACATAATAGTTAGAAAAGCATTAGAGTCTATCCTTCCCATAGATAACCACCATCCTCCACTGTCAGCAATTATTCCAAATAATGCAAAAAAAAGTAATAAGCTCACAAGTTCTAGTTTTAATTTCAAAAATGCCAATTACACTGAAATTAATGATCATCTCAGCAAGGTAGATTGGTCGTTTCTCAAGGAAAACAATATGATCCATAATATAGAATCATTTTATCATAAAATAAATGCCATTATCATAGACTGTATACCTTTAATTAAATTCAAAGAATCAAAGCATCCAAAACGGTTTAATAAGGAATTAATCCAATTAATAGCTAAAAAAAAAGTTTTACACATAAAATATAAAGAAGAGAGATCCCTATCAAATTATATTGAGTTCAGTAAAATAAGAAAATATTGCAAAAATATGTCAAAAATTTGTTGCAACAATTACATAAATAAGGTAGAAATGTCAATTAAAGGAGACACAAAACAATTTTGGAATTACACAAAGTCTTTGAAAAATGATGATATTAGCATACCCTCCAATATGTGCTATGAAAGAAAAATAGCCAACGACTCTCAAAACGTAACTAACCTATTTGCCGACTTCTTTAAAAGTATATATGTCCGTGACTCAATAATAGTCAACGATTACTCGCCTAGTTTTTCCCCAGATCATAACTTAAATTTAGCCAATGTAATAATTGAATATAAAGATGTACTGACTCAGCCAAAACAACTGGATCAAAGTAAGAGCGGTGGTCCTGATAATATCCCACCTGTTTTCTTAAAGAATTGCGCTACTACTCTTGCACATCTACTACATTTTCTTTTCAACCAGTCATTACAAACAGGACACTTTCCTGAAAAATGGAAATATAGTTTCCTCACCCCGATATTTCAGTTCAGTTTCAGTGCCGGCAACCCGGGCGTTTATTTAGTTTCATGGTTATTTACATTGTTTTCTTTTCTTTTACCCGCCTCACTAGACAAAGTCTGTTCCGAGGCGAGTAAATCACATATTATGTTTGTTCCAAAAGAAATGTGTGTATTTAAACAAATATATATATGTATGTAAAAAGATAAAAAAGATAAATTATATTATTTATTTTTTTATTTTTTTTTTTATATCAAACGTTTATTGATTATAGCATATAAAATATAATGTACATTTAGATGATGTGTTAATTTGCTTACATGTTCATATTCAAATATGTTAATACCACTCTTCCATGGAAGCGTTAGCTTGTGTCTGGAAGAGTAGTGTACATTTTTTAATGCTATATTTAAGTTCTTAAATTACAATGTGAATGTAAAAAACAATAAGTTGTAAGTTCGGTGATATGTAATTATAAGTATTTATCTACTATCAAAACAATTTTACTATTTGGATAATGTGTCCAGAATTATTGTAATTAGTTGCTAAAAACAATACAAAATTTAACTTATTTGAAGAATGGAGTATCACTTGGAAACTGAGTTATAAGTAGATTAGATTAGTCGGAAACTGTTTTTTTTTTTGAGATTATCTTTAAAATATTTTTTTACAGTGTTTATTAATTGGATTTTATCATTAATTTTTCTAATTTCATCCGGTAATCGGTTGAAAATAAGTCTTCCTTGATAAGTATAATAATTTTGTGCAAAGGAAGTGTTTAATTTTGGGCATGAAAAAATATATTTATGTCTAGTACGGTTTTCAGTTATAAATTGATATTTTTCTTTTTCTTTTATAATTTGAATCAATGCATTTCTATTGTATAGATCTTTGAAAGATGGTACTTGAAATTCCTTAAATAATTGATCCGTTGGGTAGTCAGAAGGTTTTTTTAATATGATTTTAATTATTAGCCTCTGCACAACTTCAATTGGGGAAAGATTAGTTTTGTATGCGGATCCCCAGCTAATGATAGCATATTGTAAAGTTGATTGAACCAAAGCGTAATATATTAGATATAAGTTTTTTACAGATAAAAAATTTCTGATTCTTAAAAATATATAAATCAATTTTCTAATTTTTTTTACAACTTGACAAATTTGTTCCTTCCATTTCAAATTTTTATCGATAATGACTCCTAAATATTTGATTGTGTTTGTTGTTTTTAATATTGTGCAGTTTTGGATACAATAATTTTTACTATGTGTTTTGGAATTATCATGGATGATGATGTCAATGTTTTTAGGGGTATCATTTTTGTGTATTGCAAATGGAATTACAAATGTTTTATCACCATTTAGTGATAGTAAATATACGTCGAAGAAATTCTTTAAAATATTTATGTCTTCGGTGGCTTTAAATGTTACTTTTTCCCAAGTTTTATCGCTAATTATTAGTACCGTATCATCGGCGTATGAAGTAATTTGGCCATGTAGTGGTTGAAAAAAAATGTCATTAACATATATGGTGAAAAGGATTGGTCCGATTACTGTACCTTGAGGGATTCCAAAGTCTGATATTTCTTTATCGCTATTAATCTGATTTATTTTTACGACTTGCGGTCGATTTTTTAGGTAGTTCGAAATCCATTTAATTGCATTGTCTTTTATACCTATATTGTTTAGTTTTTTTAGTAGAATCTCATGGGATATACTATCAAAAGCTTTTCTGAGATCAATAAATATACCGGCACATTTTTCACCTTTATCCAATGATTCATTGATGTATGAGGTTACATTAGCAATAGCATCTTGTGTGCTGAGTGACTTTATAAAACCAAATTGGTTTTGGTGAAGAATTTTATTACTTTCTAGGAAACCGACCAATTGGTTTTTCACAATTTTTTCAAAAATCTTTCCAATGTTTGAGATTAGACAAATTGGGCGGTAGTTAGTTACTTGTTGAGGATCTCCAGATTTATAAATAGGTGAAATAATTGTATTTTTATAGTTTGTCGGAAATATTCCCTCTGTTAAACTTAAGTTTATCAAATGAGTAATTGGTTTTACCAAATGAATTTTCATGGATTTTAGAAAATGTACTGTAATAAGGTCAAATCCGGGAGACGAACCTCCTTTCATGCCTTCTATTATTTTTAAAACTTCACTTTCTGAGGTTGTTTCAAATTTTGATAAATTATTTTGATTTTGTACATTTTCAATCGTTTGTTTTTTCGGGTTAAAAGATTTATTGATATTTTTCGCAAGATTTTTTCCTACATTAGCAAAAAAAGAATTAAAGATGTTTGCACATTGTTTAGGTTGAATATTAGCATCTATTATTTTATTTTCATGTTCAATGTATTTTATTTTTTGTGTTTTTTTAGTGTTATCCATGGCTAAGTTGACTGTTTTCCATATTTGTTTATTGTTATTGTCTGTAGAAAGTATTTTATTTTTGAAATAGTCTTCTTTATTTTTTTTGATACAGTTTGTTAATTTATTTTTAAATTTTTTGTAAAAAGTGTATGCTTTTTCATTTAGAGGATTTTTCAATGCTGTTTTATAAAGTTTTTCTTTGTTTCTAATTGATATTATAAGTCCTTGTGTTATCCAAGGCTTTAAAATTCTTAGTTTAGATTTAATGCGGACTGTAGTTTCAGTAGTTGAATTTTTTATGTGTTGAGACAATATATTTTCAAAGTTTTTTGAGCAAGTCTCGGTATTATAACTATTTAACACGTTGTTCCATTGTTCATTTCTTAGTTTTTTGGATAAAATAGTCATATTTGTGTAGGATTTTGTCTTTGTTAGATTAAATTTTTTATGTTTAATTTTGTTATCATAGAGAAGAATGCATGCATGGTGGTCAGTTATATTCGTTTTCCAAACAATTGATTTGATTTTGTCGATATCTTTAATATTTATGTTAGTCCATATATGGTCTAAACAAGATGGAGTGTGATTTTTTATCTCTCTCGTATTTTTATTAATGCACGATATGAAGTTAAATTCAGTCATACAATTAATATATTCATTTTTGAAATTATTTTCTACGTTTTCATTAATGTTTAAATTGAAGTCTCCTGCAATAAAGCAAAGTTTATTACTAAATTTTAACAGTATTTGTTTAAATTCATTTATAAATGACGAGATATTCGAACCGTGTGTTCTGTAAACAGCTATTATGTGGTAGTTTGTTTTGTCGAGTTTTAATTGTATTTCAATACAGTTTACTAGGTGTATAGGATGTTCAGTTATTTTGACAATACTAAATTTATCGTGAATGAATATGACGAGACCACTATTTTTATTGATGTTTATTTTGGTTGTAACATAATTATATTCTGGTAAATGATAGGTGGGTGATTCGTCATTAGTAAAAGTTTCTGATAATATTATGATGTCAGGTTTTTTATTTAGATTGTTTAATTTTAGAATTAATTCATCCCAATTTCGTTCCATACTTCGTATATTACTATGAAAAATGAAAATATTATTGAGATTCTTTGAGATTATGTCATTACATGAATCGGTGTATACACACTCATATTCTTGTATTTTAAAATTATTTTCTAATTCATTAGCTATGAAGTCATCCATTTAGTAAAAATATTAATGTGATATTGATTTCTTTTAAATATGTAGAGTATTTTCAAAGTAGAGTGTGACATAGAGTTAGTAAGTAATACAAATACGGATTTTATAATGTGTAGAGATTGTTGAAGAATGTTCCGGTTTTTTATTGATCATATATTGATTGATCACATCTTTATCATTACTAGCATAATCATTTACAATATTTAAATGCATATCTCGTAAAATAATATTATTTATATTTCTAAAATTCAATAAAGCGTTTTTTGATTCTACTATAAATTGTTGTACTGTAGACTTATGTTTAGGATAAATAGCAATGTAATACGATAATTTATTTACGTCTTTAAATTTTTTATTTAAAATATTAACATCATAATCATTAATTACTTCATTAATATTGAGAACATTATACTGGTTGGAAATAGATATTCCAATATCAGAGTTTTTGTTTATTCTTATTATTGTTACCTGGTACCCTGGAATGGAGTAATTAGTTTCGCCAGTAGAGTAGGTCTTTGTAAACCCAATCAAGCCCGGGAAAAAAAATATTTCTTTTAAAAATATTATTTATTTTTCAAAAAAAATTTTTACGCTTTTAATATTTTTATGAAATTGAGTAAATCTTTTTTGAGTGCAAATAAAATAGAAATCTCTTATAGAGTGATATAAGTTTTCTTCAATACATATTTTTTTATCTAATGCGTTACATAAAAAATCATTCATTGTTAATTTATAGATAAGAGTTTGAGGAAATGAAAATTTACAATATTTATTCGTAGTCAATGCGTTCTTTGGCAATTCGAAGCATTTTTTGCCGGTAAAGGCATTTTATGCTATCGACTCTATGATCGGTGGAATAGTTCATATCAAACCTTTTGTTTTGGACACAGCAGTTGTTGCAGATTGGAGTTTGTTCTTTGTTTTCACATTTGGATAGTATATGTTCCTTAGTGCAATGAGGGCAAATGGGAGGCTGCGTCCTGGCGAGACATCTTTGAGCTGTGTGGCCGAACTTGAGGCAATGGTAACATTGTGTGAGCGGGCTGCAGTCGCTGACGTACACTCTTTGAAATTTGATGTTTAATTTTTTTTTATCAATTAGTTTTTTCCTTAATTGTCCAGTTGTTTCGATAATGTAGTTAGTGGTGTCGTTTTCTTTTCCTTCATTGTAGTTATTTTTTAATTCCTTGATAAGCTTAATGTCTTTTTTGTCTTCTAGGGTTAATCCTTCATTTTGTTGTACAATCCCGTCTATAATTTCTTCTTCAGTCAATTGGCATTGCAGGCTTTTCAACATTAAGCACGGTTTCCTTTTTTTTATTTCTTCGGCCGATACTTCTTTTCCAATTACTTTATTTATCTCTTCGGTTAATTTTTCTGCATCTTCTTTTTTTTGGCAAGAAATCACTAATTTTTGTTCTCCGATCTTTTTTACTCCATTTACTCCAACTTTTATTTTTGTTAAATTAATATTTTTTTGAATGTTTATTTTTATGTCCTCGGCCTTCAAGGTGTTTTTTGAGGTAATTAAAATGGCGTATTTCTGTTCTGCATTATATGAAGTTTCTGCGAAGTTTTTATTGTTACTTAGTGCACTCACGTATGATTTTTTGTTATTTTGATGGATTTCTTCGAGTTTCTGTGTGTAGTGATGATTATTTTTAATATTAATTTCTTGTAATTCTATGATCTTCTTTTGTAGACTAATTAGTTCGTGATGAATTTTTTCTTCCAGTGATACAATATTTTGTTCCAGTGTTAATTTTATTTTTGAGTCTTTCACTGAAGTGATCTTATTAACTAAGTCTTTAATATTTTTAAAAATTTCTTCGGTTTCCATATTAAATTAATGGAATCGCCCAGGTGGGCGAGTTATTAATGTAAGTAATTATATTTATTGTTTTACTTCTTACAAAATAACGCGACTGTACTCGTTCGGTGCTGAGCGAGAAATTCCGTTAAAATATATGTTGGTATATTAAATATTTACATACATACTTTGTTTTTTAGATAAAATTAAGTTAACATTTTGTGACAGTTGAATATAGCGGTTACATAATAGAAGTAATAATTAATAATTACTGATAATAATTAATATTGCAAAATTGCAGTTTCTCGTATTTTTTTTTTTGTATATTATATAATTTCGTGAGAACTTGTACGAAATGTTATTTATTTAGAATATTTTGAATGTCTGTTCTTTCCTTTTCATTCAACCATATTACAAATCTTTTGAAAAGCCAATTCAAATTATTTGGGGTGACGTAAGTTTTTGTTTGTGTTAGGAAGGTATTGAAAATGTGTGGTGCTAGGTAAGATTCGTGTTTTTTTGCAAAAGTTGATTTGATATGGGGAACTTGAAAGTGCTTATTAATTTTTGCTCTTGTGTTTTGTGAGTGAGGTATGTGGAGATGTGAAGTTTTGATACAGTTTTTGTAAATGATCTTCCTTATGAATAGTTTATTTACGTCTAGTAATTTGTTTCTGATCATTAGCTGTTCCGTCGGATGTTGGTAAGATTTATAAAACATAATTCTAATTTTTGTTTTGTGATTTATTTTAAGAGAATTGAGGTAAGTATCTGCTGCTCCTCCCCAAACTGAAATTCCATACGTTAAAATACTTTGACAGAGTGCGAAATATATATTTTTTAGTTGATTTAATGACATGATGTTTCGTATTGTTTTGAAGATGTATGATAATTTTCGTATTTTTTTTGATAATATATTAATATGGAGATCCCATTTTAGTTTATGGTCAACAGTTAAACCTAGATATTTAATTTTGTCTGCATAAACAATTTTGTCACAAGTACAGCATGTGTTATTTGACGAAATATTGGTGCAGGGGTTAAGATGTAGTTGTGGTTGGCGATGTGGTTGACCAGCCTTTGTTTTGCTAAAAGTTAAATATTTTGTTTTTGAAATGTTCAGTGTTAGTAGATTATTTTGTAGCCATTTATTTACTACAGTCATCCCTGTTTCTGTGTTTTTGAATACCTTTTCCCATGATTGTGCCTTGAACAAAATTGCAGTGTCGTCTGCATAACTGATTACTTTGTACTCAATTTTTCCTAGGTTTATCTCAGTTAGACTATTTATATAAATGAGGAATAGTATGGGACCCAAGACGCTGCCTTGCGGTACTCCATACCTGATATCTGCTTTGTCACTGCTGTATTTATTTATTTTTACTATTTGTTGTCTCTTTTCAATGTAGCTGACAAACCATTTTAGCGGTTGACCAGTTATACCGATATTTTTGAGTTTTTGTTGTAGTAAGTTATGCGAAATAGTGTCGAAAGCTTTTGCTAGGTCTAAGAATACCCCAATCACCTTTGATCTGCCATCTATGCTTTTCACTATGTAGTTGGTTAATTCTGATAAAGCATCTTCTGTACCCATTTTGGCACGAAATCCAAATTGGCGGCTTGAGAGCAGGTTGTGTTTTTCAAGGTACGCAAGTAATCTTTTTTTCATGGCTTTTTCTAGAAGTTTAGATAGTGAGTTTAGCAGAGTGATTGGTCTGTAGTTTAATATCAGAGTTTTGTCTCCCGATTTATGTATTGGAGTGATACATCCTATTTTTAAATGATCAGGGACAATTCCGAGCCTAAAACTTTGGTTGAAAATGTGTTGAAGCGGTATAAGTATGTATTCACGTAGATTTATCAGTATTTGATTGGAAATGTTATCCGGTCCCATCGCGCAATTTGGTTTGAGAGATTTAATAAGATCCGATATTTCCTTTGTATTTACTTGATAAGCATTGAACGAGTGATTTGGTCGTATGGAAGAGCAAAGTTTGTATAAAGAGTCTTCTGATGTGCAGTTTTTTTGAAGAATTTTTTCCGCTAGGGTAGAGCCAACTTTTGCGAATTCAGGGTTAATAAAATTAGCTATTTTATTAGGTTCATTGTTTGTTAAGACTTTGTCTCCGTTTATTAATAGTTCTTTGATATGTGAATCTTTCTTCGGAGTGGAATAAGTAATATTTCTTACAATTTCCCAATTTTTTTTAGGATCATTTTTGGCGATTTTTATTTCTTTTTTGTAATATTTGTATTTGGCTTGTTTAATTAACTTATTACACAGGTTTCTATACAGTAAGTAATCTTGCTTTAGTTTGTTATCATTCGGGTTTTTGTGGACTCGCATATGCATTGCATCTCTTTTATGAATACTGTTGACTATTCCTTTCGTGATCCATGGTGTTATTTTTTTTTCTTTATGTGTGTAGTTCTTTTGTGGATTTTTTGTGGTGTGTTTGGTTATGTAGGTTTCAACCGTATTTATAAATGTGTCCAGCGCTGTGTTTGGGTCTATTTCATTTAGTACATTAGTCCAAGGTTCATCGTGAATATCCGATTTTAGGGACTTAAAGTTTATTTTGTCTTTCATGTTGCCATTTTTGTTTTTACTTTGTTCTTTGTTAAGAAGTATGTTTAATGTAGTTGTGAAATGGTCAGTGACAGTTGAGCGAATAATGGATGAAAAAGTTTTTTTTTCTGGTTTTAGCAAATATATGATCGATGCAGGATTCGGAGTGTGATGTAGTTCTTGTTGGCGAGTTTATTGTAGATTTAAGTCCGTAGTGAGTAAAAACATTTAAGAATTCCGTAGTTTTTGGTTGGCAGTTTAATATGTTAATATTCATGTCACCATATTATTCATTTGTTGAGTTTTTTTATGTTGTTCAAGAAGTTTATTTAAGGAATTTAAGAAAGGGGCAAGATTGTTGTAGCATGGTGGTCTGTATATAGCAAATATAGAAATACATGGGCCAAGTGATATTTGAATGCAGTTTGCTTCAGTTATGTTAATTTCTGATATGGAAGATTTTATTGAATCTTTGACAAAGATTACTATACCATCATTTTGATTTAAGTGTCTTGTGGTCTGGAATGTGGTATAGTCATTTAAGTTTAAGTTGGTGTGAGAATCACCTAACCAGCATTCACTTAGGATAATGATATCGAAACTTATATCTATTTCATTTAGTAGGACACAGAAACTATCAAAGTTCTTTTGAATACTTCTTATGTTTTGACATATTATGCTTAAACTGTGTTTTCCTGAGACAAGGATTTTGTATTCTTTTGCTTGGTTAAAAGTGTATTCTGTGTTATTTATTGTTTCCAAGTCAAAATTCAGTGCACCATTTGTTACAAGGATGAAAAATAGAAGTTTTGGATGGAAAGCCATACATCATACATGATAACGTACATAAGATTTGGGAATGTTTAGAGTTATTATTAAGTACGAAGTAATATAAGGATACAGTTTGGCGCCTGTTTCAGGAACAATTTCTGGTTGGTTTTCCTCTAGTTGTTTTTCAATGAGGTTGGTGGTATTTTCTAAGTTTAATTGAATTGCTTGCGAGTCGATTGATCGAAGGCGAATATATACTCGCCTTGTTGTACTCCATAAGTAGGAGAAAAGGTAGTTTCTTGCAAATAGTTTGTAGAGATATAGTCTTATTGTTGTGTGCGTGGCTAGATATCCATTGATGTGTATAGGTTCATGTCGTCTTTCGTGTCCTGTTTTGTTAATGTTCCGTCTCACTTTATTTTTCTCTGTTTTTTTATTGGAATTTTTATCTGTTTCCATAAACTCATCTCGATCATTTGTATTTTTAAATTTGATTATAATCAGTTTTGGAGTTGCATTTCTCATAGATGCTAGTTTTTTTGGTATATCAAGTATTGGTATATTACGGTTAATTACCGTTAAAAAATTGGTTTTTATTTTTGTAGAAGCCATAATAAACATATTGAGTAAATAGTGTACTAAGTTTTTTTTTTTTTTTTCTTTTTAAATCATCTTAGTATGTAAATCGTTTAGGTGTCTTATTTCAACCACCTTTGAGTCATTTGTTTTCCTTACCAAAATTTTTCCCGATTTTACCCATACATACTTAAATTCTTTTTCTTGTGCCCTTTTTCTGACATTCCAGTGTAGATTTTTATAATAAGGTGTTAGTGCTGCATTGAGGTAAACGTGTTGGGCTCCTTCCCCGTTGAATTTTTTTATCGGATCACTATATTTAGCAGCTAACATGGTGTGAGCTTTTGTGAAGTCTGCGAAATTTATCGTGATTTTTTTTTGATCATTTAATTTGTTGGTTATGATTTTGTAGGTATCCTCTGGTGCCATTTTGACGCCCGCGAGCTCCGTGATCCGCGTTACAGTATGGACTGGGGATAAGTTGTCTTGAAATTTTATACCGTTAATTTCTATACTGTTCAATAGGGCTGATTGTTCCAGATCTGCCAGGTGAACTTCTACTGCAGCCAATCTTTTTTCTTTTTCGGCTAGTTCTTCCTTGAGTTTATTTACTTGATTTGGTGTATCCATGATTTTTGACAGTTTGTGTATTATGTCATCGTATTTTTCGTTAACGAAGTTAGTAAAGCTTTTTATTTCTTGTAGCTCTGATGCAATTTTGTTGAGCATAACTTCCTTAATTTCTTCAAATTTGGAATTGATAAATTCCAAGATGGAGTCGCTGTCAATGTTAATCATCGACTGATGAGCCTCCGACGGAGAGTCCATTGTGCCAGGCGCAGTTGTTAGTGGTGATGATGTTGTCAGCACTTTCTTCACATTCGAGAACTTGCTGCGAGATTTGGACATTTTCTTGATGTTATATTTAATTATTTAATACGTTGAAAAATTTCAATTTTTTGTTCATAAATGCCCCTTATTAAAATAATTAAAATTTGAATTATATAATTTAGTTGTTTAGTCTATGACAAAAACGGCACTTGTTTTTCACAAATTCAAATCCATAAATTGTCTTTGGTTAACAATGACTTGTAATTTGGCATATATTTATTTCAGCAAAATGTGTAGTTATTTTATACTGCCACTACCGGATAAACTGTCACTTTGTTTTACGTAACACTGGTTTTTTGGTTTTTATTGGATTACTGTGTAGATTTGCTTAATTGTCACTTATTTTGGTATAAAGTTTGGAGCTGTCAGAATCAGCTGTTGTTTGTTTACGGTTATCCATAGAAGTTTTTTTTTTAAAAAAGGAGACAAATATGAGGTGATCAATTACAGACCGATCTGCCTTTTATCAACTATTCCAAAATTGTTTGAGAAACTAACTTTAAATAAAATCATTTACTTGTATCAAGCCAGTTATTTCACCTAACCAGCATGGTTTCACTTCTGTAAAATCTACTTTGTCCAATCTTTTAATTTACCAATACTTTATATCCGAACCCATGTCTTAGAAGTTACAAGTTGATTCAGTCTATACTGATTTCAGCAAAGCATTAGACAGAGTTAACCATGACCTGCTGTTAAAAAAGTTACATAAATTAGGAATAACAGGGTATTTATACATGTGGTTTAACAGTTATTTAAGTAACAGGCAATTGGCCGTTAAAATTGATGGTTTTACTTCTTATAAATTTATTGCTACCAGCGGTGTTCCCCAAGGATCACATTTGGGACCAATTTTATTTTTGATATTTGTGAATGATGTTCTTTCTATTTTCAACGATGTCCAAGTTTTAATGTTTGCGGACGATATGAAAATATACAAAGCCATAAGAAATATCAATGACTGCCAAACATTGTCAAATAACTTGTTTAAACTTTTTGTTTGGTGCCAAGAGAACTATCTACAACTAAATATAAGTAAATGTCTAATTATGAGATTTCATAGAATAAAAAATCCAATAATTTACGAATACTCCATCTGTTATAAATTGGTAATCAGCCGAAGGACGTCAAGTAAAAACATCTGGATTCAAGGAGGAATTCCTTTGGTTTTATTCACATGCACATTGTTACAATTTGTCCCGACCCGACAAAACACTAAATTTGGTCACTTTGACCACTTGCTAGACAATGCTAGCTGTTTACAGAAGATCCACGAATTAAGAGAGCTTTAAACTAGAAACGCAGACTATTTATAATAATATTTTCCAATACTATCAACGTAAACAAAACAAGCTTGTGTCAGTTATTATACGATATAAAAGAAATCTACTTTACCGTCTGACATTCCATTTTAGTTTCGTCTCACGTCGCTAATCTGTAAAATGCAATATCAACTAACAATAAGCTACAAAAAATACGCCGCTAGATGGCAGTAGCCTTCACTCTTTTTAACATACTGCCCGGCGGGGAATGAAAAAAAAAAAGTTTTTTTGAAATTAAAAATCAAACTACAAATTCCTAAATCTACACACAATATACTAAAAATTTACAAGATGTGTAACTATCTAAATTTAAAGGGTCCGGGAACCTAACCAACAATTAAAATAACCTAAGAAATTTATAAATTTCTAAAAAATCATGCAAAAAATTAAATAATAAAATAATAAAATCACAACATTAATAATAATTTTGTAAAATTGACAAATCAATAATGTCTCATTGTCTCTATGAAGAATTTTCACTTCAATTATATTTTTTTTAACTAACACCAATTCACAAATAGCAATACATTGTTAGTTCGCTGTTGACTGATTATCAGTTCATTAACTTTCACTGGCATGGCACTGCCAAAAAACAGAATGAACACTTCACCGGGTAGACTACTCGGCCATCTTGTCCAGGGTGGTCATCATTCTAGAAAGGTACATCAGCATGTACTTCTGTATGTCATCATTTGGGTAGATCATCATAAATTAAGGGGCGGCCGTGCCCTGGTAAGCAGATAGTACCATTAGATATGCAGCGAGGATGATCATCTCGCGGTTGTTGACTTGAAGCCCCAGTGGCTTCAGGCTGGATACAGTGGTGTCAACAACACCAATACCGATGCTCCATAATTATTGATGTGGTTTGGTTGCATCGGTTCAGCCCTAATTACAGTTAGGCTGTGACCTTGGGAAGGTCCGTGGTTTGCCGGGTCGGGAAATTTGGATCCAAGTTTGATTCTATTGGCATCAAACATATTTTTGTGATGGGTCTTACAAAAGTGCCTTGTGCTGTTTTGAGGGTAACTACCCTCACTACTCCATCCGGGCCTGGATGAGTAGTTAATATGCGCGCCATCTTCCATAATGCAGGAGGCAGATTGTCTTCCATCAGGATTACCAGATCGTCCTTCTTTATGGCCTTTTGGTTGTTGGCCTGCCATTTGGTCCGTTTTTGCAGCTTAGCAAGGTAATCTCGTTTCCATCTGAACCCGAAATTTTGAATTAGAGCGTTTAATTTTTGATATTTGCTTAGTCTGTTCTCCGGGAGCTCGCGGACATCCAACTCGGGAATAACCGAAGCATCCCTGCCCATGAGGAAATGGTTGGGAGTTAGAGGGAGAAGGTCATCTACATCATCAGACAGGGAAGTTAAGGGACGGGAATTCAAACAAGCCTCTATCTGACAAAGCAAAGTATACAATAATTCAAACTGCAATGGGTTATTTTTAGTAATTCGATATAAATGAAACTTGGTGGGCTTGACGGCGGCCTCCCACAGCCCCCCGTGGTTCGGCGCCCTAGGCGGTATGAAACTCCAAGATATTCCCTTATCAGCTAAAAACCTATGGATTTTGTCATTGTTCAATCTTAGACTGGCATATAGTTCTTTGAGCTTATTGGAAGCTCCTCTGAAAGTGGTTGCATTGTCAGAAAATATTTTTTCCGGTTGACCCCTACGGGCAATGAACCTCTTTAAACAATTTAAAAAAGCATCGCTTGACAAATCTGTTACGAGTTCCAAATGAACCGCTTTGGTAGAAAAACAAACAAATATGCAAAGATACGATTTAATCAGCGGAGATTTTCTCAGCGCTCCAGCCTTCGTGTCTATCGGTCCGGCAAAGTCGACCCCTGTGACAGAGAACGGTAGACTGGGAGTGATTCTCTCAACTGGAAGGTCTCCCATGATCTGCCGGCAAACCCGAGGTCGGTATCTAAAACATACAACACACTTATGTAGGATACGCTTAACAGTGTTTCTCCCAAATATCGGCCAATATTTCAAGCGTATTTCCGATAACAGCGCTTGGGGACCTGCATGTAAATGTTCATAATGATAATTACGTATAATAAGTTCAGTTAGTTTATGTGACGGTGATAATATTACAGGGTGCCTTTGATGATGCGATAAATAAGTAGCTAATTTTAATCGTCCACTTGCACAAATTAAACCTTCCATTAAACAGGGATTGAGAGCTTTCAATCTACTGTTTTTGTTTACTAACCCATGCTTCTTTAGGTCCTTCAATTCTCTTTTGAAGGAATGTTCTTGCGATGATTTCAGTAGACATTTTAAAGCTGCCTCCAGCTCGGAGACAGTTAAATTGCCATACGTTTTATCCTTAGGGTTGCGACAATTATTTATAAATCTTAACGCTTGAGCGATTACTCTTTTTAATTTGGTTAGCGATGAGAATTTTTCGAAAATATCCCATTCTTGAGTATCCGTTACCAGTAGTACATTTTTACTTTTTATTTCCGGGGGATCCAAACATGACATCTTGGATACTGGCCAAGTGCTGACATCTTCCGTCAACCAGTTTGGCCCCTTCCACCATATTGAAGCGCTGACTAACCTTTCAGCTGTGGTACCTCGGGACAGTATATTCGCTGCATTTTCTGACGATGATACGTGCCGCCACTGCGTTGGATCGCTGATTTCCTGTATCTCAGCGACTCGGTTTGCCACGAAGGTGTTCCAACGAGCTGGTTGTCCTCTCAACCAGCACAACGCTATTGTTGAATCGCACCAGTAATAGGTGGCCGATTCCTCTATACTTAGCGTCAACTTGATATTTTTTATTAGCTTGGCCAATAGTAATGCACTACACAACTCTAACTTGGGTAGTGATATACACTTTAATGGCGCCACTCTAGACTTGGAGGTAACTAACTGTGCATGCCTCTTACCTTCCGAATCTGTTGAGACGATGTAGGCGCATGCTCCGAAAGCTTTCTGAGAGGCGTCGCAGAACCCGTGCAATTGTATAGTCTTTGGTGTTCCGCTAATAACTCCTCTCGGGATTTTTAACACAATTAGTTGCGATAATTGGTCTAGATAATCCCTCCAAGGTAGTAAAATTTCATCAGGTAGTATGTCATCCCACGATGCCTTGGACTGCCATAATTTTTGCATAATTAATTTAGCTACCACTACGATGGGCCCTAAAAGTCCTAAAGGATCAAAGGTGGAAGCTATGCACGATAATATTTGACGCTTGCTCTCCGTTTTACCTGACGGCTTTGTAATTTCATATGACAGGTAATCTAATTCGTTATTCCAAATTAATCCAAGTATTTTTTCATTCTTGGAATTGTCAGTGATCATTTTTTCACAATTGCCCTGTTTGGCAATTTCACCTTGGCTCCGCCCAGATGACAATTCCAAAATATTTGATCTCCACTTCCTCAGGGTCATCCCTGCGGACAGCAAGATATCACTAATTTGTTTCTTTAAATTGAAACAAACTTCCAAGTCATCCCCTCCAGTCAATAGATCGTCCATATAAAAATCATTTTCTATGACTTGACTTGCTACTGGGAAAGTAACTTGATTATCCATACCGATTTGTCGAAGACATCTCGTTGCTAGGAAGGAGGAAGGTCCCAGCCCATATGTAACGGTGTTCAATTTGTAATGTCGGAGTTCCTCTTCTTGTGATTCGCGCCATACAATCTTCTGAAGGCTGCGATCCTCTGCGCATACGTTGATTTGACGGTACATTTTTTCGATGTCCGCAGTCATGACGTATCGATGTATTCTGAAACGTAATAAATGGCTGTATAAGTCCTTTTGAATGACAGCTCCCACCATCAGAGCATCGTTCAGGGATATTCCGGTCGACGTCTTTGCCGAACCATCAAACACTACACGCACCTTCGTCGTGGTGCTAGCTTCTTTAATAACCGCGTGATGCGGCAAAAAATAGGATTGCTCATCCCCTCTCCATTTATCACATAACTCCATATGACCTAGTTGTTCATATTCTTGCATAAATTGTACATATTGCAATTTCAATTCAGGATTTATTAAAAATTTCTTTTCTAGGTTCTTAAATCTTTTTTCCGCTGTGTTTAACGAGTCACCAAGTTGACTCACACACGGGCGGCGCGGCAGACTTACAACGTATCTACCATCGCTCTCTCTAGAGTGCGTGGCGACGAAATCCGCTTCACACGCCTTCTCCTCGTGATTTTGAAATCTCGCAGGATTCACCTCCTCCATTTTCCAAAATTTTTCTATTTGATTAGATAATGTGTTTATTGATAAACTACAAAATTGCGGTACTGGCCTTTTTTTCTGATGAATGTTGATCGGGCCTGATATAACCCAGCCTAATTCAGTCCTCTGAAGAGTAGGTCCGGTATCCAATCTCAGCCGATCATCTTGTAGTATATCCCAAAAGCTCTCAGCGCCTAACAGGATATCAATAGGCGCCGCTACGTTGAAATTTGGGTCCGCCATTTGTAATCCCGGCGGCAGCTTAAAATCTTTTCTGGCCACTGTTGCTTGGGGTAGGTTTGTGGTTATTTCCTGCAATATTAGACAAGTGATATTTTGATTATAATTTGTCCTCAGAGATTTCATTTTTATCGCAACACGCTTCTTTATATGGGTAACATTGTTGTGTATACCTAACACAGGCTTGTTTATATTTTCGCATCTCAAATTTAACTTCATTGCGAACCTTTCGCACATAAAATTGACTTGAGCTCCAGAGTCAATTAGGACTCTTGCCTCATGCACTTTATTATTGTGACCTACCACCCCAATGATAGCAGTCGACAATAAAATTGTTTTTTCAGCCTTCGCTAAGGCTGAATGGTTTGATACTGAAACTCGTTCAGCATCCATTTGGCAGTCACCTCCGGGGTGATCTTCATCTTTATTCATGGAGTCATCGCTCGGATGCATCTCCCTGTGCAATAACGTATTGTGGCTCTCGCTATCACAATGCTTGCATTTTAAATTAATTTTGCAATATGGGGCCGTATGTCCTAACCTCAAACATTTGAAGCAGGCACGGTACCTCCTTATTGCGTTGGCTCTTTCTCCTGAATTTAATTTTAAAAATTTTTTACAAAAATATATTTTATGCCCTTTGTCATTACAACTAATACAATTATTGTGGGTAGCAGCTAAAAATACCGATTCCTTTTTGGGATTATTGTTGCTACCATTTGCTTTCGGGTAGGTAGGAATTTTTTTCGAATCTGAATTTAACATTAATTCCAAAACTTGCGCACGCGAGGTCAAACATTTAAGAAATTCCTGTAATGTAGGTAGCTCATCCTGCAATGGGGTTTGTTCCCAATGCTTTCTAGAACTTGCATCCAATTTATTAGAAATTACGTATATAATTAAAGCATCCCATTGTTCGATTTTCAAGCCTAAATTTTGCAACGCCTTGAGATTTACATTTGTTTCATCAATCAGATAACGCATGGCTACCGGATCCTCATGTTTCATCTCTTTAAGTTGAAACAGAGCTTGGATGTGTCTTTGTACGGTAGTTCGCAAATTTGCAAACCTCTGCTGCAACAATTCAAAAGCCGATATATAATTCAGGTCTGATACCTCGAAATTGGCGATGATCTTTGCTGCATTCCCCTTTAAACAGGATTGCAGATAATAAAACTTCTGTACATTGCTTATGGCAGTATTGTTATGAACCAATGTCTTAAATGTTTCTAGAAAATTAATCCAATTTTTAGGATCTCCGTTGAATTCTCGTAACTGAAGGTCGGGTAACTTGATTTCTAATTTGGGGGTCTCTACAGACTGAATTGCTCCTTTAGCAGTCGCCAAGGTTGAATAATATTGATTTTCAAAATTCTCCCTTTGCAAATTATTATCAATTTCGTTGGAATCCGGAAGACTTTCAATTTGTTCCTGGATCTCTTCGAAATCATCAATTATTTTTTCAATTTTCGCATAACGAATTTTAATTTCGTTAACTGATAATGCGTTTAATGAATCCGCAAATCTCGTGAGTTTACCTTTCAACACTCCTCGTTTGTTAATCAACGATTTTAAATTATCTATTTTTAATTTGACAATAATTCAACACAAAAAAAAATGCTAAAAATGTTCCTTCAAAAATAATTTCTGTGCAATAATCGCGTAGAAAACAGTAATAACCAATTCAAGCTATGAACAATGACAGAATCTTACAATAATTATCTTCTAAACAATTAACCTAAAATAAATTTGCATGACTTGCATTTTACACTGAGGGTAGTTAATTTTTTGTTTTTAAAATAAGTACATCGACACACAAAAAATAGCGCTTGTTTGAACAGGAATTCAATGAATAATTGTGAAAGGATGGCAGGGATACTTATATTTTGATTCTTCGTGGTTCATGTTTTCATCCTTCTGGTTTTTTTATTATATAGCTCGCTGGTTCATTCCGGTAATTCCTTTGATGCCTTCATCCGTTCGTAAGGTATCTGCGGCTGGAAGGACCTTGCTTTTATCCGGCTCGAATGACCATTATGTTATAAATTGGTAATCAGCCGAAGAACGTCAAGTAAAAACATCTGGATTCAAGGAGGAATTCCTTTGGTTTTATTCACATGCACATTGTTACAATTTGTCCCGACCCGACAAAACACTAAATTTGGTCACTTTGACCACTTGCTAGACAATGCTAGCTGTTTACAGGAGATCCACGAATTAAGAGAGCTTTAAACTAGAAACGCAGACTATTTATAATAATATTTTCCAATACTATCAACGTAAACAAAACAAGCTTGTGTCAGTTATTATACGATATAAAAGAAATCTACTTTACCGTCTGACATTCCATTTTAGTTTCGTCTCACGTCGCTAATCTGTAAAATGCAATATCAACTAACAATAAGCTACAAAAAATACGCCGCTAGATGGCAGTAGCCTTCACTCTTTTTAACACCATCAATGGTGTAATGCTAACAGCTGTAACCGAGGTGAATGATTTGGGTGTAAACTTTGATCAAAAACTGAATTTTATAAACCATATTGAAATTACATCAAATAAAGCTTTGAAAATGTTGGGATTTGTAATAAGAATTTGCTGTCAATTTAAAAATATTCAAACCTATAAAAATTTGTATATGTCTTTGGTTAGGAGTCAAATTGAGTATAACTCTACAGTATGGGCACCTAGTTACGCTCACGATAGAAAGAATCCAAAATAAATTCTTAAGATTTATTAATTTTAGAATGGGTATTACAAGGGATTGTGTCAACTATGATTATCTACTATGCCAACTAAATTTATTAAAATTATCTGAACGTAGAATAGTTAATGACCTAACATGTTTATATAAAATCATAAATTCAATAATTGACAGCCATGAACTATTATACTTGATTTCTTTTCATATACCTCGCAAACCAACATCGAGGCAATATCTACCGTTCTATTGTGATAACTCCAACACAGAATCACAGTTGTACACCCCCGCTCGCCGCATACAAAATTTAGGTAATGACTAATGACTATAAAGATGTTGTTGACATATTCAATACACCATTCACCAAATATAAATCATAACAACAATAATACCTACATCGAGTGACAGCTGTGTTTTGCTCTGCTCCCGAAATCAATTGTTATTATTTTATTACAGTGAACTAACATTCAGTGCACTTGTCATAACTGATAAGAATTATTCCTTTTTACTTGGAAAGTGTTGGTTTCCCACTAGTGGATAATTAATTGACAGTTTTAGAAACGAAAACATTATCAAAATATCACAAGTGAACCAACTGTCAAATAAAGAGTGAAATAGGCAGTGTTTGACCTTACAACCAAATAACAATTTTAAAATGGCAACTTCAGAAAAAAATCTGAGAAGCAAAGGGCAAACGACCGGGACTAGTCTCACATCGGAGTCCCAGGGTATAAATATTGATATCCTACTGGAAAAGATGGAGATGAAGATGGAAAAAAAACTTGAAGTGTTTAAGCAAGCAATAATAAAAAAAATTGATGATGAAAATCAAGAAAGCAGAAGCACGAGAGACTTTATCAGCCGGCAATATGATGACATCCATCTAAAGATGGAGACCATTATTAAACTGGTTTCGGAAGTAGAATCAATGCGAAAGGAATTAACAGAAAAAGATGGGATAATAAAAAGCCTTGAAGTTAGACTAGCAGAAGTGGAGCAGAGAACGCGTGAAGACACTCTTGAATTTGCTGGAATTTCAGAAAAAGAGGGAGAACAGCCAGCAGAAATAATTAAACGAGTGGCCACAGTGACGGGTGTCGACTTAAAAGGCGATGATATTCTCGATATCAAGAAAATTCCAGACCGACGACCAGGAGTCCCCCCAAAATTCCACGTTAAATTTACTAACCCCCAAAAAAGGCGACAGATCCTACTGAACAGGAAGCTACTCAACCCTACCACAACCCAAGGAAACGGATACCAGAAGATTTTTATTAGCGAAATCCTTGGTGCCTATTTTAAAGATCTTCTGTGGAGGTCGAAGACTAAGGCGAAAGAAATGGGATATAAATATGTCTGGTACAAAGAATATAAAGTGATGGTTAAAAAAAATGAAAATGACAGAGTAATTTATATCAAACACTCTGATGACCTTAAAAAAATTGATTAATTTTCTCTAATTGAGAGTCTCACTTTTACCGGTCATTCACTGGGTCGATTCCCCTCAGTTCGGTGAGTCATGTTGTATACTATTATTTTCAAATTGCAACAATAATTCACCTCTACTACTTTCAATTAAAGGTTGTAATCCCCAGTGATGGCCACGGATTAGTGTTTCTCTCATTTAAGGGAATTAAACAATTTTTTTTTGTAATACAAATTATAATATGGCTATTACCATTAATAATACATACGAAGAACTAAGTGATCAAGAAAATTTGTTTATAACATCAGATGCAAAAATATGCAAATACCTAACAACCGATTCAAAAAACACTATTATTATGCACCAAAATATTAGGTCAATTAATAAAAACTTTGATGAACTCCAGATACAGCTTAACCACCTTAATATAAAATTTGATGTTATTATTCTTACAGAATGTTGGTTGACAAATATTTACACACCAAAATTCATAACTCACTACTCTTCATTCAACTCGTCAAAACATGATAGTCAGAATGATGGAGTAGTGGTATACACAAAAAACGACCTAAACTCTGTTGTAACGGAAGTAAACATTACTGACGCGAGCTGTATGCAAATAATGTATAATAATGATACGTGCATTCTAGCAATATATCGTTCTCCATCGATTCGTAATATAACACCATTTCTTAACAGTCTAAATAGCATACTCTCAAACCTTTCCTACACTAAAAACATAATAATTATGGGAGATTTAAATATCAACATACTTCCAAATAATCCACACCATCAATGCCACGACTATCTGAACATGTTAGAGTTCCATGGATTAATTAGTACCATCAATACACCAACAAGAATAGCTAATGAATCAACATCGTGCATTGATCATGTTATGGTCAAAACTAATAAACAAAACAAAAGCATTGTTTACAAATCAACAATTACAGATCATTACACAACAATTTTTACATTGCAATCCGACACCACAAAAAATAAAAGTAATCAGACATTTGTATACAATAATATTAATTTTGAGAATTTAAAAAATATAATTAAAACTAAATCTTGGCAAGAGCTCTTCCAAATAAAAAACTCAGATGATGCATGGAGATATTTCGTTGATTATTTGAAAAATAAATTAATTAATAATACTACAATTCTGACAAAAAACACTCCAAACAAAATTAAACCTTTAAAATCATGGATAAATTATTCAATCATTAACTGCATTCGTAGAAGAAACGCATTACACAAAAAAGTGAAAGAAAATCCTTACGACATAATATCACTAAACATCTACAAAAGATATAGAAATACATGCGGCGAAGTCATTAGAAAGGCGAAAGAAATCTACTACAGAGGCAAGATCCAAGAAAGTAACAATGATCCCAAAAAAATATGGCAAACTCTAAGAGAAGCCACAAATACACAAAACACTAGAGACAAACAGGACATAAGTAAACTTTGTATTGACGGCAAAATTATTGACACCTCAAAAAACCCCAAGCTCGTTGCGGATTATATCAATAATTTTTTTACAAATATTGGTTCAAATCTTGCTTCTCGTCTACCAAATTGTGGGAATGCTCTACCTGCTGAAGCAGAACTTCAATTTCCCAAAAGAATATTCAATTTTCAAACTGTGTCAAGGGAAGAGATTCTAAAAATAATTAATTCCCTAAAAAACACGTCTTCTGCCGGGGTTGATGGAATATCAACCAAGATTTTGAAAACGCTGGCTACGGAAATTACATTGCCCCTAGAATACCTAATTAACCTTAGTATCAGTCAAGGACACTTCCCCTCAAACTTGAAACAAGGTATTGTTATTCCAATACATAAAACAGGTAACAAGACAGACATTAACAATTACAGACCAATAACTATACTGACCACACTATCCAAAGTATTTGAAAAAATTATCAATGCCCAGTTAGTAAAATTTCTGGCGAGTCATAAAGTACTCTCAAAAAATCAATACGGGTTTCAAGAAAACAAGAGTACTTCTGACGCTATTGCCGCCGTAACTGACTTCATCGTAAAAAGCCTTGATAAAAGCAAAAAATGTATATCAATATTTTTAGACCTTTCTAAAGCCTTTGATACAATATCACACAGTAAATTAATAAACAAACCTCAAATAATCGGTATTACAGGCAACGAACTTAACTTTTTTAAGAGCTACCTTGACGACCGCAAGCAACAAGTGAAAATAATGAACACACTTAGCAATCAGTGCTCAACTCACTATGGGATACCTCAAGGTAGCATATTAGGACCATCTTTGTTCCTTTTATATATCAACGACTTATGTAACATTAACATTCAGGGAAAAATAGTTAGTTTTGCCGATGACACTGTTTTACTATTTGAAGCTGACACTTGGCAAGCTGTTTACAAAAAAGCTGAAACGGATATAAACATCATAAAAAAGTGGTTAGATACAAATACGCTCACATTGAACACTGAGAAAACTAAATATGTCACATCAAGCATAAATATAACAGGTCAACCTCATGATGACGCCTCTATTAGAATACACACATGTTTAAATTCCGATGAATCTTGTCAGTGTCCCTACATTGAGCGCACTACACAGATGAAGTATCTCGGCCTCACAATTGATCCATATCTCAAATGGAATATTCACACTCAAATAATTGCAAACAAAATAAGAAAAACCATGCACTTTTTCAGAACGATACGAAACTTTCTCGACTTACAACACTTGAAAATGATTTATTTTGCAGTCTGTCAATCTATTATTGAGTATGGTATCATAGCATGGGGAGGCGGTACTGCATCAGCACTAGACCCAATCATAAAGGCACAGAAAACTATTATAAAATTAATTCTTAGACTACCTCTAATTACAGACTCGAACTTAATCTTCAATATTATGAATGTGTTTGACGTTCGGCAGATATATGCAAAAACAATCCTCACTCATCTATATACAAATATACACAAATACTATGAAAAAAGATTAAATATTCGCTGTACTCGAAACAATAACAAAGATTTACTACAAATTCCCATAACTCATACTACTTTTGGTCAACGAAGCTTCAGATACCTTGCAACAAGACTTTACAACATTCTTCCAATTAGTATAAAAAAATGTGATTCACAAAAAAATTTCAAAAAAAACATAAAAATTTGGATAAAAAATAATGATAGAGCATTTACCGGTGCACTCACCCAAATTCGAAATTAGTATTGAACCAATGCTGTTATTATTGTACCAATATTATTGTTATTATTAATGCAACCATTGTATTGCGTGATTTTATTCTAATATAAGTGTAGGTATGTTCACAGTATAATAAATTGACGTAAAATTACTGCCTCAACACAGGCTAGCCTAGTGAGGCAGGTTACGAGAAACCTAAATTTATAATTATAAATCTCTATTGTTTAAGTACCTACTGTATATATGTATTTTGTTTTCTGTTATTAACTTTTGTCATTATCCAACTTCTAAACTCTACTTTTACTGTACTTATGATGTACTTTTTGTTTTTGTAGTTATAAATCTTAATTTTTTTTGTTCAATAAAGATATATTATTATTATTATTATTATTATTATTATTATTATAAATAAGTCATTACCCAATTTATATTGAAAAGAAGAACATCAAATTAAATTTAATTAACCGAACAAACTACGTAGCTCAGCATTGACTTATATGAGACCTTACCAATGTATTGTAATTTTCCTAGTATTACATTTTTCCATCTTGCATGGCGGAGTATTTAGTTTCTGTTATGTCTGCCCTTTCCTCGACAGATAGCAATTATTAATAACGGTTCTTTTTAATATAAATGTGTTTATTACTTGAATAACCTAGCTGGATAGCTACGACTGTTTACTATTCGGGGGTAGGTAAATCTCTGGAGCCTTGCCAGGGGAGCTCGTAAAGTATATCTCTGATACTGCTTCTTGTACGCCAATGCCATCTGGCGAGCTATGGTGCAAGTTACATGCTTACCGCCATCTATCGTATCCTTTCCATATTAAATACTTAATTACTCTACATTACACCCTCCCCGACCTAATCTCAAGCCCTGGCTACAATAAATACAAATCATGTTCTTTTCAAAAGAAGCTATACAATTGACAAAAAATGGGATTTTAAATATTTCATTTTTACACGATTCTATACACTAAATTCAACCAAACATATTTTAAATATTAGATTTTAAATATTTCAACTTAAGTACTTCTGTTTCTCTGGGAGGGACCTCTATGAACGCTTTGAACGGAGCTTTCCTTCCCAAGGTCTTAGTTGAGTAGTTTGCTCTCGATCATCTGCTGGTAATCTGAAATCAAGAGAACTCCACGTTAGCCCCTTCAACAAAGCTGAGGTCCCCAACTCGTCTGAAGCGCATTTCGTGACCTCAGACGCGGTGGGTGGGTTATTATCTTCACTCTCCTCTTCCCATTTCACAGATAAACTCTTTAACTGATCAATATGCCTCTTCCAAGTCAACGGAGTACCACAGATCCTAACGATATAAACTTTTTTACCCACTTTCCTTTCTACAATACCTCTAACCCAACAAACTTTATTCACCTGACGGAAGTCCTTGACCAGACATTTTTGTCCAACATGTAAATTCCTGATTTTTACGCCCCCATAATTCCTTATTTGATTATCTTGACTCCTTTTGATATTATCGTTAGCTATTTTTCTCTGTTCTGACACATCTTCCTGAGTGGTTTTAGGAATTAAACTACTGAAAGTTGATTTCAGTCTCCTACCAAACATCAAGACTGCCGGTTCTAATCCCGTGGTGCAATGTGGCGAATTTCGATAATCAGATAGAAAATCACATAATCTACTTTCATAATTTACTGGAAAATTATTCCTAACCATAATTTTTTTTTAAAAAATTTTTACCGTTTTAACTGAATTTTCAGCTTGCCCATTACACTGAGGGAATTTGACCGGTGAATTTAAAAATTCTATGTTATTCTATTTAAGAAATTCTTTAAACTCTACACTAGAAAATGCTGTTCCATTATCCGAAACTAGGCAATCAGGGTTACCAAAATTAGAGAAAATTCTTCTCAATTCCTTAATCGTGTTAAACGAATCCGCCCTTGGGACCTCTAAGCAATCGATCCACTTGGAAAAAGCGTCACAAATTACAAGAAACATTTTTCCTGCTACAGGCCCGCAGTAGTCTACGTGCACCCTACTCCAAGTTGCCCCAGGGTTCGGCCACACTGACAAGTGACTCTTAGGAGGTGCCGGCCTCATAGCCGCGCAATCATTACATTTTAGAACCATTTTTTCAATGTCATTGTTCAGTGATGGCCACCAAAAATAAGCTTTTGGTAGGCCCTTCATTTTAACTATTCCTAAATGAGATCTGTGTAATAACTCTAGCACATGTTCTTGTAAGGAACTCGGAATGACAATTCTATGTTGCCAGAAAAGGCAATCCTTGACTATGGACATTTCGTTTCTCTTAACCCAGAATCTCCACAGTACATCGTCTCGACCAACTCGTTTTGGCCAGCCCTTACGCAAACACGTTAAAACTTCCTGAATAACCGTGTCTGTCTCTGTAGCTGTGGAAATGAGCTTGATATCTATGTGCTCGCATTTATCTACATAACACACAAAATCTGATCCATAATCATCTTCAAATTCTTCTTGAGAATTTTCTAACGGAAGCTGAGATAGAAAATCCGCATGATTATGACATGACTTGACAAATTCTACCTTATACGCAAATCCTGCTAATATAATTCTATAACGCTGCAATCTGTTAGCCGCTAAAACCGGAATGTTTTTGTGTTCACCTAAAATCCTCATCAAGGGCATATTATCTACGCATAAAGTAAACTCCCGACCGAATAGGTATTGAAAGAATTTGTTCAGACCAAACACAATAGCTAACGCTTCTAAATCTAGAATACTGTATTTCTTTTCTGCACTAGACAAACTTCTTGATGCAAATTCGATCGGTCTCATTGAACCGTCCGCAAATGTGTGCAATAACACGGCTCCGAGGCCTGCGCTGCTCGCGTCTGTATATAACTTAAGAGGAAGGTTGGGAAAATAATGAGTGAGAATTCTATCAGAACCCATTAGATACTTTACTTTATCTACTGCGTCAATGCATGACTTCCCAAATTCAAACTTTGCATTCTTCTTTAAAAGATTATGCAAAGGTTCTAAAATTGATGACATGTTCGGTATGAAGTTCCGATAAAAATTTAAAAATCCCAAAAGACTCCTCAATTGATGCACGTCGGATGGGTACGGTGCATTCTTAATTGCTTCCAATTTATCTTTTTGAGGTTCAATGCCTCTTCCCGAAATAACGTATCCCAAAAATTCTATAGATTTAACAAAAAACTGACACTTCCCAGTATTGACACATAAACCACATTCTTTCAACCGCTCGCAGACTGCGCAAATATTATTATACAGATCAAGTTCATCGACCCCTGAAATAATAATATCGTCTAGGTAAAAGGCTACGCCTTTTAAACCTTGTAAACAACTTGATATTGTTCTTGCGAAGATGGCCGGAGCCGATTTAAACCCAAAAACCAACCTGTTATATTGGAACAGACCTAAGTGTGTGTTAATAGTTGTAAACTTTTTACAATGATCCGCTAATTCTAACTGTGAATATGCTTCTTTAAGGTCTAATTTTGCAAAAACTTTGCCCGAACTAACCTTATGTATGACCTCCTCAATCTTTGGCATCGGATATTTCTCTAAATTGGAAATCAAATTAAGACTCCTTTTATAATCTACACAAATTCTAATATCCCCATTTTTCTTGACCACCGGAACAATCGGTGAAGCGAACTCGCTACTTGTAACCGGGGAGATTATACCTTTTTCTACCTTCGATCTTAATTCGGATTCGATCTTCCCTTTAATAGAAAAAGGAACCGGCCTTGCATTGAAAAAAATTGGATCCGATTCCTGGTTTACTTTAAAATAAACTTTATATTTGTTAAATCTTCCCAACTTTTGCGAAAACACTTCCGGGTAATCTTGAATAAACTTTTCTCCATTCCTCATTTGCGGCGTCACTAAATTAATTGTCTCCTGAGAAGTTATCCCAAGATCGAAACATTCCATAAAATCTCTCCCCACAATTAATTCTGTTCCTTTTATTACTACAATAAAACTAATATTTTTGTTCCTACCCTTAAATTTCACATCAAAAATCGCCTTTCCTACGACTTTTAAACGATTATTTCCATAACCTGAAATAATCCGCTTGTCTTGTGACAAAATGATTGAACTAAAATGTCGTTTAAAAATACCCTCCGGCATCACACATAAAGATGAACCGGAATCAATCATTGCTGTAAACTTCTTGTTATTAATTTCAATTTCAGCAGTAATCGGACTAATTGACGCAACTAAAACTTTACTATCCCTGTGATTTTCAGAAATGGGATTTATAGGATTATTCTTGCAAAATTTCTGTAAATGCCCAACGCCCTTACATTTAAAACATTTCGCATTACGAAATTTACAATCAAACGATAGATGATCATTCCTTTTGCAAATAAAACACTGTTTTTTTAACATTACCCAAGGGTGATCTAAAATTCGTACCTGAATTTGATCCTAACCTATAAGCTGGTTTCGTGTTAAAACTACCCTTTGGGCTCGTCGATCGTTCCCTACGCTGATCTCGCTTGAACTCGTTTTTTTACCAGGTTTACTTCTGATTTAACTGTATTAGCACTATCCAAAGTTGACATACTAACTGCAAGTCCTTCTATTTCATTAAACGATAACGTTTGCCCTTCTACAAAAATTTTCTCTTTCGTGCGCCCCGGTAACAACCCGATTGCAAACATGTCTATAAGATTTTTTTCAAGCATCGTTTCAAGCAATTTGTTGTGCCTCGTTTCTTACTATCCAATAAATGGTTCCCAAAAAAATATAAATAAACATAATTACTTCGATTTCTATTTTGGTTACGGAACAGTCAAATAATATTTTGTGTTTTGATTTTGGAAACCTAGGGTCAGTTATATATGTACGTACGGGTGTAACAAAATAGCTTACGAAAAATTATGTTGTCCATATATGTACATATATTTTTATCAACATTACACGATTCTCGTGGCCACGAATCGTGAGTGTCATATAATTTTTATGATAGTTTGTACTGAATCAAACCATTTCAGGCTTTGATGTAATAAAACTTGATTCAATCTTAATAACTTCTAAAATACCATGTTATGATCTTCTTCCCTTGTCCTTTGTTTCGTTTATTAACGCTTCCGCAAGGCGCCTCCAAGTCGTGGATCATTTCTACGGCGTCCGTCCACTTCAGGAACAACGAAGTCAAGTTTTTCTGCAGAGTACAATGAAATAATTGAATCTCTCAAATATATAATAAAAAATAATTTTGAACATTCTCTTGTTATCTCTCTCAGTTCCCCCCAAAAACTTAAATCCAGTCCTCTTCTTCATCCCGATGATCACTTTGTATGTCTTATTCGATTACTGATAACCTCCATTCAGAGCTCTGGAAAAACTGTCACTCTGATTTGGATTCCTGGACATTTTGGCATAGTGGGTAACAATATTGCCGATTCCTTGGTAAATCAAGTAGCGTCTAACCCTACCGTTACTCTCGTAAACCATATTCCCCTGTCTGATATTTTTTCCATCATCAAATCCCTCAATGTTTGGACAGAGTATTGGAACATTGCTAGGTAATTCAAGGGTGTCCGCTAAGCCTCAATATATAGGACAATTCCATCAAAACCGTGGTTTAAAAAATTCCCTCATTTTTCCAAAAAAAAAAAAATTCCTTACTTATTCGAATGAGAATCGGACATTGCTCCGTTCCTTCTAACCTTTTTAAAATTCATATGCTTGACTCCCCAGATTGTACATTCTGTGGTCTAGATGTGGGAACTTTAGATCACATATTTTTTGGTTGTCCCTCTCTAAATAAATATCCTGTCTTCTATCAAGCGTTATTTAAAATTGCCTCCCCTCTGTTCAAGATCTCATCTCTTCCAAGTCTGAACTCTACTCCAATCATCCATTTAATTTTTAAATTTGCACATTTAAATAAAATTAATAACTAAATTCACCTTTCCTTTCTCTGTAATTTAAAATGATGACCTAGAACACCCTTAAAGGGTGAAAGCAAGAAATAATTGAAAAAAAAGTCAAGTTACATACGTGATCTGTTGGATTCACGATTTAATAACAAATATTCCCGGTTGACATTAAATGTCTTTGAATAGATTTTCTGTTTTTGAAAGTATCCCAAAATTAATTACTGTTTTGGAAACAGATGAAAGCGTACATACGATGTGCAATAAAAAAAAGATTTACAAAATTGAGGAATCATTTTGTAAATCTTTTTTAAAATTTTCTATTATATTCTAAAATTAATTCTTCTATTTTTTTTAAATTTTCTATTTCTTTTTCGATTAATTTTCTTGTAAATGTAAAAGTGCTACTTTATACAAAACTGAAATTTTCAATTTGGGAGGCGGGTACGGGTACGGCCTACCCGAGAATCATTTATTGGATAACCGACACCTCTGCCTAGGTCAACCCAAGTGGTTCACGACGTTTATTGACTTAACAGGGGTGCCAGGGGTCATGGGGTGAGGTTTGTCCGGGTCTTGGCGGCGGATGCGTCTGCCCACCTGAATGGCTGGTCGGAATGGTTGAGGGATTCCCTTTGTCACTCCTGGACACACAGACCCCGCGATTTCCCCTTTTCCTTTCCAATACTCTCTATCCTTCCTTTCCTAAAATGACCCTCCATACAGCATCCCCAAAGCTGACATTTCCTGAGGGAAATTATTTTCCTCGGGGCCTCCTGTATAAAGCTAATCTAAAAAATAAAAACCAAAACGTTTTGTAAAGGTTATGGTCACTTCACTATTTTTTGTTTAATTTTAATAAAAAATCATTAGCTCTGACAATCTTTGATGAATTTTTGGAATATGTTACAATTAGTTGCAAAAGCGTTTACGTTAAATAAAAATAACTAAAGTGAGGTTTCTACTTTCTAATACTGCTTAAATCGTATATCTCACATTAATAGCATAATCTCACAGTAATACCAAAATATGTTAACATATTGCCACCTCGGAACAATCTCAGCCTTGTAAAGTGGTTTATATAAAAAAAAAACATCTGTATCTATCTTTACTTAATTAAAAATTTAAAAATACATATTGACTAAAAATAGTGACGGACGTATGAAACCTTTCGTCGCACGGCGATGGGTCGAGAGAGTCCTGCTGAACAGGCTAAATGATCTTTCTCAAACAGTCTCAGAAAAACCTCACCCCACGAACACTGGCACCTCTGCTAAGTCAATAAACGTAGCGAACGACTTGGGTTGACCTGTGGCACTGACTACGACGTACCATACACCAAAAGGCACAAAAATACCCAAGGGGTTAACTTCCACTGTCACAAAACAGAACATAATTCAAAAGCCATGATGGATATCTTCCCAGCAATATCTAGAGAAAGCTACGAGAAGATGAAGCAATCGCAGATTTATGCAAAAAATGTAAATATATTCGCAGTTATAACATAACCTACAAAGAACACGTAGAAAATCATACAAATTTTCAAAAAAATTCTTTGGAAGTTTATTATGTTTAGAAAAATATGAGCTTTATATTACAACAAATCAAAACTGAGAAATTCATAGATAATATGCTTTACACTACGAACATTAAATTATTGTCGATTTTTAGTTGTCTATTTGACAATTACAATTCTTAAGGCACTTTAAAAGCTCTTCGGTAATTTTTTTATTATTTTTATCAATATGGAAGTGCAAATGGAGGTTTTTCTGACAATGGTGGGCGTCTTTATTGTGGTCACCGCAGCAACAAGAGCAATCGTTTCCTCCTGGCGTTGTCGATAAAATCGTTGTTGCCGTTGTTGTTATCGTGGTAGGAGAAGAATCTGTAGTATCTGTAGTGTAATTTAAACAAGTTGTATCAACACCGATTTTTATTGTTGTCGAATCAGTTGCTGTGGTCTCAGTAATTTTGCTTTCTGTTGATGAATCAATTGGAGTTGTCTCAGTAGTTGTACTTTCTGTTGACGAATCAATTGGAGTTGTCTCAGTAGTTGTACTTTCTGTCGATAAATCAATCGGAATTGTTTCAGTAGGTGTACTTTCTGTTGACGAATTAATTAGTGTTGTTTCAGTAGTTGTACTTTCTGTTGACGAATCAACTGGAGTAGTCTCAGTAGTTGTACTTTCGGTTGACAAATCAATTGGAGTTGTCTCAGTAGTTGTACTTTCGGTTGACGAATCAATTGGAGTTGTCTCAGTAGTTGTACTTTCTGTTGACGAATCGATTGGAGTTGTCTCGGTAGTTGTACTTTCAGTTGACGAATCGTTTGGAGTTGTCTCGGTAGATGTACTTTCTGTTGACGAACAAATTGAGGTTGTCTCAGTACTTGTACTTTCTGTTGGCGAACAGCTAGGTTCGCTATAAATAATTGGTGTTGTATCAGTAATTGTACTCTCTGTTTTCGACGGCGTGTGTGAACATGTAAGATCAAGACTAATTGTCGGCGTTGTGGCGGTGGTTGTAATTTCTATTGGCGTTTTTGCAGTTGATGTACTTTCTGTTGACGAACAAATCGGGGTTGTCTCTGTAGTTGTAGTTTCGGTTGGCGAACAGCTAGGATCGCTATAAATAATTGGTGTCGTTTCTGTAGTTGTACTTTCCGTTGGTGAACAAATTGGGGTTGTCTCAGTGGTTGTACTTTCGGTTGGCGAACAACTGGGATCGCTAATAATAATCGGTGTTGTTTCAGTAGTACTTTCTGTTGACGAACTAGTTGGGGTTGTCTCAGTGGTTGTACTTTCGGTTGGCGAACAGCTAGGATCGGTGTGAATAATCGGTGTCGTTTCAGTAGATGTACTTTCTGTTGACAAACAAGTTGGGGTTGTCTCAGTGGTTGTACTTTCCGTTGGCGAACAAATTGGGGTTGTCTCAGTGGTTGTACTTTCGGTTGGCGAACAACTGGGATCGCTAATAATAATCGGTGTTGTTTCAGTAGTACTTTCTGTTGACGAACTAGTTGGGGTTGTCTCAGTGGTTGTACTTTCGGTTGGCGAACAGCTAGGATCGCTATAAATAATCGGTGTCGTTTCAGTAGTACTTTCTGTTGACGAACTAGTTGGGGTTGTCTCAGTGGTTGTACTTTCGGTTGGCGAACAGCTAGGATCGCTATAAATAATCGGTGTCGTTTCAGTAGATGTACTTTCTGTTGACGAACAAGTTGGGGTTGTCTCAGTACTTGTACTTTCTGTTGGCGAACAGCTAGGATCGCTATAAATAATCGGTGTCGTTTCAGTAGTACTTTCTGTTGACGAACTAGTTGGGGTTGTTTCAATGGTTGTACTTTCGGTTGACGAACAAATTGGGGTTGTCTCTGTAGTTGTACTTTCCGTTGGCGAACAAATTGGGGTTGTCTCAGTGGTTGTACTTTCGGTTGGCGAACAACTGGGATCGCTAATAATAATCGGTGTTGTTTCAGTAGTACTTTCTGTTGACGAACTAGTTGGGGTTGTCTCAGTGGTTGTACTTTCGGTTGGCGAACAGCTAGGATCGCTATAAATAATCGGTGTCGTTTCAGTAGTACTTTCTGTTGACGAACTAGTTGGGGTTGTCTCAGTGGTTGTACTTTCGGTTGGCGAACAGCTAGGATCGCTATAAATAATCGGTGTCGTTTCAGTAGATGTACTTTCTGTTGACGAACAAGTTGGGGTTGTCTCAGTGGTTGTACTTTCGGTTGGCGAACAACTGGGATCGCTAATAATAATCGGTGTTGTTTCAGTTGTACTTTCTGTTGACGAACATGTTGGGGTTGTCTCAGTGGTTGTACTTTCCGTTGATGAACAAGTGGGATCGCTAATAATAATCGGTGTTGTTTCAGTAGATGTACTTTCTGTTGACGAACAAGTTGGGGAGGTCTCTGTAGTTGTACTTTCGGTTGGCGAACAACTGGGATCGCTAATAATAATCGACGTTGTTTCAGTAGTTGAACTTTCTGATGTCAATGGTGTTTCTGTGCAAGGCTCGGTAGGATCTATAATAATTATAGGAGTTGTTTCAAAAGTTGAACTTTCTGTTGTCGATGATGTTTCTGTACAAGGATGCGTAGGATCAATAATAATTATTTGAGTTGTTTCAGTAGTTGAACTTTCAATTGTAGGTGATGTTTGTGTACAAGTCTTGGTAGGACCTGTAATAATTATCGGAGTTGTTTCAGAAGTTGAACTTTCTGTTGTAGATGATGTTTGGGTGCAAGTGTGGGTAGGATCAACAAAAATTATTGGAGTTGTTTCAGTAGTTGAACTTTCAATTGTAGGTGATGTTTGTGTACAAGTCTTGGTAGGACCTGTAATAATTATCGGAGTTGTTTCAGAAGTTGAACTTTCTGTTGTAGATGGTGTTTGTGTGCAAGTGTGGGTATGATCAACAAAAATTATTGGAGTTGTTTCAGTAGTTGAACTTTCAATTGTAGGTGATGTTTGTGTACAAGTCTTGGTGGGACCTGTAATAATTATCGGAGTTGTTTCAGAAGTTGAACTTTCTGTTGTAGATGGTGTTTGTGTGCAAGTGTGGGTAGGATCAACAAAAATTATTGGAGTTGTTTCAGTAGTTGAACTTTCAATTGTAGGTGATGTTTGTGTACAAGTCTTGGTAGGACCTGTAATAATTATCGGAGTTGTTTCAGAAGTTGAACTTTCTGTTGTAGATGATGTTTGTGTGCAAGTGTGGGTAGGATCTACAAAAATTATTGGAGTTGTCGAAGGCGTGGTTGTTGTTGGTATTTCAGTTCCGATAGGCGGGGATGGAGTTATCGACGGTAGAGTAGTTCCAGTTTTAGTAGGGGTTGCAGTTGTACTTTCTGTTATCGAGGGCGTGGTTGTTGTTGGTATTTCAGTTCCGATAGGCGGTGATGGAGTTACCGATGGTAGAGTAGTTCCAGTGTATGGGATTGCAGTTGTACTTTCTGTCGTTGGAACAGGTGGAGGGGTTGTTGTACGCGTTGATCGCGTGCGACGAGTACGAGTTGGATGCGTAGGACGCGTGCGACGAGTACGAGTCGGACGCGTTGGGCGCGTGCGATGAGTACGAGTTGGACGTGTTGGACGAGTGCTGCGCGTAGTCTTAGTTGTAACCGGTGATGGTGTAGGTGCTGTCGTTGTTGATGTGGCTGTTACTGGGGGAGCTTCTGTCGTAGTTGACGTTGTAATCGTTGCAGGTAATGATGGTCCAGTTGGTACAACTGTTGGTCCAAGGGAAGAAAGATATATCTCTGTAGGTGGTGATGATGGATCGGTTGGCGGTCCTGGTGGGTCCGTTGGTGGTCCTGGTGGTTCCGTTGATGGTCCTGGTGGTTCCGTTGGCGGTCCTGGTGGTTCTGTTGGTGGTCCTGGTGGCTCTGTTGGCGGTGTTGGTAGTTCTGTCGGTGTTGATAATGGTTCCGTATCTGGTGTAGGTGGTTCTGACGGTGGCGATAGTGTCGGCAGATCACCTTCTATCGGCTCTTCTGTTGGTGAAAACAGTTAAATAGTTAATGTATCAGGTACTGCAGTTTTATCAGACAACGATGATTTCAACTTTTGACCAACAGCAATATTATTATAAATGTAATGAGTAATGTATTATTATCAAAAGAACTAATTTCGGTTGCGTGTCTGTAACACGGGTTTAATGAACTCCAGAACTTTTGATTTGAATTTAAGTGCCATCATTTTTAAAGTCGGAACTGATTTTTGGATAATTCAGGCAAACTGTGATTTTCACGGTTCTTTTTTTTCACATTATCTCCACGCAGGAGGTCCTAAAGAAAATACTTCCGCTCAAGGCCAATGTCATCTTTGGGGCTGCCGTGTGGAGGATCTTTTGAGGAAAGGAAGGAGATGAAAAATATATGAGGGGTGGGTAGGAATCTGGCGGTTGTTGACTCTAGGAGTGACGGACCAGTCCATCCCTCCCACAGCATTGTAAGCCTGTATTCCGATAGAGTCCTGCTGGACAGGTAAAAAGGCTCGCTCAACAAGTCTCTCTTGATTAGGCTTGCCATGCAGCTGGTGGGCAGACGCACCCACCGCCAAGACTTGGACGTACCTCACCCATGAACCCAGTACCCCTGCTAAGTAACCAAACGAAGGGGTTGCCAGAGGCAGAGGTGTTGGTTATCCAATAAATGGTTCGTACCCGTCTCCCAAATTGAATTGGTTCAGCGCTAGTATTAGAATATTTTGCATGAAGAAAATATAATAATTCTGAACAATACGGATGACTCCGCTGACAACTCCGTTGTAACCTTTCGTTTTGAGTAAGATTAAGAAAAGGACCCTCAGTTGGTTTGGGCATGTAGAGTGAATGAACAAAGAAAGTAGTGTAAGAAGAATGTATGGCCCAAAGAAGACATGGCACGATCAAGTGAATCAGAGACTTGAGTCGGGCCATGTCAAAGGTCAGAATAATAGAAGAGTGTTTATGAGACGATGTATGAATGTGAATGAGGCAAAGAGTGTGTGCCAAGACCAAGTTGTTTGGCGGTCCTTCCTTTCTGCCTATCCCTGCGGTGAAACAGCGTGATGGCAAGTTAATTAGTTAGTTAGCCGTTGTTATGAAAGTTATACCACAGCTGACAGGGATGTGCTTACGTATGCACCTATGTTACTAGAAATCAGTTTAGACACAAATACATACCTGATCCAACATACTTTAATAGTTTTATAATAATTTCTTGTTATTGATTGTACGATGGTGAAATCAATATGGCAAAAACATCTCGGTCATCTTAACTGTATATTAACTGTGTATTACTAGTGTACATATATACACACTGATTCCAGATAGTTCGCCGGCAGGACTTACGTCTTTTTCGCCGCGCGCCGTAATTTTAAAATTATTTAAATAATTTACTAGTTTACAAGTTTATCCTAATGGATATTAACGAGGACACGAGTACGCTTCGTTTGCTAACGATGGCCATCGAAGTTATAGTCATGGTTAAAGTGGACAATTTAACTAGGGAATTGAATATTGTTAAAAATATTCTAAAAACGTCACCAGTAATAGTAGTAGTGAAAATTATTATGGCTTTAAAAAAATATGTTCATATAGATTACAGCACGAAAGTTAAAAAGAATGGTCATTGAGATCTTAAGTTGATCTAAAGTCCCCATTTTTAGTGAACATGTAATATGAATGTGTAATAAACTGATTTTTCATAGTGTGAGAGGAAACAGAGACCGTTTGTTTCAATTTAAAAATTAAAATTCTAGATCAGGCAGCCATCAATAAAACTCCTTATTTATTTAGATAGTGATATTTAGAAAACGCGTGTTTTATTTTATTTTGTGTAGCTCAGGCACAAATATTTAAATTTTGTACGATAATTTAATAAATAATTTAATTTTCCACATTGTACAATAAATTTAGGATAATTACCATCAGAGGAGATGCAGATATTTTACACTTAACCCATAATACAACAACAGTCTTACCCTTCAAAATAAAATAGAAAAAAACAAAAATAAATTCATGTTCAAAATTAAAAAATGGATTAAACAACAAAAAAGACAATATTACCAAAATGTCATAAAATAATAATAATAAAACACATACACGTAACACACAAAACCAATATAAAACATATCATAAAATAATTCATTTTACTTTAATCATAAATTTTTATATTTTTGATTGTAGCTACAACTTTGTGGTTATCCGTTATAGAAAAATGACACAATTCAACTTTGTATAAACCACTTATATAATGCGTAAATCCGACCGATTTCGGAACAAACGTTCCTTCTTCAGGGAAAGCTAATACTAATTTGACAGCTAATACTATTATGGTAGGGGTGGAGCCGTTTTTTAAGGGATTTTTTAATTTCCAAGGCTTCTAAGTTATCTATATGTTTTCCTTTATGATTAATATGAAGAATATTTTTCCCTGTATTTTTTTCAAAACTATGGTTATTTTCAATGATATGGTTAGCGAACTCTTTGTCGAGGAACTGACACGAAGATAGATTTTTAACTTTGTCATAAAACTTATAATTTGTCGTTGGTGAATTATCAGAACAGTTTATTTTAATATTATACAGATTCTGCAACTTTTTATTCAAAATCTCACGTTTATTGTGTGCGTTTATTGGGGCATACATCCGCACTTTGTCATCCAGCAAATCCCACTCTATTGGGTGGAGCTCACTCACCAATTCCAGATGAAGAGACATTAATTTTAGTTTAATTTGATTTCTAAATATATAAGCATTTTTAAGATCTTCTTTAAGCCTTATTTTGAAATGGGAGTCCCCACCAGCCATCTTATTGCTGATATATTTATGAATGATTTGGAAACAACTGTTTTTAATTCAAAATCACCCCTTTTAAGCAATGTTTTACTATGGAAGAGATATGTGGATGACATCTTCGTCATTTGGACAGGATCCGAAAGTCAACACAACAACTTTCTTAACCTTTTAAATTACTTTCATAATCAAATAAAATTTACGATAGAAATAGGCAATGAAAAATTAAACTTTTTGGATTTAACTTTATCTATTATAAAAATTTATTTTAGTATATATCGCAAGCCAACATACACTGACATAGTAATTCATAAGACCTCCAACACCCTGTCTCACAAAAACACTCCACCTTCCATTCCATGATACACCGCTTAATAAATGTCCCAATGTCTAATAATAATTTCCTTTCTGAACTTTCTATAATAAACAGAATTGCAATAAATAACGGATATGAACCAAAATTAATTGATAACATCCTAAATAAAAAACTTAGCAAAATTTCAAAAAATATATATCTATACAATTCTAATAATATTAATGATAAAGAATGGCGTAAAATTTTGAATATTAATAATTTTTCAGTTCAATGTTGCAAAATCTCCCTTCTAATATTAAACCAGCTTTTTATACAAGAAATAATATCGGTAATTTTTTGAGAAATACTTAATAAATTAACTGACTAATTCCGGAATATATAAACTCAAATGCAATGATTGTCCCTCATTTTATATTGGAAAAACAACTCGTAATTTTGAAATCAGAATCAAAGAACATTTAAGGTGTCATAATAATAATAATTTTTCTGAGTTCGCTAACCATATCATTGAAAATAACCATAGTTTTGAAAAAAAATACCGGGAAAAATATTCTTCATATTAATCATAAAGGAAAACGTTTAGATAACTTAGAAGCCTTGGAAATTAAAAAATCCCTTAAAAATAATGTATCCCTTAAAAATATCAATAAACAAAAAATAAGGATCTTGGATTTGTTCCCCTACCCACCCAGTCTACATTAATACCTACCCACCCAATCTACATTAATAACAAGCAACGGCTCCACCCCTACCATAATAAAACATCGTTCGAAACTGTCAAATTAGTATTAGCTCGGCTGTGGAATGATTTGCCGGCCTCTGTGTTTCCTCCTTCCTACAACATGGGTCTCTTCAAGACCAATGTTCATTCCTTCCTCTCCTCAAAAAGACTCTCCACACAGCATCCCAGATGACATAGGCCCTGAGGGAAATTATTTTCCTCAGGGCCTCCTGTGTGGAGTTAATGTAAAAAAAAAAAAAAAAAAGCTTTCCCTGAAGAAGGAACGTTTGTTCCGAAACCGGTCGGATTTACGCATTATATAAGTGGTTTATGGAAAGTTGAATTGTTTCATTTTTCTATAAATTTTTATTTTTAGTTTAATTTGAGCTTACTTTTTTTATGCAGCATTATTTTTATATTATTTTGATTGTATTATGTGTAAATTTTTGTTTTGTAAAATGGAGGCCTCAGCACAGGTGAACTATCCAGTGAGGCCGACATTGCTGAATTAATAAATAAATGTTTATTCCAGTATGTGGGGAGGAGAGTGCAATCCCACACATTCCATAAGGGTATAATATACACATACATACACAAAGTATATGAAAAGAAAAAAAAAGAAGAAGTGGATATGAATGTACACGAAACAAAAAAAAGATAATAAGCTAACAGTAGCAAAAGGAAAACAAAAGAAATAATAGTATTAAGCTTTCAGGATTCTGTGAGCACGTAAGGAGCCAGTATTTTTCTCCAGTGTACAGGATGATGGACTGAGGCGGGCTTCCATGACGAGGATGTTTCCAGAGCTGGTTATCCTTTCCCTAATTCCTACCACCCTGGATCTAATAAGGGCTGCAAAGCCAGGAACTCGCCCCTCCGTGAACATCCGGGAAGCGCTGCAATATCTGGGGAGACCAAACATTATGCGGAAGGCGTTGTTATACTGAACCCGAAGTCTTTCTATACTACTTTTCTTGTAGTTTGCCCAGAGTTCACACGTATACAGTGTTGCGCAAAAGGAAAGGAAGAGCGTCCTTTTTACAGCAGTACTGCAAAGGCGGAATCTTCTACTGAGCATGTTTGCTTTTACACTGAGAGCTCTTCTTTGCCTATCGATGTCATCATCATCCATCAGATTAGTGGTGATTATGTGTCCAAGGTATTTAGTTCCTTCAGTCACCTGCGGGTTCACACCATTCAGGGTAGCTGGAGGAATATTTTTTGGTCCTTGTCCATGTCTTACGACCAGTAGAGCCATTTTAGGGGGGTTGTACAGCATGTTTGTTTCTTCAGCAAACTCTTCGCAGATCTTTAGAAGAATACGTAGGCCCCTTATGGATGGTGCCATCAATACCATGTCGTCCGCATAACTAATGTTGTTCAGACACTGTCCTCCAATTTGGCAGCCTACCCCTGCATTGTTTAGCCTGTCGGTGAGTTCGTCCATGTACAGGTTGAACAATATCGGGGACATGCATCCTCCCTGTCTGACGCCACTCTTCAGGAGGAAAGGTTCGGAGAGTCCATCTTTCCACCTTACTAAGTTTTCCTGCTGTCTATGCCACGAGTCGAGGATATGTATCACCGCCGGTGATATGCCTCTTTCCCTGAGTTTATCCCATAGTAGAGGATGAGACACCCTGTCGAAGGCCTTGCTCAGATCTAGAAAACATGCATAAGTGGTGGTCTTTTAATTCCTGTAGTATTCCAGGGTTCTTTTCACAGTTAATATAGCAGTATCGGTAGACATTTGCTTTTTGAAGTCCATTTGGTTGTCATTAGTTTCCAAGCTGGGCCCGATCTGGTTTAGTAGTAGACGTTCGAATAATCGTGCGATGGTGGTGGCAATTGAAATCGGTCTATAGCTACCCTGGGAGGTAGAGTCCAACGATTTAGATTTGAGAATGGGAGTTATTATTGGTCTTGTCATGTCAGTTGTATTGTATTTGAAATGGATATTATATCAAATAATAAATAAATATATTGGAAGAACGAACAATCCATTATTTTGTTTTAACGTCATCGCCTTTACAATATTTTGGATTATTACTAACATAATAACTAATATTGGTATATTACTAATATAATAATAAAGGCATATTACTAATATAATAAAATAGGTTTATTACTAATATAGACCGGTCAGTGGTTGAGTGGGCATCGCCACCCAGGCGTTCCGTGTTCAAGTCCTCTATCACGACTCAAGCAACATTTTCCTACTTGTGCTTACTGAGGTGGTAGTAGGAGATTTTCAAATATTGTCGGGTTATCCAGGAATAGTAACCCAGTAATGTTTGTCTTTCTTTTAAGATAAATAAATAACAACTTTTTTCACAAAATGATTTGTCTCTCTCTGAACAAATATAAGTGTGGTATTTTCTATAAGACCACATCAATATTTTTTCTCCCTTCAACATTCAATCTCTTTCTGGTCTGAACTTTGCCTCTCCTTTCTCCATCCATTAAAATGTTAATTAAACGTCAAAGCGAGAAACATTTTGTTAAAATGAGGTGTTTGCTTACCAGCACAGTGCCCATTTTCAGCAGAGAAAATTGAAACCAGTAATAAAGCAATTACTGCGTGGACGACCGATCTTAACCTGGCCATTGTTAGTTCAATAATAATTAAAAACTAAGGATTGAAAAATAACTTAAATACATAACGTGCAAACTTTCTTCATGTGCACTGTCGTTACGCGTCAATAAAAAAATAGACATTAACGACTTACATATTCAATAAAATTGTATCACGACAATGCATAAATGTTATATCTTCTTTTTTTCAAATAAACCTAATTAATATTTTCTGAAGGGTACACGACAAAAACAGGTTGAACGGATTTTTTTTATTTTTCGGGATTTAAATGCCAATTTGTTCAAAAGAAAAAGTGCTCAATAAAACCAGCAAAATTGATTACTTTCCTATAATTAATTAAGAGAAGAAAGTGTTAACATGCAAACATCAACTCATTGTTTATAAAACTGGACAAAAATGGGATCATTGCATCATAAACGCCGGTGAACCATTTATTGGATAATAAACACCTCTGCCATCGGTAATGCCATTCGCTATCTTTGGAGACTTAGCACGATTGCCCGGGTTCATGTGGTGAGGTTTGTCCAGGTCTTGGTGGTAAGACTAAGTCCTCCATCATGACACAAGCGACATTTTCCGCATTTGAGATTTTCAAATATTGTTGGGTTATTCGTAACCCGGGAATAATTGTCTTTCTTTTAAAAACAAAGAAAAATAAGATTAAATATATTTTAACAATTATTATAATAATAATAAATAATAAATTTGGACAACTTGTATAGCGCTGTTTTTGCGAAAAATCGCCTCAAGAGCGCTGTACAAATTAGCATGGATTTTACATTAGAATTTACTTAACTTAGGAGGCTAGATAACAACTCATCTTGCAGCTATCAAGCGCATGGATTATTGGAATTCTTGCCCCCCAATAGATTAAATAAAATATTTTTTTATATGTACGTTTTTCAAGATTATCGGAATATACATAATTACTCTCTCGCTTCAACATTTGAACCTAGAAATAAGAATTAGCTACCGACCGCTCTTGTTTGATAAACAAATAATAATGCCTCCTGCGGACACAATCGTTTTGCAGTCTTACTAGAGGTAATGCAAAAGCATTGTACTCTTATGTATTTAGTAATCTACTTAACAACGTTAGTCTAACTTAATCTAACTTAATCTAACTTAATCTAACTTAATCTACTTAATCTACTTATCTACTTAATTATATTATTTATATTTTTCTTTCTTTGTGTTTGATAAAATAATCTTCCAAATAAAAAGATAGAAAGTAAAGATAATGCTAAAATGACATGATGGTAATAATTTTTATCACTTTTTCACATACTGTTCCACTGAATTTCAGGGTTTCATGTTATATTTATTACGGCATTTGGATACGACAGACGTCAAGTGCATTTGTCATACTAGTATTTGAATGGTTGAGTTCCAATATCCTCCCGAGTGAATTTTTGATGAAAATTAGGTGCGCCATTTTTTAAAATTTCTAACCAAGAAAGTGATGCTGTCGTTATTATTTAAAAAAACCTCCAAGTTTCTTTATAAACCATTTTTAAATATCGATCAAAATACTACGTAATTATGACAGCCAATCAGAAGTCAGCATTTCAACTAATTCAAAATGGTCACCAGTGTTTTTCAATACAAATTTTGGTCGTTTGGTTAATTTTTGTCGTGTTATTCTACTAATTTCTCAATAAAATCGTGTATAATTATCTAAATAACAGTGACGGATCACCATTCTGGTAATTCTAGCAATTCCCAGTCAACAGCAACGAGAATCACCGAAGATATACAAAAGGTTTCATCTTCCCTGGAGGGTTTTGAAAACACCTTTAATCCCAATGAGATCAAGATCCACCGTTTGGGAATCAAGAAACCTGACCAAACCAGGCCCATTAAGATCGAATTCAAAGATTCAACAACTTCCAAATCCATTCTGATGAACAGAACAAAGTTGAAGAACGGTGTAAAAGCAGCAAATGACCTCACTAGTCTCCAAAGAAACGAGCTTGCTCTTTTACGAAGTGAACTAGAATCGAGACTAAAAAACGGCGAAACCAACATAACTATCAAATATGTCAATTCAATACCAAAAATCGTTAAGGCTCAAACAAAAAACTATCAAAATCCAGCACACTGAACCTTAACTATCAAAATGTACGTGGACTGCGAACAAAACTAGATAACTTCAGAATTTGTATACCATCAGTGATATGTGAAGCCGTGGTACTGACTGAAACGTGGTTAGATCCGTCCAACAACTCTTCCGAACTAGGATTATCATCATATAATGTTTACAGGAATGACAGAAATCTTGCTACCAGTTCTAAATCAAGAGGAGGTGGTGTCCTCGTCGCAATTAAAAAGAAATTTACTTCAAGGAAATTAAACACAAAAAACAGTAACGTTGAACAATTGTTTATATTGGTGAAATGTAAAAGTGAGAAAATAATAATTAGTTCTGTATACATACCCCCCTCGGCCAACATTGTTGTCTTCAAAAACCATTATGAGGACGTAGAAATAATTAAAACAAAATATCCTGATGCCAAATTTATAGCCGTGGGTGATTACAATCTTCCAAATGTAAATTGGAATTTGCACGACCCCGAATTGTCGAATACTTGTAATACAACTATCTCGGAAAGTGAAAGAGTAATACTCGACATGTCAATATATTTAAACTTAACTCAACATAATCTTGTCAGAAATATTAACAATCGTGTTCTGGATCTCGTATTCTTCAATTCTCAATGTATTAAAGTGAGTAAGGCCATAGAAGTTGTCATAACCCCTGACGTCCATCATCCTCCACTAAATATTTGTATAACAAACTTTGGCGAAAAAACTCTGAAGTCTACGAGATCATGCTATAATTTCAAAAAGGCAGATTATTCGGGTATGTGTGACTCTCTTGCATTGGTTGACTGGTCTTTCTTAGATAGTGATGATTTAAATCATAATACTGAACAGTTCTACTTAATTCTCAGTAATAATATAAATCGCTTTGTCCCTTACACTCAATATAAGGAATCTAAATATCCAGTCTGGTTTAATAAAGATTTGATTAATTTAATTAGACGTAAAAAAACAGCTCACAAACTGTATAAGGATCACGGAACATCGAAGTTGTATATAGAATTCTCTAAAATTAGGAGTGATTGTAATAAACTATCAAGGGCGTGTTATAACGACTATATTAAACAGACAGAGAATGACATTTTTAATAATATAAAACGTTTTTGGCGATTCAGTAAAACATTAAGAAGTGGTGACTCTGATATACCAAATACTATGTATTTTGAAGACAGAAAGGCTGATGGCATCAAAAATATTGTCGATCTTTTTGCAGACTTCTTCAAGAACGTTTACGATAAAAGTCAACCCAATCAGTTCTCCTTACCTAACTATACTCCCAGTTTCAATATAAACCTGTCACATGTGCATATTGAACTAAACGAAATTATAAAACAAATTAAACTTCTAGATCCCAATAAAAATGCCGGTCCTGACAACATTCCAACATTACTCTTACAGAAGTGTGTCACCGTTCTCGCTTATCCCCTGTACACACTATTTAGTCATTCTTTGTCGAAAGGTATATTTCCTGATCTATGGAAACATAGTTATATAACACCTATCTTCAAAAAAGGGGATAAAAACGAAGTAACTAATTATAGACCTATATGCATACTGTCAACAATTCCAAAACTGTTTTAAAAACTGATTCTGGATAAAATAACTAGCTCATTTAAATAAAGTATATGTCCTGAACAGCATGGTTTTATAACCGGCAAATCAACACTAACTAACCACATTCTGTATCAAAATTTCATTTCCAATGCATTGGCGAAGAAGCTTCAAGTTGACTCAATCTACACAGACTTCAGCAAGGCGTTCGACAAGGTTTGTCACGCTATTCTTGTAGAAAAACTGTTTAAAGCTGGAGTTCGTGGAAATATGTTGCATTGGTTTATAAGCTATCTTTCAAACAGAAAACTTAGTGTAAAATTAAATGGGGAATCATCATATGTTTTTTTTGCATCCAGTGGTGTTCCGCAAGGTTCCCACATCGGACCTATATTATTTATCTTTTTTGTGAATGACATTTGCAATATATTTAAAGATATCGACGTACTTATGTTCGCAGATGATTTGAAACTTTATAAAGCAATTCGAAGCCTGGACGACTGTTATATTCTATCAGCAAACTTATCCAAATTAGTCGAGTGGTGTAGCGATAACAAGCTATACCTTAATGTTAATAAATGCATAACAATGAGATTTTTTAAAATAAAAAATCCAATTCTTTTTAATTATTCAATCAATAACTTCATTCTCGAATCTGTTTCCGAAATTAATGACTTAGGTGTTACTTTCGACACCAAACTTAGCTTCATACCACACATTGAGAATATCTCAAAGAAGGGTTTAAAAATGTTAGGTTTTGTACTAAGAGTGGCTAAAGATTTTACCAACATTAAAACATTAAAACTTCTGTACACATCACTAGTGAGGAGTCAGGTTGAATATAACTCAACTGTATGGTCTCCTCACTATGACGTGCATTCTCAAACAATAGAAAGAATACAAAAAAAATTCCTAAGCTTTTTAAATTATAAACTAAAAATACCAAAAGAACAATTGAACTGCACTTATCTATTGCAATCATCTAATCTATTAAAGTTGAGTGATAGAAGAAATATTTTTGATCTAGTTTTTTTATTTAAAATCTTACGTAATACAATTGACAGCCCTGAATTCTTGGCGCTCATAAATTTTAATGTGCCGGCGAGAAACACAAGGTCAGTACTACCATTTTACTGTGGTAATACTACGACCAGGGCACAATTCAATATACCACTACACAGAATCCAACACTTGGGCAATATGTATTCGCACATTAGATGTATGGAATATGTCACTGACACAATTTAAAAATGAAATAATGAAATCATTTATCCGTGATACAAGTACTCACTAAGGAATTCTTTGGTAAATTTAATAAACTACTCGTTCATCGACAAATTTGCTAAACTATCTCTACCTATCCTATTAATGTAATTAAATGTAATGTCTTAGTAAAATCATTGTAATATGTATTATAATATTATAAACCATCATAACCTGTAGTATTATTCAGTTATATTTTAAAAAAAATTTATTTAATTTTCACTATAATATTAAAATCCAAATTGGAGTTCTGAACCCCTGCAACTTGCAGAGGTACTGGAGGTACCATCGATGTAGCGGTTTGCCACTTTGCGAAACTAATACTTACGTTTTAGTAGACATGGTTAATGTTGCAATTTTGTAAACCTCTGATCACCTTACTTTAAAATTTTTGTTATTTGTATTTTTATATCATGTATGTATTTTTTTATCGTAACTTATCGTTATTATATCTTACTGTAATTTAAGTTTTTATTGCTTATATTTCTATTTAACTAATGTACTTTTTTTATTTCTATTGTAATTTTATTTATATTATTTCCTTATCATGTTAAAGATGTACTGCCTTTATTTATTTATGTAAAAGCCCTCTGGGCGTATAATAAAACAAATAAATAAATAAATAAATAAATAAATTCAAGAAAGCTAATGCAAAAACCAGAAACGATAAAGAATAATTTAAAATGAGTATAGAGGGTGTCCGGGGGTAAAGTGGATTAACTTTGGGAGGTTATTCTACATGATAGTACAAGTAAAAAATATAGATAACTTTTTTCGAAATTCCAACTTTTAAGGGTAGTTTTGGGATAAAAAGATTAAATTAATCCGGCGTGTGCGGCCAGACTTATTATTTTCCGCTGTTATGATACGGGCCAATCACAATCGAGTCAAGCGCCCGGCAGGCTCTCAGCAAGTAAGATCGTACCTCACACTAAGGATTCTTAGTAGGCACGTCTTTTTGTATGGGAAAAAAAAGTTGGAATTTCGGAAAAAGTCGTTAATCTTTTTTACTCCTACCATCATGTAGAATCACCTCCCGAAGTTAATGCAATTTACCCCCGGACACCCTGTATAAACACTTGGAAATTTTACCCACATTTCATTGAAATTTCCCATGGCTCCTCATTTTTGCATAAATATTTTTGATCACAATATATTGTTATAAAATTATATTTCCAATATTTTTTCTCAATGAATTGAAGGATGTCAACAATTTGTTAAAAAAATATGGTATCGATTAGAAACAGTTAGAGAATCCCAGTTTCTACAAAAATCGCAATTATCTCCAAATATCTTCCGAAAAATTACTAAATAAAAAACTTGTAATTTTAGTTTTTGTGAAGCCAGATAAAATTATAGGTACATATATTAGTCTAATAATAAAACGCCTTTTATGTTTTTTTAACGAAAAGCTCCGTTACCGTATGTACCGACTGATCAATATTTCTTATCTTAATTTTGGTTACATTTTAGGTAAATGTAAATGAGAAAAACTAATAAGTTTTTAATTTTAATTTTTATAATTTTAGTATTTTTTATAAGATTTAAACTTTTCACTCCCCTTCACTGGCCAAAAAGCATGGAAATACAAAAAATAGTGTATGTACCAAAAGTCTTCGCATTTAACTAGATTAGTTCCAAAATCCTCCATAATGAAAACTAAAACACGTTTTTTTAAATATAGATTAAACAATTAAATAGAAAATAACAATTGTATCAGGTTATTTACAAGATCGTAATAACGTTTAAAAAATAAAATAACTGGCATCATGAAAACTCACCAATCTACATGTTTTTCTTGATTTACTTAAAAGTAATAAAATCCATTAGGGAGGCTATTGGAACTCAACGATTCATTTATTGTATTCAAGAATTTTAATGATCGGTTTTGGATGGAATTTACCGAAACGCCCGCCCCTTTTATTCTAGAAATTTGTAAAAATCTTCGATATTAATTATAAATAAATATTGTACCTATTCTCTCCATTTTACATAATTATAATGCTCAACAAAGGCTAGTCCTAATGAGGTTAAACATTTGTACGTGTACATACCGTGGGAAGAAGAAACAATAAACGTTTTCCCTTTTCCTTCCACGAATATATTTTTGTAATTTTAGATTAACACCACAACATCAAGTGGTTCGCTACGTTTAGTGATGTAGCAGGGATGCCCGGTTTCATGAGAGAGGTTTGTCTCGGTATTGGTTGCGAATGCGTTTGCCCACGTATTGCGTGGCGGGCGGGATCGGGAGAGACTGGTTGAGAGAGACCTAATAAGTGAAGGGACGAGAGAGTCCGGCTGGAGAGGTCTAGGTTAGTCCTACCTCAACCAGTCTCTCTCTATCCGGCCCGCCACGCAATTGTAGCGACCCACTTGTCGTTGTGGTGTTAATCTAAAATTACAAAAATATATTCGTGGAATGGAAAATTGAAAATGTTTATTGTTCCTTCCCACGGCATTACTGTACAAGTTTCAAGTTTTGACCTAACTAGGACAAGCCTTAGTTAAGGATAATAATTTTATAAAATAATAAAAATAATGAAAAATAGTGTATTTAAAGAATAATATTAATTAACAATTAATACAGAAGGTTCTTCAAATTTCCAAACAAAAGGAACGCAGTATTCCATACAAATCCGACCAGTATAATACTTGAATATAATAATTATCATTTCTATTGTAGCAAACGCGCTTGACGCCTGTCGTAGCCGAATGCTGCAATAAACATAACATGAATCCCTAAAATCCCGAAGAAGTGAAAAAAAGTAATAAAAGTAAAATTAAAAGTTAAAAAGTAATTAAATAATAAAAGTAAGGCAGTAAGGAAGTAAAATATCACAATTAATATTAGATACATCTATTTTATTTCATCTTTTCTTTCTGCATTTTGCAATATAATTCTCTTTATCTTCCTATTATCTTTATTTTTGTTTTAATTTGGAAGATTATTCTACCAACCTCAAAGAAAGAATGTTAAAATTATATTTAATCTTAGTATTTATTTTCTATTTGTGAAGCATTTAGGTTACTTCTTTTATTCATTTTTTACTTTAGCTCCACACAGGAGGTCCTGAGGAAAATAATTCCCCTATGTTATGATATCTTTGGGGATGTTGTGTGGAAGGTCTTTTTTAGGAAAGGAGGGGAGGAAGTTTTGGAAAGGAAAAAGTTATCAGGGGTGGGTAGGAATCTGAGGGGCAATATGTCAGGTATAACAAACGAATGTTCCGCTGGAAACATAATTAGGTCTTTCAACCAATCTCTCCCGTTCCAGCCTGGCAGACGAATCCGCCGCCAAGATCCGGACAAACCTCACCGCGTGAACCCGTGCGTCCCTGCTAAGTCAACAAACGTAATAAACCACTACAAGGCGGCAGCAATAGGCTCCTCCCGACTTGTTAGGGCGCACAGTTTTCACTCAGCAAGCGGGTTCCTTACCATCCCTATCCCCATTCCCGACCAACCCATCGGACCATCCTCCTACATCTGTCTCACTTAGGTATTATTTGTCCTAGGGAGACAGGCATCAAAAACACTCATATAATCAAACTTTGTATAGATAAATAAATAAATACTGTAATTATTTTCCGATAACAAATTTCGCAAGCTATTTACAGCCGTTGTTCCCAACCCAACTTTTCGATCGATCAATCTGAGTCTCCGATCAGTTAAGTGGTTTGTTTAGTTCGCCTGTTGGTCGGAGAGTTGCGTTGGAAAGAGCGCATTTAGCATACATTTGAGGAGTGTTGAGACAAAATTCCAGCTCAACAGTTGATCACTAGGATTGCCGAAATTTTGGTTCAACCCTCTCAAAAGCAACTCTACGGCCAACAGGCGAATCGCGCGTTACTAAATAAATCACAACTGATCGAAGACTCAGATTGATCGATAGAAAAGTTGGAAACAACGGCCGTAAGGGTTGCTTTGATTTGTGGAAGAAAGTTTCCGGTAAATAGTTTCATACACGAGTACATATTTGTTTTGTTGAAGTGTCGATAATATTCTAATTAGTTAAAAAAATGGATGTACATAATTAAATAATTATAATTAAATAAATTAACGGTCGGGATTAATGCGAAACGTGCTGCACGAATTTTGAATATTCACGGTTTCATTACACATTTTTATTATCATTAATTTTTACTTAACTCGACTTACGACTTTGCGTCTATTTAAAATTTTGATTTTTAATTAAATGAAGACAATAGAAAAAAGACAATGAAATAGAAAAACCAGAAAAAAATATAAGCACCTCTGGGACTCGAACCCAGAATCCTGGCAGAGCCTGTTTCCATATTTTCGATTGAGTATCGTTAATATTGTCTTCATTTAATTAAACATTACAATTTGAGGTTTTACTCATAAAGTAAAAAATAAAAATAAATATTATTTTGAAGTTTATCTCAAGACAGTTACTAACCTAATATACGTATAATACTGCCGCTACGCGTGCAGCCACAGTGTCCTCATTGAGAGTCTCAAAGAGGATGCTGTATTTCTGCTGATGACGGAGGAATAACATTTTTTTTTAAAAAGGGAACACAGGTTCTCCTAGTGAAGAGTTTACAACACATAAATTCTTAGGTTTTTTAACCTCGGTTGTATTAAACTCTATCCCATATTCCTCTTTCTGTCCCCCTTACCTACACTTAACTTTAACACAATAAAACTCCATTTACAAGCAACATTAGCTTAAAAGACTTTTTTGACTTGACTTAATATATAGGGTGTCCAGGAGTAGTGCATTGACTTCGGGAGGTGATTCTGCATGATGGTAGGAGTGAAAAAGATTAACAACTTTTTCCGATGTTCCAACTTTTTTTCCTATTCAAAAGGCATACCTGCCAAAAATCTTTAGTGTGAGGTATAAACTTAGCCGATAAATTTGCTGTAAGTTTGGACGCAATTGTGGCAACGTTGTATGGTTGTGATAGGCCCTATCGTAACAGCGAAAAATAAAAATTCTGCTGCTGGCCGCACACGTCAGACTAATTTTATCTTTTTACTAAAAAACTGGAAAAAGTTATTTATCTTTTTACTTATAATATTATGTAGAATCACCTCCCGATGTTGACGCACGGACTTTCTTTATATTTATCTCCGTATTTTATGCATAAGCTGTTTGTTTCTTACGAATAAATAAATAAAATAAAGTAATTATGTATGTTTTAATAACTTTCTTTTTTGTAACAAATAGAGGCTTTACCCGTGATTGGTGACCAGATCTAGCCAGGTACCTCCCGCCTTCCTCTTCCCCATCTCCTTCCCTTCCCTACTTCCTTTAGCTTCACAAGATACCACAATTGGGAATGCCAAAGTCTTGCTGTGTCCAAACGGGTACAGTTAGAACTCTTGTGCGGAATCGTGTAAAAAAAAGTATAGTTAAATATCCTCACTGGGATCTTGAGGACTTTATTTACTTGAAAACAATTATTTAGAAGAATATTGTGAGTTACTCAAAGGATTATAATATTTACCGGTTTCAGACTGTATTTGGTGTCAGTATGTTTTCTATTTCTGATTTCCCAATGTTCTACATCCAGGTTTTTAATTGGATTTTAAAGGTTTAATGTTGATTTTTAAAAGAGAGTGGAATGTCGTTGTGGAGTTTAGTACTTGTATCATAGTATAAGAAGATTTTTTTCCAGTGATGAATTAGTAAGCACTCGTAGTTGCTTGTTGATGTTTGTTGTTTTTTTGAACCTGAGATTTAGTCTTCTATATATGTGTTGTTATTTCTAGTATACTCGATTTGTGAATGTAAAGGAGTGTTTAGACAATAATTCACAATATATATTATGTATAACGGAATACATATATATAATAATACATATCTGGCAAATGCACCAAATATAATTTTTTTAATTCTTTTCTGAATTTCTTTCTCTCCCACTTCAGCATTTAAAGTTGGTTTGCCTCCGTCAATCTCGGTTCATTTGTCTTCCAAGTCCGCACTTCCTACGGCCAGTGAAACTTAAAAAACCACCGCCCTTTTTGTGAGGAAGTAAAACTGTAAATAAGGTAGGGAAAGGAGAAGATCAAAGTATGGAATTGCCAAAGAAATTGTCCCTTGACAAAGTTAAAAGCACTTTCAGGCAACGCTAACTTCTCGATTCAGAACGCTGATCGCTGGTCTCTCATCAGGGTGACTGGAAGTAGCGAACAAAACTGTACGTGAGGAGATAATTTTTTTTGGTTCATTTTTTAAATATTTTTTTACATATTATCATAGATTTACTAAAAATAATATTATACTATGAATTAAAACGTCATCGACATCAGTACTGAAAATAAACCAACATCGAAAAAAAACTGCTTCCTTCCTCTGACGACCGCTAAAACTGTGAAGTCGGTATTGTAGGTACTTATGTCTTCCAAAACTTCAACAAACTACGCGAAGATATCAATAGATGCCACTTCAAGTCAAATATTTTCATTAACCCATTACCTCCATGAAATTTTTTTAAATTTTATAAACTTGAATCATCATTATAACCAGATAGTATAGACTTAAAGAAGAGCCCAAAATCAGTTTTAGAATTTTCCGCCCGCCCACCCTCTCACCAGAGCGTCTAGAAAATTGATGCCTAAACGCAACTCTTGGGAGGTAACCCCTCTAGTCAAAATTTATGTCAACTATGGGTTAAGTGCTGTCTACTGTGTGATTTATATTGATAATATAAAATAAATGATTGCCTTTGTTTATAATTCAATGAAAAAAAATATTAATGGAAAATACGCAAAATCATAAATAATTCAATATTAAAAAAAAAAACATTCAAGAATGAGGAAACTAACCAAATCGAAGCAAATTATTCTTTAAGTGATACTGTTCGAAGTAGTCAAAATGAAGGGCTCGGTTGCAGGCCCGGCACCGGTAGCCTGTGTTAGATTTTTTTTACACAGAGCATAACGAATATGAGATTTGCCACGACGTTGCAAATGAAATTTTTGCATTCGAGGCACACAATTCCCATCTTCTGCGTCATGGCCTTCCTTCACAGGAGGTTCTCCGAATTCGATATTGATCTGATTTGGAAAAGACAATAAAAGAGTACGGGTAAACTCCACATGGAATGCCTTCTGGGAAAGGTTTCTCTGTTGCCTAGTCATCTTCTGGTTTTCCATATCATGCTCGTACTTCCTCAAGAAGCATTGCAACTTCCATCCATTTACAAGAGACAAAAGCGCTGCTGAGGCAAGATACAAATAAAGGCCAGTACCACTTCTTGGACCGAACGTTGATCCGATAATTTTGTATACCATTATCATGGAGGTCCACCCACTCCCAAATTGTAATTTTGTATTAACGCCGGGCAATCGATTTTTTTGCATGCTTTCTCCAAATTGTTGCCTTTTTTGTCTTTCTTCGATATCTGCCAACGCTGCACTTGACGTACTGGCTCCATTCGATCATAGTTCGTGGCCACTGTTACTACACGGCTGTCCTACCAACGGCATACGAGGATTTGGTTTTCTACGTCTACCACCGCATCAAATTTATCTATAATTATAAAAGCGATGAGAGTTAAACTTTAGCTAGGTAAATGAACGCTATGCGCAAGGGAAATATAAAAGAAAATTATACCTTTAGGCAATTGCTTTCCTGTCTTCAACTTGCCTGAAGCTTCAAGGTTAAGAAGCTACATGTGCCAGTAGCGCGCATTCTCTTATCCTTCAGGACACTCATCAAATGGTGAGATGTGAAGAAATTGTTCATAAATAGCTCATGGCGTATGGGGAACTCTATATATTCTATCGTAGAAGTAGGGCGGATAATCCCTGATCTAATTAGGGGTCATATGTATCAGATGCTCCGGAATACGGCATTGCTTGGAACAGGTATCCTTAGACCACTTTTGTTTATAGTGAGGCTTCTTTTTGTACTGTAGTTTTGATTTTTTGGCTGGTGGTGCATTTGAAATAGATATTCTCAAGGTATTACGACTCACACAGGACGATGTCGAAGGCTGACTCCAGTGAAGGTCATTAGCGAATTCATCTGGTTCATGCTCGTCAAGGCATGACTCATCAATTTTCGAATTTCGATGTTGCGCTCGATTACAAATGTGCCGGCAATATCTCGAAAGTTATCCACCTCCGCATCTTCGTTATTTTTCATAAAATTATCGTCAATATGCTCTTCGTTCTTCTGTTTATCAACGTTCTCTGAATAGCGCGTTATTAACAACATTATTGTCATCACTTTCACATACGCTAAAAGAGCGCTCCAATTCTGCCACCATTTCATCTTGATTCAACGATTTCGTTTTATAACGACGAATTGTGTAGGTATAGGAGAAGTAGGTATTTTCGACATGATAAAAAATATACGAAAACCGTAGACAAACTATTGATTTCAATAAAAATCACTCATAAAAACTATACAAAACCATATTATTTGAAGGCAAGCTAACCAAAAACGTATGTAAACACTGTCACAGCTAACCTCCAAAGGTTGCGCGCAGGCATCACCTGATTTCAGTGACATCTAGCTGTCATCTTATGCATACAATACTATGTTGAAACATTGTTTCCGACCATTTAATCTTTTAATAACAATATGTGATTCACACATGTTTTATTTTTTTCCGATTTAAATTTTTTTTCTTTTTTTCAAAATGGGTCTATTTTCAGGGCTTTAGTAAAAAAATAATTAAAAATAGGATGATTAATAAAATTTATCAAATTATGTTAATTATTGAAAGCTAACATACCATTCTGTAAATGCTGCATAACAACTTGGTGGAATTTTGCTTTATTCTTAGTGAAAAAAAATCAAACTTTTCATCAATTTTTTTGATGCCTATAGACATCGTCATGGAGGTAATGGGTTAATTATGACGGCGTTTGAATAATATCCGCACATATCCGCCAATCGGCCATACTCTTCTGGACATTTTTTCGCTTCGCCAAACCGTTTCGGCCATACTCGTGGAGATGTAGAGACTCTTCGTGAAAGAGGTACAAATAAAATACGTGTTACGTTGAAAACTTCAAACCGGTGAACTATGTTGCAAATTCTGAAAACTCAACATTGTATTGTTATTGGCAGGGGCGGTCCTAGCTAAATTATTAGGTGGTGCGAAATCTCTTAGTGGCGCCCCTTCCCTCCTAACCGAAAATAGAGCTCTTTCTATGCAGTTATGCAACTTTAATTGAAGTAACTAGTAGGATGGATGAGAAATAATAACAGAAAAAAAACATATGTTTGATTATATTTATTTAATTAAATTTGCGAAATCAACACGCTAGAACACAACTTTTCTTGCTTTTGGGCTTGCGAATTTTTTTATTAAATCAGAATAATTTAACCCTTGGGCAATATCATTCTCAATTGATAAAATTGCAAGAACTGATAGTCTTTCTTGACACATAGCCGAACGTAAGTACGTTTTAATTAGTTTTAATTTACTAAAGCTTCGTTCTCCTTTGGCGTCAGTACAGGGATGGTCAGCAAAATCAGAAGCGCTGTCCACACATTCGGGAAAATATCATGCCAATCATTTTTTTTATAAGTTGAAGAACTTTTAGTGGCTCTGCTGAGTCAAGATTTTTTAGTAATGAGTTTAGGCTCAAAAGTTCTTCAACCAATTTGCGACTAGAGACATCACATTTTTCCCCCCATCGCATCGGTTGAAATGATTTTAAATCTGCACAGGCTTTTTCTAATGAAGACTTATCAGTTTAATGTAGCCAAATTTCAGTTGCAGTATCCTAAAGTAGTCCAAACGCCAAAATATCAACATGAATTAATAAAATGTTATTTTTACCAATTTATTTATAATGTTTTGATAAATAGGCCTAAGGAACCGTAATGTATCTTAAAATATAGTAAAGTAATAGTATTTTAAAAATAAAATTGAAAAATATATAAACAACGATCAAGACGATTCCGATTCATCTTTTGCTAGCAAAATAATAAGGCATCAAAAAGACTTTCGCCGTCGTCAGTAGTATTAGATATAGTTGCTGTGCTAGTGCTGGCGCAAGATCCACCGGAGACTACATTTTTCTACCAGCGTGTAAACTAACCATGTGATTGCTAGGTTGAAAGTTGTTGGAACACATATGGGTACGAATTCTAAGAATGGCGATCAGCATGGGTAGTTGCATGCGATTCCTTAATTTTGTTTTGATTGTCCCCATTGCACTGAAAATTTTTTCAACGACAGCATTATTATATTTTTTTCTTAATTATTTGCGATTCGGTTGATTTAAATAAATTGTCTCTGAGGTAGCCTAATAGGCGACCAGTCGCCTTTTCGTTTTTTCGTCGCCGATTCTCGTTTTGAGTAGCCTAAATGGCGAAAAATCGCCTACGTTGGCAACACTGCTTGCTCTCCGCACCGACCACACGATTCAAGCGCACGATCGATAGATAGTCGATCAGTGGTCGGGTTTTTTCGGCACCCCCCTTATGACGGCGCCTTGTGCGGTCGCACCGCTCGCACCGCCCTAGGGTCGCTCTTGGTTATTGGACAACTACAGAATCATTTTCAATTCAATTGATGCGCAAGTGGCAACTGAGATGCGCTGGCGACTAGCACACGCCCGCAACTTGCCAGAGAAAAAAAGGCTTATTTTTAAATGCCCGGGGTCTAAAAAGTTGCGTTTGATCTGTAGCTACTCGAAAACGTAAAAATAAATGAAATTGGTGCTCACTATTAGCTTGCTAAAATGGCCTTATGTTTAAAAAATAAAATAGATTTCGTGTTTCGGGAAAAAAAAACAAAGGGTTCATATTTTATATTTTGTAGCAAACTTATTTTGTATTCAATAACTGCAGTACAAAGAATGCAAAAAACATATGTGATGTGTTTGTTAAAAATACAAAAAGGGAAAATAACACTTTTTATGGATAAAATCATTCGCTGTTTTTAATAATAAACAAGTGTAGCGGCCACTCTACCGCTGCGCCACTGACCTCCACGGAATACGCTAGAAAATACGGCATACCTACCGCTGCAAGGCCACCTAGGAATAATCCGCCACCTACGCGAAAGAGCTAGAACGTCTGGCTGTACCAAACAAGTGCACGCAGAAAGTTCGAGCAATATCTCGGCTTTGCGTGAGTTCACCCGGCATTACCTACCGTTCTCGAAACTACTTGCCGACCGGCAGAGTATATAAGCCAGCGCTCGCTCGCTCAGTCTGAGTCTCAAGTCAGTCCCTCCATTCATCCGGTCGAGTAACACACACCGAGCAGTGCCGCGACTAAGTGCAGTGTAGTAACTCTCTACCCGCCTGCGCGGGGTACGGGCCTCGCGCAGTCAGCAGTGAACACCACATATCCAGTGTGACATCGGGAACATTTCCAGCACCTTCGAGGAACTTCTCCAACTACCATCTCAACATGAGATGTCCGGCAACGCGCCAGCATCCTTATCGCCTCTCAAGGTTCCTTCCTGCGTCACGTGTGTGCTCCGACCCACTGGACACACAGCCGCCAATACCTCGTCAACGCGACGACGGTCGACCTCCTGGATCAAGGTCATTCTACATCGCCATGGTGTAGTGCAACACGCCGGCTCCCTGAAGACCTGTGATCTTCACCGCCGTAGTCTCCTGACCTTCCTTCACTCATCACCACTGTCACTCCGCTCCGCATCGACCTTCGCTACGTAGCGCATCAATAAAAGACTGACTCATACATCGACTGACGCCTTTCATTTCTAACGCTCCCGTATCTACTGATACGGACCGCTCCCTCACAAGCATTAAAAGGATACCTTTACCAATCCAGCCATCGGGAAAGCGTGCATGCCAAGATTAAAAAAAATGATGGCACCGAAACCCTTTGTTAAACGTGTAATTCTGTCACTGAACGTTAGCTGGTGAATGTAAGTTTTGTTTTGGAGGTCGGCCGCGGGAGCGCCAAAGACTGTCGTTCAGTATCGTTGGTAGAGGAGCCCCCATTGCCGAGTCTCCAAGAAGTCCTGATCTTACCTCTTTGGATTTCTTTTTCTGGGGTTACATTAAAAATATTGTGCACGCTGTAAAGATTCGGGATTTGGATCACCTGATGTAGTGAATTTCTGCCACTATTATGACAGTTACTCCTGAAATTATTACACGTACGTGGCAAGAAATTGACTTCATACTAAACATCTGCAGAGCAACGAACGGTACACACATCGAAACATACTAAGGCATGAATAAAAATCTTTTTTCCGCACATTTTAAGATCAAAACCATTGAATTACCTCGAATAGTTTTTTTATAACAGTTATTTTTAATGTTGTCATTATTTTTCGTTGACCATGTACGTATTCAAAAAAATATATATAATATTACATAAAAAAAATTATAAAAATCAAAACATACGAAAGATTTTTTACCAGTAGTAACAAAATATGCTGTCTAAATGATGCCAAAATGAATCCATTTAAATTTTTATTTCTTTGTTAATAAGTTCTGCTGTGTAATTATTATTACACGTGACAGTTGTTTGGCCTTCTGAAGGCGTAATCAAACGGAAAGAAGAACAAACAACAATAATTACATAGCAGGACTTGCTTGTATATAAACTGTTTTTATTAATTGAATAATAATATTATTTAATATATAAAGGAAATCAAAATTTAAATGAGTTCTACAAATTCAACGTGATAACAATAAATAAATTAATCCATTTAACATGATAGCTATCCCTACTGGAATGACTATTGGCAATTTAATCCTGCGTATAACAGTCTGTGCCGTCGGTGGGTGATGGAGATCGGGAACATAAAATAATGCTCTCCATGATACTCGAGTTTTCTAAAATTCTTCACATTACCCAAGATGAAACCCGGCATTCTCAATAAAATAATAAAGTATCACCGAATGAACTCAGCGGTAAAGTTTCAGTTGGAGGTGGCGGTCCATGAGTATTTGGAGAGGGATATCAGGAGTAGATATAGTTGGTGGTGGTGAACCAGGAGTAGGCTAGGTGTAGTGGGAGATGGTGGTCCTGGAGTTCTGGAGTTTTTTCATCAGGAATTGCTGGTATGTTGCTGGTATTCGGTGAAGGTATCTGGTGGAGGTGGTGTGTCTGGCGGAGGAGTTTCCGGTATAAGGCGAAGTGAAAATGTTAGAGTTAGAGGCTCATCAGAGGTTAGTATCGTCATTACTGAGGATCACGGCTTTCTTTCTTTCACATGAAATATATTCACTTTTTATTTATTTCGCCTCCTTTTTAAATTACGTTTTATCTCCCGGCTTCCAGAACTTGAATGAACTTGCCAATGGTTACGCCAGCCGGGAGAGCTGTCTTGTTGTTAAATAGAATCACTTAGAATATCGATGTGTTTAACATCGATGAAGCATAATTCAAGCAAGCTTTGTTGATGATAGTCTAAATCTGTTTACCTCATTTAAAAAGCTTTGAAATTATAATTTTCTTATGTTTTTAAAATGAATAAATTAAATTGAAAAAATGAACAATGTATAAGCTAAAACTAAAATACAGAATATTAAATATCATAATCAAATCCTACATTTTCTTGTAGAAATTAATTATTGAAAATTTTTATTAACCTTTATCTCCATTAAAAAGCTTAAGAGTTTTCAAAACCTCCTTAGTAAGAATAGAATCATTGCCATCGATGTGTAAATGCACATGAAGATGTTTCTCATTGCATTGACATGTCTCTTTGTTGTGACTGCATGTTGGAGAAACCGGTCCTTCAACTGTTGTCAAGTCTGTTGTGGATGTTATTGTTGTAGGCGTTGTAATAATTGTCGTGTCAGGTTTCGTTGATGTTGGTATAGTGCAATCCGCATGGTTAGTAAAAGTTCTCCATTTTGTCGTCCATGTTAATGTTGTTGATTTCGTGGATGTCGGTGGTAAGTTTGTTGTGGTGGTTGTTACAGTCGTTGAAGAAGTTGAAGGAGTTGTTAATGGTGTTGTTTTCGTGGATGTTGGTGGTAAGTTTGCTGTGGTGGTTTTTACAGTCGTTGAAGAAACTGAAGGAGTTGTTAATGTTGTAGAAGATTTCGGTGGGGTAATGAGAATTGTTTTGGGTTCGGTTGATTTTGATTCGTCTGGATAATACCACAGCGGTAATGAATTTTCAGGAGAAGTTTCTGATGGTGGTGTTTCATCTGTAAAGTGGCCTCCGTTAGGTGTTGTAGTCTGTGGGGGAGTATCTATTGGAGGGTTTGTGGGTGGAATAGTTTTAGTCGATGATGAAGTAGAAGGGAGCAGTGTAAAGTCTGGCGGAGGTGTTGTATTTTGTGGAGAAATATTAGTGGTAGTAGTTTTTAGTGGAGAAGGGTGGGGTGGAAGGGGTGGTGTGTTCAGCGGAGGAGTGTTTGGGGGAAGAGTTTCATTTGTCGGTGTATTTGTAGACGGGAATACAGTATACGAGCATGGAGGATAATGAACGCTGTCAGTAGAGAAATGTTTCCCTTTAAAGTAATTCGTGCACTTGTTCCAGATTTCTTGCCAGTCGATTAAGCTTTCACCGTTGTAGAAAAATCTATTTTGAAAATCCTTGTCGGGCTCCTTATTGTTTATCCAAAATCCGTTTGCCGCGTAGTGGCACATTTGTTCTGCAAAACAAGGAATTTTGTGACATTAGTGTCTGTGGATAAATTAGCACTGTAATTTTTTTTATTTTTTATATTTTAACATACGAGGCATATCCAGAAAGTAAGTGTACTGTTTTTTTTTTTTTTGAAAAAGTGTATTACAAAAAAAAACAGGATATTGTTGATACACTGGTTGACTATTTTTCCAAATAATTGCTAACCCGTTCAATGCATGTGGTGAGCTGTGGCAGTTTCTTTTGCCCTTCTCGAAGAATTCTCCCGCCATCTCCTTTCCCCTCTTCAGGGCCACTTTCCGCACCTGCTCGTCGGTTGAAAATTTATTTTCATCCATACATGCCTTTAGAAAAGTGAAAAGATGATAATCTGAAGACGCCAAGTCAGGGGATTACGGGGAGTGGTTCAAAACATCCCAATCAAATGAGTCCATGATCTAATTGGTGGCTAAGGCTTTGTGAGGTTGGACGTTTTCGTGAAAAACGCACACTTCTCTGGTCAGCATTCCCTCCTTTTGTTTTGAATGCTCCTTTTGCGTTTTTTAGGGTAAACAATATTGTTGTGCATTGATGATCTCAACCTGAGGCCGAAATTTGAACAAAATGATGCCTTTTCGGTCCTAAAACACCGCGGCCATGATTTTTTTTTGCCCGAAATTGTGGATTTCAATTTTTTCACAGATGGGGAATTGGTGTGACGCCACTTTGACGACTGTTTTTTTTTCGATGCATGTAATGAGTCACCCACTTTCATCTCCAGTAATAATGGAGCTCAGAAATCCTCACCTCTTTTTCTTGTAGGTGTTATTTCTTCCGTGAGTAGAAAGCAGATCACACTACTTGGCGGGATTTTTTGCCGACAACTTTCACGCAACTGGACACTAAAACGTGAGTTTACGTACAAAAATGTTCCTGCGATGCTCTTTCTGGTCAGGAGACCCTCTTGTACCACTAAGTGTTGCCACCCCTCAAAAAACTATAAACCTCCTCCCGTTGTGGTCACAGTACCCTTACTTTCTGGATAAGCCTCGTATTTTAAAACATTATTTTTTTACGTTTATCCTCACACTGTGCTTTACACATATTGAGGCCCCCATTTTACAAATTACTAAAATTCAATGAAAAAGTAATAAATTTAAATAAAATGAAATAAAACTGGTATGAAAAAATAAAAATCCATACTAACGTGGTAATGAACAAAAAAAAGTCAAGCATTACGAGGTATGGTTGTATTAATGATGTGTTTATTGTAATGGTATTGTTTGTTACGTTTATGTGTTTTATTCTTTTTTGTTCTAAAATTTTCATAACATGTGTTTTTTCTTCTTTAAATCATCTTTTAATTTGGTATCTGAAATGTTTTTTGTCTCACTCTGTAATTTTGTAATTCTGAATGAAAAAGAAGTTAAACCCAATTCTAAAGACAATTCAGATGGACTTTAAGTGCAGATTATCCACTAATTTGGCAATATACTCCGCAAAGTAAGTACTAGAATTTTACAAGAAACAAAAAACTACTGCGTTCGGATCCTTCTTAGACCTTAGTAAAGCGTTCGACAGGGTATGTCATAAAACCTTATGGGAGAAATTAAAATCTAGAAATATACCTATCATGTATATCAACACACTATCCCGATGGCACTCCCAGCAGGAAAACGTTATACGGTGGATACGTACGTACTCCCAACCAATATACTTGCGATCAGGAGTAAAGCAAGGAGGGTGTATGTCCCCAATCCTGTTCAATGTATACGTGGACGAATTATCAAATGCCTGGACACCAGAACTGGTTATCGTATCAATAATCTGTGTCTAAATCACATTAGCAATGAGAACGACATGATTCTCCTAGCTCCGTCAATCAAGGGGTTATAATTTCTTCACAGATTTTTAATGGTATTAATACGCAAATGACTACAACATGATGTACAACCCCAAGAAGACGGAACTAATCACGTTCCACCATGGAAAACATCCGGAGAAGGTGCTCCCCGTATAACTCAATAAGGAAAACTTAAGCACATCTATAAACGTAAAATACTTAGGCCACATCATCAATGAAGACCTCAAGAAGCAAGGTTGTTGATAAGATCTCGCCAGTTGCATATCAATCATCCGATGTGAATGAAAAGGCGCTTGAAATTTTTCATGTAAAAGATATAATTAAGTCAGAACTCGCCGGTTGATCCGAATGAGATTTCAATAGCAATATTTTTCTATTTTAATTCTCTTCTCTATTTTAATTTTTTTTATTTTTTATTTGCATGCATTTAGCATCTAATACAGGGGTGGGAAACCTGCGGGCCGCGGGCACTTTTGGTGCGGCCTGCTGAAAGAACCATAAAAAATACACGGAACGGGATGGTTTATTCACGGTGTTTCACTCGCCGGTTGATCCGTGGTGAGATTTCAATAGCAATCTTTTTGGAAAAGCATTCTCTTCTCTATTTTAATATATTTTTTTTAATTTGCATGCATTTACCATCTAATGCAGGGGTGGAGAACCTGCGGCTTGCGGGCACTTTTGGTGCGGCCTGCTGAAAGAACCTTAAAATGGTGTGGTTTTTTCACGGTGTTTCAGATGCATTTTTAAGACGTTATTACAAAATCGTTCCTAGCAAGTAGTTTAGATACAAATAATAACGTGATACAATATCCCCTTTTACTTTTATTTTAATTTGTTATTGTGAAACGATTGTGAAATTCCATCGTTTTTTTTTATTTTCTTGTACCTGACAGTCCCGATATTCATGGATTGATGGCAACTCTATTCGGAGGGGAATCTTAGGCAGTCTGCCTTTCATTATTTTCTAGTCATCCTTGCGGAAGAAATAGTAAATCAATAAAATTCTATTGCGATACTATTAATGGCAATTACAGAGAATAGAAAAGTTGAAGCTGAGTGAAACGTGAAATCATTTAAAACAAAATAAAGCTCTTGAAAGTGCAACTTGAAATGAATATTACGACGCATTTTCCAACACTGCATGGACAAAAGCCTTCTACATCGTTTGAATACGCTGATGAGTGCGCAAAATTAAGTGAGGCATTTAATGAACGATTAAAGGACGTGAAAAGCAAGCAAACGGATTTGAACATATTTGCTACACCGTTCATCGTGGAACCATCGAATGTGCCTAATAATCTGCAGCACGAAATTATTCAATTACAAAGCGACGATGGACTAAAAGCAATTGAAGTATAACGATCTCCCGCTGCTCAAGTTCTATAAACCCTGCATAAGAAATTATGATTTTTTTAAATTTACGGAGGCATGCCCTTAAATATGCATCTATTTTGGGAACAAATTATTGCTGTGAGCAGTTCTGTTTAAAACTATCCATCGCAAAGAATCATCTGCGCTCCAGACTAACCGATGCAAATCTGGAAAATCAGTTGCGAGTGGAAACATCATCAATGACAGCTAATATCGCAGGCCTTACCAGAGAGAAGCATTTCCACCTATCATATTTAGTAAGACCTACATACTATATTGTCCATCTGATATTACTGTTTGAGAATTTTTCTGTTGTTGCTCTGATTTGAAAATGATCTGTGTAGGTTTGTGAAAACTCATACCGTGGTAAACACGAAGGAAAAAGTGCGTTGTGTTGTCTGAGTTTTTAAAATATTGCCAAACTTCTGCCATGGTAGCCATGGTTCCATGTAAGAAGTTAAATAAATATAATTTTTTTTTTAAAATAGTTAAATAAACATAAAATCGTATTCGTGTTCCAATCCAATCTAATTGCATGCGAAAAATATGCTACAAAATGCAAAAAAACCATTCACGTAATCTGAGTACAATTTAATTTAGGCCGGAGGACTAGTGGACTCCTATGCAGATTCATTCTCAAGCTAAAATCAATCTTGTGTTCACAATGCTACCACAACACGGGCAATAGCCTAGAATGGTAATTAAAAAATGGCAAAAAAATGTAAAATGTAAACATTTATAAAATAACAAAAAAAAAAAAAAAATGCAAATTCCCGTTGCGAATAAATCTGCAAACGCATTTCGAAGGAAACCGTTCGTGCGTTCCAATTGCAAAAAATCGGAGGAAAACCATTTTGGTATTCTAGGTGCAGTTTTAATTAAAGTTGGGGACTCACAATCCAATTCGCTCTAACGGTAAAACCAGTTTTGGGTTAAAAATGCAATGAAAACATTCCAAATTTGGTTTTGTCTGCGTACGCATTTTGTAGAAACCCGTTCTCGTTCTCAGTGCATTTATAAAATTCTAGTTGCTTTTCCGCTGCCAGTATTGGAGAAAAGCCATTTTCATGTAACGAGTGTAGTTTCAATTCTCCGCGTACAGATTCATCCTATAAACTAAAACCGTGTTTAGAATGCAATGAAAAAATTCAAGGTGGGGTTTCATTTTTTCACGAATTCTTCGCGTTAGAAGTGCATTTATAAAATTCTAGTTGCGTACTTTGTGCTGCCAAGATTGGAGGAAAGCCATTTTCATATTCTGAGTAAGTTTTAATTCCCCACGTACAATCTCACTTTATAATTAAAATAAGTTTTGTGTTTCGAATAGAACGAAAAAATTCCAGGGTTTTATCTTGCTAATGCGTTTCGTAAGAAACCATTCTCGTGTTCGAAGTGCAGTTATAAATTTGTAGTTGCATTTGTGTTGCCAATATTGGACGAAAGCAATTTCACGTTCTGAATGTAGTTTTAATTTCCTGCGTAAAGATTCACCCTATTATTAAAACCAGTTCTGTGTTAAGAATGCAACGAAAACAGGTCAGGTGTGATTTCATTTGCTGACGCATTTCTTGTGTTGGAAGTGCAATTACAAAATTCTAGTTTCGTAGTTTGTGTTGCCAGAATTAGAGGAAAACCATTTTTATGTTCTGAGTGTAGTTTTATTTCCCCGCATGCAAATTCAATCTAAATTAATATTGGATCTGTGTTCAGAATGCAACGCAAAATTTCAATTTCATCCGCTGATGCATTTTGACGGAAACCATTCTCGTGTTCAAAGTGCAGTTATAAAAATCTGGTTGCAGGCTATGTGCAGCCAGAGTTTTAGGAAAACCTTTTGGATTTTCTGATTGTAGCGGATGTAAGCATTTTTGGATTTGTTTTAGTAAAACCAGATTCGAATGCGGCTACCCCCCCTCCCCGAGACGGAAATCGGAGTGCGGCCCGCAGGTGAAAGTATGAACGTCCAAATGGCCCGTGACGCTAAAAAGGTTCCCCACCCCTGATCTGATGCTTGCAGATAATAACTTTTCATTCAATGTGATGACACGACATCCAACTTGTGTCTTCACATTGAATGCATACTTTGTTTATTTCGTCATGGGTTGTTATGTCTGTGTAGGTACGTGCTGGGTTTTGGTTGTTAAATTTTCGATTCAACGCGCGAAGATGTTTTACTTCTTATCTTCGTGCATTGAATTCCTGTAATCATGCCTTGGATTTGAAATATTTTTTTTTATGAAACACAGTGGTCTTTGATATTGACTTTCTTGTCTTTTGGAGGTTGGTTTGTTTCTCATCTTTGGGAATAAACCATGTTTCAAATATTATGTACCTTGTATTTTACTTATAGAGTATTTGGTTTGAGATGCATCTTTACCTTAGTTACCTTTATCATTAGGTTAGTTTATGTGATACCTACATTTACGCTTGCTTGTAAGAAAATTCATACGTAGAATGTTTTTATATTATATTACTGGTGGTTGTGCACCTACCGTTCACTATTTTGGTAAAAAATTCCATGCAAATATTCAGTAGTAAGCTTCAGAGGTTATACACTATACAATTATATCTATTTTTGAAGTTTCAGGAAACTCCAATGCATGGTTAGTTTTTCCAAAATTTATGAATTCTCTTTTGGGTACTGTTAATCCCTTTACAATTTTTCTTTAAGAATATAATTAATAATGGATAAATATTGTATAAGATTTAAATTTTAAATTTTATAAAAAAAATTGGGGTGTATTTCCCACTTCGTGGAGTTTTATACTTTTATTAATTAGGAATTTTCTTTCTAGAATTGCTTTATAGAAATTATTTATATCTTATATTGTTTAGCTTCGTATATGCTATTTTTTTCATCAATATTACAGTTTTAATGTTGCAACATGGGCTTTGGAGGCTTGCTTTTAAGCTCGAAGCACGTCTCTAGACCTCATGTGTAATATTAAATTATCTGGTTGTTTTAAATTCAATTTTGCCATTTGTTTTTCTACATGCAAATTCCTTCCGTACAATTGGAAATCCGAATTCAGTTCTTTAGACATGGTTTGTTTCTCGGGTTATAATTTACCAAGTGCTCAATAGATAGCAGCGTTATAGATACAAATTTTTTTTAATTTCTAATTCATAATTTTTTTTTTAATTTCATCTTCAGTATTTTTACTTTTAAATTAATAATTAGTTTCATCTTATAATGTTGTTACGGGCGTTCAGTTCTTTTTATTTTGTCTGAGCTGGTTTTACAGGTTTTTAATTATTTTTCAGCAATAGCATTTTATATTCTTTACAATAATTCGTTTTTTTGTGTAACAAAATAACTTCGATTTCAATTTTAGTTTATCTTTCTGCTACATAGTAATCCATTCTATAAGCTTAAGTTTAGCTATTAGTTAGTCGCTTTGTTCGCTTTCTTCTACTTCGCTTTCTTCATTCAAGATCTTCATTGCTGTATTACTATCTCAGATGTTTTCAAGATGTACCTTGAAGTTCATCGGTTTGCTGTTAACTTCATAATTACAACTTCAATTTACAATTTCGAGCAGTACACCAGATGCTCTTGATGTTCAATGTAATCTGTCATCAGGTTCAAGACTTTTAGTAACAGTTTCATTTCAAAATTTCACATGAGGATGCACTGCAGAAAAGGTTCTTCTCCAGCTGTCGAAATGACTCCACCATATACATTTGGCTAACTGCAATCAATGCATTAGAAATATTCAGAAGTTATACATTTTGGAGGACGTTCTCTGGATACAGCCTGACTTTAATTATCATCATCATCACCTTGGGGGAGCAGCATTCACTTAAAGCCCAATTTTCAATCTGGACATCATCTTGCCGCATGCAGCCTCTGGGATTGATTCGTCGTCATGGATTAAAGGTCTTTATGTTTTTCACTGGTCACTTCTCCTTTCGAGCACTGCGTGGACACACCTGAATCATGGAATTGGATGTTCAACTTTTCTGGAGCCTGCAGCACTGATTTCATTTTGCTTTTGCTGTAATGTGTGTGAGACATTGGACAACCCATTTCGAGAAGCCGCTGCACTACTTCTAGTCTCCCTGGACTCGTCATAAGGCATGATCAGCTTTCTTCCTTCATACTTCTTTGAGCGCCAGGAGGCGTAATACAAATTTCCGGCGGAAATTTTGGTTGGCAAGAGGATGTTATAATATGTAGCCACTGTCCATAAACATTACTATTACATAGCACTGTAGTCACTCGTATTCCTTGGAAGTCTCTAGGTGCTAGGACAGGCTGACGCAGTTAGTTCGAATTTCGACCGCAGCTGACAGTTGCTAGAGTGCTGGCGGGTTGTCAGGAAGCTCAAATTTCATCAGCGAAAATATTGGCGACTTATGCCACCGATTTAGTTTTAACCCTAATGACGTTTGGTTTGATTTGACAACAGTGTTGATGCTTCCAAACGAAAACATATGATTGGTTCCGTCCACACGACGCCCGTTTCGTACACATTAAAATTGGATTTTTGGCCAAAATACTCAACCAAACTGAAAAATTATTTTTGATTTTTGTAGAAGTCACTTCGTGGTTTGACAAATTTAATGAAATAAGATAATAACTTTGTTTATGTCCACGACTTTCGTAATTGAAAATTGTAATTTCGTGAAAATAAGTAAAGTTATTGCTCATTTTCATTTATTATTTTTGTGATCAAAAGGTACGTCAAACATTTAGTTATTTAGTAATATATATAGGATAAGTGCTATTTTATATTTGTGTTTTAAATTATAAAATACAGGCCAATAAAGAAAATGATAAACATTAAAAAAATGCTATTTATTAATGAAATTAATTAAAAATGATGTCGCATATAAATTAATTTTCTAAATTTTATTATCACGGTAGATCAGGTAAAATGTTTTTTAATAACTATAATTAACTCACAAACAAATTCCAGAGCTGCCTCCAAAGTGAAGCATAATTGAATTATTTAATTACAAGAATTTAAAACCAAAAAAAATAAAATACTACATATTCGCATATACTCGTATTTGTCTCCAAACTAATTATTCCATTATCACCCAAGTAAAATTTCAGTCTTTGTTATGGGAGTAGTGATATTTTAGATTCTGGTTATTTGTTAGTTGTGATTATTTGTTTAAAAAGTATGATTTTTACGGCTCACCCTTCTCTTTTTTGCACAGTGGACAATTCATCTTCTCATAATCTGAGCAGAGTAACTTGACATCTCTTCGATTAATCCTATTGCCACCCACTATTACGTATTTATTCAGCAATTTTTGCCTTTCCTTCTCTTCGTGCTCGTTTTTACTTACGGCAAACCAAAATCCGTGCTTGGCGTAGTAACATATTTCATCTGAAAAGTAAACAAAAATATTCAGATCGTGTGTATTTAGTTTAATGTGAAATATTAGTAATTTGGACTGTAAGCGAGATATTTTACCTAGTGGAATACCGATCACTTTTTACATTCGTTGAAATTCTACTAAGCTCCCAGAGCGTTCTACTCGTTTAAGGTTCCAAAGACTAAGATGGGCCGGACAATGGACATGTGCACCGAATGCCAAGCACACGAGTACCGAAGAAGATTCTAACAGGACACCCTGGAGATAAACGGAGGACCTAGGCTGGGATGGGAGAATGTTGCAGATGGGAAGACGACGGCCGAGGACAGAGGGCGGTGGAGGCCCATCTTGAATGAGGCTAATTCTCGAAATGGGCTGTACCGCCATTGAAGAAAGAATATCGCAAAGTTTTGTGCAGTGACAATGATGATGGTACCAAAGTTATTGAAAAATGGTACCAATAATAATATAAAACCAAAAACGTATCATTTACGGTATTCGCTAAAAAGAGAATAAACAAACGTATTTGGACGAAGTGATACGAGGGCCGTCCGTAAAATAAGATCTCCAAGGCAGTCTCGAAAAACGATTTTACGTGCAATCTTTCAAAAATTGTCTGGTTTCCCCTTGCCAAATCCCCACCATGATGCGCCCTGTGTGACGCTTAATCTCGGCGTGGCAGCCGTTCGCGATGAAGCTTGCGCTCGTCGCATCCGCCAGGGGTAAATTATGCTCTATAATTAGTATTACGTGAAAAAAAAACTTGATAGAAATTCATTCTCAGCTATTTGAAATGTGCGGAAGACAGCGTATGAGTGCGAAAACGTGTACAAATGGTGCTGAGAATTTAAAAGCGTGCCGTACGGCCATCGGTTTCAGACGAAAAAATTGCCAAAACGGAATAAACAATGATTGCAGATCAACGGGTGACGCTTCGGAAGCTCTGTGATATGATCCCTAATATCAGTAAGACCACTACTGACAAGATTTTGACAGAACGTTTGGGTTTTTTTTGTCTGCCCAAGGTGGGTCCTAAAATACTCACCGAAGATCATAAAAAACAACGGGTTGAAGCAGCCCGCGAATTCCTTGAGTGCTACGACATCGATGGCGCAGAATTCTTGGACTCAAAGAATATCCAAGAATTTTAGACAAAAAGTAAATGTTTACATTAATAATGTGTTACATATAAGTCATCAGTTTTTGTGGTTATCCAATTAGTAGAGAAATATTCTCGAGTCTAATTGGGCAGCTAGTCTATGAACTTATGTTATATATTTAGAACTGCTTTTAGATAATATGAATAGTTACAAAAAGGAAAATAAAATACTTTCAAAAATACCGTAAGATATTACGAAATTTTGTACAATAAGAAAAATACATATAATTATAGAAGTAGAATATAAACAATATATTGGCAACAGAATATATCTGAAAATCATCGATAATAATAAGTCAATCTGTTACTAACTGTAAAAATACAATGCGAGTTTTTTTAAAATTTAAGATAGTTTTTCTCACTTTTTATTGCATCGGACAAATCGTTATATAGCTAAAAGTAAATCGTTATGGGCCTACATATTCATAATGGTGTTGTGCAGCTGTCGTGTTGCATCTAGGTACATATATGTCCTCATATGTTCTAGGTCTTATGCTTCGTGTTGAGGACACTTCAGATTCTTTAAAAATTGTTAAAATAGCATTTTTTTTAAATAGTTTTGAAACCGGTAGGACCTTAATTTTTTCAAAAGTTCGCTGGTTGGGAATATTCTTGGTTTTTTAATAATAACTTTTTTGTGTTATATAGATGCTTCAACACTGACTGCACAAGAGCAAAGTAAACCATTTTAATATTTAAATGATTTATGATATTTCTGTAATGTAAGTAAGTTTTCTAATTCTTTTAACACAGTTTTCGATATGTTTCTTAAATTTCATGTTACTTTCTATAGTGATCCCTAGATATTTGACATCTGGGGTTTTCTTAAGGATTTTACAATTATCGTTACATTCCTCTCCTTTACACGAACGACTGTGCACTATCAATCTAATATTGGAGCCAGTGGCAGGATCATTAATGGATTAATGATAATAATTAAGGATCATAAAAAGGTATACATATATGATGTTTTTTCTACATTAAGACTAAGTAAGTCATCAAAAGACTAAGTAAGTAATGGAGACTAGTGTGCAGCTAATGTAAAAAATATCTTTTGATATAAACAAAGGGTTAAAAAATTTAGGGTAGACCGAGGCTATTCGGATCAGGTGGGTTATTCGGATCAAGCTAAGCAATATGGATATATCTCAGCTATTGTAACGAAATGACAATGAAAGAAATTGGACATAGCGTCGCCATCTACCGGATGCCATAATAGTAAAATTACCGATATTGCAGATTGCGTGGTTTGATTGCTAAAAATCGATATGTGTGAAGATCGTCCAAGTCACGTGTCAAATAAATACCTGATGTAATATTGTTCTCTGCGTTCTTAGCGTTTTTTTCTGAAAAGGTAAGCTATTTAGTCATGTTTATATATTATAAATTTATCAATCAAATGCTCAGTAAACAGAATAAAAGCGCAATAAATTGCATTTTTTATGTTTTTGTACTTTACTTTGAGTAAATATCATATTAATAAAAGTGGGGTTAAACGGACCGATGGTGGGGGGGCTATTTGGATCATATTTTAATGCTTTTAAAATTCGACACGTTAATTGTTTTATATTTTTATTTGGGACAGATGGTGCGCAACTATGTGAAAAAGACGACTAATCAATCATGGTCGAAAATTGCAATGGATGAAGCCGTTAGGAAAGTAAAATCCGGTGAAATGGGATTCTTGCGAAGAATGGTGCCACGAAAAATGTTACGACAAGAAAGTGTTCAATAAAGTTTTTATGTGTGCGGTTTGTAAGCCAATAAGAGCGTAAATAAGTATAATGATACTTTCATATAAGTTATGGGTTCTAAAACCTATTTTTGGTTTTTGTTTTTTTTCATACTTAACAATTTTTCGGGTTTGATCCGAGCAGCCCCACCACTGATCCGAATCACCACATATATATGGGGTGATTCGGATCAGTGGAGAGGTCTACAGTAATAGTCATATATTTTTTTATAGTTACTTTATGTTATGATCATTAAAATTAAAAAATATAAAAATGTCAAATGCTTAATATTAAATAATAAATAAATTTCGAAAATGCATTAGTTTCATTTTTTTCAAGAAAACATAAAAAATGATCCGAATAGCCTCGGTCTACCCTACACACGAACAACGGGTTTACAATTAGAAGAAGTTTTAATAGCCAATTAAATATTATTAATAAACATTTATTTAAAAAAAAACATCTTTCAAATTTATTTTCATGTAAATACCTACTAATATTTATAATAATTTAATTTTGCTATTTAGACAACTTGATTATTTTTTATTAAATTTTATATTAATTTGAAACTTCTGTGCATTTTTTCGTGATACGGTTTACACATTTTACTTATTATTATTTTATTTCTTTGCTTTTCATTTTAATTTTTTTCTTTTTTCTTTTTACTTTATGCTTTATACTTCGTACTTATACTTCTTATTTTCACTTACTTCTTATTATTTTGACTCCTTACCTTTTGCTTTTTACTTTTAACTTTACATTTACTCTGTTACATTCTTTATGTTGTTATATTATTTATATATTAATTTTGTTATGTTAATATCACACTTTGTGCCGTATATGTTGAAATAATTATAAATGCAGTTATTACGTGTTCTGAAGTAATTTTTAAATGTAATTTTCTTAATTGTTTTTTTATGATTCTTTTAAGTAATTAATCACCACTCTTTTTACTGTTTTTGGCGAACTGTCCTTATTTGTCTGCACTTGTTTATCTTTTGTTAATTTTAATTTTACCATTGGTTTTGAAACATAGATTATTTTTATTAAATAAGTGATTTGTTTTCATTTAATTAAAATGACGCCATTAAGTGAATTTGCTAAGATTGAAGAACTAAAACATGTTAAGTATTTCCCCAATAAAATGAAGACATAATTTGTCTCGACGCCACCTAGCGAGGGACTTAACACTTACAATGTTTCTCTCGCAAAAATAAAGTTGGTTGTTTTCAGGTGGAAAAAATATAATAAGCAGTAATTGTTGAATGAAACACTAGCATATATTGAATCATTTGGCGGGTACGAGATAAGCCGCCATAGCTCAGTGGTCAAGAGCAATCGACCGGCAATCGAGAGGACACGGGTTCAAGTCCCGTTGGCGTCATGTATCTTTTCTCGGAAGATTTTTCAATGTGGATGAGTGTTTCAGGCTGATAATTATTGCTTATAATAATTATTATTATTAAATTTAAAAATAAATAGATTCGCGCGAGAGGATTACCCGTCATAGTTAACAGTCCGTCAAAATGCATATTAAAAAGAAGGCTCTCCAACCGGGCCCGAAAATAAGAAGATGGAGAGATACGAAATTACGAATGTTAGAGGAGAGCGTTAACATTTACAGCGATAAAATCGAAAATTGCGAAAATGTTTAATATAACACGACTCGTTTAAAATAGAGCAAAAATCTCGGAGGCATTATCTTAAATTATATTATATGCGAAAATTGCGAAAATGTTTAATATAACACGACTCGTTTAAAATAGAGCAAAAATCTCGGGGGCATTATCTTAAATTATATTATATGCGAAAATTGCGAAAATGTTTAATATAACACGACTCGTTTAAAATAGAGCAAAAATCTCGGGGGCATTATCTTAAATTATATTATATGCGAAAATTGCGAAAATGTTTAATATAACACGACTCGTTTAAAATAGAGCAAAAATCTCGGGGGCATTATCTTAAATTATATTATATGCGAAAATTGCGAAAATGTTTAATATAACACGACTCGTTTAAAATAGAGCAAAAATCTCGGGGGCATTATCTTAAATTATATTATATGCGAAAATTGCGAAAATGTTTAATAAAACACGACTCGTTTAAAATAGAGCAAAAATCTCGGGGGCATTATCTTAAACAGCATTTAAAGAAACACTGTGAATTTTTTCATACAAATAACTGAAACAAACGTGTTTATAATAATTTTTGGAGCTTACTTTGCGATTTTTTTCTATGGAGAGAATTTTATATAATTTGCGTTTCGGCGAGGGCAAAGTCTAGGTATTTAGTAATAACATATATTTTTTTAAGAGCTTTAAAACTTACCGTTAAGGGAAATATGTAATAAATCGGTACAAATTTAAAGTTGCGGGCCCTTAAGTATAAAATATAAAGTACAAACTATAAAGCCTTAAGTAAAAAAAATAAATGTGAAATAAAATCACAAAAAATGTAAAATGTCGATATATATGATATCTTCAAAAGGTACAAAGATTTAAATATAAAATACAAAAAGTAAGAAATTAATTAATTAAAAAAAATTAATACAAAATAAAATAATTATTTGGCAGATTTTATAGATTATAGAAATCAACAGATATGATAAATTTTACAAGTACCTACGATTTCTAATGCATTCATAATTTTAGAGTACAAGTACTATATTTAGCTATAGCAGATAAATTTTGTTTATTCCATCTTTTGTGAGGTCAGATTACCGACGTGATGGCATATTCATTGCCAGTATGCAAGCGATTTATTGTTGAATTTTGTTCTGCGTTGGTCCTAGCAGAGGCGGCTCTAGGGGTCCAGAAGTGGAAGGTCATTTAAAAAAATTATATTACCTCTGATACAATATCTAATTAAATATAATAATATTCATTTGTAGGAACCTCACGAGTTTGAGAGTCAAATTCACCCACATATGTCAAATTACGTTTAATATAGTAATTTATTTCATGCGACAAGCGTAAAATATGCGAAATCAACCTACGTTTATCTAACCATCTCTTTCAGACGCATGATATTCAGCATGTTCTCTCTCCCTCACGGCTCTGACCCAAACCGTCTTCAGAATCCGAAAACTTTTTACAACAAGGAACATAGTGCCATTTCGTTTATTGTGTAGTGCGTAAAGAGACAGAAGATATGATATAGGGGCATTTCATAATTTGACCCAGCCAATCATATTCCCGTGCGTGGGAAAGAAAGCTTCCATTTAAGATGTTAGATGTCACTACTTGCCGCTGCCTGCTATCTCTCGCGGTGCATTTCAAATAGGTGATGGAACGTGTGATCAACGACAAACTGCTCACATACCTCGAGAAGAACAAAATTATTAACGACCGTCAATACGGATTCCGGCGGAACCGCTCGTGCGGTGATCTTCTCGCGTATGTGACGCATGTTTGGGGACGATGCCTGGAACGTTTCGGTGAGACCCAAACGGTTGCACTGGACATCTCCAAGGCCTTTGACCGGGTTTGGCACCGAGGACTTGTCAACAAACTGCATTCTTACGGACTTCCCGCATCCTTGTGTATGTGGATTGCCGACTTCTTGAGGGAGAGGTCGATTCAGACGGTAGTCGATGGTTTCACTTCTTCCTCACACTCGATAAATGCTGGCGTCCCGCAGGGATCGGTTCTGTCTCCGACTTTGTTTTTGTTGCACATCAACGACCTTTTGTCATGTGCACCAATTCACTGTTACGCGGATGACAGTACAGTTCATGATAGCTTTTTGTTTGACAAGCCCCCAAAGGGCTCACAAACTCCAACAGCTCGTAGGGCTTTGAAGCAAAGAATGGACGGTTACCTCGAGAGTGTTTTCTCTTGGGGTAAAAATAATCTCGTTGAATTTAATGTTTCAAAGACCCAATCTTGTCTGATTACGTCTAAAAGGGATCGAAATGAAAATCTAGTCTCTTTCAACGGAAGCAATCTTCCGAACAGGCCCTCCATTGATATGCTTGGTGTAACCCTAAGTGACCAGCTCAGGTATGGGGGCTCCATCGAAGCCAGAGTAAAGTTAGCCTCCCAAAAACTGGGCGTACTGTACAGGGCCCGCAGATACTTTAATAGTACACAACTGCTAACCTTGTACAAATCACAAGTACGCCCCACGGTTGAATTTGGCAGCCATCTCTGGTCTGGAGCTCCAAAATACCTGAAAAATACCCTCGACTCTGTGCAGAAACGGGCGGTCCGTTTGATAGATTCTCCCATCTTAACAGACGGATTGCAATCTTTAGAGCACAGGCGTCGGGTGGGAATGCTATCCTTGTTCTACCGGTATTACAATGGAAGATGCTCTGAAGAACTAGCATCATTGATCCCTTCGGCACCGGTGCATAGTCGGGAAACACGCCAAACGCGTGCCCAACATTTGTACACGGTTGACATTTGTCACATGAGAACGGGTCGTTTCTTCGACTCGTTCTTATGTTCAACAGCTCGGCTGTGGAATGATTTGCCGGCCTCTGTGTTTCCTCCTTCCTACAACATGGGTCTCTTCAAGACCAATGTTCATTCCTTCCTCTCCTCAAAAAGACTCTCCACACAGCATCCCAGATGACATAGGCCCTGAGGGAAATTATTTTCCTCAGGGCCTCCTGTGTGGAGTTAATGTAAAAAAAAAAAAAAAAAAAAAAACATCAGAATAATACCAGTTGTTTTGATTTGCTTAATATTTCATAATAATATTATGTTTTACTGTCATCTTATAATTTTGGGAGGTTTTTGACCAATTGACCTGAGGGAAGGACCGCCACTGGGTCCTAGTATTGTTACAATGAAAAGGTGTTTTGAGTCGAAATATGGTCTCCAAGGTACATGATATATAATTCAGGGGAGTTATTGATTATTTTAAATAAAAAAGAAGAGCATTAAGTATAATAACTTACAATGGACTTGGATGTGTTCAGGGTCTAAAATGTATTTTGGAAAGGCTTTACATTTTTCATTAATTTCCTCAACCGGCAATAATTTCCCATTCTTGAAGAAGAAGTTTTCAGCGTCCTCCTTCAATAGATCCTTGTACACCGGACCAGCCCAGAATGGAGTATGCTTGGTCCTCCAAATGTAGCATAGGTCGCCTGAATATCAAAAAGAAACAGAAGGAGAAAGTATTTCGTAAATCTATCGATGGACCTAAAAAATTATGAATGTTTTCGGTATAATGTAAGGTAACATGGAATTAACATTACCTGTCTACAATAAATTAAGTCAAATATCAAATAAAATACTAACACTGCCAGTATTTACAAAAAGTACTGCAAGACCACTCGATTTGCTTTACCTGCTGATAAACATCAGTTGTTTCTATTGTCTATTATGTCTAATAATAATTTTCTTTCTATAATAAAACAAATTGCTGTAAATAACGGGTGTGAACCAAATTTAATTGAAAACCCCAAAAAAAAACAAATTTCATAAAATAAATATCTATATATTTCTAATCATAATAACAATAGATACAGTATGGTGTAAAATTTTATATATTAAAAATTTTCAGTTCAATGGTGCAAAGTCTCCCTTCAAATATTAAACTAGCTTTTTATTCAAGAAATAATGTCGGTAATCGCAAAAGATAAGGACCATAATTGGCTAAATCCGGTTTATACTCGTGTAAACTAAAATGTAATGGTTCCTCATTTTATGTCGGGAAATCGGGTGTCTTTATGATATTTTTTTTCGATTTCGCTATTGCAAATAATCACGGTTTTGAAAAAAAAATCTGGGATAAAAATTCTCTGTACAAATATTAAGGAAAAACGCTACGATAACTTGGAGTCCATTATCAATAAACAAAAGATATTATTTATCTTAAGTCCCATCTTAGACATGTTCCCTTTCACTCTTCGTTCCATCTCCTGCCCCATTTAGTAATTTGTGTTCACCTACTGTTTCGTAATATCAAATTATAATATGTTTGCCTCGAGGAAGAAATAGTCGTTCTGAAACCGGTCCACATAAATAAAATACATAGTGGGATAAGTTTAAAGATTTTCACGGCCAAAAGTATTTTCGTTATGCGTTTCCGTTCCGCGGCGATGACGCCACTGCTTGTCACGAGTATTTTGTACTGGTGAAAGTCAGTGGTGCTGGCGACACGGTATCGCTTCGAAGTAAATAAGCACACACTTCACGACTAAAAATTACACATCTACCGGATCTGCCGGATCTGCCCTGATGATGGACACTGCAACGATGTCCGAAACCTTGGCTAAAGAAGGAGGTAGCGCAACACGGCATAACACCCCAAAAACAAATAACGAAAAATACATAGTGGTTTTAACAAGAAATACTGGATAACTACACAATTATAGCTACATTCAGAAGTATAAAATAAGTGGTCAGATCGATTTTTTTTATTATCTGTCATAGAGAAACTACATTTTCGCTCAACATGTAGGTAGATTCACCAGTTTATAATGTCATTAAAAATAACACAAAAAATATTTTTTTCTTACGTTTTACGTTGTCCATTGTGGCATCTCCGGATTCGCTCTCTGAAACTAATAAAACATTTTAATAATTGAAGATTAAATTCATATCAACCACTCTCAAATGAAAAAATGGAATCTGAAAAGAAAGTAAAAGATTCTGGGAATTGTTCTCAGGACCTCTGTCTTGCGGGGGCATTACTCTGACCACTTACCCATTTCGAGTATGTAATCTTCCGTCATTTTTAAGTGCATCATACTCATTAACTAAGAGCTACCAACATTATCTCCATTTTATGCATCTTTATGCGTGATTGCAAGATTCTACCCAAATGAAATTGCAATCTATGTAGTGTCTTAAACGTGGATTTGTAAGGCCGTGGGAAAGTATATCAATATTTATTATACTATGCGATATCTGTTGACTTCTGCAGATCTAGGAGAGATATTCAAAATTGTTTATAGTGGAAAAACTTATTGAGTAAGACCTCAAATTGTAATGTTTAATCACCGCAGACAATATTAACCATTCTTAAACGAAAAATGGACCAGAAACAGAAAAAAAGTGAAACAGAAAAACGAGATTATGTTGGTTTTGTGAAAGCATTTAATACATGTAACACGACTTTTTAAAAATAAAGGAAAAATCACTAAGTTAAATGGCATTTTTTTTAGCTAATTTTGGTCCAGGCTCCAGTTCAATAGCTAATTTTTGATTTTAGCTAATTTTCGTCAACCCCGGTGGTTGCCAACCTACGAGTACTACGAGGGGCCGGATTGCATATTTCCAATACCTATACCGGTTTAGGCAATTTACATTTACAGTTGCGACAATTTACATTTTTAATATCGAAATTTAAATATTTAGAAATAAAATTATTAATTTCTAATATAAGCATTACAAAGATTATTTTATGTAGATTATAAAACAATTTTTTTGTTTGTAAAGTATCTAATAAAAAAAACCAATGTAGAGGTTTATTTACAATATATGGGAATAATATCAAGTAGAGATGAAACGGATAGTTGTTTGGCCGGATACCGGATACCGGATATCCGGTGAGCTACGAAGCCGGATAGCCGGATATCCGGCTATTCAGCTCGTTGTCTCGTTGCATGTCGTGACGAGTTTAACGCCGCAAAGGTGCGGCGAATGCGATCAGATCAATTCGGGAGGTTTCGGTTGCCATCGTGAGTATTCGTGAGTGATCGTGAAAATATTATCTTTGATAAGAAGAAGAACAAGAGGTACATTATGGTGCTTCAATATCAGTATTTAATCATTTCAATAATCTCTGTGTTTTTTACAATTTATAGTTCACTATAATAGTGATTGTGATTAGTTAATCAAGTTAATTTAAGTTTTCGCTACTCTGCGAGGTTTTTGTAAGTTTTTACTAAAAGTTTTTAGTTTACATATTTACTATTTATGTATTTATCATTAAAGTTAATATCTCAGAAGAAAATTTTAGTTTTTTGAAAGGCGTTATGACTTTAAATAAAAGCCGTCATAATAATACGCAATTTTATTCATATTTACTACACAAAGTTTAATGTATTGCTTTTTATTAAAGGAAATTGTCTCGTTTTTGAATATCCGGTATCCGGCCGGATATTGAGTTTCTATCCGGTATCCGGCCGGATAGTAAATTTGGGCCGGATAGGCCGGATACCGGATAGTTACCGGATATCCGTTTCATCTTTAATATCAAGTTTAAATATTTAGAAATAATTTTTTTAATTTCTAATATAAACATTGAAAAGATTATTTTATCTAGATTTTAGAACAATTTTTGTTTTTGCAAAGTGATAAAAAATAACTAATATAGAAGAGAAGAGGTGTATTTAAAATGTGAATTATCGCTACCGCGAACCGGAATAGGAAATACGCCGCCGGGTGGGGAGAGACTAGTTGATAGAAATCCAAATTAATCCAGTCGAGCTCTCTCGACCAATCGCCATGCGCCGCCGTAGGAGTTAGTTAGTTAGTAGGATTCATTCGTTCGTCCAACATTTTTCCTTCCCAGAACTTCCTTCCATTCCCTAAAAAGACCCTGTAAACAGTATCCCAAATAATAATAATAACGTAATAGGTATTTGTCTAGCGTAGTTTTGTGTCATTTCACTTCAAGTGCGCCAAAGACGACTAAGAGATTTTTTTCCTCCCTGTGCCCAGGGCCTCCCGTGCGAAGAGACTTAAAAAAAAAAGCGCCCCAACTTAATTGTTTTTAGTCTTTTATTATGTAAAAGCCCTACGGGCGAAAATAAGTGAAAAAAAAACTTCATTAAATAAGTATAAAAAGAATAATTTTAAAAAAATCGCATTTCAGTTCAGTTGATGAGATCTTTTGACCTCTCCAGCAGGGCCCTCAGCAGAATTTGGACCGCATTGGAAGAGATGAATTCATTCGTTCGTCACTTCTGGACACACTGACCCCCAGATTCCTACCTACCCCTCGTACTTTTTCCTTCCCAGAACTTCCTCTCCTTCCTTTAACTAAAAATACCCTCCACAATGCATCCTCAAAGATGACATAGGCCCTGAAAGGAGGGCGGGTGTGGAACTAATGTAAAAAAAAATGAAAAAATCACATTAAAACGGAATTCCGTCATGAAAGAACAGCTTCCAAATTATGAGTCATTAGAAGTCACGTCTTAAAAAAGTAATCACTTACCCACATTAGCGAAGACATTGTGGATGAGTAAGCCAAAAATAATCGACTTAAGAAAAACTTCAAATCGCATCTTGTCAATGACCACAGCTCGGACAATGACAAGAAGTATGATAGCGCTTGCATTTGTAAATGTTTTAAAACTATTTTGTATTCAAACAATTCTTTCTGGTAAGCTCATACAATTGCTGCTGAAGTTTCGATAATACTCTCATTAAAAAAATCCATAAAAAATTGATGCATGTTTAAATGTTTACGGTCAGGATTGACGCAAATCGTGCTGCATGCAATATAAGTATTTATTGACACTTTTATTAGAAACATCATCGTGTTTTTGTTTTTGAAAACATTTTTTCTTCATTTAATTAATTTATTTCTTAATCAAGTCTTAATAAACTTGACGACGGCCGACGTGGTTGAGGGTTGAGGCCTTTGACTCGCAATCCGAAGGTCTGGAGATCGAATCCGGCGTGGGTAAATTAATTTTATTTGATTAATTTGTGATTAATTCTTTAAAAATAATGTATAGCATATCTGCGGCACGTTCCAGAGAGCAAGATATTCTCAGTATCGCGCTGGTGTAATACCATCTTTCAAAATTGAAACGTTGCTTTAGCCATGTTTGGTGACCAGATCTGAATTACCAGGTACTTCCCCATCTTTCTCTCCTCCATCTCCTTCCCCTCCACTACCCTCCACTATCTTCCACTACCTTCATCCTCACAACATACCCCAATGGGGATGTCATAGTCTCACTGGCTCCAGACGGGGCAGCTGGGACTCTTATTAGGTATTCACGTACAAAAAAGATTATTTGACGAGAAAAAACGGCTCCGTAGTAAGCCTTATAAAGAAGACGAAGAAGATTTTTTAATTGTTTTTTTAATTTTTTTCTTTATTCATTGCTTTGGATGGTTACATCATTAATTTGTGGATTTTTCGACCACCATGCTAGACTCACGCCCGTGTTATGGTGGTTGAGAGGAAAATATGTAAACACGAATGTTAGATGCGCGCTAATAGGCCGTATTCATAAAACTAAAGGATATCCTTGTAAGTATAAGGCAGAAGTAAAAGGTTTTTAGTTGAAGAAAAAGGTAGGAGTATAAGTATTTACTTTTTTTCGTAATCATAATGATTACCTTATACTTGCAAGAATATCCTCCAAGAATAAGTAAAATGTTGGCATGTTGGACGAGATACTGTAGCTGACTTACACCCAGTTCTTGACCAATGCCTTTCTGATACCTAGGGTCACTGAGATAGCGTAAACATATCTGTATTTTTAGGACGGATGATAACGCACATCCTCGAATTTCAGCATTATTTATTCCCAAAAATCTGTTGGCAAGTCATTGCACATTTTCCTCTTCAAACCGGTATAATTCTTTGTAATCACGAACAGGCGTTGATGAACGCTGCTTGTAGAGTTCCAAATTCTCTCAGTTCCACAACATCTGCCATCGCTACAACTGATCCACTACACGACTGAGTCTGCTACTGACCACACTCGAAATTATTGAAGGATATCCTTTTTATTTTGAGTGAAAGGTATCGTTTATGAATAACCAAATACTTTTTGTGAAGGATATGCTCAAACTATAAAAGTATAAGGTTTTTATTTGGAATATTATTAATGCGAGATGAAGGATTCCCTTCATATTCTGCAAGTATAAGCGTAATCTTTTTTTACGGCCAATTATTAAAAATAATAATAATGATTAAACAAAAACTGACATAATATTTAACAAAACTCGTAGATCAAATCTCTCTTAGCAAATGCCTATGTAACATCTAACGGTACGCTGTAATTTCTTTTATACCTATAACTTGTTAAATAACTAAACAAACTTGTTTTAAAAACATTTCGGTGCATGGTGGATTTTTTCTATAGAGACAATTTCATATAATTACCATTTCGGCTCTAAAAGTGTACATAAGTATATTATCTTCGAAAATAACATATATATATATATATATTTAAGGAACATAATAATAACTTATGTTAAAGAGATAAAATATGTTAAAAAATGGTAGAAATTCGGAATGCGGGTGCTTAAGTTTCCAAAAAGATTGAAAAAACTCCCATAACAGCGGGAATAATTCAAAAATGGCATTCAAATTTTAGAAATGAGATGAATGAGGCACTTGGCAAGTACTTGACATTTCCGAACTGGTAAAAAAAAAAATTTCATTGTAACCCCCAGGAGCAGAATTAATCAAATCTGATTAAATAACTCTGCCATATCTATCTATCTATGGGGTGATCTCACCCCAAGTGGTTCGTTGCGTTTGGTGATTTAGCAGTGATGCCTGGGTTCTCGGGGTGAGGTTTGTCCAGGTCTTGGCGATGGATGTGTCGGCCCACCGACTGCGTGAACAGGAGGGGCCGGTTGAGTGAGACTCATCGCCTTGCGTTGTGAGTGATGGATTCATCGTCCTCATTCATCACTCACTGGATACACTGACCCACAATCAGTGGCGTAGCTAAGAAGTGGGGGGGGAGTAGCCCTTGACGAGGGTGTCACCCGATCCCGATGAGGGGTGACACACGACCGTGGAAAAAATTACCAAGTAAAAACAATCATCGCGGTGAGCCAGGCCATATTCAGGAACGAAGTAGAGCCGATACCTGAATCAACTTGTCCAAGATGGTATCCCATTTCGCCCCACCCCATCCCAATATACCTCACAGATGTTAAGGGCTAGCGGCGCTATCAAGCCGCTTGGCTCAATCACGTAGTTTTTTGTATATGGCTAGAGTTTTGACCACATTTAGACCGTCTCCAGAGGAAGCTTGTCGCGTGAGCCAAGTATTGCGCGATAATCTACGTGCTTGAAGAGAATTTATATTTTTTGGGCGTAGAAAACACGTCATAAACAAAGAAGTAAGTACCTGAGTGGTGATTTTAGATATTACGTTTCACAAAAATTAGATTAAATTGTTACGAATTAGGTATTTATTGTTTTTATGTCTAATTTGTATGATCCATCTGATTTTTATTTTAAATTAATGTAAATATAATTTAATAATGTTATTACGTTAATGTTATATTAAAATATTAATACACGAGTATCCATATCATTTATTGTAACAAAACAAATAATTCTTTTTCTTTACTAGATTCCATCTCGCACAAAAATCACTTTCGACTACTGAAAATGATAAGAAGCCATAGACATCAACTCTATCATATCTTTCGTTATATGAAAACTATATATATATATATCATAAGTAATTTACTGGATAAATAAACAATACAACTTAACTGTATAAACCACTTATAAATGCGTAAATCCTAAAATCCTACCGGTTTCGGAACAAACGTTCCTTCTTCAGGGTAAGCTTATACTTAACGATTAACGATTAACTATTAACGATTAGCGTATACTTAACGATTGACGCTTAACGATTTACTGGATGCTTATTTTCATCCTGTTTCAAATAGCGGATGTTATTTGACGTCTGTCGTCTATGATTGTTTTACGAAACTACATAAATTTGTGTTTTTGGATATGATGTGTGGATGGTCTTCTTAGAAAAGGAAGAAGGGCAAGTTCTGGAAAGGAAAAGGGCATGAGGATGGGTGGCGCCCAGGGCGGAGGTACCACAACGGGAGGGTGGGGGGGGGGGGGGGGGTAATGGGATCGGGCGGGATGGGTTCTAAAGAGATTCCGACACTATCAATAGTAGTTTCTTTCAAGCACGTAGTTTTTTCGTGAAGTTGGCATCACTGCGCATGAGAAAATAAAATAAAAGTAATAAAAATATAGGTAAGTTATAAATGAAACAATAAATTAAAAGCATAAACAAATATCTACTAGAGAATTTTAATTTAAAGTTTTTAATACTGATTCACTTGATCGTTCCATGACTTCCTCGGGCATCCCCGACGGAGGCGTCTACTAATATCTACAGGAATTCCAAAAACTGAAAAAAATCGAACTAATATCTATGAGAATCAAAGTGTTGACGAATATCTACAGCTCAAACTGTTGATTAATATCTATGAGAACCAAAGTGTTGACGAATATCTACAGCACTGGCAGAGGTTGGATTTGCAATTATGTATAGCATATTGGAATAAAGTAATATTGCGTATGCAGTTTAAAAAACTTAATTTATGTAAGTATGTATGTATGTAAAAATCCCTAATATCGGACTATTGGACACATTTAGCTGATTAGTCCAACCTACGCTCTGTAGATATTAGTTCAACCTACGCTCTGTAGATATTAATCAACACTCTGAAGTTCGTAGATATTAGTTCAACATATGAGCTGTAGATATTCGACCGACATACAGGCTGTAGATATTAGTATCTGGAGTCTCCTCGACTTCTTCTACGATTGTGTCATATATTCTCTTAACACTCGTTTCCTCGTCCATTCGCTCTACGTGCCCAAACTGTAATGTAGAGTAATTAAGTATTTTATATGGAAAGAATACGATAGATGCCGGTAAGCATTTAGCTTGCGCCATAGCTCGCCAGATGGCATTGGCGTACAAGAAGCAGTATCAGACATAGACTTTACGAGCTCCCCAGGCAAGAGCCCAGAGATTTACCTATCACCGAATAGTAAACAGTCGTAGCTATCCAGCTAGGTTATTCAAGTAATAAAAACATTTTATATAAAAGAACCTTTATTAATAATTAATATCTGCCGAGGAAAGGGCAGACATAACAACTGGCGCAGCCGTAAAGTATAATTGTGTGGAAGTTACGCGTACGAATAATAATTGGTGCTGGACACGGATGACTAAGTCACTGCTGGAGTGACTTGCAGTTTTGGCAAAGGAATCGGAAGAGATTCTGCTCGGGATTAAGGAGCATTTGTTTCCGTGGCTACGGGCTGGATAAGAAGATTTTTTGTTCTAGGAACAGAAGTAAAATACCGCAAGGAGGCGATCTGGTTGTGGATCATTGGATTGGTTTCAAGGTCAAAACGGATCATTGGGGTAATCGTTTCAAGGACGAATCATTGGATCAATCAGAAGACAAGGATAAAACCCAGAGGTAGACCAGAAGAGTTCCTGAGATAAGTTCTTTTGCTTCTTTGAGAGGGATTATTTGTTATTGTTTTTTTTTTGTTGATTGTTTTTGCCGATCTATCTGTTGGGAGTTATGGAATCGGGTAGAATACCACCGTTTTGCCATCTCTCCGGAGACTGGGGATTGTTTCGACTTCGGATAGAGCAATTTTTCGTGATCCATGATGACAAAGCGTCTGTGGAGAAAAAACGGGCTTTTTTATTGAATCTCCTAGAATCAGAAACGTTAACCTTACTAATTAATCTGTGTTTTCCAAATAAAGTAACGGACTTATCTTTTGATAAACTTTTAGCGCTTCTCGACAAACATTGTAACAAAAATCGTTCAGTTTTTAAAGAACGGGAGAATTTTTTTTTAGCGAGACAACAACAAGGCGAGACGATAAGAGATTTCGCGGTTAGACTTCGTTCTTTAGCAACGTATTGTCAATTCGAAACGAGGCTTGAAAAAAACCTTATAGACATGTTTGCAATCGGGTTGTTACCGGGGCGCGCGAAAGAGAAAATTTTTGTGGAAGGGCAAATGTTATCGTTTAATGAAATAGAAGGACTTGCAGTTAGTGTGTCAACTTTGGATAGTGCTAATACAGTTAAATCAGAAGTAAACCTGGTAAAAAAACGAGTTACTAGCGATGGGTTCAAGCGAGATCAGCGTAGGGAACGATCGACGAGCCCCAATGGTAGTTTTAACAGGAAACCAGCATATAGGTTAGGATCAAATTCAGGTACGAATTTTAGATCACCCTCGGGTAATGTTAAAAAACAGTGTTTTATTTGCAAAAGGAATGATCATCTATCGTTTGATTGTAAATTTCGTAATGCGAAATGTTTTAAATGTAAGGGCGTTGGGCATTTACAGAAATTTTGCAAGAATAATCCTATAAATCCCATTTTTGAAAATCACAGTAAAGTTTTAGTTGCGTCAATTAGTCCGATCACTGCTGAAATTGAAATTAATAACAAGAAGTTTACGGCAATGATTGATTCCGGTTCATCTTTATGTGTGATGCCGGAGGGTATTTTTAAACGACATTTTAGTTCAATCATTTTGTCACAAGAAAAGCGGATTATTTCAGGTTATGGAAATAATCGTTTAAAAGTCGTAGGAAAGGCGATTTTTGATGTGAAATTTAAGGGTAGGAACAAAAATATTAATTTTATTGTAGTAATAAAAGGGACAGAATTAATTGTGGGTAGAGACTTTATGGAATGTTTCGATCTTGGGATAACTTCTCAGGAGACAATTAATTTAGTGACGCCTCAAATGAGGAATGGGGAAAAGTTTTTTCAAGATTACCCGGAAGTGTTTTCGCAAAAGTTGGGAAGATTTAACAAATATAAAGTCTATTTTAAAGTAAACCAGGAATCGGATCCAATTTTTTTCAATGCAAGGCCGGTTCCTTTTTCTATTAAAGGGAAGATTGAATCCGAATTAAGGTCGATGGTAGAAAAAGGTATAATCTCCCCGGTTACAAGTAGCGAGTTCGCTTCACCGATTGTTCCGGTGGTCAAGAAAAATGGGGATATAAGAATTTGTGTAGATCATAAAAGGAGTCTTAATTTGATTTCCAATTTAGAGAAATATCCGATGCCAAAGATTGAGGAGGTCATACATAAGGTTAGTTCGGGCAAAGTTTTTGCAAAATTAGACCTTAAAGAAGCATATTCACAGTTAGAATTAGCGGATCATTGTAAAAAGTTTACAACTATTAACACCCATTTAGGTCTGTTCCAATATAACAGATTGGTTTTTGGTTTTAAATCGGCTCCGGCCATCTTCGCAAGAACAATATCAAGTTGTTTACAAGAATTAAAAGGCGTAGCCTTTTACCTAGACGATATTATTATTTCAGGGGTCGATGAACTTGATCTGTATAATAATATTGGCGCGGTCTGCGAGCGGTTGAAAGAATGTGGTTTATGTGTCAATACTGGGAAGTGTCAGTTTTTTGTTAAATCTATAGAATTTTTGGGATACGTTATTTCGGGAAGGGGCATTGAACCTCAAAAAGATAAATTGGAAGCAATTAAGAATGCGCCGTACCCATCCGACGTGCATCAATTGAGAAGTCTTTTGGGATTTTTTAATTTTTATCGGAACTTCATACCGAACATGTCATCAATTTTAGAACCTTTGCATAATCTTTTAAAGAAGAATGCGAAGTTTGAATTTGGGAAATCATGCATTGGCGCAGTAGATAAAGTAAAGTATCTAATGGGTTCTGATAGAATTCTCACTCATTATTTTCCCAACCTTCCTCTTAAGTTATATACAGACGCGAGCAGCGCAGGCCTCGGAGCCGTGTTATTGCACACATTTGCGGACGGTTCAATGAGACCGATCGAATTTGCATCAAGAAGTTTGTCTAGAGGTCCCAAGGGCGGATTCGTTTAACACGATTAAGGAATTGAGAAGAATTTTCTCTAATTTTGGTAACCCTGATTGCCTAGTTTCGGATAATAGAACAGCATTTTCTAGTGTAGAGTTTAAAGAATTTCTTAAAGAGAATAACATAGAATTTTTAAATTCACCGGTCAAATTCCCTCAGTGTAATGGACAAGCTGAAAATTCGGTTAAAACGGTAAAATTTAAAAAAAAAAAAAATTATGGTTAGGAATAATTTTCCAGTAAATTATGGAAGTAGATTGTGTGATTTTCTATCTGATTATCGAAATTCGCCACATTGCACCACGGGATTAGAACCGGCAGTCTTGATGTTTGGTAGGAGACTGAAATCAACTTTCAGTAGTTTAATTCCTAAAACCACTCAGGAAGATGTGTCAGAACAGAGAAAAATAGCTAACGATAATATCAAAAGGAGTCAAGATAATCAAATAAGGAATTATGGGGGCGTAAAAATTAGGAATTTACATGTTGGACAAAAATGTCTGGTCAAGGACTTCCGTCAGGTGAATAAAGTTTGTTGGGTTAGAGGTATTGTAGAAAGGAAAGTGGGTAAAAAAGTTTATATCGTTAGGATCTGTGGTACTCCGTTGACTTGGAAGAGGCATATTGATCAGTTAAAGAGTTTATCTGTGAAATTGGAAGAGGAGAGTGAAGATAATAACCCACCCCCCGCGTCTGAGGTCACGAAATGCGCTTCAGACGAGTTGGGGACCTCAGATTTGTTGAAGGGGCTAACGTGGAGTTCTCTTGATTTCAGATTACCAGCGGATGATCGAGAGCAAACTACTCAACTGAGACCTTGGGAAGGGAGGCTCCGTTCAAAGCGTTCATAGAGGTCCCTCCCAGAGAAACAGAAGTACTTAAGTTGAAATATTTAAAATCATGACTATGTTTGGTTGAATTTAGTGTATAAAATCGTGTAAAAATGAAATATTTAAAATCCCATTTTTGTCAATTGTATAGCTTCTTTTGAAAAGAACATGACTTGTATTTATTGTAGCCAGGGCTTGAGATTAGGTCGGGGAGGGTGTAATGTAGAGTAATTAAGTATTTTATACTTCCCATACTCGCTATCTCGCTCTCATGCCGTCACCCTCATACACATACGTCACACCCCCACACTTAAAACCTAATTACATACATTTCTTTATTCACAAATTTATACAAAACAATATCTAAATATTTCCATTCCATAGTATATGTAATTATTCTTGCTCTTCACGTGTAGCGTGGGCGTTGACCTCGAGGGCGTAACCTCCCCTCCCATGGTATAGGTGACCTGCAAAAACTAGAGGAATTAGGAAATTTGGTCATGTCCACATCCGAGAGTGGACCCAGGTCCAGCAAATCATCAGACCTGTCACACTCCCCCCACCTAACCTTCCTCTCTGAAATCTGATCATTGTGGCGTTTCCAAATTTGTCCCGTAGACATAATTTTAACTAAATAAATCATTTTCCCCAATCTTTTAAAAATTTTTCCTAAAATCCATTTATTATCATTACTTCTTAAATCCCTGGTTAAAACTTTAGAACCAACCTCAAAGTACTTTTTAAATTTTCTTCCTCTATAATACTTTTTCTGTTTATGCTGGCTCAATAACATTTTGTTTTTAACCGTGTTGTCAATTCCTTTAAAATCTTGACTCTCAACATTATCCACTATTGGAATAATCGTATTAAAAATTGATTTAATCTTCCTACCCAACATTAATGTACTAGGCTCAATGCCCGTAGACATTGAATGCGTATTTCTAATATCAACTAAAAATGTCAAAAGTTTATCTTCAAAATCAGTAGGAAATTTATTATTTACCATAATTTTTTTTTTTAAATTCTTCACTGTTTTAACCCCATTTTCAGCTAAACCGTTAGAAGCAGGATGCTGTACAGCTGAAGTCAATGATTCTATATTATAATTACGACAAAATTCCTTAAAAACTGTCGAAGTGAAAGCTGTACCATTGTCACTTACTATTTGTTCCGGGATTCCGAACATAGAAAATAATCTTTTCAAAACTTTTATTGTACAAAACGAATCTACCTTATTCACAATATGACAGTCTATCCATTTTGTAGTTGCATCAACAATTATTAAAAAATTATGACCTCCCAACGGCCCCATGAAGTCGATATGCAATCTACTCCAGATTAACCCATTGATTGGCCAAGGTGCCAACTCAACTTTACATGGAGTAGGTAAACATTCCATGCATCGAGCACACTGTTTCACAGTTGCTTCTATATCATTGTTCAATCCGAGCCAAAAAAAATAATTTCAAGCAAGACTTATCGATTTTACAATGCCTAAATGTGATTGATGTAAAAAATTCAATATAATTTCCCTTAATTCCCTTGGAACTACAAATTTATTATTATAAAATAAACATGAATTATAAGTCGATAATTTATCCCTAAAATACCAGAATTTCAATAAATCATCCTTTAAGAACTTTTTATCCGGCCAACCATTTGCTGTGAACTCGATAATGCTCGCTATATTTACATTATTAATCGAAAACTGTTTCATCGTTTCCGCATTTAATGTTGTTTCTGACTCGATTATGTTCACAAACTCTAACTCAACCGTATTCACGTTTAAAGTATCAATATAATTTAAAAAATAATCGCTAGCATCAATATCGTCGCTACACACATCTAAATTATCCTTATTATTAATCGGCATTCGTGATAAGAAATCCGCTTTGTTATCACCTGACTTAATATGCTCTTTACTATAGTCAACAGTCTGGAGTATTAGGGCGTACCTCTGCAGACGGTTAGCGGCCAGCACAGGTACTTGCTTATCCGTGTTCAAAATGTGTACTAACGATTTATTGTCGCAAGCCAAAACAAATTTATTGCCGTATAAATACTGAAAGAATTTCTTCAACCCAAAAATTATAGCACACGCTTCCTTATCTAAAATAGAGTACTTTAATTCTGTTTCTGACAATAATCGGCTAGCAAATGCGATAGGTCTCTCTAAACCATTATCATATACATGGCAAATCACCGCTGCTAACGCTTTTTCAGATGCGTCTGAAATAAGTTTAATTGGTAAATTAGGATCAAAATGCACTAAAATATTATCTGACGTCAGCAGTTTCTTAACTCGCTCAAACGCAATATTACATTTCTCAGACCACACATACTTTACTCCCCTTTTTAACAAGTTATACAATGGAGACAAAATACCTGAAATATTGTGAACAAAAGTTCTATAATAAGAAATAACCCCGAGTAAACTCCTAAGTTCCGAAACATTCCTCGGTATTGCCATTTGAGTAATCGCACAGATTTTATTTTCTAAAGGCATAACTCCTTTCCGCGAAATTCTAAAACCTAAATATTCTATCTCAGTTTCTAGAAAAGAACACTTATTTTCATTAATAGTTAAACCACAATCACTTAACTTGCTAAGTACAGATTCACAAATAGAAAATAATTCCTCTTCAGAATTTCCAAACAACAAAATATCATCTAGAAATATGCGAACGTTACGAAGTCTACCTACTACCGCCTGAATAACTTGCATAAATATAGCCGGGCTTGTGGTCAAACCGAAAGGCAATACTTTATACCTGAATAAACCTACATGCGTACTTATCACACATAATTTTCTCGACTTCTCGTTTAACGAAATCTGACCAAAAGCATTACGCAAATCTATTTTCGCAAAAAATTTCGCACCATTTAAAGATGAAATTAAATCTTCTGTACGAGGCAATGGATATTTCAACTTCGCTAACATAGGGTTTAATGTGGTTTTAAAATCGGTACAAATTCTAATTGAACCGTCTTTCTTTTTTACAACAACAATCGGACTAGCCATATCACTTATTTCTACCTTTTCAATTATATCTTCACGTAACATCTTATTTAATTCCTCCTCTACCTTTCCACGTAAACTAAAAGGTAACGGTCTTGGATTTACAAACTTTGGCCTGAACTCCGAAATAACTTCGATGTTAGCTTCATAACCTATAAGCCTACCCGATTTTTCTGAAAACACATGAGCATATTTTTTCTTTAAACTATCACGAAAATTTAATTGATTATCACAACTAGTTTCACTGGTATTTACCGAATTTATTCCACTTAATCCGATACCGAAAACTTGTAAAAAATTTCTACCAACAATCGTAGAATTACCGTTTTTAATTATTATAAACTGCGTATCTACACTTTTATTTAAAAATAACACACTTAAATTAACTTTACCTACAATATTTAACCGTTTCCCGTCATATCCTGACAATTGAATATCGCATCTTTCCAATTCATAAGCAACAAAATCTTTTAAATACACTTCATATGGAATTGCATTAATTTCAGCGCCGGTGTCAACAATCGCTCGCAGAACAGTGTTACCAATAATGAGATCTACGAATATCGGTTCCGGCCCCGTGCCGTCATGCAACATAAAAACCGAATTTAATCGTTTATTCTTATTACCTACATTAATTTTACTGTTTTTACACACATTACTAGGATGACCCGATTTATTGCATCGATTACAAAAAATATTCTTCCAACAATCTTTCTGCAAATGATTCGTTTTTCCGCACAAAAAACATTTTTTTAATCCAATATTTACTGGCGTCTTACTACGCACTGCACTTTTAAATCTGATCGGACTATCTGACCTGGATTTACGGACAACATTACTATCCTTATGCACAACATTTAAATTCGTATCAACTTTCTTAAAATTAACAACATGTTCCCATGAAGCTGCTAACTGAATGCATTCCGAAAAAGAAGTATTTACCCCCTCAACGAACAACTTATGTTTCAATTTTTCATTGAAAATTCCAATAATGAATATGTCTTTTAAACAAGGTTCCAGCCTCAATTCAAAATTGCACGTCAAACTCAGTCCTCGCAACCTAGCAGCGTAATCTTTAATAGATTCGTTAGCTAGCTGTTTACACTTATAAAATAACTCACGCGACTCGAAAATATTTTGAATAGGTTTGCAATGTGTGTAAATTAACACAGAGTGCACGCCAAAACACAGCTCCTCATAGATCATTTAAATTTATAGCAAATATTATTGAAAAAGTTATAATTCTATCGGCAATTGTTTACGTTAAGATCTATTCAGCGAAAGATCTACATTAATGCTTTATGAGCGGTTTCATAAAGTGATTAAATCATTTTAAACAATCTTTATAAAGTGACAGTTAAGTGAATATTGTTGCCCAAATAAATATCCGCTTATTACAAGTACCTGTCAACTAACACTGCGCCCAAGTCAACAAATATTGCACTAACCTCACACTACGTCATACGTGGTCAATAGTGTAGTGGCTAACGCGATCGCTCAGGCACACCTAACGGACCGAGGTCGAATCCTACCTAATCCAGAAGAACTTTTATATTTTTATTTTTTCTCAATAAGTATCCGAGCTCCAAACCTTCCCAAGATGAACAGGCAGAAGAAATCGCAAAAAAAAGTGACATCTAGCGATTCAGAAGAGGATAATCACAATGTTAATAAGACGACCAAATCTACAGGAAAAAATGCACCTGAATTAGGCGATATTAATATGGAACAAATTATCGTACACATCGCCAAAAATATGGAAAATATTAAAAAAGAAATTATATCCAAAATGGAAAAAATCACAGCGGAAACACAAAAAAGCATAGAATTTATAAGCAATCAATATGACGAGCTAATAAAAAAGATAGACCTAACTCTTAGTCAAAACAAAAAAATTGAAGATGAAATAGAAATCATCAAAAAAGATCAACAAGAAAAAAATACCACTATAAAACATCTGGAAATAAAACTATCTGAAATTGAAACAAAATTCCGCTCAAATTACTTGGAAATAGCCGGGATTAAACATTCAAGTGGCGAAGAGGCGGCTGAAATAGTTATAAGAGTTGCTGCAGCGGCTGGCGTAGAAATCAACTATAATGAAATAACCGAAGCTAAAAGAATACCGGACCGACGTACTGATGCCCCCCCCAAACTGCTGGTTCAGTTCAAGAACAAAACTGTACGTGACAACCTCATCGCCGCGAAAAGAAACATAAACTACGCTTCCATCAAAGGACTTACTGAAGACAAGATTTACATTGGAGAAGAACTCTCCCCATATCACAAAGAACTTTTATGGCATACAAAAAAATTTGCTAAAGAAAAAAACTATGCTTATGTCTGGTACAAAGAAGGGAGAATCATGATGAGGCGCATCACGAACGATAAAATTATTTATATTAAACATGTGGATGATTTAAAAAAAATTACGTTAAATATTGGGTAATTACCCTTACATATTTCGACACAATCTACACATCATACAAAATGGATAATACTACCACAACATCTAACAAAACAAACTTATCAATATACCATCAAAATATTAGATCTATAAACAAAAACTTTGACCAATTCCTCATCGAACTCGACCTTACTAAAATCAAATATGACATAATTATCCTGACAGAATGTTGGCTAACACCTTACTATACTCCTAAAAACATCCCCAATTATACCCACCATCAAACCTCAAATCACTACAGACAAAACGATGGCATAGTAGCATATACATTAAACAACACTCTTAACTCATTTAATGTCAAAGAAATTTATATTACTAACTCAAACTGTCTTCAAATAACGTACAATGTCAACACATGTATCGTTGCACTTTACCGCTCTCCTTCTAAACCTAACATTTCCTCATTTTTGCGCGACATAAACTGCTATCTCACGGATCTACACAAAATAAAGAACTTAATTCTAATGGGGGATCTTAACATTAACATTTTAAAAAACAACGAACATCCCCAGTGCCAAGACTATCTAAACACACTGATGTTCCACGGAATGGAAAGCACAATCAATTCAGCAACACGATGTACGCCAAACTCCTCCTCCTGCATCGACCATATTATGGTTAAATCAACCAACCAATACACCTCCGAAATCCACATGTCATCAGTTACAGATCACTACGCCACCTCTTTCACAATGAGTTCCAAACACAACGTACAAAGCAAACCTTCAACTAAAATAACAAGGAAAACAATTAACTATGACAATCTTAACAAAACGATTAACTCCAAATCGTGGGACACACTCTATAACAAAACTAACACAGAGGAGGCCTGGAACTACTTCTCTACCTACCTACAAGACATCCTTGTCCAAAACACCAAAATCACCACAAACACCATTCCTAAAGCGATCAAACCTCTCAAACCTTGGATAAACCATACTATAATCAACTGCATTCGGAAACGCAATTCCATACACAAAAAATGTGCCACAAACCCATATGATATCACACTCCATAACTTCTACAAAAGATACCGTAATATCTGCACACAAGTCATTAGGAAAGCCAAAAATCTATATTACAACAAAAAAATTTCCGAATGCAACAATGACCCTAAAAAAATATGGAAAGTCCTCAAGGAAGCTACCAATTCAAATAAAGCCACCGACACCTTAAACTCTCTCAATATCAAAGATATCACTGTAGACTTTACATCGAACCCCAACACAATTGTCAATCACATAAACCAGTACTTTACAAACATAGGTCCGGAACTAGCAAAAAAAATCCAAATAAATAACGATACGCTTGGTCCAAGTGACCACGCGACCAATGATGATTTCCCAACCCGCTTTGTTCTTAAAACGATTACAGAGAAAGAAGTTTCTATAGTAATAAACTCGCTCAAAAACTCTTCATCAACCGGCATTGATGAAATATCTAACAATGTTCTTAAAAAAATTGCCCCTGGTATACTTAAACCATTAACGCATCTACTTAATATTAGCATCCGCCAAGGGCTATTTCCCACCATTCTAAAACAAGGTCTCATTATCCCTATTTTTAAAACTGGCTCCAAACTTGATATAAGTAATTATCGTCCTATTACGTTGCTAAATTCCCTCTCAAAAGTATTCGAAAAGATCGTCAATAATAGTCTCATGGAATATCTGGAAACCAACAACTTAATATCGCCGCGGCAATTTGGATTCAGAAAACATAAAAGCACCAATGATGCTATAGCCACGGTCACTGACCATATTTCTAGCCACCTGGATAAGGGCTTGAAATGTCTATCGGTATTTCTCGACCTATGTAAAGCATTTGATACAATCTCACACAGCAAATTAAAACGCAAAATGTTTAATATAGGTATTAGGAACAAAGAATTAGGCCTCCTCTCCAGCTTCTTATCTGACAGATCCCAATGCGTTAAACTCAGTACCACAAAGAGCCAGAATTTGCCCATTAGTTACGGGGTCCCTCAAGGCAGTGTTATAGGTCCAACACTCTTCCTAATATATATTAACGAGTTATGCAACCTAGATATCGATGCCACTATTGTCAGTTTCGCCGATGACACTGTCCTACTCTTCCAAGCAAAAGATTGGCTTACCGCATATTCCAAAGCGGAGGAAGGAATTCAACAGGTAAAATATTGGCTTGACTTGAACATATTAACTCTAAATGTACAGAAAACCAAATACTTACTGTCTAGTCTCACCAATATCCCAAAGTCAAACCTAGCCCCGCCATTAAAAATACACAAATGTAAAAATTCATCTCTAAACCGGAACTGTGACTGCCCATGCCTAGAGCAAGTAAACATTATCAAATATTTAGGAGTAACCTTCGATACACACCTGAATTGGAAGCAACATATACATAACACTACAAACAAAATCCGAAAATCTATATACTTTTTCAAACAAACACGCAATTTCCTTAACCTAAAACTCTTAAAAACAGTATATTACTCATTGTGCCAATCTCACATCGAATACGGAATTCTAGCCTGGGGTAATGCATATTCCAATGCCCTTGATCCCATCATGAAAGCACAAAAACTAATCATAAAAATAATTCTTAAAATGCCGCTTACTACCAGCACTGATACTATCTTCAATTCCTTCAACGTTATGGACATAAAACAGCTCTACTCAAGATCCATATTACTTAATTTACACAAAAACAACAAAACACCATACAAAGCTACACAAACAATACACAATACCCGAGCCAAAAACAACGAACTTCTCCAAACTCCTTTTTTCAAAACCACCTTCGGGCAAAGACACTCTAAATACATAGCTTGCAAACTTTACAATACACTACCAACTACGATCAGACAAAGTGACTCCTTTACAAAATTCAAACAAGATATTAAAAAATGGATTATAAGTATTGGACGCCACACTATCACAAATATCTGTAAAATAAATCACACATAGACAGAAATAACTATTCACATACAACCTAACCCATATAAAATAAATGAAAATAATGGAATCCTGTCAAATTTAACCTATAAATAGATTAGGCAGAATTTATTTCATTACTCCATCTCCAACATTTATAAAATAACTCTCTTTAAAAGATTTACCACCCGTCCAATCACCCTTCTGTTTTAATTCTATTCATAATATGTATTTTACCTGAAATATCCTTGTAACTACTATATTCATTTATATACCTGTACGCCTGTCTCGACACAGGTATACCCTAGTGAGACAGGCATACAAATAAAACCATTGTAAATATATTTTATTATAGATAAATAAATAAAAAAAAAAAAAAAAAATGTGAATCAAATAATTTACATAAATCATCAAAAGAACAAACAGAAACCTTTTTAGGGAAACAAAGATCACATAATAAAGAGAAAGTTTCTTCGGTGAGGCAACTCAGCAAAAATGTTCTTTTGCGTTCTTGTGATAACACTTTGTCATCATGTAAAATGAGGGCCTGATCCAGTCGTTCCTTGAACAATGACCAGTTTCCCGTTCTGTAACAGAACGTCCCCAAATTTTTATAAACACCCTCCATTGGGGGAAGAGCTGAAACAAAATAATCAATCCTACTTATCTCAGCACTTCCTAGAAGGCTACACTCCGAGGTCCACGTTCCACGTTCCACGTGCACGCCACCCAGAGCCGTAGATCACCGTCCCCGTCTGGCTCTGTCTCCCGACAGCTGCGGATCCAATCCCTCTTCTCCGAGGTCTTCCTTCCCAGACTGCAGCGACGGAAACCACGTCCCGGTTTCCGGCTAATCCACTCGATGATCCAATCCTAGACCTGATCCTTGATCCGTACCACGATCCTGCGTACCCCGTAACCCTTGACACGATCCTGTACCCCGTTACACGGTGTACCCAACGACAATAATTTTGCAAATTGCCGTACCCACACACGCGTATACTTGCGTGTGGCTGCTCCAATTTCTTCTTAACGCGATCGCTCCTGCGATCGGCCAATTCCCTGACAATCCTTCAGATGCCGATGGAATCTACCGCGTAGATTCTTTCAATATTTACGTAAAATAAAACTACCGTGCTGCGCCAACTGTGGTGTCTTCTATCGGGTAGTAAATAATATCCGTTGATGTTGCAATGTTTATTGGTTGCCAGGTTAATATGGAGAGAGAGCTCAATAGCGGGTACATCCCTTTTATACTTCCCATACTCACTATCTCGCTCTCATGCCATCACCCTCATACACATACGTCACAGAAAGAATACGATAGATGGCGGTAAGCATTTAGCTTGCGCCATAGCTCGCCAGATGGCATTGGCGTACAAGAAGCAGTATCAGACATAGACTTTACGAGCTCCCCAGGCAAGAGCCCAGAGATTTACCTATCACCGAATAGTAAACAGTCGTAGCTATCCAGCTAGGTTATTCAAGTAATAAACACATTTTATATAAAAGAACCTTTATTAATAATTAATATCTGCCGAGGAAAGGGCAGACATAACATAGACATAACATCTGAGCGTCCCTTTCTTAATCTTACTCATTACGCTTACATCAGCCTTGCATTCTTTGAGAATCTCCAAACTTTTCTCACACATTCGTATGTACATGGTTTTATCACACATATACCTAGAGGATCTCATTTCTGCATCACTCAGTCTCCTCTGACAGTTCCATGCCTCACTGCCATACATCATTGTGGACGGCTAGCTTCGCTTCTTTGGACAGTTTTTTTTTAAATTGGAAAAAACGTACGAGTAATATAATTTTGCATATTGTTATAATTTGACATGTTATATTGTATTTCTTGCAATAATACTTGTAATTGAAATAAATATGGATTTTAGCTTCACAAACGCTACAATTATAATATACCGTGATTTTTCACGGGTCATACCCAATAAATTTAGAAACATATATGGCAATATCGAAAAAATACAAACATTGAAATTCTGTTGAAATTGTATGTTTTATTAAAATTTACAAATAAAAATTTAGAAAAAACGTACAGAGATCGTGATGTAAAATGTATCGACAGCGGAAATTTCAAATGCTGTAAAGGTAAAAAAAATCGAGTACAGTTCGAAGAAGCGAAACTTTACTAAAACAATCTCAACCAATGGTAGCCATATAAAGTGAGATCATAATCAAAGCGGCCAATGAGCGCAGTTTGACACTCTGTAAATACTGTAATGCGTCATTTCCGTTTCATCCGAGTTTCAAATCACAACCGTGCCGAAGAAGCTTCACTTCAAAAATGGGTTAGAAATTGAATTTTTCTCTTTCGATTTTCATTGTCGAAATATTTCCAGTAAAATCATCTTGTACGATGTGCTTTTTAAAATAAATTTACGAAAAACGTTAGGTTTTCTAAATGGTCAAATGAATGTTATTTTATAATAAAAATTAATAATTACAGATATACAAAAATAGGACACTACGATTAAAAAAAACACAGTCAACTTTCTTTTCGCTCCTGAATAATTAACATTTCGTCCTTTACAGTATTTAAAATTTCCATGATCGATATCATTATGGGTGTTTTAAAGATAATTTTTGTACGTAAAAATAAAATCGAGAAAATTATATTGCCGTCACAAATATAAGTACATACGAGTACATTATTTATTTTCTTCATCACAATTGAACTTCTTTAGAGACTCCAAAACCTCATCGTTAAGTTTAGAATCTTTGTCAACTTTGAAATGTAGATGAATATTTTTATCATGGCATTGACAGCAATTTTGTACTTTTTTACACGTTGAACTAACGGGTCCTTGAGATGTTGCTGTGGTTGTGGATACAGTTGTCGAATTTTTTTCATCTGGAGGAGTTGAATATGTTGTGGGTGATGTGCTCGTTGGGGAAGAGTCATATGGAGATGGTGTGTCAGACGGAGAACTTTCTGTAGCAAGCGTTGAAGTCATCGGATAAATTTCTGTTGGAGGTGGTGTTTCAGAGGTTTCTAAGGAAGAGGTATCAGAAGTAGTTACAGTAGGAGGTGGTGATGACAAACATTCATGGGGATAGGTAATAGGATTAGTTACAGTTGAAGGTGCTGATCCTGGCGGGGACCCTGGTGGTGATCCTGGAGATGTTGGGGGAGGAGTATCAGCAGTAGATACACTTGGAGGTGGTGGTCCTGAAGATTCTGGGGGAGGGGTATTAGGAGTAGATACACTTGGAGGTGGTGGTCCTGAAGATTCTGGGGGAGGGGTATTAGGAGTAGATACACTTGGAGGTGGTGGTCCTGAAGATTCTGAGGGAGGGGTATTAGGAGTAGATACACTTGGAGGTGGTGGTCCTGAAGATTCTGTGGGAGGGGTATTAGGAGTAGATACACTTGGAGGTGGTGGTCCTGGAGATTCTGGGGGAGGGGTACCAGGAGTAGGTTCATTTGAAGTTATTTCAGGAGTCACTGGAGTAGTAGATGTGAGATTCGTTGTTGTCAAGGTTGTCGGACGTAAACACACAAGAGGATAGTGGACGCTTTCATTTTTGTAAAGTTTCTCTTCAAAGTATTTTGCGCACTTGTTCCAGATTTCTTTCCAGTCGATCAAGAATTCGCCTACGTAGAAAAATTTCTTAGAGCAAATTTCTACAGGAAGTTCATTGTTGTTCCACAATCCATTTGCGGCATAGTAACAATGTTTTTCTGTAAATCAAAAATAATCAAATTATTAATAAATCATATTCAAAGAACGCTTATTTTAGTGTATGCTTTTAGTTAATACCATTCAAAGTATTCCCCAATTTCCTATCTGGATTTCTACACTTGTACAATATTTTTTTGAAGAAAATAGATATCGATAACTGGCATGTCCTCATGTTTCGTTTTTTTTATTTTATGTTTTTCTTCTTGTAGGACTCTACACAAAGCTTTAATTTTATCAGGTTTGAATACCATTAACAGACGATCAGTATATAAATTTGGCAATATATTAAAAAAAAAAAGCAAAATATACGTAGGTATATAGAATATTTTCTTTTAATACGGTTCGTGAAAAAACCTGTCCAGTTTTAGAAGAAGAACTATCTTAACTCGGAAAAAGCATTCTCTTCGTTTTATATGATTTTGCCTAAATTTGGTAACTATTGAGAGGAGGATAAGTTAAGTTTAGTAAACAAAGAAATTTTAAGGTAGTGTTTTGGCTCACCCTTCTCTTCCTCGCATGATGGACACTCCAAGTTGTCATAATTAGAACACAGTGATTTGGCATCTTCTTGATCTATCCTATCGTCGTCCAGAATCACGAATTTATTTAGCAATTTCAGTCTTTGTTGCGTTTCCTGCGCATCCAGCGATTTAGTGAGCCAAAATCCAAACTTAGCGTAGTAACAAATTTCATCTGTGAAAGTAATAAAACAAATATTATAACTACACCATAATTTATGAAATAATGAAGATTAGATTTTTTTTAGTTTAGATGCACTTTTTTGTTGAAGTTTTGCTAAATCGTCACAGGTAAAGTTAATGATGACTTCATATTTTAAATAATAAGATGTTTTGCCTGTCAATTTCCTTTGGTCACCATTTCAACAGTCTCAGTAGTGAAAAGTGTGTTTGAGTGAAATTAATGCTCTGTTTTCTTCTTGCGACCTTTTTATTGCGTAATCGTGATTAGTTTTTGGGTTATTATGCCCTCTTGCGGTCGGTTCCGCCACTTTTCATCCCGCGACATCCCCGACAAAATATCCTCCGACAAAATATCTACTAAAACCTTACCTAACCTAACCTAACAAAAAAATGGGACGAAAATAATACAAGACATCCTGTAAAGACAATAAATTATTGTTCAAAAATAGTAAAGTGGGACAAAAATAATACATACATCCTGTAAAGACAATTTACATTATTGTTAGGTTAGGTTAGGTTTTAGTAGATATTTTGTTGAAGGATGTTTTCTCCGTAGGATATTTTATCGGAGGATATTTTGTTGCGCACCCTTCTTCTTTAGCCAACGTGTTGGACTGCGCTGCGTGTCCATCACCAGGGAAGATGTGTAGATTGCGGTGAAGTGTGTGTTTATGTAGATAGAAATAATAATACTGTGTAGTAATTATCGATCTTCCTTTGTGGTTTTGTGATTTTTTTGGTTCAGTCATATAATACAGACACGGCAATTTTTTACTTTGGCAAAAACTTAGAAAGTCTATTAGAACAATCTCAAACGGATCTTAATGTACTAAACGATTGGCTAATAAAAAATATATTAACAATAAATATTAATAAAACCGGTTACATGATCTTAAGCTCACCTAAAAGAATAATACCATCGCATAAACCATTACAAATAGAAGAAAGAGACCTACATATCCTAGATAGCGAAAAATACCTGGGCTTATATATTGATAAACATTTAACATTTAAACAACACGTAGAAAAACTAAAAACAAAAATCTTCCCATTAATTGGTGTATTTGGTAGAATTGCTCATCTTCTACCAACAGAGGTAAAGAGGGGCTTATACTTTAGCTTAATCCAGTCCCACCTAAATTATTTAATAGAAATATGGGGAAACACATACATTACGTACTTAAACGACTTACAAATAATACAGAACAAAGTTATTTAAAAACTCTTCAACTATAACCCAGACACTCCCACAAAAAAACTATACCAGGAAATGAACCTTTTGAAAATAAGAACATTGTACGAATATAACATATGTCTTTTAATCTACAAAATACAAAATGGACTTATACACACAAAAACATCACAAGTACACGAACATTATACTAGACAACACAATAAATTGTACACAAATACAGTCAAGACTGAAAGTGGCAAGAGAAATATTGGTCACGAGGGAGTTCATATATATAATCTCCTTCCAGATAACCTAAAAACGGAAAATAATATAAAAACATTTAAAAAAAAACTATTTAAACTCAAAATGTTGGAACAAAATTAAAAATATTACTTCTTACTACTGTATTATATAAGCTCTGTATTTAAGTTAAGAAAGCGAAATATTATGTTTCTTTTAACTTAATAATAATAAAAAAAAAAAAATAAAAAAAAAAATACCGTTGGCAAGAACTATTTTGCTTAGCACCGTTAAAGCGATTTTCTGAGAAAATAATGGTGACAACAGATTCTCTATTCTGTGTGGTATTTTACAATCTATTTTCCCCATATTAAATGAAAATGTGTTCTTAATTGTTTAATAAATTAATTGACTAATGTTCATTCCAGAATGCGATTTATCCATTTCGCTTTAAGTAAAGTAATTAGTCGTATCATTTGTGTTATTTTAGTGACACGTATTTTCTCCTTTGAAAATAAAATTCTCCCATGGGTTTTTCAAGTAAGCTCCCAACCTTTAGAAATAAATGTATTCTGCCTGATATTATATGAGGACATTCCTTTACCGATAAGGAACAAAAGGTTAATTTCTTAAATTGTTTATCTTAAAGTAGGTTTTCATATCTGTACAGTTCAAATAGAACCCATAAATATTTATTGCTGCCACCAAAATGGAAAGGGTTTGCTGGCGGCATTTTTACCTAGTAATAGGAACAGCCCTATAATCATAAAATTCTAATATGTGTTAATCCCTTAGGTTTAAGTAACTTAACATTAAGTTAGTTTGTACCTTTATCGGTGTGCCCTTTTTGTCAAACTTTTAAAAGTAATTTTATTGTGGGTTAAATTTAAGAATTCGAGATATGGGAACATTTTAATCTTAGTCCCCACCATTTCTCCATTTCAGTGTTTTATGATGTACTTAGTTTTATTGGTGGCCCTTTTTGGCCGACTTTAGGGCAATTGTTTTATTGCGGGATTTTAAAATCCAGATGTGGGAGCAGCACAAATATGCTCTCTCACCATTGTGCACCCTTTGTATGTTTTTTTTAAATATTGTGATTTTTGGAACAGAGAGTCAGTGTTGTTTTTGCGGTCGAACTGGAAGATACACGAGGTGTATCTTCAGTTGCGCAGAGGGAAGATATGTCCTTTTGCGTTAGTTTTGCTAGTAGAGTAAAGCTAGAAGGTACACGCTGTGTGCCTTTAATTGTGTAATTATACTGAAGCTGGGAGGTACGAGTTGTACCTACGGTTCAGTATTGGAAAAACTGACAATAGAGAGATTGAAGTAGAGACTTTTTGTCAGTGTGGTGTGATCGTGGACCACCCGAGTAAGGGTAAATAGACCCTCTTGTAATAATTGTATTTATTGCATTAAATAAATTGTGCTGAAGAAGAAGAAAAAGAAGTGTTTTTCTGCCAACTCCATTCTGTTGTGTTCTCGTACCACGACAGTAGAAATAACTTATTTAAATAATGTGTTTCATTGCTTAAGTTTTGTGAACATACTGAGAAGTGGGGAAAAAATAATTTTCCTGTCTTTATTAATTAATGTTCTATCGAATGAACGAATGACCATAATACAGTAATATTGAAAAAAAATTCGATTAAAAAAGTCCAAATTTACAAGACAATTCCGTTATAAAAAAAATCTTTACTGAACACATTTGTAGTAACTAAAACTAGCACCACATTACCTCAATGACAATTATTATTCTGGTTACCTTGATAAAGGCACGAATCTAGTATGGTAGTCGAGAGAATATAAATATGTTTTAATCTAACATGTGCACAAAAAATATATCTCTGGTCGGAAATGGAACGTACAAACAAATTTGTAGAGGATCAATGTGCACAATGTTGAGTTAAAACAAGTCTACTATATAAATAATAAAAAAATGAACAATGAAATGAATTTTTAATAAAAGTGCATGTGCCCGGTGGCGTATTTCGAAAACCCATACCAGTTCAGTCGCGGGAGCGACAATTTACATTTTAAATACACCTCTATCACCTCTATATTGGTTATTTTTATCTCTTTGCAAAAAAAATGTTTTAAAATCTAGATAAAATAATGGTTCAAGTGTGTATATTAGAAATTAATAATTTCATTTACTATATTTAAAATTTGATATTATTTCCGTATATTGTAAATACACCACTATATTGATTATTTTTTAATCTCTTTGCAAAAACAAAAATTGTTCTAAAATCTAGATAGAATAATCTTTCAAATGTGTGCATTAGAAAATAATAATTTTATTTCAAAATATTATATTTTTTATTGAAAATGGAGGTTGTCGCTACCGCGACTAAACCGGTATAGATTTTGGAAATACGCTGCCCGGTGTGAGTGTGGAAAAACTGCAAATACGCTGGTGTGTAAAATGTACATAACTAAAAAATGTCAAAAATAACTTACAATGTGTTTCGTTGTGCTCTGGGTCCAGAACTGTTTTTGGGCATTCCTGACATTTTTTATCAATCGCAACGGCCGGCAACGGTTTTCCACCAATGTTAAATAAATAATAAGCTTGTTTCTCTAAGTACTTCTTATAAACTGGACGGGCCCAGAATGGATATTGTTTGTTCCACCATATGTAACACAGATCACCTATTCGGGAAAAGGAAACATTTTAACTATATAAAATAACAGGGGACCATGCGCCATGAGACACAAGCCATCCACTGGAGCGATTATGGTCGAAAAATGGACCACTTTCATTTTTCTGCGTTTGATAGCTGTCCAAAATTAGACTACATTTTCCTACCATTTGTAAAACATTTATTGTAATTATTTAAAAAGTTTCCCGGGCCACTCATTTATTTTAAAAGGAAGCTATTGAAATCCGAACTTCGTGTACTATTTTAGAACGATGTTAAAAATAATTTTTTTAAATATTTTTTTCTCGTCGAATTTTTGATCAGTTGTTTACGTTTCCCTCAAATACCCCTCACGGCAGTTTCAAAGTAACAACACGCAGGATTCGCGCGGTTATAAACTTTACGATTTTTTTTTTAAATCCTACAAATATGAGATAAACGGTAAAATACAGGTTAATTCATTGGATATATAGCACTATAATATTTTTTTAGGTTTCCATGTTAAAATTCGAAGGTACGATTTTTTTAATGTTGGCGAAAAATTTAAAAAATGATCTTCTGGGAAATCGCGGGCAATCGAGACAAATTTATTTATTTCGCGTGATCGCTCCAGTGGATAAAACTTTATTAAAATAAAAACACACAAAAATGTTTCCAACATCATTCACCAAATACTACTTCAAATCACATCAACTTTCTATTCCTAACAAATAATGTTGGGTGTGGAAAATGACAACATTGCAACATCGTTTAGCCATTCTTTTGGAAATCACTCCTATGGCTCCTCGCGCCACTTCGATAGTTTGTGCACTTTGGTAGCCTGGCATCAATTTTAATAACTGGTCTTACGCCCAGAGTTAGAATGGTTTTATACATATAATAGCTGACCCGGCAAACTTTGTTCTGCCATATAAATTATTTCTGTATCCAAGGGAGGTTTTAAATAAAGGAAATTAATGCTAAATAAACAGGCCACCTGATCCATACGCCGGCCAAACTGAAAAAAAATTCAAGCCCGTGAACCATTAAAGCAAAAAAATTACAAAATTATTTTTTCGCGCTACCAGTTAGAATTACATGAAAATCGTAGCTCCTAAAAAAATTTTGCCACAAATCTGAAAATTAGAATCATAATTCTTTTTTTCAAAGTCTCAATACGACCACATTTCACCGAAATGCAACCTGTCAAAAATCACCGAAAAATTTTAATTTTTTTATTATTTTTTTTTTGGAGTGATGGAGTGATTTTGCTACGTTGATAGGAACAACCGATCCAACATTTTTGTTCTTTACAATCGAAACCAGATAAATTTTTGTGGACCCCCACTTACAACTTGTGGACATCCATTTTTTTGTCATGCCAACGTAGACCCCCGTCGGGTGGACCCCTGGGGACCTATATCATTTTGGGAATCACTGCTCTAACAAAATTAAAAACCAATATTATTTTTGTGCCCCTCTTCGCGAACATATATATTAAGAATGTATATTTCTCCATTGGATGTGTAGGGTTGCACTAATCTCCCCACGTTGTGGAATAAAATAATTAAATTGTTTTGACAGTAATTGGGAGGTGAAAATATTTTTTACTTACATTTTATGTTGTCCGTTGATCTGCTATCTGAAAGAAACAACCAATTCAAATAAAAATATACAAATGTGCGATTAGTACAGTAAAATTAAGAAAAAAATATTATTAAAACTGGTTATATTCGTAAACTCCATCCCGAAATAAAGGGCAAGGCATTTTTAGAATTTCCCTTCATTTCTTCGTTTGTCAATATTAGATTTACTTTTTCAATTTACAAACTTTATGCCAATTTCTAATAAACGTATTCTGAATTCTAACATTCAATAGAAGTTCTAAACCTTAGATTGCAAATCACCGAAAATACAGATCTGCTCCTCTAACATAAATTCATTTTACTATCGATTTCCTACTCACGTCCTATTTACATAATATACCGAAAGCGGAATTTTGATATGCTGTCAAGGAAAAAATGTTGTTTAGGAGAGTGAAGACAATTTTTTTTATTCATATAGATCCAGTTTATGTAGCCCTTATTAATTTATAGGTTAATAATTATTAATTATTACGTATAGATCTTTCAAAGTAATGAACATTTTTTGTAAATTTCTTTAATAACAGAATTCTACTTTTTGTTATTAAGTTTATTTTGTAGAACTCCATTTTAATTTTTATTTTATTTTATAATAAAAACAGTTTATTATAAACCAGTTCTGCTTCTGCTTCGTAATTATTATTATGAGTTACAGCTGTTTCGCCCTCTGAAAAAAAAAAAAAAAAAGACTTATTCGATCTCTTTAAAATATGTGTTGAAACCAACTATTTTATATTTAATGGTAAATTCTACCAACAAAACGATGGCTTGCCCATGGGGTCCCTTATCTATTGGCAAGGTACCAACAGACAATTAGATCTTTTTGTTACTTTAGCCAACTCCATCAACCGTAAAATCTGCTTTACGGTTGAAAGGGAGTGTAATAAGAAAATCAACTTCTTAGATTTAACAATCGGTAGAGAAAATAATAAACATACTTTTGAAATTTTCCGTAAGCCTACGTTTACCGACACGACCATTAATTATAAATCTTTGCACCCATGGTCACATAAATTATCCGCTTACCACTCAATGATACATAGACTTACCAACATCCCGCTTGACAATATGGCTTACGAGAGGGAAAAAAATACAATTTTAACTAATGCTAAAAATAACGGCTTCAAGGGTAGAGACACTGAAAAAATAATTAGTCACAAAAAACACAAAGATAACCTTAACTTAAATTACCCAGCGACTAACAATAAAACAAATAACACATTTGAAAGTTTGGAATTTGTCGGACCAACATCTAATAAAATAGCTAAAGTTCTCAAAAATTGTGGCTTAGATGTTGCCTTCCGCACAAATAATACTTTAGGATCGTCTCTTAAAAACTCAAAAAATAAAATACCCAAACTAAAAAATAGTGGCATTTATTAACTCCAGTGTGATGAATGCAACGCTGTTTATATTGGACAAACTGGCCGGTCCTTTAACGCGAAGAGGAATAGGTATAATATTAGTACAAAACAGCATCAGAGCAATCTGGAGGACAAAACGGTCTCTATCATTCATTTTGAGATTATTTTGTTTTCAAAAAGTTTCGATAAAATCCGAAAGATGCCACTAGAAAAATAAATATTATTTGTATTTATTTCAACATGTCGCATCTGGTCGCTGGTCGAAATTCGGCCGGCTAAGGGTGCCATGCACGCACGTGTCCACTAGGCAATGTTTTCAGAAAAAAACTACCTGAAACTCAACGCCTGAAGTCATTATAATAGTTGTATATTTTGGTATGTTGTGTGTTTGGTAGTTGGGGTATGTTGTGAGGCTGAAGGTAGCGGGGAAGGGAAGGAGATGGGATAAAGGAAGGTGGGGAAGTACCTAGTGATTTAAGTTCTGGTAACCGAACACGGCTAAAGCTATTTCAAGTAACGTTTCAATAATTGTGTTTGGTGGTCTTACACCAGGACGATAATGAGAGTAACTACCTACTACGTCCCGTTCATCACTATTTTTATTATACCAAAGCAAATAAAATTAGGAGAAAATGTAAATAAATTTAACTCTAATTTACCAACATATGTGATTGAATCAAATTTAAAAAAAAAGTTTTAAACATAATGTAGGTACATACATTTGAGGAAAGGAAAATCCTGATCTATTTCCTTCTCGTGGTGGGGAGTGAGCAACGACCTCGTATCGGCTAATATAGACAGGGACCGAGCATTGGCCGGAATAAGCTGACCACCAACTTTCGCCCTACCAGGCGTCTGTTGTCTAGGGCACCCTCTTGTCCTGGAGAAGTAAATAATCTCCAAAGGCGGAAGAACCTTCGAGGTCAACGGCATAGGATGTGGAAAGAAACGGGAAACTACCACATTAAAGGTCCAAGTGGCATCCCAAGAACCAGCAAAACATGAAAAATTGCTGCAAACCAATCCCAGGATTGAAACCAGAGAGATATACAAAAAAGGATTGTATTAGGAAAATGGGTACCTATCTATGGACCTATTTGAAAAAATCACAAACAAAAATAAAAATACGAGTAGGTATGTACATTTATAACTTTTTATCGTAGGTAAAGCTTTTACATATCAAGAAACTTTAAAAAATCAGTCCACTTAACTTTCTTTTCTATAATTCATCTATTTTAAAATGTCTTTTAAAACCTACAATAAAACCGTAAAAAACTAACAACGGATCATGATAACATTTTATGTTTCCGTCGAATTCTTTCGTTATGTGTCAAGGATAGAAATTCTCTACCTACTGATTTATTATCGTTTATGGATGGTCAAACACCATGCACAATTATTCTCAAATGGTAAAACACCATGCACAAATCATACCATAAGCATCTCCCACACGGACACTTCGGAGCGACCGAGTCCCGCGCCACTTCAGGCCGCCGCGCAGAAAAGTAAAGACCGATAGATTTACATCACAGTTCACTGTGAGACTTTTCTGCGCAGTGGCCTAAAGTGGCACGGGACTCGGTCGCTCCGAAGTGTGCGTGTGGGAGGTGCTATTGTCACGTGATTGTGAGTTTCCAGATGTTGTGATATGTGGTAAAAAATGTATTTTTTTACATTTCTAGTAAGTACTTAAGATTTCAATTCTATCTATAACATTGCTTTTTAATACTATCTATAACGTTTCTATTTTAAATGACATAATTATATCATTTGCCTGATTAGATTTTTGTAATTGTTTGTACCTTTTTTAAAATTAATAAGTATAGGTACTTAAATAAATAAATCATGTCTGTTATTCTTATTTTGGAAATAAACTGTAATGTATTGTATTGCGGATTGTCCTTTATAAACCGGCTCAGAAAATCATCTAACTAGCTCGGGTTTATAAGAATATCCTTTCATGATTCTAACTAACTAGCACTCAATTAGTATGCTTCTTCTCACTTCTTCTTATAACTAGTACTTCTGTTGCTGCTCTTACCTTTATTATCTGAAATTTTTCTATGTAGATGATAATTTAAAATTATAATGTCACAAAACAAAATAGGTATCTGCTATTTATTAAAACGTTTGTAATAATTAACTATGTAATAATTACCCATCAGTTATTACTGTTTGATGAGGAAATATATGAATAAGTTGTGGCTTTTTGTGAATACTTTTCATTTTAAATGTACTCGTATAATGTAACTATTGATTTCCCTAAAATAAAACAAATATGAATGACGGTTCACAGAATAATCATACAGATAATCTTACAGTGTCTAAAATTTAAAAATAAATTTACCTTAGAATAAATTGTATTTATGCTATGTAATAAATTTAATTATTAATAAAAATGTATTTTAAATATCGTTGGTTGTATCATTTGTTTTGTTTATATCCATTTGTGTTATATTAAAATTAATTCATTGACAATAATACATAGTATATTTGCTGCACGTTCCAGAGTGGATGATACTCTCAGTATCGACCTGGTGTAAGACCACCATTCAGAATGGAAACGTTGTTCGAAATGGCTTTTAGCCGTGTTTGCTGACCAGATCTGAATAGCTAGGTACTTACCCACCTTCCTCTTCCCCATCTCCTTCCCCTCCCCGCTACCTTCAGCCTCACAACATACCCCAATCGGGGATGCCATAATCTCACTGGCTCCAGACGGGAGCAGACTCAATTGCGGTATTCATATTAAAAAAATGTGGGACCCCCTCCCCTCTAGTGTGCCGTCACAAACATGTCACAAAACGTAGTGAACCTCTTGTGGTTATCCAATAAATTTGGGAGGTGGGTGTGGGTGCCGCTGCCCCGGCACCATTTATTGGATAACCAACACCTCTGCCATAAGTCACCCCAAGTCCCAACTGCTCCCGTCTGGAGCCAATGAGACTATGGAATCCCCAAATTGGGTTATATTGTGAGGCTGAAGGTAGTGGGGAGGGGAAGGAGATGGGGAAGCAGAAGGTGGGGAATTTAGCTAGCTATTTAGATCTGGTCACCAAACACGGCTAAAACCCTTTCAAGTAACGTTTCAATTCTGTTTGGTGGTCTTACACCAGGGCGATACTGAGAGTAACTACCTATTACGTCCAGTTCTTCACTATTTTCATTATTTTTACAATACCAAAGCAAATAAAATTAAGAGGAAATGTAAATAAATTTAACTCTAATTTACCGACATATTTGATTGATTCAATTTTAAAAAAATGTTTTAAACATAATGTAGGTACATACAAATAAGGAATGTATTAGGACAATAGGTACCTAACTATGGACCTACTTGATAAAACCACAAAAATATAAATATCAGTCCACAATATAATATAATCCATCTATTTCAAAATGTCTTTTGAAACCTACAAAAAACACATTTTATGTTTCTGTCGAATTCGTCGGAATTAATTGTTAGCACAGTGTTATGTGTTAAGACAGAGATCCTATACCTACTGATTTATTATCGTTTATGATGGTCAAACACCATTGACCATGCACAACTATTCTCAAATGGTAAAAAACCATTCACAAATCATACCATAAAACGAATAGGTACCTACATGTATAGGCAGATGGTTGAAATTGTCTCTCCAAAAATGATCATAATAATAATATCTTAGGTTCTCACCGCGATTGATTAATGCCATCTTTTGAAATAATTTGAAAAAAGCTTTTAGTTTTAAATCTAACCGTAAACAGAAAGATAAATGGGCCCCACACGACAGAGGGCTTTTGCTAGTAATTAAAGTTCCCGGTTTTCATTGTTAAATTGAAGTTTAAAATTATAAAATTTTCTTTAAAAAATGGAAAAATATAATACCAACAATTTACCGTAACGTTTTTTTAAATAAACGAATCCAATGATTTGTTATCAGCGTTTAAAAATACACGAAAATTGGTGTTTTTGAAAAAATTAAACTAAAAACATATTAATATATTTTCTTTTAATTTCTTTACGTGGCTTTAAAGAAAACCCCTGGAGGTATACTTTGAGGATATTCAGCAATTAAAAATATTTTTTAAAACATACGAAAAACGGTCAGAATAAGGTCGTATTTCTGATTTGGTTTTGATAAATGCTAAGACTATGTTAATTTTAAAAATGTATAAAAAATATTTTTCTTATTAAAAACATTATGTTTATCGATTTGCGTAATAATATAATCATTATTTCAAATTAAAAAATGATTACACTAGATTCAAAGAACACATGCGATCGTTTAAAAATAATAATAAAATAGAATCACAATTTGCTAAACATCTCTTAGAAAACAATCACTCACTTAGTGATAATAACGAACCATTGCCGTTGCACTTACAAAATAAAGGACGCAAACTCAGTCCGTTAGAGCAGTTAGAAATTAATAAAAACTCTAATAATCAGAAAGCTATTTTAATTAATGAACAAACAAATATAATTCGCTCGCCACTTTTAGATATATTTAAATCCATTCCAAATACCTAACTGTGCTATTAAGTAAATACATGAGTCATAGTGGGTTATCCAAGAGAATGATGACCATTTCAAATATCAATTGTATTATAAGGTAAATCCTGATGAATCATCAAGGGTTTATTTTATGGAATAATTAACGACCTTCAGTCAAATTTAAACAATCCAGTAATTGGGAAACGTAACCACTAATATTTCAGTCATTTTACTTAGAAGTTTAGGGGCACAAGTAATAATAATTAAAAGCTATTCATTTTGTCATCATAAGTACCTGTCTAGAAATGATATAAATACATCGTCTGTAGGTGGTAACAACCACAGTTTGATAATGCCTTCAGAGGGCGAAACAGCTGTAACTCATAATAATAATTACGAAGCAGAAGCAGAACTTGTTAATTTTAAACTGTTTTTATACATTGAATAATAATATTATTAAATATATAAAGTAAATAAAAAAAAAATAAAAAAAAAACAGAATTCTACTTATTAATTAAATTCACGTTGCGCATCGCAAAGGACACTTATTTTCCTAGAAATATTTCGACGACCAAATTAATAATTATTTTCAGGATTCTTTGTATCCTGATGAAGGAACTTTTGGTTCTGAAACAGGTTGATAATTTTAATAAAGATAATTATCATTGAAGAAGTTGAAAATACTAATAAAATTAAACAAAACAAGAAGCAGAACGAGACACATAAAAAATAAATAGGTAACTGTCGCAACTAGGAATTGAACCTAGTATCTCTGTATTATCTAGACAATTCCTAAACCAACTTCTCCATCGGAACCTAATTATTATACATTAAGAATTTGAAATATGAGATCGACTAAAATACTAAAGTACCACACAGAGGATACACTTTTAAATATAACAACTGCGTAATCAACAATACATTTTTTAACTCAAAGTCCAATTTTTCGGAGATGGTGACTTATCAACTGGACGATCGACGAAATAATTAAAAATAAAATTATAATTTAATTAAATCCAAGTGTTAGCGCCAAGTATATTGGTTGCGCTTGGCGGATTGCTTTTGTGTTTATTTTGGATTTTAATATTATTTATTTCCTATGGCAATGAATATCTCCCTTCCCCCGCTCCCCTTATCATTCCCTGCTGTCACTATTCCGCATATCGCAAGTATTTTTCGGTGCTCGAAGTTTGTGTGTTAATAAATCATCGCAGATAATTCGCATTAACAATAATTCATTTTAAAAGTGATCCGCAACTAAATGGTGATCTCATCAAGTAAACAATTACTTTCCAGAAGAACCTACTCCTCTACCGTGAGTTTTTACCTATCCTTTATATATTTATTGCCACTATATTTACGCAGAAGTTAATTGCCAGAGATTGTAACCTCTAAGCCGAGACATTATGATCCAAACGAGCCTGATAATTTAATGTAAAAAAGAACCAGCGCGCTATTTTACGGTGTAATATTTACGGCATGGTGTTTCAGTGTATTATTAAATTACGGTAGGTAGGTAGTTAGTGTTCGAGTTCACATTATCATCGCAATATTATTTTTACAGTAGATCTAGACTAGACTTCGGTCTCGCAATAAATTTTCATCAGTAGAATAATTAACATCCTGTTAAAAATGCCCGAGGAATCCTCTGTCACAAAAATTAATCGTGAAATTCAACTTTTAGATGCAAGACTAAATTCGTATCTTTCAAGGACGCAGATAATTTATGAAAGTATACAACATTTAAAATCGACTGTTTCAAGAAATACGTTTTGCGCGCATGCTGCTCTGTTAGTTGAGATTAGAAAAGAATTTATGGAAGTTGTTGGAAAAATTAATGATTTGAAACTCCAGATTAATTCTGAATTTATTCCAAATTTTCAAATCGAACAATCATTTGACGAACTCTACGCAATTATTCAGTTAACAGCTAAACAAATAGGTAACAATAATATAAATGAACCTACCACGCTACAAAAATCCCATAAAATTAATAACATTAAGCTGCCAAAGCTATCTTTACCTCCATTTGATGGAAATTTATTGGAATGGAAGATTTTTTATCAAACTTTTAAAACACTCATTCATGAAAATATTGATCTCTCCGACACGGAAAAAATTCAATATTTAATTAGTGCTTTGTCAGGAAAGGCTTTAAATATATGCGCAGAAATTCCAGCTACGGCAGAAAATTATAATATTATATGGAATTCTTTAATCGCAAAATATGAGGATAGCCGGGTAATCGCGACACATTTCTTCAATAAAATTTTAAATTTAAAGTCAATCACTGTATCAAATGCATCGAATTTAGAAACTTTTATAGACCAATTTCATTCATCAATTTCAGCATTGCAACAGTTAAAAATTCCGAATTTATTACAATGTTTCTTCGTTCATATAGGAACACAAAAATTAGACAGGGAAACGGCCATGGCATTCGAATCTTCAATCAGAAAATCAGAGGCACCGTCGTACGATGAATTCGTAACATTTTTACGTGAACAAGCCAAAATATTACATAGAACGTCAATATTACCAGAATCGAAATCACAACAGTTTGAGAAAAAAAAATTACGTGAAGCACAATATAGCCACGCATTTCTTAGTTTAACGCATAACAAAGCAAAACACTATAAGTGCACGTTATGTAATTTGTCAGACCATACATTCATTTTTAAATGCCCAACGTTTTTAAACGCATCACCTAAGAGTAGGTTTAAGATAACTCAAAAACAAAACTTATGTCGAAATTGTCTAAGTACAATGCACTCTACCAATACATGCAAATCGGAAAATCGGTGCAGATATTGTAATCAAAACCATAACTCTTTATTGCATTTTGATGACACTTCATCCAATTTTTCTCGTAAGATTGAGCGAAATTTAAATCTCAAAAGCAAACCGGAAAGTAAATCTGATAATGTAACATTATGTACTCTCAATAATGGAGATGCAGACGTTTTTTCCCCAAATCAAACCGTTTTATTAGGTACCGCATCTATTAGTGTTCTTGATTCCAGGAATAAATATCAGAAAATACGCGTTTTAATTGATAGCGCATCACAAAACGAATTTATTACAACGAGCTGTTGCAAACGCCTTGGATTACCCTTATTCACAGATCGCAATCATACAACTATTAGAGGAATTGGAGATATTTCTCAACGCATTAAAGGGATGACTAATTTAAAGTTTGAGTCTCGCTATAATAATAAAACATCTTTCTCCATTCGACCCTTGGTAGTGGATCGCATTACAACCCAATTGCCGGCATCTTCTATAGATATGAATGCGTTGCCTTACCTAAATGACTTGCCACTCGCCGATGACAAATTCCACATCCCAGGGGTCATCGATGCAATCATTGGTGCCAATATTTTTGGCCAAATCCTCTTACCTGGTAAGGTAAAGGGCACTCAATCATTACCGAGTGCAATTGAAACCAGTTTAGGGTACGTACTAGTCGGAAACGCACCTATTTTCAAGCAAAGCAACGTAACTCACAACCAAAACAAGGTTTCTCGTAAACCAAGTTTACAGGTTCATTATTAATCTCATGTTTCCTGCAATTTTTATAATACCTAATAATTAATTAGTTTAGTTCAAGTAGTCATATACATATAATTGCTATATTTAATCGTTTCATTTCTTTATTATTTTATTTTCATCACCCCGCAATAATGATACGCATTAACGTCTTGAGCACTGAAACACAATGCGGTAAATTTTTTAATGGTATTTATTTTTATTTTCTTTTCGTTTCGCATGTTGGTTTATTTTGACCATTCTGTCAAGGCCGAGGGGCATGTTAGCGCCAAGTATATTGGTTGCGCTTGGCGGATTGCTTTTGTGTTTATTTTGGATTTTAATATTATTTATTTCCTATGGCAATGAATATCTCCCTTCCCCCGCTCCCCTTATCATTCCCTGCTGTCACTATTCCGCATATCGCAAGTATTTTTCGGTGCTCGAAGTTTGTGTGTTAATAAATCATCGCAGATAATTCGCATTAACAATAATTCATTTTAAAAGTGATCCGCAACTAAATGGTGATCTCATCAAGTAAACAATTACTTTCCAGAAGAACCTACTCCTCTACCGTGAGTTTTTACCTATCCTTTATATATTTATTGCCACTATATTTACGCAGAAGTTAATTGCCAGAGATTGTAACCTCTAAGCCGAGACACCAAGTAACGGCAGAAGAGTTGTTTGTTAATTTTTGCGACGATTTTTCATAAAGATCCTTAATTGAATATAAGAATTTTCGGAAAAATTTTGACGATATTAGTTTTTCAATTTTAACGTTTTATGCGCATATATTAGAAAACACTTACCCGAAAAACTATCAGCATTCTTAATGAAGAAACCAAAAATAATCAATGTAAAAATTATTAGTATTCGCATTTTGTCGATTTCCATTCACTGCTAATGAAAAAATGTGAGCTTACATAAGTATATATATTTTATTTTTTCCCAAGTGCAGTTAAAGGCATCAAAAACATGAAAAGTAATTAAATTTATGGTTGAAATTAATGCGAAACGTGCTGCATGAAAATTAAATTCCGAAGCCATTTTTAATTCATTTCGATTATTTTTTTTACGTTGTATAATCTCTCCTGGATTTGAAGGTGTCAATTTTGCGTCACCGTCGTGTGACGCATGCCCGATACTCGCTAGTATTTTAAGGGGTTACAAGGGTCTCGTAGCCAAGGAAAAAGCATATTTTCTCGATTTTTCAAAAATGTATGAATTATTTCATTCGAAGTATTGAGCACATAAATGAACAATTTCTCGATAATATTGAAAAAAAATTGTCATAAAAATTTTGAAAATTCAGTCGATGGGGCCTGGTTTCTGGGGACCCCTAAAAAAGTGTCCACGCGGTGGGAAGGATGATAACTGATGATAGCTTCATCTGTATAGTATGAGCTGTACTTGAACGAATAATTTCTTAAAAAATTGAAATTGAATTTTTGAAAATAATTCACTTTTTGTTTCAATTTGCACTACTTGCCTTGTAAAATTATTTGTAGTCGGAAAAAATACTTAGTTCAGGTACTGGTCAATGCTATTTAACAAAAATGTGTGCCAAATTTCAATGAGATCGGTGCATTGGTTTCTGAGAAATCGTGCCAACCAACTTCAAAAATGGTGTTTCGAGATAACGCGAGATAAACGTGATTGAAGTTTCAGGTGTAACCACAGATAAAAGAAACTAAAGGGGAGTAACCCATGTTTTCCCATGTTTCAAGTAACCCCTTGATACATTTGTGGAATTGAAATAACAGTATAAACACGCTAGACAGTACAAGAATTTTATTTATATATAAACACATCATATTTACTTGTTCAGTCGAAAATATATGTCTGAAAAAATAATCGTGAATATATATGTATACATAACATTTCATCGAAGTAAAATTTAATTATTTAATTACAATATTAAAAAATATAGAATACAGAAAAATCCGAAAAAGATACGGTCGCATCTGGGACTCGAACCCAAGACCTTCGCCTTCCCGCGTCGTGCCGCAACTCTACCAACAGAGCCCGGTCCCGGTCTGATTTGGTCATATTGATAATAATGTTGAAGTGTTGCTTTTCACCGATGACCTAAAACTATTTAAACTTATAAAAAATAATAAACGTCCGTATTCACACACAAATAAATTTAAATAAATTACGAGATTGGTGCAAAATTAACAAACTTTATCTAAATATTAGTAAATGCCACGAATAAAATTTTTCAGAATCAATCAACTCCTTTAAACCATCAAAATAAAAATAACAATGTTTCCCTCACCTCTGTCTGTGAAATTAATGATATTGACATTATTTTCGATTCCAAATTTAACTTTCTTTCACGTGTAAATGTAATAAATACCAATAAAAGATTAAGCATGCTGGGCTTCATTCCCCGAAATGGCAGAGACTTTCAAAATATTTCAACATTATAAATCTTGTATTCCTCTCTAGTTCGAAGTCAATTCAAATATAATTCTTCTATTTGGTCCCCTCACTTTGAAATCTACTCCGATTCCATTGAAAAAAATCAGCATAAATTCCTAAAATTCATTAACTGACCATTAAGGTGGTCCAAAAATGTTTTTTTATTATTTTTCATTTGGCCACCCCGTGAATTTGTTACACGTATTCATAGAAATAACATAGGAAAATTTCAGCGAGATAGCTCAAGTAGAAAGGGGTGCTCAATCGAGTGTTGTTTTTGAATTTTTTGTGTAAAATCCTTAATTTTTACTTTTTGCCACAGGCCAGTTTCGTGTGTTAAAATATTAAATAAATATTAAAATAAACTACTGAAGAGTTTTATAGACAAATTTGAACAGTATCTGATACTTATTTGGTAGACTGTGAAGTGAATCAGTGTAGTAAAATGTGTTCATCTACTCGAAAAAAATACGAAATTTTCTACTCGGGGTTCGAGATATTGAGCCATTGATGAGGCTTAACTAACATCCTACTTTTCGGCAAGTTTTACTCCGTTATCACTACATATTAAATGATTCCAAAAATGTGAAAGATTCCGCGCATGTACTTATTCAAGAACTTATAAAAGTATGGAGTAAATCTAGTATTCTGACCAGACAACAAAATCACTGCATTGAAAAACTAAGTTTTTTAGAACTGGTTGCTATTGAAGAAAAATAGAGGAAGAAATTCTGAAGCACAAAGAAAAGGAGAGTATTTGTTTAAAAAAGAAATAGACAAACTTTTTGATATTGCCCATGCAAGCGCTTTGAATTTGATAAAAGTTGCGGAAAGACCTCAATCAACAAGAAACTAGAAAAGGTCAAAGAAACTTCTCTAAAACGGAAACAAACATCTGAAGAATTGAAAGAAATGGCTGCTAAAAGTAATGCTTCGTCTTCGGTGGTGTCGAGACAAGAGTTAGAACTTAAGTTCAGCTTCAGTAGCACTTCTAGTAATGCTAGAATATTAGAAGATAGGTCTAAAGATGAGTTTGTAGTGCGTTAAGCTATCTACAAGTGACATATTTACACAATACGTTACCAGTGCGCTTGATTGTAACAAGATTTAAACTAACCAAGAGAGAAGAAAAACAAATTGTTCGATTTGTTAGTTATCATCTACACCAAAGTTTGAATCGAAGCGTCTTTGGTAGCAGATGCACCAGTAACTGACTTAATACTTTGGAATAGCTTAAAATTGTACGAAACCTTTGATTCCGAAATCAGTATAGCAGCTAGGGGTGTCTTAGAGCGTCACTTACGGTATTTGTCAGATGAACTAGTTGCATTTACCTTGTTTTCTGAGAAGCTGTCTGATGCTGAGAAACAGGCCATTGTTCAAAAAATAAATTCTGATGGCGGTAATCGTTCAGTACGAGGTGATTCTGCTAAGCTTGCCTCAGAAGTTACATTAGAAGCTTTTGCAACACAAAGAACGTTGAAAACGCTCTTAGTTCTTGATAACAAGGACTCTTTCTTGCAATTACCTCCTGAGACTCGGAACAACAATGTTGATTACCTTCAAGGCAAAAGCTGAGTCAAAAATTTGTGTATTGTTAATGATACAGCGGAGAGAGGTATTTAATTATTTGAAGATTACAACACGATACTCACCAAGAATGAGGAACAAAAGAAATTTTTACTTCACATCGTTGAACAAAACGGAAAAATCGTTTCTACTGAAACATTAAAAAAGGAGTTAACAAACATATTTTTGAAAGATTGCGACTAATATTTTATTAATTATTGCTTTGTTACCAAATTTTGTTCAAATTTATATACGTTTTATACTTATTTGACTAAAATACTTGTAATATTAATTAACCTTAAATTACATGTTTTACTTAAAATCCCGAACTTTTGTCAGTAACTTCTAATTCGATGAGCACTCCCTTTTATATATCATAGGGGGCTGAAATTTTTTACACATAATAGGAATGGTAGGTGTAACAAATTAAATGGGTGGCTACATCCATATTCGAAGAAAAAAAATTTACTATATAGGCCTGGACCACCTTACTGACCATAACTAATCAATAAATTACTCTGATAAGTTTTAAGATTTTCACAGCCAAACGCATTTTCGTTATCTGTTTTTGGGGTGTTATGCCGTGTTGCGCTACCTACTGCTTTAGCCAACGTTTCGGACATCGTTGCAGTGTCCATCATCAGGGCAGATCCGGCAGATCTACCGGACATCTACCGGATCTGCCGGATTTGCCCTGATGATGGACACTGCAACGATGTCCGAAACGTTGGCTAAAGAAGGAGGTAGCGCAACACGGCATAACACCCCAAAAACAGATAACGAAAATAAATTACTCGTACAATCACTTGATGAAATAATTAAACTTATTGAAACTTTTAGATAGATGACTTATTACCGACTAAACTTTTATTTTTAAAATTGTTAATGGTATTAGTTTCAGCCCTGATTTATTAAGCCTAATTACCATCTATAAGCTGACTCACAATGGAAAGTTTTTCCTGTTCCGACTGTAACTATTGTTGTCCTCTAAAGAGGAATTTTAGAAACGACAAGTTGCCTCACAATGGGGAAAAACCCTTTTCATGTTTGGACTGCAATTATTCATGTTATCAAATGGGAAAATTAAATATACACAAGCTGACTTTGACGGTGGGGAGAAACCTTTTTCATGTTCCGACTGTAACTATTCTTGTTAAACAAATAGATTTTTAAATTTTACAACTTGACTCACAGTGGAGAAAAGCCCCGTTCATGTTCCGTCTGTAACTAATCTTGTTCTATAAAGGCTGGTTTAAAAATCCGTATGCTGACTCACTGTGGAGAAAAATCTTTATTATGTTCCGACTGCAGTTTCTCATGTTCTAGAAAAGGTTAACGTCCACACACTGACTCACAGTGGAGAAAAACTGTGAGTTGAAGTAAGTAGTAGATGTATTCAAGTGCATGGAATATAGTAATAAGAAGACTATAATAAAAAAACCTCAATCACAATAATCAATATTAGGAATGATACTCTTCTGCACGGTTACTGTATCATATTTTACTACAGTTTCTAAACTACTTACTTCAGATATCTCAATTATCAGTTAGAATAGTGTTACCTAATAAATAGATGAAAGTTGGCTAATAAATGTAATATCTTCTTCAAAATTATTATTTTTAATCCAAAATTTTTAAGAAGTGAAACAATTTGAAGAAGTGAATCCAATTTTTTTAATTAAACCTCTAACCGGCAGCCCAGATTTGAGAGACCTAACTTTCAGAACCATTCCAATCAAAGATAATTTTGAAAGTAACAATAATGTCAATACTAAATGACTCTATTTACTAACCAATTCCTAGAATTCAACGTTTTGCAAATAAAAATGCGAAAGTATGAATAGGTATACTTGAGGTTGACGATTCTACTTGCTGTCAAGTTACCTTTTTTTACATATTGACACGTACCTTTCTCAGTTAGCAGAGAAATTCCGTTTGCATGAGCTCTCATCATCATCTCAGGGTCCTGCGTGGGATAAAAAGAAAGCTACAATCTGATGTAAATAAAAGAACTCACATTAAACAAAATGTACTTGTTATTATTGACAAGCAAAAACATAATCTACATAAATACCTTTGTAAACTCAAAAAAATGTAGAGAGAGAGAGATAATTCAGTTATTTTAGTAGAATCCACTCCAAATGATCATTCGTAGCTTGCCATAGTTAAAATGGCGCACCTCTTCTAACCTCAGCGACAAGGGCTCCAGATAGCTGGAGAAGAGCCCCAGAGCTGCCGCTTCGCAAGCCCATGACACCGTGAAGCATCCAAGATTCCAGTCCATCCGCAAACGCCCGCTGATCACAATGCGTCCAATGGCCATGTTTGAGCATTGAAAGGATAGTTCTAGATTGTTGATGTCATTTTAGAAGCGCCTGCAATCTTCATCAAAGTTGTCCTCGGTGATATTGGATTGTACGTGGCTGTAAACACGCCCGACCAAAACATCAATGTATCAAGCTGTGATTAGTAAATCCCAATGGCTATTTATCGGTGGGTTGTTTGCCGCGAAATTACGAGCGTCAAGCAATATTTCTTCACAGCACTAATTTGAAGGTGTAGTCGCATAATATTGCAAATTTACATAATCATTACGAGTATTAAAACTCCTTACAAATCAAACTTCCGGCCAGTCCATTGTTATGTCATCACGTCACCCTTACAACCGTTTCTGCTTTTTTTTCCAAAAACAATCGAGCAACCGTCCAGGCAATTTGAATTAGTTATCAATCGTTCCAACGGCACCCGAAATTAATAATACTCTTTCTGAGCAAGTACTGACTGAATAAGAACCATGAAAATAATTACGTTACAATATTTTTATTTATTTATTTATTTATTTACGGACAAATAGTCCAATTAACAATATAACAATAACACGAATAGAAAAAATGAGAGATCACAATGAAAGGAGATTACATATAGATGAAGAGCATTGACAAAATACATATAATATAAAAGTACATAGAGAAGATAACTATAAGTAGCTTGAAGATGGATTTAAAAAGACTTTAAAAAACCACATTGCGTAACGACTGCCGAAAGTCATTTAGGCTTACACCAAAAAATTCAATGCTTTGATTTGCGTTGACAAGTCTCGACATTCTGGATAAAGGAGAATGATATCCATAATTAGTAGAATGTTGATTGAGGAACAGCAATTCATTATTTCGGAGTCTACGGGAAGGAATGTTGAACTGGATGAGTTGTAACAAAGCAGGTGTGTCAGTAATACTGTTGATAATTTTGAAAATGCATATTAGATCAGAGTCCTTTCTACGTTTTTCTAAAGAGGAAATGTTTAAAGTTTGTTCAATTTCATCATACGAGTATTCTCCTCTTTCAAGTCCTAACCTCCAAGCAATTCCTCGTAGGAAGCGATGTTGTACAGATTCGATGTAACAAATGTGGATAGCATAAAAAGGAGACCAAATGACACTAGCATATTCAAGGTGAGGGCGGACCAGCGAACAGTAAAGAGTTTTAAGTGTATTTATTTGTTTAAAGTCAGAGGTAATTCTATGAATGAAGCCGAGTAGTTTAAGTGATTTGTTTACGATGTTATGTGATCCCGGAAAGAAAGTTTACAATCCAGAGTGACCCCAAGGTCCTTGATAGATGTAACAGTAGAGAGACAAACATTATTTAGTTTATAATCAAACTGAATAGGTTTTTTGGTTCTATAAAAGGACAAAATTTTGCATTTATCAACATTAAGTTCCATGCAGTTAATTTTGCACCAATCATTAAATGAATCAATATCAAGTTGAAAAAGTAAACAATCAAGATGGGATTTAATTATCTTAAGAATCTTATTGTCATCGGCAAAAAGCCAAAAACGTGTGTGAGAAAAAACTTTAATGATATCGTTAATAAAAAGGTTAAAAAGAAGCGGGGCCAAATGGGCTCCTTGCGGAACGCCGGAAGTTACATCAATGTTAAAGGATTCAAAGTTATTTATTTTAACCCTTTGTTTTCTATTACTCAAGTAAGAGTGAAAGAATGATAACAATGGGTCTCTAATGCCTATAGAATAAAGTTTGGCCATGAGAATACGGTGATTAACTTTGTCGAAGGCTTTGGAGAAGTCAGTGTAGAGGACATCAACCTGAGTGTTGTCTTCTAAGGCTTTAAGAATGGTATTTATAAAGGACAGTTAATTAGTTGTTGTAGATTTCGCCGATATAAATCCATGCTGTTCCTCGATCAGAACATTTTTGAAAATAGGAGTGATTTTCTTTGTAATTATCGACTCAAATATTTTTGGAATATTAGATATAGGTCTGTAATTTCCAATATTTGACTTGTTTCCAGACTTAAACATGGGTCGTACAAATGAAATTTTCCATGAGTCAGCAAATGTTCCGGTCGAGAGTGATAAATTGTACAACACACAAATTGGGATAGATAATAAACATTTACATTCTTTTAGCAAGATTTCTGGAATGCCATCAGGTCCGGTACTTTTTTTGTTAGAAAGGTTATTTAAGGATTGGTAAACCTCTGCAAGTGAAATTTGGCAATCATTCAAGTTAATATTACAGTCATAGTTAAGTGGAGGGATGGTGAATGAAGCATCAGAATATACAGAGGAAAAGTGTTTAGCAAAAAGGTTGGCGATATCGTGACCATTTGTAGCGTGAGTTTCATGATAATACATACTTGAAGGGAGATCATTATCTGTACGCTTTTGCGCAACAAATTGCCAGAATTGTTTAGGATTTTCAAGTAATTTTGTCTCAGTAACTTCAACAAAAGATTTATAGCATTTGGCTGATTCGATTTTAGACAGTTCCCTTAATTGAGAAAATTTTTGATAAAATTTTAAGTTGCCAGTTTCTTTAAATATCTTATGAGTTTTCTTTTTTTCAATTATTAACTGCTTAAGTTTCGAGCTAAACCATTTTGGAAACTTGGGTTGAGAGTAACATCCCTTGGGAACAAACAAATCTATAGCACGTATTACACATTCATTAAATTTAAATACGGCGTCATTTATATCAGAATTTAAAAATAGTTTTGTCCAATTAATCAGGGAAAGATATTTGTTCATGTTAAAATAGTCACCATTAAGATATTTGTAGTGATACGAGACACTTGGTTTCAAAGATTCAAATTTAAAAAAATTTGTGATGTTAATAGAGAGAGGTGGATGATATTTATCAATAGGTAACAACGAGACATCAGCTTCACTTATATGACATTAGGTATGCTAGTGAAAATTAAGTCCAGGCAAGAACCTAGATAGTTAGTGACTGGATTTACTTGAAACATATTCATAAAGGCAAAAAAATGTACAATTTCAATAGCTTGTTGGGAAAGATTACTAGTAGGAGTTTTGACCCCTTGGTTGTCATTCAGCCACAATATTTTAGGTAAATTATAATCGCCACAAATAAGTAAGGAATCAGCATTTCTAGAGACACGCTCAATTGAAGCAGTATGCGACTTGTAGACTTCTACCGAAGAGGAAGGAGGAATGTAAACACAACCAAGTACAAGCTTTTTGGTACCAAATATAACACATAGGAACAATTGATCAGAAACATTGTCAGATGTTTCTAGAATATGGCAAGGGTATTTTTTATTTACGCATATCATCACTCCACCACCTTTACACTTCGCAGAAGAAGTAGAACGGTCACAACGAAAAATGTTGTAGTCGAACAGTCCAAGTTCAGCAGATGAGACATTATCAGAGAGCCATGTTTCGGTAAGAAATAAAAAGTCGTAATGACATACACTGACGTTACAGCGAATAGTGTTCAGTTTTGTATTTAGGCCACGAACGTTTTGGTAGTACATTGAGAAGGAATTATTCATAGAACGATTCTTCAGGTTCAACCTAAAAAAATTATCCTAGAAAGTTCACGTCTCTCAGCAGCTTGGCGGGCAGGGCATTCTTGAGCTCCAGTTTTGTGGGAAGCCGTTTTTCTGAAGAAAGTGCAGGTGGCACATAATGGAGATTTTTCCTTTTTGGGGCAAGCATCACGGTTGTGACCAACTTTGGCACAGTGGGGACAGGTGGGTAAGTCTGCTTGGCACTTGGAAGCTATGTGGCCATATAATTGACAGTGGCCACATTTCAGGCTATCTACCCAGTCTCTTACACGGTGTAGCTGCCAGTCAATGGCAAGTTTTGAACGGGATATTAGAGAATGACGAACAGATGAAGGTACTCTAAAAATGTGGATGCAGTTACCAGTGCGAGGGCCCGATTTATGAGAGAAAGATATGTTTTCTTTTAAATTTTCTAATGAGAGACCGGTGTCGTTGGAAGATTGATGATGAATCGCCGAGATAATATCCTTAGACGAAATATCTTGAGGGAGGTCATGTATAGCAATACGAGGGAGGCGAGTTGGGGCGATCGTTGCTTTTAGACCGGCTTCGGATAGAGCTGGAGCATTTGCCAATTTCGTCGCTTCAGCAGAAGTGCTGGGGTGGATTATCACCCCACCACTTTTCAGTTCACGCATACCCGTTACTCGTATGCCAAGTGTGGCAGGATTGACCGCAGTTTTCAGGGTTTTCATGGTGGCCTTGGAAGTGGAATGGGTGTTGTTGGCCGGAAACACGAGAACTGAAGGTCTAGCAGGGCCAGGAAGAGCATTATTTCTTGTAATTAGCGGCAAGCAGGGATATTGAGTTCTACTGGTATCAGAAGTGGAAGCAGCGACAGTATTCCAGGAACGGGTGGGCGCAGACGGTGTTTTATTAGGCATGCACTTGGATGTAAACACAGTTAGGGCACCTTCTAGTTTACCCATTTCCAGAGCCATCATATTGGAAATGGAGAGAACACTGATGAGCTCCTTTTGAATCCTGATCTGCTGATCTTTAGTGGCTCGGCATGAAGGATCCGTTATAATTGCCATGTGAATAAAACGTTCTCTGTTTTTATGCCATTTAAGAATACATCATATACTTTTTTTGCTGTAACACACATTAAATAATTATATCCTATACCTAATTACCAGCTTTTATCAACATACGTTGTTTCATGTCAGGTCTTGTACAAAGCTTGTTATTACTACACCAGTACACATTTCTATTCAATATTATAGGGAGTAACTCTTCATACCGCTCAACCAAAATATATGTTTTTATCGTTTAAATATAATATGTTTTAAATAAATGTAATATCATAAAGTGCGCGATCGCAAACTATAAATAACACATTAATAATAAATAAATACATATTCATTAATCGTATTATCCAGTGATATTTAAATTCCAGATAGTGACAGTTACTAAAAAATTCAAACATACCCACAATAATAAATCAACATGTCGCTCGAAGAACTTAACCAAAAATTCGTAGAAACGATGAATGAATTTGAAAAGCGGCTCGACAAAGTCAGCAAAAAACCCGGCAACTCGAATTCTGACCTCACAAGTCTCCGTGGAGACTTCAATGTATTTAAGTTGAAGATTACATCGGAGATGACGGCTCTTCAAGAGAATATTGCTCAACTTGAGCTTCGTGTGGATGCCATCGACGCAGCTTCCAGAAAAAATCTGTTGCTTCTACATGGCGTGAAAGAAGATGAACCAGAAGATACGCGATCCCTTGTGACCGCGGCGCTGACCGGCCTAGGGTGCCACGAAGACACCATCAGGGGTATCGTCTCCACCAGGAGACTTGGTCGCATGAAACCAAAAAAGAATCGACCCATTCTTATTGAATTCCAGCACCAACTCGACCGACGATCTGTATGGGAGAGGAAAAAAGGGCTGAAAAACTCCTCTCGTCTACTAACTGAATCCCTAACAAAGACGCGACAAAAACTCTTTTCCTCTGCACGTTCAATATTTTCAAACAACAAGTGCTGGACCAGTGACGGCACAATTATGGTTCTGCTCCCGGATGGCAGCAAGCGCGCCATCAGTACCCAGAGGCAGCTGGATGTCGCTGCCGCCCTTGTGACCAAACCGTCAGCCAGCACCAGCACCAGCACCAGCACCAGCACCAGCACCAACACCTGCTCCAGTGCCAGCACCAACACCAGCACCAGCACCAGCACCAGCTCCAGCTCACCCTGTCTCAACATTCAAAACGATGGCTTCAGATCGATCGGTCTGCGATCCAAAACAAGCACGAAAAAATAATTGTTATTTGACAAATGAATAGTTTTTCACATTTCGAAACGCATTATAATAAAATACTCATGTAGGCATGTATTGCATTGTAAGTTTTACATATTTTTTACTCTATTTCAACCCAAGTCCATAGTTATTATCTTGACAGATTTTTATCACGTCAATCTTATTGTATTTTCTAATGTCACCAATCTTCAATATGCACCTTGCTATGTATTTATATATTGAATTGAGCATTATATTATATATATATCTTGCAAAATAACCTATTTTAACCTATGGTAAAATTACCATTTGACAAAATCACAACAAATCATTGAGGTATTAATGTTATTATATTATTATTAATTACCAGTGCAATGAATAACTACTCATTTGTGTAGTATTTATGTGGGTATTTTAAGAATTGGGCCTACCTATTTTAATAAAATTAACCTAAACTCGTGCTATTATTCTGTTGTAGTCCATCTGCTTATTTTTTTTCTTTCTCTTTTTCATAAAACGGGTACCTCCCTCTTATATCTCCCTTCTATTCAAACTTATAGTATCCTTTATGTATTATTACCCGCATATAGACATATTTTGTTTACTTACCTGTGTATTATTTACTTTGCATAATAGAAACACGTAACCTGTAATAATTTTAATTTATGTGGCGTCTAGGTACCGTCATTTCAATTATAATACGTGCGTGGTTGTACGTATATTTGTATGTTTATGTGTATATATATTTTAAACACGATTACACCTTTGTTTTTAATCTATAATTGCTTTGAACATTTTCTGTAGGTATAACGTATTGAACATTGCACATAATCAAAAAAAATTATTACTATACTTCCTTCATTATGTCATTATACCAACATTGTCACTTAAATATGTACTTAAATACTTAATTATATACCTCATAAATAATGTGCTGATTCTAACTAATCGCTTTTTAATTTGAAACTATAGTCGATCATCGCGCACTGATTGCATTTCTTTATTTTTCTTTCGTTTTTTTTATTATAATTTTTTTACTTTTATTGCTTTTATTTAACCTTCAGTTGAATTTTGTTATTTCTTCCATTTCCCTCGCAACCTATGTTATTGTTTATAATTGTCGAATTTTATCTCGAAATGGATTGTATAATTCGTCGAATAATCAATGTATTAATTATCCGCAACATTCCACCCTTCCTTCCCTACACTCTCCTTACACCCCTTTATCCCAGTATGCTGCTCGTACTCGCTGCTCATTTTTTTACTAAAGTAACTTATGTATATAATTTCGTACATGTCATTCATAAAACTCTACATCTTTTTACCTTATATATCTACCAAAATTTTAATATACCCATATAAAAACTTATATAATTCACAATGATAACTATTTTGTATCAGAACTGTAGAGGACTACGCACTAAAACAGAAATATTTCACAATAATATTTTATTGAATGACGATTGTTACATATTCGGTATTTCTGAAACATGGCTTATTAATTCTATTTTTGATTCGGAATTAGCACCAACAGAATTTTACAGCATTTTCAGACGGGATAGATCAAATAACATTTCAACAAATAGCCTTAATATCATTACACATACCAATCTTAACGCATACCCTCGCGAAGACTTGGTGTGCAATGCCGAATGCATTTGGGTCACTATTCCTCCCTCTAACTATACCTCTAAACGTACTATCCATGTAGCTTGTGTATATCTCCCACAAGGTCATGGATATGAAACTGCTCTCAGTTCATTCCTTGGCTTACTTGCTAATGTAAAAGATCAATATCCCGATGATATTTTACTTGTAATGGGAGACTTTAATATGCCCACCATAATATGGGAAGTACATGACTCACACTTATCACCTGGAAACTTAAATACAATTAGTTCCTCACTCACTGACACAATTTATTACTCTGAATTAAAACAATATAATCACATAAAAAATTCTAATAACCGAATCCTAGATTTAATCATCTGTAGTGAGGAATGCCATGTATCTCGTGCATGCAATCCTCTTGTCAGTGAAGACTCACACCACCCATCGCTTCAAATTATATTACAAACCGATACACTCCCAATTATCAACGCTCCTCCTAAAGTACTATGCCTGTTTGAAAAAGCCGACTATGAATTAATTAACCGACATCTGTCAACGATAGACTGGTCATTTACTCAGGAAAATGCGAACATTGACGAAGTAGTTGATTCGTTTTATAATATCTTAAATAATACCATCAACCAATTTGTCCCCAAACGCCACGTCAAAAAGAAAAAATTTCCAAACTGGTATTCAGCTCCTCTAATCAAAATCATTAAAGAAAAACAAAAAATTCATAAAAAATGGAAATCCTATAATAATCCAATAGATTACATAGAGTTCACTATCAAACGTACACAACAAAAACACCTACAGAAGCATTGCTATAATCAATATATAAGTTCGGTTGAATCTAATATTCAGAATAATAATAAACAACTCTGGAATTACGCTAAAAACAAAAGTAAAACAACTGGCATCCCACAAATCATGCACCTTAAAGAGGAGTCAGGTACCGGTGCTCATCAAGTATGTGAATTATTCTCTAAACACTTTCAGTCCACCTACGTAAGCGATATGGAGATGAACAATACCAGCACATTCGATAGTTCTACTTATGTAAATAATCATTCCTCGATTGGTAACGTAAATATTGACAATCTAATGATCAATAAATACCTGAATAATTTAGATGTTAGTAAGGGTGCTGGTAGTGACGGTATCTCGCCGTATTTCATCAAAAAATGTGCCAAAAATCTTTCTTACCCTTTAACTAACATATTTATAATGTCGCTAAAAGAAGGTAAATTTCCCACAAAGTTTAAAGAAGCAATTATAATCCCTATTCATAAAAAAGGCTCAAAAATGAACATTGAAAATTACCGCCCAATCTCAATACTCACGGTATTTAGTAAACTTTTTGAACGTATCGTCTATGATCAAATCTACACAACAATTGCTCGCAATATACAAAACCAACAACACGGATTTCTTCAAAAAAGATCAGTACTAACAAACTTGGTAAATTTTACGGAATATTTAACGAGCAATATGGACAATAGAAACCAAGTAGATGTTATCTACACTGATTACTCCAAGGCCTTCGATAAGGTTAATCATTTCATCCTAATTCAAAAATTAAAACAATTAGGCATCCATGGTAACTTACTCCGGTGGCTCACTTCATACCTTTTGAGTAGACTTCAAAGTGTCTCAATTGAGGGAACAAAGTCCAACTTCTTTTATGTGCCCTCCGGTGTACCCCAAGGTTCTCATTTAGGCCCATTATTATTTAATGTATATATATATGATATTCACAAATGTTTTTTACATGCTAATTACCTAGCATATGCAGATGATAAAAAAATATACCTTGTTATTAAATCAATCAATGACTGCATTAAACTCCAAGAAGACCTCAATCGTCTTTTTGTCTATTGCGAATTAAACAAACTTATTATTAACATCTCAAAATGCAATAAATTAACATTTACACGTAATAAAAATAAAATTTCCTTTGTATACACATTGAACGGCATACATATCAATGAAGTAGAATATATCAGGGACCTTGGGGTTACACTTGATGTTAAATTAAACTTTATAAAACACACTGATGAAGTCATTAACAAAGCCAATAAAATGCTAGGATTTATAATTCGTATAGCAAAACCCTTCCACAACATTAACACTCTATATTCCCTTTACACCTCATATATTCGCCCGCACTTGGAACACTGTACACCGATCTGGACTCCTTTATACCAAGCCCACATTGAAAGAATAGAAAGGATTCAAAAAAAATTTTTTAAACACCTAAATTATAAACTAAACTTACGCTTCTCAAATTATACGGAATCCATTAAATTTCACAATTTCAAATCCCTCCAAACACGACGTCTAATTTTTGATCAAATCCTATTGTTTAAAATTCTAAATAATGGCCTGGACTCACCAGAACTTACCAATTTAATAAATTTTCATATTCCGTCAAGATCCACCCGACAATCCGACTTATTTTATTTACCGTCATGTAGAACAAATATTAGAAAAAACTCCCCAATTCCTCGCGTATGTGCACAATATAACACAAAATTTCAAAGTATTGACATTTTTAGTAATAACCTAAAGAAATATCGATATGAAGTTACACGTACGACCGATTATTAATATACAATGTATACAATGTATCGGGAGCATCTCCTAGCCTTTTCCTATATTCCCCTTCCTCTCCCCTTCCAATAACCCAAAATTAATTTTAAAATATTAAAACTTCATTTCCCATGTACTCTAGCATAAGAAACTTCTGTGGCTTGACTTCAGTTCATTTGTATATTTATCACTGTATATTATGTAAAAGCTGTTTGTTTCTTACAAATAAATAAATAAATAAATTATAATAAAAATACTTGACTAATTTATATAGCGCCGTATTTGTGAGAAATCACCTCAAGGGTTTTATCTAATCGTGCTTCTAATAACAAGTGTTTTACTTCAGCGATATTATTTTTGTGTACTCATTCATTATTATATTCTTTTTAATACTACTGATAACCTTCCAGTATAGTGTAGTTCTCAGTGAAATGACGGTTGGACCGATAACGGCGCATATTAGACAACCAGTTTTCTTAATGAAAGAAAACACGAACTATTATTTATCGTCAATTCAACGGTATTTGATACTATAACCAAACTGAGGAACAAGTTAAATCGTATTCCTACAGTATGAAAATCTGTTGGACTTCTTTCTAAATAAATTCTATCGTATTCAGAAACTTCAACGCATTATAGGTTATTGTTATATATTCGTACACAACTTTCATAACAAAGCCTTTCGTTGTTCGGATTTTCTACTCAACCATATCGAAATTCAAGTTTAACCAACCATTGCATATTACTCTCTGCGGATGATATGGTTAGACTCGAAATTAAAAATCTTGCGCTTATCGCTATGTTCCGTGCTTTGAATAGATCTTCTCTTACAAAACCATTCACCAAATCGTGCCCATTGCCTAGTCAATGTGACTAATTGTCATCGCTTCGTGGTTCATTTTATTCTATATATACGACTAAGTTAATGGAATCATCTAGTTTTAGTTCTTTCTTGGTATTGTTTTGGTTCAAGTAATGTTTCATAGCATTTTGCACTTCGGTTTAGGTTCAACTTTCTTTAAAAATACACTTTGCTGTATTTTGATGGGTGGAATGTTTCGTTTTGGCGCTGATTGGGTTCGTTGCGTGTTTTGTTCCGTTTCGGCCAATGAAATCGGCAGGATTCAGAATACTGAATTCTGCACATTTAAGTAGTACCTACAAGGGAGCAACGGGAAAACATAATCGCCAGTCCGTCGAAAGCTTCGAATCATATCGTGACATTTCGCACAGTGTGGAAATGTTATTTATCACATCGTCATTTGTAACATAAGGCATAACCCATATCGCCGTCATTATCATGTGATTTGTGTAAAATTCATAATCCCCCCATTACACGTATCAGTATTCGCATCAGTATTTGAATACTGATGCGAATACTGATGCGTGTAATGGCTAATACTGACGCATCGACAAAATTACTGACGCGCATCTAGATATTTGGATCGGTTCTCATCAGTATTGGGGCGTGGCCGAAAAGTGGTGGGGATACTGATGCTGTACTGATGCGTGTAAGGGCTCGCCGCATCAGTACGTCAGTATTTCTTGTGCGCCACGATGGACGGTGCTGCCTTATCGCCTGTAGCTATGTCGGACAGCGATGTCGCATTTCCAGCTCCGCTGCGAAACGTCCTAGCTACATTCATCGAGGCTTATAAGATGCGTGATATACTATGGAATAAGCGTCACAAGGACTAGAAAAATACTGGAAAGAGGAATAGGACCATTTTTTATTACATAAGCTCCACACAGGAGGCCCTGAGAAAAATAATTTCCCTCAGGGCCTATGTCATCTTTGGGGATGCTGTATGGAGGTTTTTTTATGAAAGGAAGGAGAGGGGAGTTCTTGGAAGGAAAAGGGTTTAAGGGGTGGGTAGGAATCTGGAGTTCAGTGTGTCTTGGTCATCCGCCTCCAAGGTCTAGACAAACCTCACCCCATGAACCCGGGCACCCCTGCTAAATCACCAAACGTAGCCAACCACTTTTGGTGATCTATGGCAGAGGTGTTGGTTATCCAATAAAGGTTCCCGGGGCGGCGGTACCCATTCCCGCCTCCCAAATTGTATTGGAGGAATTGAAGGGAATAATGGTCAGCATAAATGAAGGAAGATGTACGAAAAAAAATAAATACGTTGCGATGCAATTATAGGTCAACTCAAAGAAATCATATCTTCCAAAAGATCCGGAGCCGGACTCGACGAAGTGTATATCCCAAAATCGTAGAATTACAGCTATTTTTTCTCTTGGCGTGATCAGAGTCAGAATAATAGAAGAGAATGTATGAGACGTTGTATGAATGTAAACGAGGCAAGGAATGTGTGCCAAGACCGGGATGTTTGGCGGTCCGTCCTCTCTGCCTACCCCTGCGGGCAAACGGCGTGATGGTTAGTTAGTTAGCGTGATCGAGGGTCTCATGGCTGTATTTTGTTTCAAAATATATGTAATAACCATATCTAGCAAATTATCATTGTTCATCCTAAAATAATTTTTATAGTCGTGTGGATCAGTCAGCAAAATTTCATCCATTAAATTCAAGTGTGAGATTTCTTTTTTGAGAAGTCAGTCCTTCACTCGTTTCTTTGTACCGAACGCCAAAATTATAGCGACACAGGCTTTTCTTTTCGGATTCATCACTTTAAAAGCGTCTGTTCCGCAAGGTTTCGCAACGATACTGACGTCAGTATACTGACACGTGTAATGGCTCACAAATACTGACGGTTGTCGTCAGTAATTCGCATCAGTAAATACTGATGCGAATACTGATACGTGTAATGGCCGGATTATAAATTATTTGACTACACGACTCCACCGTCATTTTATTGTGAGTGAACTAGCCACAATAATGGCCTGTTCAGATTGAGCTATCAAATATAAAAGATGCTCGCCAAATATCGCTCTCCATACCTACAATCCATTCAGACCGTTCACACCTAAGCGTTTTATGCGCACATCAACCATAGGCAATGCACATCTTATGCCGTAACCGCTCCTGAGGCGATATATTAACAGTTAAGCGCCACCCACTCCGACGAAAACGGGAGAGGCGATCATTTTAATTACGGGGCTGCCTAGACCGGTGGATGACAGATGTCAAGTTGACAGATTCAGTACAAAAATGCGCACTCTGTGGCCGCTCGCTAATTCATCTGATCCCCTCTCCTACCATAGGAAGAAATATTAGATAACTGAATATTTATATTCGTTATAGTTAGATTATATTCGTATTTTATGTTGATGGGCTTTTAAAGCCTATTCACACACGAATATAAACCGCGAGCAGATATCTGTTGAACCGCGAGCGCTTTTTTTTCATACCGTTCACACGACGCTATCAAACATTTCTTCCTATGGTAGGAGAGGGGGTCAGATGAATTAGCGAGCGGCCACGGAGTGCGCATTTTTTGTACTGAATCTGTCATCCACCGTTCTAGGCAACTCCGTAATTGAAATGACCCCCTCTCCTGTTTTCGGCGGACTGGGGGGGCACTTACCTGTTGGCATATCGCCTCAGGAGCGGTTACGGCGGAAGATGAGCATTGTCTATGGTTGATGTGCGCATAAAGCTTACGCGTGAACGGTTTGAATGGATTGTATGGAGAGCGATATTTGGCGTGCCATGATCTTTTACATTTGATAGCACTGTCTGAACAGGCCCTAAAAGTCTTTATCATGCGCCTTTTGGATTAAACGTAAAATATTGCAATTGTCTATATCACCGAAGCACACCCGGAAAAAGGCAGTACCTGCAGTAAGTATATACATACATACATACTACTTTTGAGTAATACCTACCTTTTTCGTTTGGTGGTCGGACATACTTGTATCGAAATCCATAGGCGTTTTATTGCACAGAGTGGTCATCCAAGGCCAATCTCTACCCATGTGCGTTTACCGTATACATTTATTAATTAAGGATTGTTAATTAAGGTACTATTTGGTAATTAAGAAAAGGTAGAAAAATTCAAGTTTTTTTAAATTGAAATTTATAATTCAAATTAGGTATTAACAAAGGTGGTGATATAAACTAAATAGAGTGATTCGAAACAAAATTTTGGAGTTGGAACTAAAATCGTCTAAATTATGTTAATATTAATAGAAATCGACAATATTTTGCCATTTAACCAAATAAATTTCTTCAAAGACTTAATAAATTAACAAATTAGGAATCCTTATCAAGGTCGAAGAGTGAATATTATTCTCCTAATTTTGAGAGTGGCCCTGTACATCTTGGTCAAACGGATTTTGAGGTTTTTCGAAGCTATTGTAATTGTAGGCATTGTTGTTAAAGGTGTTACTGGAGGAGAATCTAGTGGAATATGATGGGGTGGCAGGTGGAAATTTTTCTTGTGGAAGTGTTTCTGAGGGAGGTGTTTCTGGTGGAGAAGTCTCTGATGGAGAGGTCTCTGGTGAAGGAGTCTTTGGAGGGGTAGTGAATGGTAATAATACTAAGATACTCCTGAAAATGTTGGTGTTGTAGTCTGTGTTGGAGGAGGTGTTACTGGTGAGGAAGCCTCAGGTGGTGGTGTTGCTGGCGGTGGAGTTTCCGGTGGAGGAGTTTCTGGCGGAGGGGTTTCTGGTGGTGGAGTCTCTGGAGGAGGAGTTTCTGGAGGTGGTGTTACTGGAGGAGGTGTTTCTGGTGGTGGTGTTTCTGGTGGTGGAGTTTCTGGTGGTGGTGTTTCTGGCGGTGGTGTTTCTGGAGGAGGTGTCTCTGGTGGAGGGGTTTCAGGTGGTGGTGTTTCTGGTGGGGGGGTCTCTGGTGGAGGAGTTTCAGGTGGTAAAGTTTCTGGTGGAGGAGTTTCAGGTGGAGGTGTCTCTGGTGGAGGGGTTTCAGGTGGTGGTGTTTCCGGTGGAGGGGTCTCTGGTGGAGGGGTTTCGGGTGGTGGAGTTTCTGGTGGTGGAGTTTCAGGTGGAGGGGTTTCTGGTGGTGGAGTCTCTGGAGGAGGAGTTTCTGGAGGTGGTGTTACTGGAGGAGGTGTTTCTGGTGGTGGTGTTTCTGGTGGTGGAGTTTCTGGTGGTGGTGTTTCTGGCGGTGGTGTTTCTGGTGGGGGGGTCTCTGGTGGAGGAGTTTCTGGTGGTGGAGTTTCTGGTGGTGGTGTTGCCGGAGAAGGTGTTCCTGGTGGAGGAGTCTCTGGTGGAGGAGTTTCTGGGGGTTGCGTTTCTGGTGGAGGAGTTTCTGGTGGGGGAGTTTCTGGTGGGGGAGTTTCTGGTGGTGGCGTTTCTGGTGGTGGTGTTTCTGGTGGGGGAGTTTCTGGTGGTGGAGTTTCTGGTGGTGGTGTTGCCGGAGAAGGTGTTCCAGGTGGGGGAGTCTCTGGTGGAGGGGTTTCTGGTGGTGGTGTTTCTGGTGGTGGAGTCTCCGGTGGAGGAGTCTCTGGTGGAGGTGTCTCTGGTGGTGGAGTCTCTGGTGGAGGAGTTTCAGGCGAAGGAGTTTCTGGTGGAGGAGTCTCTGGTGGAGGAGTTTCTGGTGGTGGCGTTTCTGGTGGAGGAGTTTCTGGTGAGGGAGTTTCTGGTGGTGGTGTTTCTGGTGGTGGTGTGGCTGGAGCAGGTGTTCCTGGTGGAGGAGTTTCTGGTGGAGGGGTTTCTGGTGGTGGTGTTTCTGGCGGTGGAGTCTCAGGTGGAGGTGTTTCTGGTGGAGGAGTTTCGGGTGGTGGAGTTTCTGGTGGTGGTGTTGCCGGAGAAGGTGTTCCTGGTGGAGGAGTCTCTGGTGGAGGAGTTTCTGGGGGTGGCGTTTCTGGTGGAGGAGTTTCTGGTGGGGGCGTTTCTGGCGGTGGAGTTTCCGGTGGGGGAGTTTCTGGTGGTGGCGTTTCTGGTGGAGGTGTCTCTGGTGGAGGAGTTTCTGGTGGTGGCGTTCCTGGTGGTGGTGTTGCCGGAGAAGGTGTTCCTGGTGGAGGAGTCTCTGGTGGAGGAGTTTCTGGGGGTGGCGTTTCTGGTGGAGGAGTTTCTGGTGGGGGAGTTTCTGGTGGTGGCGTGTCTGGTGGAGGTGTTTCTGGTGGGGGAGTTTCTGGTGGTGGAGTTTCTGGTGGTGGTGTTGCCGGAGAAGGTGTTCCAGGTGGGGGAGTCTCTGGTAGAGGGGTTTCTGGTGGTGGTGTTTCTGGCGGTGGAGTCTCCGGTGGAGGAGTCTCTGGTGGAGGAGTCTCTGGTGGTGGAGTCTCTGGTGGAGGAGTTTCAGGCGGAGGAGTTTCCGGTGGAGGAGTCTCTGGTGGAGGAGTTGCAGGTGGTGGCGTTTCTGGTGGAGGAGTTTCTGGTGGTGGAGTTTCTGGTGGTGGTGTGGCTGGAGAAGGTGTTCCTGGTGGGGGAGTTTCTGGTGGAGGGGTTTCTGGTGGTGGTGTTTCTGGCGGTGGAGTCTCAGGTGGAGGTGTTTCTGGTGGAGGAGTTTCTGGTGGTGGAGTTTCTGGTGGTGGTGTTGCCGGAGAAGGTGTTCCTGGTGGAGGAGTCTCTGGTGGAGGAGTTTCTGGGGGTGGCGTTTCTGGTGGAGGAGTTTCTGGTGGGGGAGTTTCTGGTGGTGGCGTTCCTGGTGGAGGTGTTTCTGGTGGTGGCGTTTCTGGTGGAGGAGTTTCTGGTGGGGGAGTTTCTGGCGGTGGAGTTTCTGGTGGGGGAGTTTCTGGTGGTGGCGTTCCTGGTGGAGGTGTTCCTGGTGGAGGAGTCTCTGGTGGAGGAGTTTCTGGTGGTGGCGTTTCTGGTGGAGGAGTTTCTGGTGGGGGAGTTTCTGGTGGGGGAGTTTCAGGTGGTGGAGTTTCAGGAGGAGGAGTCTCCGGTGGAGGTGTCTCCGGGGGAGGAGTCTCTGGTGGAGGAGTTTCTGGTGGTGGCGTTTCTGGTGGGGGAGTTTCTGGTGGTGGAGTTTCTGGTGGTGGTGTTGCCGGAGATGGTGTTCCTGGTGGGGGAGTCTCTGGCGGAGGGGTTTCTGGTGGTGGTGTTTCTGGCGGTGGAGTCTCCGGTGGAGGTGTCTCTGGTGGAGGAGTTTCTGGTGGTGGAGTTTCTGGTGGTGGTCCTACTGAAGGAGTCACTGGTGGAGGCGTTTCTGGTGGAGGAGTTTCAGGTGGTGGAGTTTCAGGCGGAGGAGTTTCAGGCGGAGGAGTCTCCGGGGGAGGAGTCTCCGGGGGAGGAGTCTCTGGTGGAGGAGTTTCTGGTGGTGGCGTTTCTGGTGAGGGTGTTGCCGGAGAAGGTGTTCCTGGTGGGGGAGTCTCTGGTGGAGGGGTTTCTGGTGGTGGTGTTCCTGGCGGTGGAGTCTCCGGTGGAGGAGTCTCTGGTGGAGGAGTTGCAGGCGGAGGAGTTTCCGGTGGAGGAGTCTCCGGTGGAGGTGTTTCTGGTGGTGGAGTTTCTGGTGGTGGTGTTACTGGAGGAGGTGTAACAGGAGAAGTAGACGTTTGTTTCTTTGTGGTGTGTAACCACGGAGGGTAGTGAACGCTTTCACATCTGCAGGGTTTCCATTTAAAGTAGGTTTCACACTTATTCCAGATTTTTCTCCAGTCCACCAAGGAATGTCCAACGTAGAAAAATTTATTTTGGCTATTGTCTGTGGGAGGTATATTGTTCTTCCAAAATCCGTTGGCAGCGTAGTAACAATTTTGGTCTGCAAAAAAAAAATGTTTTCAGAAATTCTTTTTAAATAGTATCTTAATTTAAAATAAGGAAAAGTTCGTTTCAGAATAAGTTTTTCAACATTGAAACTGAAAAAATACCTGAATATATTTACCTAATTATTCTTTTTTTAATTATGGAACATTAACTGTCTTACATATGACATAAACATACCAATTATTAATGTTCGCATGCGGTTTGATATGTGAATATAAAACTAAGTTTATAATGAATGAAAAAAAATATATAAATTCCAAAGCTCAGTACCAGACTAAAAAAAAATTTTTTTTTATTTTTTTTTATTTTTTTTTTTATTTATTAATTTTTAGCATATAAAATATAATGTACATTTAGATGATGTATTAATTTGCTTACATGTTCATATTCAAATATGTTAATACCACTCTTCCATGGAAGCGTAGCTTGTGTCTGGAAGAGTAGTGTACATTTTTTAATGCTATATTTAAGTTCTTAAATTACAATGTGAATGTAAAAAACAATAAGTTGTAAGTTCGGTGATATGTAATTATAAGTATGTATCTACTATCAAAACAATTTTGCTGTTTGGATAATGTATCTAGAATTATTGTAATTAGTTGCTAAAAACAATACAAAATTTAACTTATTTGAAGAACGGAGTATCACTTGGAAACTGAGTTATAAGTAGTTATTCTTGAGATTAGATTAGTCGGAAACTTTTTTTTTTTTTGAGATTATCTTTTAAATATTTTTTAACAGTGTTTATTAATTGGATTTTATCATTAATGAAAATATAACAGAAAATCCGGAAAATTGGCTACTTTGATTACCTTTCGGAATACCGAGAACGGCAAAGGATTGCAAGAGACTTCTAAACATGTAGAGCAAAGAGCTACGACGACCAAATCGTTGTCTAAAAGCTGGCAGACTGCCCCACGGGCAGCCGTTATTCCAGAAAGAACGGCTGGTTCAATTGGGAGAAATTTCTGCAGAACTACATTTCAACCTCTGTCCAAGCTCGATGGTCGACGGGCTAAATGGGCCCCCAAAAAAACTTAGTTGGTAAAACTTTTTGGGAAAACCTGAACTCTTCCTCGTCCTGTGTCCTCAAGGTTTACCACTTTCATCCCCAAAAATATCATATTATTCTTTAAGAAACTTAAACTTCGGGGGTTCCTTGTGAGTTGATGTTAAAAAAGTTAAATTAAAATCGGTCCCTGACTGGTGAATCTGACACTAAACTTCTAACATTTGTTATACAAAAATTATAGATTTGTTGCTTTGGCATGAATTGTAAACTTCTTTTCTTGATTTTTTTTCACTATTTGTCTCGGGAGGCACCTGAGACCCCCCGGGCACCCTTTGACATCTATTGGTCATCCAGTTGATTAGTTGGACATCTCCAAATACTAAGTTTTGAGATAATGAGAAGACCAATATTCGAATGCTCACTCCTATGCGACGGATTCAACACCTAGGAAACAAATACTCCGATGTTGTTGATATATTTGGAACATCAATTTTAATATATTATAAGCATAACTTATTGAAGTTTTTTTCATCAAGTAGGGGAATATTTTCATAAAGCTATTTAAATTGACTAACTTAAAAGTATTTTGTCGCCTGAAGAAAAAAAAACTATTTGAGTTTTTTTTATATTTTTAACCTACGTACTGTGTGAATCAAATTCAGCAATATTTTTACTTTATATTTATTTTGTGCAAGTGTTTTAAGCAGTCGTTTCCTGCACTATTTACGAGTATAATTTTGTAAATATTGTTGTATGTATGTAAAAGCCTAAATAGGCGAAAATAAATAAATAAATCAAATATTATTCACAAGTGACTGTATTTTACATATTAAAACTGTTATTTTTTTATTTAAGTTTATTTTGGAAAGATACCGTTATAAATATACATTCATTTTACATTTAACAGTGAATATCACACAAACCAGTGAAGTTTCATTTATGATTTTTAAAAAAGAAATGGTTACAGATTAGGGTAATTGATAGTTATAATATATATAGTTTTAGTAAAAAGAAAAAGTAAACAATAAAGAAATAATAGTTTTGGTTTAAGTACATTGTAAGGTTAATTTAATTTTAAACGTTTCAAGGGTGCAGTGGAAAATATTGATATCTCTTAGGGAGTTGTAAGATTTGCAGATACGAGTACGTCCAAGCAAAGAATTTTGTGCATATTTCGATTTGAAATGTTGTACAAAAAATAGGGTATTCGATCTGGTATTGCGTTCGGGGCAACGAAATGCAATCCTTTCTAATAGATCTGGTGAGTCAATAAGGCAGTTCACAATCTTGTATAGAAATAGTACGTCAGAAATCTTTCTCTGTTTGTAAACAGGATTGTTATATATATATATATATATAAAAAATTATTTCACTACAAGTTTGTCTGCATTATAAATGATTTGGTTGTGTTTATGAGTAATTTGGATACAGTACACTTTTACGTATAACGCGTACTCAACTCAAATATCGATTTTTCGGAGATGTCTGACTGATCAACTAGCTATCGATATATTCTCGTTAATTACCGACAATTCATAGGCATTTGAATCAATTGTTCTGATCGTGGTAAGTTACTAGAAATTCTTAAAGAAATTGGAATTTCGGGAAACCTGCATAAATTATTTGTAAATAATTTAAAAAACAAAAAGATTAGTGTTAAATTTTCAGGCTAATTTGGCATCAATAAAAATAATTTTGCAGGCGCACGCGTGTATCAAAATTAATTATTTTAAAAAATAAATAGTTTATTCGCGGCAAGTTTTTGGTGCAACACCACCATTTAGATTTGAAAAGTTGCTTGTAATGGCTCTAGCTTTTGTTGACCGGATCTGAATAGCCAGGTACTCCCCACCTTCCTCTTTCTCTTCTCTTTCCCTTCCCTGCTGCCTTCAGTCTCACAACTATGAAAGATTTTGGTATTGTGTTTGATAGTGGGTTGAATTTTCATGCTCATTTCGTAATGACATGTAGTATTCACTGATAATGCTGGATTTTGTCCTACGCACTGCGAAAAATTTCAGAGACTCCCGGGTTCTCACCATACAATGCATTGATTAGGAGTAGGCTTGAGAGTAAACAGGTGGTTTGGAGCCCGCACCAAGTGAAGTATTCCTTCATGTTGGATAAGGTTCAGAAGAAATTTAGGGCATGCTCGGTATGGATCAACTATGGGTCAGAAGGGATGTGCTCACTGTAACACATTTCGTCAGACTGTTTCGTGGTTGGTTCGAAAACTCGACTATCACGGAGAGCATTAGTTTCTATGATCCCGATGGTTGTCTCCGTCACCGACAACATGGACTGTTTTATCTCGCAGCTTGCAGAACTAACTTTGCCAATGGTCATTCCAGCTCAACTTATTGAGAAATATCAATGCTATTCTTTATTTACTACTCTATTTGACAGTTTCAACTAAAGCGTTTGACTGTGTACAGTAAATCTATCCGTGGGAAGTATTTAAGGAGATGGGAGTTTCTAAACACCTCACATGCATCATTAGAAACCTGTACACCAAAATACGCGCATGTATCAACATTGACACCAAATTATCGAACACATTTAAAGTTGAAAAGGGATAAGTCAAAGTGCATCCTTTCGCCAATGTTCTTTAATATACACGGTGAATACACAAAGCGTAAGGTTCTTGATGGATGGAAAGGTGGAATAAAAAAATCACATCTCCAATATGCAGATGACACCACCCTTACCACATATTCTGAAGAAGAAATGAACCACGTCTTACTAAAATAAACGAAGAAAGCCAAAATCTTGGTCAACTGATCAACAAGGTCAAAATAAAACCATTGGTGATCGACAGAGCAAACATCATTGTAAGAACAAATAATGCTCCCACAGACTTTTTATACCTAGACTCATCTATAACTGACGTAGGACGTTTTGAAACAGAAGTGAAAAGAAGAACTTGCATGATAAAAGATATCACTAGTAAATTGCAAAAGATATGGAGTGACAGAGGTATAACGAAGACCAGCAAGATGAGACTCGTCCGGGCGTTGATTTTCCCCAAATTTTTGAATGATATGGAAACATGGATACATAGAGCCAGCAACAGAAAGCAGATAGACGCCCTGGAAATATGGTACTAGGTTTCATGGACAACCAGATGCATAAATGTGTTCATTCTGGAAGAGCTGGGCAACACAACAGCTTTCAATCATCTGCAATTATCTTAAGATATTTGGAAACGTTGCTCGCCAAACTGAGGACTCCAATTTGGAGAAACTCGTTGTCACTGGCAAAGTGGAAGGCACAAGAAGCAGAGAAAGTTCACCAATGTGCTGGAGTATCACAGGAGTCCGGTGCGTCAGTGTCCACGCACTGCAGAACCACCGTCAGAATGACCACCATGAAAATTGGAGTAGAGATCATGATCCTCAGCAATGAGAAACGTATTTGAAAGGAAGAATAAAAAAGAAAATTTTAAAAAACTTACCCTTGGTACTATCTGCACTCTGGATGAAGAAACCAAAAAGAATCGGTAGAAAAATTATTAGGACCCTCATTTTGTCAATTTCCATTAACTGTCAATGAAAAAGTGTGTGACAGAAATTGCAATCAACGGCTTATATATATTTTTATAATTATTGCCAGCGTTGTTCAGGCCATCAAAATAGAAAACCTTTTAAATTTACGGTAGAAATTAATGCGAAACGTGCTGCATGAACCTAATTACCATTTCATTTTTCATTATTTTCTCATGTTTATTTTCATGCTTTTTTAATTATGGTGTCAGGAAAAATATTAATTTAATTAAAAAAAAATATTTTATTACTTAATTGTTATTTTTAATTTCTTAAATATGTAATAAATCTTTGTTGAATATTTGTAAAAATAATCTATTTTATTTATCCATATAAGATTTTAGTTCGCATGATCTGGTTATTCACTAGATGAAGACGTTGATCTAACTGGCCTGGCTCGGCGTGGCTCGGCTCGGTCGTTTGTGTCCCCCAAATGTGGACCGCATCCAAATAGGTATAAACCCTTCGGCTCCCACGTATTTGTCCAGCTTTACCGTAATATTTGAGATATTTAAGTATTTCCCAAATGATAATTTTGTAATACAGTTTCTGCGTTTTGTAATTTAATAACTAAAGGTCATCTCTGTTGATAGGAACGACTGCATGGCGCACGGACTTTTCCATAAAGACTTGAGGCCAAAATGCTCAACCAAATTGAACGATTATTGACCGGTCAGTGGCTAAGTGGGTATCGCGTGTTCAATTACTCGGCTGGCTAGGAGGACTTAGCAACATTTTCCGCCTAGTATTATGGTAGTAGAAGATTTTCAAACATTTTCGAGTTCTTAGTAACCCGAGTTAACTTTTGATGTCGTGTAGTGTTAAAAAAATATACTTGTGGATAAATTATCCTTTATTGTTTAATTACACAATACAACTTAAAATAAGTACAATTTCAAAGGGAACTATTATGTGAGCAATACAACAAGCAAGTGCTTGGATTCAATGCACAAAATAGATTAACTAGTGGAAGTAAGAGTCGGGGTTTATATAGTCCCTGCTGGCGTGGTGGGGGGGCGTCGTCTTCCTATTTTCGGTGCTGCATGTCAAGGGGTCAATATGTTATCCTGATAATGGGGTTGTTGTCCCGATGCTCGTGGATACGTGGGGTTTCGTAATCCAGTCTTTTATTTTGGGACTGTTCGGCGTGAGGGCTGCGTTAAGTACATCCAAATGTTCGTTGGTTTGTCTATTAATGATTTTCTTCGAGTTGGTATGTCGATTAAGGGATAGTGATTAGAGTATATCATCCCGGTAATGGTCCTCGGCTGGATGCAGCTGTTATCAATAAACATGTAGGGTTTATTAGTTTATTTTTAGGCAAGATGAAGTGCCGGTTGCAATGGGCGTACTGCGATGTCTTCTTGTAGGTGGGGGTCGTTTAGGGTGGTTAACTCTCCCCCCCTAAAATTGAAACTCCTTCGCACTGTGAAGAGTTTATATCTTCTCCAAAGGATATATCCGATGGCCGTAATTATCAGGCAGCTGGTAAGTGTTAGGTGTATAGTTCCTTCAAATCCCGTCGTAGTGGTAGGGATATCGAGTTCTCTGCGTGGTTCTTGTATTTCGTCAACATGTAGGATGGGTAGTTTTAGTACATGTAATTCTTCCTTCGAATATGTAATGAGTAGTGTTTCTTGGTTAACGATTCTTCCCATAGTAAATGTTCTTCCTTGTATACTGCACTCGTCATTTGTTACAAGTACAGATTTGGAAATTACTATATTCTGTTGGTGTTGAGGGCATTGTGCTCGTAACGCTGTTGGTTCGTTGCGAAATAAGTACATCATATTATCTCCGATGACGTGTGTATATTCTTCTGGGCAAATAATCTGGCGTAGACTGCAGTTCTGTTCGCTGTGGTTTTCTAGTACGGTAGTTGTGCAGTCGTCGATGGAGTTGAGTTCCTTGTTGCATATGCTGAGGCTGTCTGTAATAACTTGGCACTTGTGTGCGTTATACATCTGCTTTCCATCTCTCAATAATCGTCTCGGTAGGAGGTGGGGTTGGAAACATTTATTGTTAGTTTTGGAGATGATGGGAATTATTTCGTTATACATATAGACGGTGCGTTCTACTAAAGTTAGAGAGAGAATAAAGTGCAAAGTTTGTTTAACTTTAATGAATTTAACTTGCAAAAAGCGTTGAATAATATCAAAATCTTTAGAAGGTAGCTGTTCAGGATTTACATGTGAAATAGATTCCATAAATACCTTTGGTTTTATAATGCTAGGGTGGTACATTCCATGAGAGGCAAACGTGATAGCTTCTGTAATTCTAGTAATTAATTCGGTGATAGTTTCCGTCTGATAAATTAAATGTGTAATCAACAAGTCTGTCTTATCTTCATAATGATCATGGCTCATTTGTGACCAGAGTACCATTTGGTTATGTGAAATATTTTTTAGTTTACCGTAATAATCCTCTAATGATCTTGAACTCAACGAGATTCTCTTTTCATTAATATTTTGGTTAGTTTCAATTCGTTGCACTAATTTATCTAAATCATTATCATCTAAGTTTCCCGTAATCCCTTTAATTATTGTACCGAGTCCGTTTATTAGGCCTCTTTTATATCTATTTACAACTAAATTGTCAATTATCTGATTATTATGATCTATTAAATATTTCAAACGTTCTAATCCTACATGTGGTAAAGTCACATTGTTACTTTTTATAAATTTATCATAATTAATTCCTAGTTGTTGCGATTGTTCAATAAGTTTAGTTAAATCTAGGGTATGAATGACGTGCCACTGTCCTTCGACGGCTCGTGCCTTTCGTATTTAGAATTTTGACATATTATACACGTTTTTAAAAAATCTTTTATTTTTGTCCGCATATTATTAAAATAGTGCGTCCGTTTTATTTTACTGAGTAGGGCATCTAGACCCATGTGACGCTGGTTCTCGACATGCGTCGAACGAATTATTTCTTTTTGTTCTTCTAAATTTATGGGTTCAATCTTAACATTTGTAAAACGTATTAATTTTAACGAGTTCTTATCAATATTTTTTCTATAACATTCGCTTAAACACTCATATAATCTATCGTTATTTATAATTACTGCATATTTATCTTTATCTAAACATGTTTTAATCAATTTTAAAAATATTGCTTCTGCATTTTCTAAAGGAATGCACCATACAAGGTCCGTGCCTTTTTCCTTAGCTCTCAAACTATGCTTCTCAATATCGCTTAGTTCAATAAAAATCCTATTCATACGCGGGGGTGGGTGTTCGTTACGAATTGGGATTCCACCCTCATGGTCATCCACATTGCTATGCACGGTGTCAGTGACACTCTGGGCGCCCGAGGTGGCTTCTACTCGTAATGAATCATGCTCCTCACCGTCCTCACTATAATGAATTTCGACTCTTGAAAGTGCGTCAGCTACATGGTTATTACAACCTCGCTTATGTCTAATCGTATAATCATATTCCTGGAGTTTGAGTCTCCACCTAGTAAGTTTGGCGTTTGGTTCTTTTAACTTGGTTAACCATACTAACGGTTGGTGATCCGTTTCTATGATAAAATGTTTACCATAAATATACGGACGGAATTGCTGGAGGGACCATAGTATACCAAGCAATTCCTTTTCCGTCGTATTGTATTTAGTTTCCGTTTTTGACAGTGTCCTAGAAATATAGGCAATAGGTTGAGTTTTTTCTCGACTATATGGACAGGGCTTGCCCAAGGCGAATCGCTTGGTCGGATGATTCCATCCTTTAGAAGTTGGGCGACTTGCCTTTCAACTTCAAGCCTCTGCTCATACGGTAACCGATAAGCGCGTTGATACACAGGTTCTTCTTTAATTAATTTTATTTCATGTTTTACATGAGGTGAGCAATTAGCTACCAGTTCCTCAGAAAACAAATCTCTATTTTTCTCCAATAACTCATCAAGTCTATTTATATCCATTACATGGAACAACTGAACTTGTCTGGTTGGAGTTTTTAAAATATTATTACAGTTGTTTAAAATTAATGTTGCATTCATTAATTTCAACATATCTATCCCCATTAACACATCGTATTTGTGGGAAAAGTCAAAAATATAAAAACGCATATCAGCATTATTATTGCCGAATACTCTTTTCCAAAATGGAGTCACGACGGCACCTCTATGGGTAGTCGTAGAGTGTGCTGTTTGTACAGTAAACTCTTCGTTTACATATCTACAGTCACGAAATAATCTATTATACACATTTTTATTCATGAATGATTTGGAGCTTCCCGTATCAATCAGAATTTTTATATTTAATGGCGCTACTACATATGGTAGGCCATTGTTAATATGATTCAGGTGGACTAGGTTTCTCGGGGAGATTCTTGGTCTTCCCACAAATCCGGCCGTTCCTGATCATTCCCGTCTGTATAAAATAGCTCTTGTGCCGTACGTCCATTGCCGAGGTCGATGACCGGGCCTTTAGGAGGTCGGGGCATTGGGGCCGTTCTCATACTGACATCACCGGAACGCGCATGATGCGTATTAAAATTATTATTATTATTTCCTTGCCACGGGCGGTTTTGTACGTACTTATGCGTTTGGTTATTATTATGCCACGGTTTATTATTATAATTGTTAAGGTGATTATGATTATTATGATTAAAGTTATTATGAGGTTTGAACGAATTTTGCGTTTGCGGTGGAAAAAAGTTAGGGCGAGTAAAAGGTTTATTTGATTGGCTTTGTCCTGGCCGCATGAAATTAGATGGTCCTGCTTGTGGAAACACAAGATTTTGTTTAGACCGTTGATGGAGCTCGCCATGAGCCTCCAGCATTCTTATTTCCGTGCACAGGGCATCATAATTTTTGGTTAAGTTTGCGCATTTAATGTGCGTTGGCATTAGATTCAACAATGTATTTCTTGCTGTATCTTTGTATGGTTCCATCAATATGTGGGCACTAGGTCCTCCATATTGATCAGAAATTTTGATTTTAATTGAAAATAGAATCTGATTGATTTCATGAATCGTTGAGGAGAAATCCCTTTGACCGCGGTTGAAGTTGATTAACTCCGTCTGTAATAACGTAACAGACTTATTGTCCCCACATTCATTTTTTAGCGTCTCTAATATGGTTTCAATATTATTATCATGATCGCACATGAGAATTACGTGAAGTGCTTTGCCACGTAATCTTGAGATTATTTTCTCAACATTGCTTGGCGTATTGCCGTTTCTAGTAATGTACCCCCTGGCTGATTTTATGAATAAGTTGATATCTTGGGGAGAGCCACTATACTCCAATATCGTCTCTGCGTATTGGGGAGCGGGTCTCTCATTTGGCTGTGCCATTTTTCAAAAAAGTAAAAAAAAAATAGAAATATACAAAGTGACTTTAAAAAAATTTAGTTTTCTCTCTAACCTTTTGGATAAGGTAGGGAAGGGATCTATCGTACGTATGGGATAGACGATCAATTGAAAATGTACTCACAGAAGTATTGATGCGACGATCTTCATTGCCAAGTTAACAAATTTTTTTGGTGTGTGGTCCTTTCGCGTTGAGATATTAAAATATCTAGGGAGTCCTAGTTTTGGCCAATTTTCAGACTTCCTCGAATTGACCCACGTGCTGGGCGCCAGTTAACTTTTGATGTCGTGTAGTGTTAAAAAAATATACTTGTGGATAAATTATCCTTTATTGTTTAATTACACAATACAACTTAAAATAAGTACAATTTCAAAGGGAACTATTATGTGAGCAATACAACAAGCAAGTGCTTGGATTCAATGCACAAAATAGATTAACTAGTGGAAGTAAGAGTCGGGGTTTATATAGTCCCTGCTGGCGTGGTGGGGGGGCGTCGTCTTCCTATTTTCGGTGCTGCATGTCAAGGGGTCAATATGTTATCCTGATAATGGGGTTGTTGTCCCGATGCTCGTGGATACGTGGGGTTTCGTAATCCAGTCTTTTATTTTGGGACTGTTCGGCGTGAGGGCTGCGTTAAGTACATCCAAATGTTCGTTGGTTTGTCTATTAATGATTTTCTTCGAGTTGGTATGTCGATTAAGGGATAGTGATTAGAGTATATCATCCCGGTAATGGTCCTCGGCTGGATGCAGCTGTTATCAATAAACATGTAGGGTTTATTAGTTTATTTTTAGGCAAGATGAAGTGCCGGTTGCAATGGGCGTACTGCGATGTCTTCTTGTAGGTGGGGGTCGTTTAGGGTGGTTAACTCCCGGGAATGTTTGTCTTTCTTTTAAAAAGTTTAAATGAATAAACTTAAGTCAAAAAGTAAAGCAAATATCTAGTACGGATATTATTAAATATTTTATTTATTTGTGTGTGAAATTATATAACACAGTCCTTAAAGGAAATCAATTAAGAGTTAGTGATACATATTGAAAAATATATTTGGCTCCATTTATTATAGCAACATGGATACGAAATAAAAAATAAAAAAATCATTAAAACAGCAAGAAAAAGCATTTTTTTTATTTTTTCATTATATCATTACAATAGATAGGGTAGGATTATTTTTAAAATATTTATAACGAACTCAGACATTATGCCAAAGTTGCCAATAAAATCACTCGATATGGAATTTTTTAATGGCCTGTGTGTTATAATTTAAAACGCAAATAATAATCTTATTCTTTTCTTACAAGATTAAGTAATCAACATTTGACTAAATTCCTGCCACCTCGGAACAGGCTCAGCCTAGTGAGGTGGTGTTTACCAAAAAAACAAACAATATGTATTGTACTTCAAACTGTAAAACAAAAAAAAAACAAAAATGTATTTGTGCTTATCTTGGTTAATAAATAATTTTAAAAAAATTACATACAATAAGTAAAGTCGCACATTCCGTAGGTACTAGACATTAGCTATACCATTTGCTAAAAAAAAGTAATAATTCAATTTGGTTGGGTATTTAGGCCTCAAGTGAAAATTAAGTTTACTATGAAAAGGACGCGTAGACGTACCCCTTAAATATTTGAATTATTTGAAATTATTTTGCGTGACCGTATCCTTCCTTCCTTTCAATTTGAGAGGTGGGTGTGGGTACCGCCACCCCGGAACCATTTATTTGCTATTCTCTGCCATATGTCACCCCAATTGGTTCGCTATGTTTGCTGACTTAGCAGGGGTGCCCAGGTGAATGGCATGAGGTTTGTCCGGGTCTTGGTGGCGGATGCGTCTGCCCACCAGACGGAAAGAATGGTTGAGGAAGTCCCTTTGACTTCTCCAGCCGTACTCTCTCGTAACATAGCCTTCCCGCAGTGGGAGGGATAGATTCACACTTACACTCCTTTCACACAGACCTCCAGACTCCTACCCACCCGTAATACCCTTTTCATTCTCAGAACTTCCTCTCATTTTCCTTCCTTTCCTAAAAAGACCCTTCACATAGCATCCCGAAAATGAAATAGGCGCAGAGAGGAATCATTTTCATCGGGGCCTCCTGTGTGGAGTTAGTGTAAAAAATAATGTATCTTATCTTCAAATATTTTCAAATATTCTTATTCAGAGCACACCCCATCGTAAAGTCAATAATTATAATTAATTTGTTATAAATTGCATTCGTTTTCTTGATGAAGAGATATCTTGGGAGTGTGGTATTTCTTGTAAAATTCGTCTTGTTAACAAATTGTGTCCAATGCCGGATTAAACAATCTTAAAATTATTATTAGTAATAGAGGGAAGATCAAAACATTTTTTTTTAAACTTCAATTTTATATTCAAAATAGTAGAGTACATAAAGCACAAATATATATGTAATCGTGGTTCTTTTTAATAGTAATCTTTTAATTTTACTCTCTGAAATAAAATCGTCTGAATTATGTCGCTAATAGAGATCGACTATTTTTAGCCATCTAACCAATTAAATTTTTTCAAAGACTTCAAGACCACATCATTAATTTCTGATTCCTTATCAATATCAAGATGTAAATGAATATCGTGACATTGACAGTGGCTCTGTACATTTTTACATGTCGGGCAAACGGGATTTGGAGATGTTGTCAAAGCTGATGTGGTTGAAGATAAGGTTGTTGAAAGTGTTTCTGGTGGAGGAGTTTCTGGTGGTGGTGTGTCTGGAGGAGGTGTTTCTGGAGGAGGTGTTTCCGGTGGTGGTGTTACCAGAGGAGGAGTACCTGGAGGAGGTGTTTCAGGTGGAGGTGTTTCTGGGGGAGGTGTTTCAGGTGGAGGTGTTTCTGGAGGAGGCGTTTCTGGTGGTGGAGTTACCGGAGGAGGTGTTTCTGGTGGTGGTGTTACTGGTGGTGGTGTTACTGGAGGAGGTGTTTCTGGTGATGGGGTTCCTGGCGGAGGGGTTACAGGAGGAGGTGTTTCTGGAGGAGGTGTTACAGGAGGAGGTGTTTCTGGAGGAGGTGTTTCTGGTGGTGGTGTTATTGGTGGTGGTGTTCCTGGCGGAGGGGTTACTGGAGGAGGTGTTTCTGGAGGAGGTGTTTGAGGTGGAGGTGTTTCTGGAGGAGGCGTTTCTGGTGGTGGAGTTACCGGAGGAGGTGTTTCTGGTGGAGGTGTTACTGGTGGTGGTGTTACTGGAGGAGGTGTTTCTGGTGGTGGGGTTTCTGGCGGAGGGGTTACTGGAGGAGGTGTTTCTGGTGGAGGTGTTACTGGTGGTGGTGTTACTGGAGGAGGTGTTTCTGGTGGTGGGGTTTCTGGCGGAGGGGTTACTGGAGGAGGTGTTTCTGGAGAAGGTGTTTCTGGTGGTGGTTTTACTGGTGGTGGTGTTACTGGTGGTGGTGTTTCTGGTGGTGGGGTTACTGGAGGAGGTGTTTCTGGAGGAGGTGTTTCAGGTGGTGGTGTTACTGGAGGAGGTGTTTCGGGTGGGGGAGTCTCTGGTGGTGGTGTTACTGGAGGAGGTGTTTCTGGTGGGGGAGTCTCTGGTGGTGGTGTTACTGGAGGAGGTGTTTCTGGTGGTGGGGTTCCTGGCGTAGGGGTTACTGGAGGAGGTGTTACAGGAGGAGGTGTTACAGGAGGAGGTGTTTCTGGAGGAGGTGTTTCTGGTGGTGGTGTTACTGGTGGTGGTGTTACTGGTGGTGGTGTTTCTGGTGGAGGGGTTACTGGAGGAGGTGTTTCTGGAGGAGGTGTTACAGGAGGAGGTGTTTCTGGAGGAGGTGTTTCAGGTGGTGGTGTTACTGGAGGAGGTGTTTCGGGTGGGGGAGTCTCTGGTGGTGGTGTTACTGGAGGAGGTGTTTCTGGTGGGGGAGTCTCTGGTGGTGGTGTTACTGGAGGAGGTGTTTCTGGTGGTGGGGTTTCTGGCGTAGGGGTTACTGGAGGAGGTGTTTCTGGAGGAGGTGTTTCTGGTGGTGGTGTTACTGGTGGTGGAGTTTCTGGTGGTGGAGTTACAGGTGGTGGTGTTTCTGGTGGGGGAGTTTCAGGAGGAGGTGTTTCTGGAGGAGGTGTTTCTGGTGGTGGTGTTACTGGTGGTGGAGTTTCTGGTGGTGGAGTTACAGGTGGTGGTGTATGTGGTGAAGTAGAAGTGTGTATCTGTGTGGTAGGTAAACAAGGAGGATAGTGAACGCTTTCACATTTGCGAGGTTTCCCTATAAAGTCAGTTTCACATTTTCTCCAGATTTTTTTCCAGTCCTTCAAGGAACGGCCAACGTAGAAAAAATTATTTTGGCTATTGTCTGAAGGAGGTTCATTGTCTTTCCAAAATCCATTGGCGGCGAAGAAGCAATTTTGCTCTGTAAAAAAATAAAATGTTTTTATCATGTTGTTAGCCATAACTTTAATGCTATTTTTGAATAGTGTTTTTTTTTAAATTAAAGAAATTAGGGAAACAATTTCCCTCAGGGCCTTTGTCGTCTTTGAGAATGATGTGCACAGGGGTCTTTTTAAGGAAAGGAAGGATAGGAAGTTCTGGGAATAAAAAAAGGTATCAGGAGTGGGTAGGAATCTGGGGTTCAGTGTATCCTCTGTATGTCGCCAATACCTAGACAAACCTCACTCCATGAACTGGGCAGTCTGGGCACCCTGCTAAGTCAAGTAATTCAAGTATGTATCTCCGTCAAAACCAATTATTAAAAATTTTATTTTTATTATATAATCAATAATAATAATAATTAATAATAACATTAATTTATATTAATTAATTTTTTAATTAATCCATTTTAATTTTTATTCTTTTACTTTTATTCTTTTATATAGTAAAAAATAAAAATTAAAATGGAGTTCTACAAATTAAACTTGATAACAAAAAATAAAAATCAAATATCTTACAAAATGTATTAAGAGGGTATTACCAGAGAAAAACAGAAATATGTCATTTTTAAATCAGATTATAGACGTATTGACTCTTTTCCACAAAAAAATTATAAATGGATTTCGAAAGATTGTTATTTTATCTAGCATTCGCATGTTTTAAATTTTGAAAAAATTTTTTATTTTTGGTATAATAATAACATTGCGTTAATCGACAGGTCGTTGGCAGATTTGTTAATATTTCAAAAAAGATTTTGTATTATACCACACCCATTTGAAATCATTTACCTACTCATGCAGTAAAATAAATCAATACATTATCTGGGTATCGCATGTTTTAGAATTTTAATTTTAGTTTAAATAAAATCATAAAAAAATATATACATACACGTGTTTCTTGACGAAAATTGGTACGTTTGTGTGTTTATTTGCGCACTTACAAACTAATATATTTCAGATTGTTTTAAGATTCTTATTTAACTTAGACATTATTGAAAAATGATAAAAACTTATAATAAAAAAATAATTACAAAAAGTACATTATTTTAATAGTTTTATCATCACCTCTTTCAGCATTTTTGGATGTCGGAATAAATTAAAGCAAATTTTGAATGAAATAAAATCGATATTGAGTTATAATTTTAAAAAGCTGGCACGGAGAATAATTTATCTTTCTCATTGTAACAACCCTGCACGATCGTAAGAACAACTTTCGACAAAATGTGGATTTTCGGCTGGTTAAACGCCCTTAATTGAAAAGATTGTTTCAGAATATCTTAGACTGGATTTTGATAAAGGTAAACTTATGTTTAGCGAAATCTAAAAAAAAGGTATATATTTATTCTATAATTCCATCTTAGTATCAGCTTCAACATCTTTTAAGTATTGTCCGGAGACAACAAATCTCTTGGAGACACCGGTGTACTGGGGTTCAATGCTACTGGCTCCTCAGAGCAGATTTCATTAAATACATCTTCAATTGACTCACAATGTATGTGCTTTAGAGATGGCAATCGATCTGTTAACAACGGATTGTTAATCAGATGGACCGCTTTCCGTTCCACAGAATCAAGTAGGTTTTTTTTTAAATATTTTGGGGCTTTAGCCCAGAGGTGTATTCCGAATTCAATTGTTGACTGTACTAGAGAGTTGAACAGTGAAAGGAGCTGTCCACTATTGAAGAATCTGCTAGCCGTGTTTAAGACGTTCAATTTATTGGAAGACAAGATTTACACGGACTTTTACGGAGCTTCGATACTTGTGGCCGGTCTGATATATGGGCTTATTCCGAGCATTTAAATGGAGTCTTTTTTGGGAAGGAAGCTCCAATCAAATGTCACCAGATAGTCACCGATCTCCCACTTTTCCTGAATCAGATACGCTTGGGTTTTTGAGATGTTGAAATTGATCAGGTTGACCTTACCCATGTCACGAATCTTCTCGAGATGAAGGTCAATTTTTTGCCTCAAAACTTCCCGAAATCATAGATGGAAGGGAGCTTGTCAAAAAGATAACCGTTAGTAACGGTAGTCCGCGTAACAATGAATAGATGCGCATTCAACGAGGTCGTTGGTGCATAATAAAAACAGCGTTGATGATAGCACAGATCCTTATGGCAACCTCGCGTTAATTTGGTACGGAGAGGAAGAAGAGCCATTAATTACAGCCTGAATTGTTCTTCCATTGAGAAGGTCCGCAATCCAACCATCTACAGATGGATGGATCCAATAACACGGAAACTTCCCGATTAGAGTCCGGTGTCATACCGTATCAAAGGCTTTGGAGATGCCCAAACCGACGATTTGAGTTTTTCCAAAATGCTCCAAGTGCAGCCCGCAAATATGCATCACCGTGTTACACATCCGAACAGATCGCCACACGAACGGTTTCGTCGAAATCCATATTGTTGATCGCTGATGATGTTACTTTGGATATAGGTATGTGAGCATTTTGTTATTAACCATCCTTTCCAATACCTTTAAGAGTACGAAAGCGATGGATTTAGGGAAATAGTTGGAAGGATCGGAGATATATGAGCATAAAATAGTTAATTCATTAGACTTATGAAAAAAAGCTTATTAACCACATGATCTGATTTAAAAAGCCTTGCAAAGTCTTGGAAACTTAAAAAAAACTTAACTGGCTGTTAGTCTCTAGTAACATCTGTTTCTGGAACTAAACGTGTCACATTTATTTCATACATAGGCGTAAAGTACAGTCGTGCATAACAACAATATTATCGTGACTGTGTTTCACGTTTTATATTATTATTATATTCACCTTTAATGATAATTGAATAATTTATAATATAACGCTTTTTAAATGTCATAATCATCCCAAGGTCGCTTTATTATTGATTAGACACGCTCTGCAAGTGCTCGGGACCCTTCAAAAACGTCTTGCCTGGGGATTTATACCCTTCTGAACCCTCCTCTCGATGGCCCTGCCAATGGGCATGAGATCCTAGGCCTTCTCAGGCTGGAAGCCTTAAAAACGTGCCCCATTTGCCCTTAGATTAAAAATGGATGGATTTTATATAAACTCCAAGAATCTCTACTGCTTCCAACCGCCTGGAACCAGCGAGATTATGGCATCTCCGATTGAGCTATATTGTGAGGCTGAAGGCAATAAGGAGGAGAAGGAGATGGGAATAAGAAGATTGGGAAGTTTCTGGCTCTTCAAATCTGATCACCAAACACGCCATTTCAAGCAAATTTTCAATTCTGCACCAACTTTTTTTTTCTATAGTAATACCTCACAAGAATCTCAGATGCTCCCATCCTGAGCCAGTGAGACTACGGAATTCCCAATTGGGGTATGTTTTGAGTTCAAAGGTATAGGGGAGGGGAAGGAGATGGGAAGAGGAAGGTGGGGAAGTACCTGGCTATTCAGATCTGGTCGCCAAACACAGCTAAGGCCATTTCAAGCAACGTTTCAATTCTGAATGGTGGTCTTACACTAGGGCGATACTGAGAGTATCTTCCGCTCTGGAAAGTGCCGCAAATATACTACACATTATTTTATATGAATTGTGAGAGAGGTTTTAGGGTGGCACACCTGTTTCCGGCCATACAAGAGCGAGACAGGTGATCCCGCATATAAAAGGAGATGCAGGCCTCTCCTCACTCTCTTTTTCCAACCGCCAACACGTTAGCTAGGACGTATTTATAGCCATTACTTATAATAAATATCCATATCGCCAATACGCGCATTATTTATAAATAACCTCGCCTACACTCGAGTCTGTATTTAACAGTGGCGCAGCCTACGGTACACGATTCTGACAATACGGCAGATCGCGTAAAGAATCGACGCGCAAAAAAATTTGGCATAAAAATTTGGCAAAAATACGCGGTAACATTATTATTTCGGGTCGGTAAGAAAGGCCGGACCGAAATTATTCCAACACTTCACTGCAAGGAGTGAAGTGCAAGAAGACACTGGAGCCAGCCAGCTTTTCGGAAGGGGGAAGCACGGGAGGTCCAGCGTCAATCGACATCTCTGAGGGTCAAGGATCGGAGATCCAGGTCGCAGGAGTGATCTGGGGTAGCCATCGGTGTTACTGTGTGACGGGTCTGGAAGGAGCCATCAATTCACAGGGTCAAGGAGCAGTTTCCGGAGCAGGGTCCAGGGAGCAGACGGCAGAAGAAGAAGCCTCATTGGGAAGTTTTTGTTTTTTCTGTTTTCTTTCTCTCTATTTGGGTACCTTCTGGGCAGTGGGAACATGGAGTCTCGAGGATTGGAGTCCTTCAGTTTGCGTGACGGGAACTGGGAGAACTTCAAGGTCCGCCTCGGACAATTTCTCCTCGTGAATGATGAAAAGTTTGCATCGGATGATAAAAAAAGGGCTATTTTCCTGAATGCATTGAAAGATGATTGTTTTTCCTTATTGGTTAATTTGTGCATTCCTAAAAAGGTAACAGATATTAAGTTAGAAGATTTGATATCTAAACTTGATGAGTATTGTTGTTCAACGAAATGTTTTTTTGAAGAGAGATCTAAGTTTTACAGTGCTAAACAAAGAAATGACGAATCAATCCGTGAGTTTGCAGTGCGGTTAAAGTCTCTTTCTACTAATTGCAAATTTGGGAATAGTTTATCAGTAAATTTAAGGGATTTCTTTGTTTTGGGTTGTAAACCAGGAAAGGTAAGGGAAAAATTATTTCTCGAGGGTGAATTACACTCGTTCGAAAAATGTTTACAAGTCGCCGAGTGCATTGACCTCGTAGCTTCAACTCAAGCGCAGTCCCGAGTTGATAATACGGTTTACGCTAATGTACAGCTCAAGGCCGGTCGACTCTCTTTTAATAATTCGCGTGTGAAAGACAGAGACGTGAAGCGTTTCGGGCATAGCAACAGGGCACGGTCACAGTCGCCAGCGAACGCTGTGAAACAAAATTGTACCGTTTGTGGTCACAATAATCACATCGCGACGGAATGTAGATATAAAAATTATTTATGTAAAATTTGCAGTACGAAGGGTCATCTCGCAAAACAGTGCAAGCGTTCCTCAACACGTAAGAGTGTGAATACTTTGTTGTCGGACACAAAGTTGGGTGAAGTTAATAGTGTCGAACCATTTTTTATTGAAGTTTCACTAGACGGGATCAAGAGTAAATTCATGGTAGATTCTGGAGCATCTTGTTGCGTAATTTCCAAGGAGTGTTATTTCAGTAAATTCAGTAGAATCAAGCTAGTGCACGAAGACATTAGTCTACGGGGTTTTGACAATACGCTCGTGAAAGTGGTAGGTACAATTACGCCACAAGTGGAATTTAACGGTCAGTGTCACAATTTGAAATTTGTTGTTGTCACAAGTGCTTCGTTATCGATAGTGGGGCGTGATTTTATGAATCTTTTTAACGTCGGGATTAACGGAATCGTAAACAGTATAAAACAGAATACTTTGAAGCAGCGATTAGTAAAAAAATTCCCGGAAGTTTTTACGGATAAACTAGGAAAATTTAATAAGTACGAAGTGAATTTAACTTTAAAAGAGACCGCTATTCCGATATTTCGTAATCACAGAGTTATGCCGTTCGCTTTGAAAGAAAAAGTCGAAAGGGAGTTAGATAGTTTACTGTCAGACGGTATTATAGAACAAGTCCAGTTTAGTGAGTTTGCAAGTCCAATTGTTCCAGTAATTAAGAAAAACGGTAGTATTAGATTATGTGGTGATTATAAATCGACAGTGAATAATCAGTTATTAGTTGACAAATATCCATTACCTAGGATAGAGGAGCTATTAACGAAAGTAAATGGTGGGAAAGTTTTTGCAAAAATCGATCTTAAATCGGCGTATAGTCAATTTGTTTTAAAAAAGGAGTGTAGGCGTTTTACAACAATCAATACCCATTTAGGATTGTTTCAGTATAAGCGGTTAGTGTACGGGTTATCTCCCGCGCCAGCTATATTTGCAAAGGCAATGGCAAATTGTTTGTCAGGATTACAGAACATGACGTTTTATTTGGATGATATTATCGTGATAGGGGAAGACGAAGACGATTTAGAGAAAAACGTATGTGTCGTGTTAGAAAGGTTGAAACATTGTAATCTAACAGTGAATAGTGACAAGTGTGAATTCAATTTAAAAGTTATTGAGTTTTTAGGTTATAAAATAAGTGAACAAGGGATTCAACCGTGTGAACGGAATAAAGAAGCCATTTTAAATGCACCAGCACCTAGTGATTTAAATAATTTAAGAAGTTTATTAGGTATGATTAGTTATTATCGTAATTTTATTCCAAATATGGCAAATATATTGTCACCATTATACGAATTACTTAAAAAAGATGTTAAGTTTCAATGGGGTACGGAACAAGAAAATAGTTTTGCGATAATTAAAAGAATATTAACTTCGGATAGGATTTTAACGCATTTTGACGAAAATATACCTGTGAAACTTGTCACAGATGGTAGTTTTAATGGGGTAGCAGCAACATTACTTCATAGGTTTCAAAATGGCGTAGAAAGACCGATTGGGTTCGCAAGCAGAACTTTAACTAAAGCGGAAAAGAATTATTCTATTCTAGATATTGAAGCAACAGCAATTATTTTTGGAATTAAGAAGTTTTATCAATATTTGTACGGCAGAGAATTTATTTTAGCTGTGGATAATCAGCCGTTAGTGAGAATTTTAGGTGAAAATAAAGAAGTACCTAAGATTGCCGCGTCAAGGTTACAGAGATATGCTATTATGTTAGGTTCGTTTAATTTTAAAATTGAATATGTAAAATCGAGAAATAATTGTTCAGACTTTCTGAGCAGGTGTCCGATTGAAAAGGTTAGCTGTGAAGATGAGATAGAGTCTGATTACATTAATTATTTCGAGAATAATGGGTTTAATTTGTCTTTAGACGTGATAAAAAGCGAAACCGAAAAGGATGATGTGTTAGGTCAAGTAAAAAATTTTCTTATCGAAGGTTGGCCAGCATCAGTAAAAAAGGCACAAAGTGGTAACTTTATTAGAATTTTTTGGGAAAAAAGGTTAGAATTGTCTTTGATAAATGGGTGTGTTTTATATCAACATAGGGTTGTTGTACCTGAGTCTTTAAGACAAGAGGTTTTAAAGATGTTACATAGATCTCATTTAGGGGTTTTTAAGACTAAAGGTATTGCAAAAAGCTTTGTCTGGTGGCCAAAAATTAATCAAGATTTGGAGAAAATGACGGAAAATTGTAGAGATTGTTTAGAAATTAAACCAGAATCACAAAAGAGTTCTTTAGCAGTGTGGCCATATGAACCTGAAGTATGGTTCAGGGTACATATTGATCATGGTAGTTTATATAACAAAAATTTTTTAGTGGTGGTAGACTCTTCTTCAAAGTGGATTGAGTGTCTGGAAGTAAACAGTCTGTCTTCAAAAGAAAATATCGAAATACTTCATAGATTATTTTCGCAATTTGGTTTTCCTGCAACTTTAGTTAGTGATAATGGTACGTGTTTTTGTTCTGAGGATTTTGAAAATTTTTGTAAGAAAAATGGGATAGAACATATCACTAGTCCAGTCAATCACCCTAGTAGCAACGGGCAAGCTGAAGCTACAGTAAAGACTTGTAAAAATTTCCTTAAAAAAATTTGTAAACATAATGGATTTCCTTCAGATTATAAAGAAAAGTTAGGTAACTTTTTAGCAGACTATAGGAATACAGTTCACGCAACAACAGGATGTGAGCCATCTGTATTATTAATGGGTAGAAAAATTAGAACAGTATTTGACTCTCTGATTCCAAGGAAAATTGAGGATAGAACGGGTAGTTCAGGTTCTACTCGACGAAACAAAGTAATAAAAAAGGTTACTCAGAGCCAAAACAATCAGAAAAGACAATATAAGGGTAGAGTTAAATCAGGTTTTAATATAGGTCAGAAAGTAATGACTAGAGATTTCAGATCTCAGGGTAATAGGTTATGGGTCCCTGGGGTTATTGTGGATAAAAAAGGTAGTAAAATATATTTCATAAAAATTAACAAGTTTAATATGGTGTGGAAAAGACATTTAGACCAGCTAAAGGAATTACATGTTTCATGGCAGGAGGAAGATAACCAGGAATTCGCGTCTGACACGTTGGAATTGTCGACGGACGAATTAGATCTCTCCGGTATGTTACGTAATAGAAGTGTCTCTAATTCTGTTTCTCCATGTTTCAGGTCTAACCCATGGCAAGGAAGGCTTCGGCCCAGGTGACAGCACTTCGCAGTCGAAATGGACAGAAATGGACAGAAGGGAAACAGAAAGAACAAAAACAAATGTTTTGTTAATTTTAAATGTAATGTGTTAATTTTAAATGTGAAATATGAAATATAAAATATATTGTATGAAATATGTAGCTATAGGTATCACTTATGTAGCCAGGATTCTCCCGTTTAAGTAGGGGAGGATGTGAGAGAGGTTTTAGGGTGGCACACCTGTTTCCGGCCATACAAGAGCGAGACAGGTGATCCCGCATATAAAAGGAGATGCAGGCCTCTCCTCACTCTCTTTTTCCAACCGCCAACACGTTAGCTAGGACGTATTTATAGCCATTACTTATAATAAATATCCATATCGCCAATACGCGCATTATTTATAAATAACCTCGCCTACACTCGAGTCTGTATTTAACATGAATTAATTGTGAAATAACACAAATAATTCAAATAAAATTTATTTGCCCACGCCGGGATTCCAACCCGCGACCTTCGGATTCCGAGTCAAGCGCCTTACCGCTAGACCACGCCAGCCGTCAACTGCTCCCAAAGCCGTCGACTGGCTGAATAACCATAACAATCTCCCATGCCATATACATAGAAGTGGAAATTGAATTATTTTGAGTTTCTTTGGGTTAAAAATGTCAATTTTTTTTTGTCAAAAATAAAATAGAATCATTGTAAAAATATTTAACAGTTTAAACCAGTTCAAAGATTTTGGAACTTACCCGTATTACTTTCTGCATTCTGGATGAAGTAAGAAAAAATAATCGGTATTAAAATAATCAGAACTCTCATCTTGGCCATATCCTTTGTCCATCCAAAGCTAGTAAAAAAGTATGTGATTTGATAAAAAAATTGTCTGCCAATTTATATTTTTTAATATTGACGCATTTTTTCCCAAATGCAGTTTAAGGCGTCAAAAAAATAAAACGTGTCTAGTTTATAGTCAAAAGTAATGCTAAACGTGGACAATAAAATTGTCAATTTTAATTCATTTTGCATGTTTATTTTTAATGTTTTTTTTGTTACAAAGTTGTCAGAAAAAAAGTCGCATTTTCGTGAAAAACATCGCGTTTTCCCAAATATTTATTGGAATAATTTAATGTTTAAAAAAACAATCTTCTTCTTCTTGTGCCCTGTCCGTTCAACGGACGTTGGCTATGCGGACTTTGTTTACTGCGGCCCGGAACAGCTCCACGGTAGACTGGCCAAACCACGGTCTCAGGTTTTTCAGCCATGAGGTTCTTCTTCTTCCGGGGCCGCGTCTTCCGGCAATCTTTCCCTGCATTATGAGATGCAGTATCTCATACTTCTCTGGATGTCTCATCACATGTCCAAGATATTGAAGTTTTCGGTTTTTTATAGTTTTAATTACTTCCTTTTCTTTATTCATATAAAAAAATAATATCTTGGTGTAATTTATGATTGGGCGGATTATTAAGTTTTTTTCCTAGTGAGGTGGTTTATGTAAAAAATAATGATTGAATCGGTGTAACAACACCTACCCGAAGGATTTTAATCGGCGATTCCTGAGCAAATTTGATGCAAAAACCTAGACGTAATTTTGCTGTCCGTTTATATTTTTTTTTCAAATGAATTTTATTTGATTAATTTCTGTTATTTCACAATGAATTAACTAGCAATAATGCAAAGATACTGAAATATAATAGATGTGCTATCTGCAGTTTTGATGTCACCGATATTGTTTACCAATTAACAAATGAACTAAATGAACGAATAATCTTTACATGGTATAAAATGAAGTCGCTCCCGCACATACAGCTCATTTAGTTTAACGTTCGTTGTTTTATTCGTTAACTAGCAGACCCGGCCACACGTTGCTGTGGCTAACGAAACACAACTCCATGCCATTAACCAATTTTTATAACCAACGCCGTCTGTTAAATCAAATCCACACCGCCCGTTTGCCAGCAAGCTGCCCTCTGTCCGCTTGCCAGCCCGCTCCCTTTATTTATATATTTCAACCAATTTACACAAACCTAGACAAATTATTTACCTAAAAACCTTCCTCATGAATCACTCTATCTATTGGTGAAAACCGCATGAAAATCCGTTGCGTAGTTTAAAAGGTCTAAGCGCACATACAGCGGGAGCGACAACTGCACACACATTTTTTCTTTATTTGTGATGTGTCATGTGTTAAAATGCCATAACAAATCGTAAGTTTGCACGTGTACCATATATTCTTACTTTGGGAGATATTAGTGGATTGAAGTTTTCCTATGGAAAATCACTGATTGAAATTGCGTTAAAAATGTGGTATGTGGATATACATAGGAAAGTGGATTACTCTTCCTGGAAATTGTTAAGAGTCGGCAGATTCTCGGTAGGTTCTAAGATGCCAATAATATAAGTTATTGTATAAGTTATTATATACTATTATTTTTCACCTGCTTTTATTCATTTCTTAATTTATATATTCATATATAGAATGCATGAGTTCCTAACACTAAATTTTGGTTATTAATTTGTGAATTTCAACATTTTTATTTTTATTTTTATTTCTATTTTTTTTTAAATTTAGTTTTCTTTATTTTTCACTTACTTTTACGAATTTCTTAATTTTTATTTATTATCTGCTTCTATAGAATAGTATTTTTTAGTTCCTATATAATATTTTAAATGTATGACAAACACTACACGGGCGTTAGCCAAGTGTGGTAGCCGAAAAAACCAAAAATCTGTAACAAATAAAATAATATGAAATGATAAAAGAATTTAAAAAATGGATGATAAGTCTGGTGTAGGACTACCATTCAGAATTGAAATGTCGCTTGGAATGGCTTCAGTCATGTTTGGTTACCAGATCTGAATAGTCAGATACTTCCCCATCATTTTCTTCCCCACCTAATTTCTTTTCCCGCTTCCTTACGCTTCACAACAAACTCTAATTGTGGATGCCATGGTCTCGCTTACAACAGACGGGAGCAGTTGGGACTCTTGTGCAGTATTCACATTTAAAAAATCCATCCATGAAGGTGGGGACTATGGTAAAAAATATTTTGGCCCCTGGCAGTATTTTAGAGATTTTGGTTTGTGAACGATTTTGACAAACGACAAAGTGGTATTTGTGATTTTCCACAAAACTGAGAAAATAAATGAGATGGGGAGAGGATGGTGGGGAATTATCTGGCTATTCAGATCTGGTCACCAAACATGGCTTAAGCCATTTCAAGCAACGTTTTAATTCTGAATGGTGGTCTTACACCAGACTTGTCATTCAATTTGGAAGGCGGGTATGGGTACCGCCGCTCCGGGAATTTATTGGAAAACAACACCTTCGCCGTAGGTCACCCCAAGTTCATGGGGTGAGGTTTCTTCTACTCTGGAATGTGCCGCAAATGTACTATATATTATTGCTAGTTAATTCATTGTGAAATAACAGAAATTAATCATACAAAAGTCATTTGAAAAACAAAATTACCGGACAGCAAAATCTAGGTTTTATATAGCAAATGTGTTCAGGAATCGCTGGTTAAATTTCTTCGTGTTTTTACACCTCTTCATTAATTATTTTTTTACATTCATTTAAACCTCCTCACTAGGCTGAGCCTATTCCGAGGTATTGGAAACCTAATCCAATTTACATTTTTTTTACATTAACTCCATGCAGAAGGCCCTGAGGAAAATAATTTCCCTCAGGGCCTGTTTCATCCGAGATGCTGTGTGGAGGGTCTTTTTGAGGAGAGGAAGGAATGAACATTGGTCTTGAAGAGACCCATGTTGTAGGAAGGAGGAAACATAAAGGCCGGTAAATCGTTCCACAGCCGAGCTTTTGAACAGAACAAAAGAACGAGTCGAAGAAGCGACCTGTTCTCATGTGATCAATTTCAACCGTGTACATATGTTGGGCACGCGTTTGGCGTGTTTCCCGACTTTGCACCAACGCCGAAGGGATCAAAGGTGCTAGTTCCTCGGATCATCTTCCATTGAAATACCGATAGAACAAGGATAGCATTCCCATTCGACGCCTGTGCTCTAAAGATTGCAATCCGTCTGTTAAATTAGGAGAATCTATCAGAGGTGGCTACCAAATTCAACCGAGGGGTGCACTTGTGATTTATATAGTACGCCCAGCTAACTTTACTCTGGCTTCGATGGAGCCCCCATATCTGAGCTGGTCACTTAAGCATATCAACTGCTTATTATTATGCTCCACTTCAACAAAAACTCGGCGACTGCGAAATTCTGATGACTGGTTTGACGAAGAATGTCGGAGCCAGAAGAGATCAATGCGGAAATGGAGAGGTCCTACAGACACTCGGGCGTTACTTCACGGGACGATTGGATACGGGCTCAAAAGGAGTACGCATTATTAATTCGCTCGAAAAGATCTGAATATTGGACAAGTAGGATCGATTCAGAGCGTCAAAATCCACGAAGTCTGTGGAACTCTATTAAGACGGTCGTTGCCGATGTACGTGCACAAAATACAACCGACATAGCTCCGGAAATCTTCTCCAAATTTTTTCTTGACAAAATTAAGTCAATACGTGACCTAACAGCCTCCACCCCACCACTATATTTTACTAAAAGCAATAGCGGAAACTTTTCTGCCTTCAAACCTACAACCATCGAGGAAGTAAGGAAGTTAATACTTACTTCACCGAACAAGCAGTGTTCACTAGATCCTATTCCAAAGTGGTTACTGAAGAAGTGTTGCAAGGAAATATCTCCCTTTCTAGTTCATCTTTTCAATAAGTCACTCAGTATGGGTGATTTCCCTAAACCCCTTAAATAAGCTGTTGTAACTCCACTAATAAAAAAACCGCAATTGGACGCTGAAGATCTCTTAAACTACCGACCCGTTTCAAATCTTCCATTAATTTCCAAAATCTTAGAAAAAATCACTGCTTCACAGATAATATATCACTTAAACTCAAATGAATTGCTAACTAAATACCAATCTGCATATAGAAGGTTTCACTCAACGGAAACTGGATTACTACGTGTTTTGTCAGACATAACTCTTTCTATCGAGTCGGGAAAACTGGCACTGCTTTCAGTCTTGGACATGAGTGCCGCTTTTGACACGATCGACCATGATTTTCTTATTAAACGATTAGAAGAATCCTTTGGTTTAAATGGCGGCGTTAAAAGCTGGCTGACATCGTACTTGGGTAACCGTACACAAGCCGTAAAGGTAGGGAAAAACCAATCAAAATATGCAACCCTTTCATCTGGAGTACCCCAGGGGTCTGTTCTGGGCCCACTTCTTTTCATCCTCTTCACAAATGATGTCGCTAAAATAATCGAATCATTTGGCCTTCTATCTCACTGCTACGCTGATGACCAACAAGTTTACTTTTACTGCTTACCAGAGGAAGTAGACAGTCTAAAAACTCGCATAATTGAGTGTCTAGAAGCAATTACCCGCTGGATGACCTCAAATAGATTAAAACTTAATCCGTCAAAGACTGAGTTTCTTTGGACCGCCACAAGCAGACGTCAGCATAACATTGATAACTCCCCAATAACCATTTCAGGAAGTGACATCACTCCAAAGACTTGTATAAAACTACTGGGTGTCAATCTGGACGCTGATTTTTCCCTTAAAACTCAAGTGAACAGAACCGTAAGCACGGAATTTTTTCAATTGAGGCAAATTAAAGCAGTAAGGAGAAACCTGCCAACTGAGGCGACTAAATTACTAGTCAATTCGTATGTGGTTTCACGCTTAGATTGTTGCAATGGAATATATGCAAGTCTTCCAAAATATCAAGTCAACAAATTACAATCCGTTTTCACCGCTGCGGCAAGACTTATCACCGGCGTATCTAAATATTCCCACATTTCAGAGCATCTCAAAAATCTACACTGGCTTAAATGTCCTGAAAGGATCCAGTTTAAGCTCTGCTGGATGGTATTTAAGTCCCTTAACGGAATGGCTCCGGCTTACTTATCGGAATTGTGTATTCCAGAAAATTCCAATTATCGTCAGTCAACCCTGAGGTCAGCAGCGTCATCAGCTATCGGAAGGTTAAAGGAACCAAAGCGCACACCAGATACTAAGTTCGGTGAGCGCGCTTTCGGAGTGTCAGGACCTAAAGCCTGGAATGGACTGCCATATGATTTAAGAATGATCACAGACGCGGCGGAATTTAGAGCTAGACTTAAAACTCACCTTTTCAGACATTCGTATCCATAAACTCAAAATCTTTCACCTTCACATTCAATGCCCTCGACACCGTAAATAACTAACCTGTAAAAACGTAGAAAAAAAGAAAAAAAAGAAAAAAAAAGGTCATTTCATGAACATTCTCCAGCCCTAAAGAGCCCTAAATATCAACAATACTTTTGCCACTAATCTCTAATAGTCCTAAATTCTCCAGTATTTAAAAATAAATACCATCTCTACTTTTGCCACTAATCTATTCATAAATGTAATACTAGGGAAGCAAATAATGTAAAATCATGCAATGTCCAGTGTGTTAACTGTAATGTCCTCCGCGTGCAAAGCCGTATCTTCTCCATAAACTTTCTAATTAAAGTGTGTTTATCGGAAGTGACCAGCCAGGTAAGTATGTTTCTGTATCCATTTATAAATAGTAAAATTAGTTAGAACCTAAGCATTCCTAATAAATTGTACAGCGCCCTTGAGGTGATTTTTCACAAAAACGGCGCTTTATAAATTATCCAATTATTATTTTATTATTATTAATTAATGGAGGGCCTGTGTAATGTTTCCGTTGAAGGAGACTAGATTTTCATTTTGATCCCTTTTAGTCGTAATCAGACATGATTGGGTCTTTGAAACATTAAATTCAACGAGATTATTTTTACCCCAAGAGAAAACACTCTCGAGTTAACCGTCCATTCTTTGCTTAAAAGCCCTCCGAGACTTTGGAATTTGTGAGCCCTTTGGGGGCTTGTCAAACAAAAAGCTCTCATGGACTGTAGTCATCCGCGTAACAATGAATTGGTGCACATGTCAAAAGGTCATTAATGTGCAAGAAAAACAAAGTCGGAGACAGGACCGATCCCTGTGGGACGCCAGCATTTATCGAGTGCGAGGAAGAGGTGAAACCATCAGCAACCGTCTGAATCGACCTCTCTCCCAAAAAGTCGGCAATCCATAATGTAAGTACACACGGATGCGGGAAGTTCGTAAGATGGCAGTTTGTTGACAAGTCCTTGGTGCCGAACCCGGTCAAAAGCGTTGGAAATGTCCAGTGCAACCGTTTGGGTCTCTCCGAAACGTTCCAAGCATCGCCCCCAAACATGCGTCACATATAGAGCGAGAAGATCGCCGCACGAGCGGTTCCGCCGGAATCCGTATTGACGGTCGTTAATAATTTTGTTCTTCTCGAGGTACGTGAGCAGTTTATCGTTGATCACACGTTCCATCACCTTGGACAGAACAGATGTGATCGCTATGGGGCGGTAATTAGCTGGGTTGGAGCTATACATTAGGAAATGAGAAGATCGTCATAGAGAGCGTAATCACACGCTTCCGCCTCAGCGATTATTTGGGCATATTTTGGGTAAAACTGCAAATGTCATTTTACTGTCCAATAATATATATTTTTTTATTTAAAACAAAAAATGTTTTCCGATAAAATAAATTTTGAACGAGACCGAATCCTTCCCAGAATTTCCTCTCTCTTTTTTCATTAAAAAAACCCTCCACACAGCATCCTCTAAGACAGGGGTGGGGAACCTTTTTAGCGGCGCGGGCCATTTGGATGTTCTTACTTTAACCCGCGGGCCGCACTCCGATTTCCGTCTCAGGGGGGGGGGGGGCAACAATCGAAACAAAGAACTGGTTTTACTGGAACTATTAAAAAAAAACTAGTTACATAACTGCCTACACTCCTTAATTATAGCTCCGCTCAGAACATGCAAATGGTTTTCCTACAATTCTGGCTGCATACAAACTGCAACCAGAATTTTATATCTGCACTTTAAACACGAGAATGGTTTCCTTCAAAATACATCACCAGATGAAACCACAACTGGAATTTGTCGTTGCATTCTGAACCACGAAATGGTTTCAATTTAGGTTGAATTTGCATTCAGGGAATTAAAACTACACCCAAAACATGAAATGGCTTTCCTCCAATTCCGGCAGCACAAACTACGCAACTACAATTTTATAAATGCATTTTCTGCATTAAAAATGCGTCAGCAATTGAAATCACACCTGAGGTATTTTTGTTGCGTTCTTAACACAGAACTATTTTTAATTAAAGGGTAAATCTGTACGCGGGGGATTCAAACTACACTCAGAACATGAAATTGCTTTCCTCTAATACTGGCAGCACAGATGCAACTACAAATTTATAACTGCACTTCAAATATGAGAATGGTTACCTACGAAACGCGTTAGCAAGATCCCCACCAGGAATTTTTTCGTTGCATTCTGAACACAGAACTGGTTTTAATTTTAAAGTGAATTTGTACGCGGTGAAATAAAACTACACTCAGAACATGAAAATGGTTTTCCTTCAATTCTGGCAGCACAACTAGAATTTTATAAATGCACTTCTAACGCGAGAAATGCGTCAAAAAATGAAACTACACCTCAAATATTCATTCCAAACACAGAACTGGTTTTAGTTACAAGGTGAATCTGTGCGCGGGGAATTTAAACTACACTCAGTACATGAAAATGGCTTTTCTCCAGTACTGGTAGATCAAAAGTAACTAGAATTTTAAATGCACTTCAAAAGCGAAAAGTTTTCTACACAATGCGTAAGCAGATGAAACCAAACTTGGAATTTTACCATCACACTATCGAGCCACAAAGATGGCACACATAAACATTCTTGGTTTATAATACGGTGAGAAATTACTAAATCACTTGCATCGATACTGAGCCGATTCGGTTCTATTTTCGCCAACGAAACCAATCCTTTCTTCGAACCTGCCATGAGGGGGGAGGGGGGTGGGGGGAGGGGGGAGGGGGAGGGGGAGGGGGGAGGGGGGAGGGTGGAAAGTAACTCAGGAAGGGGGGTTAGCGGGACGGGGGATGGGGAGAAGTGGAGTGGGGAGAGGGAGAGGGAACGCGAGAGGGGAAAGGATACGCAGGGAGAAACAATTTAGATCAAGGTATGGTATACGCAGGGAGAAACAATTTAGATCAATTCAGCTAATAAGTTGACAACAGTTTTTGATTCTGAGGCGGTACGAAGTTCGCCGGATCAGCTAGTAATATTATAAAGGTGAAAGTTTGTATGGATGTATGTTTGTTACTCTTTCACACAAAAACTACTGAATAGATTGTAAAAATTCTCTCACTAATAGAAAGCCACATTATTTGCGAGATCTATAGGCTATATTTATTGGTAAGCTCTGGCGTTATGAATAATCTCTGGCGTTATGAAATTATTTTTCATACGTTTTCTGTCGTTAACAAAATCGATTTATTGCAAACGCCAATTGTCGCCTTGGAAACGATGTTTTTTTTTAAATTAGGTTACTATGGACATCCCTTTGATGTTAAAATTCAAATATGTATAAAATACTAATTCCTACTTTACTGAATGGATTTTAATGAAACTTTACAATAATATAAACATATTGGCTATAGTACAGAGCTCTGGCATTACGAAATTTGAATGAAAAAATTGCAATAAGTGGCACGATTAGTAAGATATCTATAATTCTTTAATCGATTCCAATTATTAGAGAAGTAGGTACTTCGCTAATTTAAATATTTTCTAAAATAGCTTTTTTATTTAAGAATCTTTGTTTTGTAAAATGTCATTCTCAAATTTTGACATCACAGAACAATTATTGTTCTAATTGGATAAACAGGTATCGCATTTTTTAAGTATAAAACGGCCGTACTGGATTTTTGGTAGAATATAAAAAGAAGAATAATAATTCGTACTTAATAACTATCTCTAAAAATGAATCACCGAAATATACGTATGTATGCGAAATGTATAAACCCAATCGACTGAACCAAATTGGATAATTTTTTTTTCGTTTTTTTGTATAAAACTACCGTTGAGTTCGAGTAAAGTTCGGTTTATGGGCGAAATTCCTAAAACATAAAACTAGTTATCTTTATACTAACTTTGGGTCGGGGAATCCGAATCTGAAAGAATTAGGTTGGGGCAAGCAAATATAAACTGAATAACACGACTTAAAAATTTTGAATTCATACCCAGTTTCCAGGCCATTTTGACATTTTTGATACTATCAACAATGCCATAGAAAAAAACCAAAGATATTTTATGTTCAATCACAGAAAATTAAGTGTTGCCATAAGCAATAATATCAATAACGTAAAAAAACATGTTTATAATTTCATTAATTATTTTTTATAAATTTTATTCACTTTTGTATCACAAACCATGTTACACAAACCTAGCGTAGCCGCTAAACTACTTGAAAACTGGGATGTTTTCTTGCCTTGACGCGAGTAGGCGCTACGAAGGGGGCACTTTCTTTTCTGTCACAAACCATGTTACACAAACCTAGCGTAGCCGCTAAACTACTTGAAAACTGGGATGTTTTCTTGCCTTGACGCGAGTAGGCGCTACGAAGGGGGCACTTTCTTTTCTATCACAAACCATGTTACACAAACCTAGCGTAGCCGCTAAACTACTTGAAAACTGGGATATTTTTTTGCCGTGACGCGAGTAGGCGCTACGAAAGGGGCACTTTCTTTTCTATCACAAACCATGTTACACAAACCTAGCGTAGCCGCTAAACTACTTGAAAACTGGGATGTTTTTTTGCCGTGACGCGAGTAGGCGCTACGAAGGGGGCACTTTCTTTTCTATCACAAACCATGTTACACAAAACTAGCGTAGCCGCTAAACTACTTGATAACATTGATATTGGTGACCGGTGTACGTCACAACTTTTTAAGACTACGAATTTTCACACTTTTGGTCTAAGAATACGGCCGTTGAGATAGTCATAATTCATCAGGTTAATGTGAGTTATGTGATGAATTATCAAGTGAGGAAGTATCGTGTCTGAAAGTTTTACGTTATATATATAGTATTGTTTGGTTTTGGGGTAGGTCGGGAAAAGCTCACTTTTTCGTCGACGCAAAAACGACCAGTACGCCCTTTGCGTTTCACCCACCTCAAGGTTCACTTTCGGTTGAAGCAAATTCCGAATGGAAACTGGGGGTAATTTTTTTCCGACAAAATGAAATATATACAGGGATTTATTCTCCGATACGAATCGGCGGCGAAAACTAGAAGCTCTACTCGAATCACTCGATTATATTTCCCGCCGACAGACGGCGTTTGAAAAAAAAAATTTAGGAAAAAACCCGCTAATTTCACAAAGGAAAATGCTATATAGGACTATTGACATAGGTCAGGATCTCAGATGTCAAATTTTTAGCCTAACAAAACGGAACTCTCGGCGGTTTCGGTCGTTGTTTTTCGGAAAACGACATTACCGCCGAAAAACCGATTCCGGGCTAGATGTTTTTTAAAAATACGATAGCCGGATAGATTCCGCAACTTTTAACACCAATAAAACATATGATTCTCATATAAAATACGTCAGGAGATGCTGACAAAACTCGAAATTTTCCGAAAAAAAATCATCAAAATACGCTCACAGATTCCATCGGAAGTTTTAATATTTGCTGGCCAGTTCAAATTAACACGTTTTTCATTCGGGGTAGGTACCTACTTATTTCGGTAGTATTGCAAATATGATGAAAAAAGCTAAGATTGCCGGAATCTAAGGAAATGCGCAGGTACCTACCTGAATGGGTACCTACACAACGAATTAGGTTTTAATGCAATAAATACTAAGGTAAGGTTGTTTCGATGATACAGAATAATTGAACTTTTTTTAAGTTAATTTTCACGTTCTGTGATGGTTCTACTCAAATTCTATTGTTTTATCATTACAGACCAGTTACATCACAAAACTGAAATAATTACAGAACTCGAACGGAACTTTATAGAACTGAAAATTTACTAGAAAAATTTAAAGAATTGTCAATTTTTTTTAATTAATTATTTTTTTTATTTTTAAGCGTGTTCTATTTGAACATTGTATATATATATACATTACGCGTGTTCTAGGTAGGTACTTACTTGCGGGGACTTTTTTCATTTAAAAATCAAAACATGATATTGAATGAATTTATTTGTAGTGAAAATTATTTTATGCTCAACAGCATAATGGCGTCGTTTTGGTGAAATATTACAACAAAGTACCTACTTAGTACTTACACTTGCAAAATGAAATACAATACAACTACAATAGTGAGCTCCGGCATAATGAAATTTTGCACTGCTAAACTGCGGTACCCGGCATGCGTTGCGAGGCCACTTTAACTTCGGGGTCAACTAAACCGTAATGGTTCCCTACCAAGTCCCGGGAAACAACATTATAAAATTATGCACTTTATAAAATTATATACAACGGGTACCCGGCATGCGTTGCAAGGCCGCTTTAACCTCGGGGTCAATAAAACTGTAATGTTTCCATCCGAAGTCCTGGGAAACTACATTATAATGCAAGCGCCTGCACTATGTAACATTATATACTACGGGTACCCGGCATGCGTTGCAACTGCACTTTAACCTCAGGGTCAACTAAACTGTAATGGTTCCATCCCAAGTCCCCGGAAACTACATTATAATGCAAGCGCCTGCACTATATAACATTATATACAACGGGTACCCGGCATGCGTTGCAAGGTCACTGTAACCTCGGGGTCAACTTAATTATAATGGTTCCATCCCAAGTCCCGGGAAACTACATTATAATGCAAGCGCCTGCACTATATAAAATTATATACAACGGGTACCCGGCGTGCGTTGCAAGGCCACTTTAACCTCGGGGTCAATAAAACTGTAATGTTTCCGTCCCAAGTCCCGGGAAACTGCATTATAATGCAAGCGCCTGCACTATTTAACATTATATATAACGGGTATCTGGCATAAGTAAGTGAAGTTTTACTTCAGTCGTGTGGTCTAAAGCACACTTTTTTTAATTTATTTTCACGTTCTGTGTTATTTTGTCTTCGATCGCGATGAAACTTTGGGGATTTCATGTGCGCATCGCCTCAATTCTTTCTGTATAAAATAGTGAGCTCTGGCATCATGAAATTAAGCATTGCTAAACCGTTCATCCGATTGCGATGAAACTTTGGGGATTTGATTGCTGCATCCCTTCGATTCTTTCTGTATAAAATAGTGAGCTTGGGCATCATAAGATTATGCATTGCTAAACCGTTCTTCCGATTGCGTTTGGGGATTTGATGTGCGCAGGCCGGCAATGGTTTTTGTGCACAACAGTGAGCTCTGGTATCATGAAATTACGCATTGCTAAACCAATTAACCGATTGCAATGAAAATTTGATATTTAACCGATTTATATTTAATTTAACACACACTCCTCCTCGCTTCATCCACGTTCACACGTCAAATCGCATAGTGTTTAAACCCGTTTATTGCTTTTGCAATGGGCCCAGCTAGTATATATATTAATGCTTGGTTTTGGGGTAGGTCGGGAAAAGCTCACTTTTTCGTCGACGCAAAAACGACCAGTACGCCCTTTGCGTTTCACCCACCTCAAGGTTCACTTTCGGTTGAAGCAAATTCCGAATGGAAACTGGGGGTAATTTTTTTCCGACAAAATGAAATATATACAGGGATTTATTCTCCGATACGAATCGGCGGCGAAAACTAGAAGCTCTACTCGAATCACTCGATTATATTTCCCGCCGACAGACGGCGTTTGAAAAAAAAAAATTAGGAAAAAACCCGCTAATTTCACAAAGGAAAATGCTATATAGGACTATTGACATAGGTCAGGATCTCAGATGTCAAATTTTTAGCCTAACAAAACGGAACTCTCGGCGGTTTCGGTCGTTGTTTTTCGGAAAACGACATTACCGCCGAAAAACCGATTCCGGGCTAGATGTTTTTTAAAAATACGATAGCCGGATAGATTCCGCAACTTTTAACACCAATAAAACATATGATTCTCATATAAAATACGTCAGGAGATGCTGACAAAACTCGAAATTTTCAGAAAAAAAATCATCAAAATACGCGCTCACAGATTCCATCGGAAGTTTAAATATTTGCTGGCCAGTTCAAATTAACACTTTTTCATTCGGGGTAGGTACCTACTTATTTCGGTAGTATTGCAAATATGATGAAAAAAGCTAAGATTGCCGGAATCTAAGGAAATGCGCAGGTACCTACCTGAATGGGTACCTACACAACGAATTAGGTTTTAATGCAATAAATACTAAGGTAAGGTTGTTTCGATGATTCAGAATAATTGAACTTTTTTTTAGTTAATTTTCACGTTCTGTGATAGTTCTACTCAAATTCTATTGTTTTATCATTACAGACCAGTTACATCACAAAACTGAAATAATTACAGAACTCGAACGGAACTTTATAGAACTGAAAATTTACTAGAAAAATTTAAAGAATTGTCAATTTTTTTTATTAATTATTTTTTTTATTTTTAAGTGTGTTCTATTTGAACATTATATATATATATATACATTATGCGTGTTCTAGGTAGGTACTTACCTGCGGGGACTTTTTTTATTTAAAAATCAAAACATGATATTGAATGAATTTATTTGTAGTGAAAATTATTTTATGCTCAACAGCATAATGGCGTCGTTTTGGTGAAATATTACAACAAAGTACCTACTTAGTACTTAAACTTGCAAAATGAAATACAATACAACTACAATAGTGAGCTCCGGCATAATGAAATTTTGCACTGCTAAACCGTGCAACCGATTGTTATTGTTAATGGACTATTTGTGCGTAAATAAATTAATTATATACAACGGGTACCCGGCATGCGTTGCAAGGCCGCTTTAACCTCGGGGTCAATAAAACTGTAATGTTTCCATCCGAAGTCCTGGGAAACTACATTATGATGCAAGCGCCTGCACTATGTAACATTATATACTACGGGTACCCGGCATGCGTTGCAAGGCCACTTTAACCTCAGGGTCAACTAAACTCTAATGGTTCCATCCCAAGTCCCCGGAAACTACATTATAATGCAAGCGCCTGCACTATATAACATTATATACAACGGGTACCCGGCATGCGTTGCAAGGTCACTGTAACCTAGGGGTCAACTTTACTGTAATGGTTTCATCCCGATTCCCGGGAAATAAAATTTTAATGCAAGCGCCTGCAATTTATAACATAATATACAACGGGTACACGGCATGCGTTGCAAGGTCACTGTAACCTTGGGGTCAACTTAACTGTAATGGTTCCATCCCAATTCCCGGGAAATAACATTTTAAAGCAAGCGCCTGCACTATATAACATTATATACAACGGGTACCCGGTATGCGTTGCAAGGTCACTGTAACCTAGGGGTCAACTTTACTGTAATGGTTTCATTCCGATTCCCGGGAAATAAAATTTTAATGCAAGCGCCTGCAATTTATAACATAATATACAACGGTTACTCGGCATGCGTTGCAAGGTCACTGTAACCTCGGGGTCAACTTAACTGTAATGGTTCCATTCCAATTCCTGGGAAATTACATTTTAATGCAAGCGCTGCACTACATAACTATATATACAACGGGTACCCGGCATGCGTTGCAAGGTCACTGTAACCTCAGGTTTCTTCATATATTTAATTTAACACACACTCTTCCTCGCTTCATCCACGTTCACACGTCAAATCGCATAGTGTTTAAACCCGTCAGTTGCTTCTGCAACGGGCAAAACCTAGTATATATATTAATGTTTGGTTTTGGGGTAGGTCAGGAAAACTCACTTTTTTTTTTAATCGTCCGGATACAGGCGAAAATCGACCACTCTGCCTGTCCGGTTTCACCGACCGCAGAGGTCGATTTGGCCGAGCAAGGCGCGTGGACCGGGATTTCATACAAACGGCCGTTCCAAAAAAACGCGTTTTGGTGATCCGATAATCGACACTTTTTCCCCTCGATCCGCAAGACCTCACGGCGTATTGTCGCTTAAAAACGAAAAAGACGCTTACGCCCTTTCGATTTCCCTCGCCCGCCTCGGCCCGCAGGCGATAATCGACCTCCGCTCCTCGAGTTTCACCGACCGCAGAGATCAATTTGGCCCGAAAGGGGGCACGGACGGCGATCTCTGCGGGTCAGACCAGATTTCATATAAAAAAGATGACGCAGGGTCAACAGCGCTCCCAAACGGCGAAAACTACAATTAGATCTCTCACCGACGAAGAAATTCGACCTCAGTTATATTTTCCGCCGACAGGTTCACCCGTTAAAAAACGTCGAACCGTTTAGTAAAGAGATTTCCCATACAAAACTGATTTTACTAGGAATTTATTCCAATCAATTAAACGGCTATCTCAAAAAAATGTTGGAAAAAATGACATTTTAAAGGCCCTTTGCGGGAACTTAAATTGCGGCGAAAACAAACATTTTGCACGAAATGTTTTTGATTAAATAGAAGGTATACAAGTTTAAGAAACTTTTAAAATAAAAAAATGTGTAGCTTCCCATTTAAAATGTTACACTATATTGCATCAAATATTGAAAAATTTCTGACATTTTCTGAAATCGATCTATCATCAACAATGCATAATTTTCTAGCCAGTTAATATAAACTCGAGGTAGGTACTGGCGTTTAAAATGTGATGGATTTAAATGCATAAAATCGCGGTAGGTACCTACCGTTCTATTGAATTATTGCTAATTCGCTAAGTATTTATTGAGAAAACGCATAAGTACCTACACCACCATTATTTTTCTCGGTATGTACTAGGTAGGTACCGGCTTACGAGATTCTTTCCTTTAAATGTTAAATCGAAAATTAATGATATGAAATGAAAAAAATCATCCAAGATGGTAATTTTTGAAATATGTAGGAACACGGAGGTTGCTTCTGGATAACCACTGGTGGTAGGAACGTTATTTTTAAATTAATTAAGTTCATTTTCACGTAATGTGCGATTTTTATTCATTCAATTATTATTATTTATTTATACTATTATTTCAAAATAGAAATAATTACGGTACTTGAATAGAATTTGAACAGAACTTTCACAGAACGTTAAAATTAACTTGAAAAATTGAAGATTTTAAATAATTTTTTTGAAAAACCTAGCCTAAATATATTTCATATGTTTTTTTTTACGTATGTGCAGGTACCTCTACATAGAATCTATGCAGGTATCTACATGCACATAATAACTCAGAATCTGATGATATTGCTTATGAATTTTTTGTAAATGTATAATAAAATTGCTTGAAGTTGAATGGTATAATTTTTTTCAAAAATATTAACTTTACATACCGCTTTTTTTTGTATTTTGTATTTTGTATTTTAATGATAATCATTCAACGTGGAATTGGTATCGCCGCCCCGGGAACCATTCATTGGTTTCTATATACAATAGTGAGCTCTGGCATCATGAAATTATGCATTGCTAAACTTTTTTTTTACATTAGCTCCACACAGGAGGCACCGAGGAAAACAATTTCCCTAGGGGCCTATGTCATCTTTGAGGATGCTGTGTGGAGGGTTTTTTGAGGGAAAGAAAGGAGAAGAAGATATAAGAAGGAAAAGGGTATGAGGGGTGGGTAGGAATCTGAGGGTCAGTGTCGCCAGGAGTAACGGACGTATGAATCTATTCCTCACACTGCGGTGCGAGGCGAAGGGTTGAGAGAATCTGGCTGGAGAGATAAAAAGCCTCCCTCAATCAGTCTCCTCCGATCCAGCCCGCCATGCAGTGGTTGGTCAAACGTATCCGCCACCAAGACCTAGACAAACCTCATCCCATGAACCCGGGCACCCCTGCTAAGTCACCAATCGTAGCGAACCACTTGGGTGACCTATGACAGCGGTGTTGGTTCATCCGATTGCGATGAGACTTTGGGAATTTGATGTGTGCATTCCCGCGATGGTTTTATGAAAACAATAATGATCAATTGGGATACAATAATGAACCGGGCGACCGAAGTAGGTGCACATTTCTCGCTTTTTGAAAACTAAATGTACCGGGAATGAATTAATGAAGCGCGAGAGGGGGGGAGGAAAAAGCTCCACACAGGAGACCCTGAGGAAAATAATGTCCCTCACGGTCATGTCATCTTTGGAAATGCTGGGTGGAGGGTTTTTTAAGGCAAAGAAGGAGATGAGAGTTCTGAGAAGGAAAAGGGTTTAAGGGGTGGGTAGGAATCTGGGGTTCAGTGTGTCCTGGTCATCCGCCTCCAAGACCTAGACAAACCTCACCCCATAAATCCGGGCACCCCTACTAAATCACCAAACGTAGCGAACCACTTGGGGTGACCTACGGCATGAGTGTTGGTTATCCAATAAAGGTCATCTTTGGGGATTTTTATTTCTACATAACATTATATACAATGGTTACCCGGCATGCGTTGCAAGATCACTGTAACCTCGGGGTCAACTTAACTGTAACGGTTCCATTCCAAGTTCCGGGAAACTACATTATAATGCAAGCGCCTTGCAAACGTCTGCACTATATTATAACATTATATACAACGGGTTCCCGGCATGCGTTTCAAGGTCACTGTAACCTCGGGGTCAACTTAACTGTAATGGTTCCATCCCAATTCCCGGGAAATAACATTTTAAAGCAAGTGCCTGCAATATATAAAATGATATACAACGGTTGCTCGGCATGCGTTGCAAGGTCACTGTAACCTCATGGTCAACTTAACTGTAATGGTTCCATTCAAATTCCTGGGAAATTTTATTTTAATGCAAGCGCTGCACTACATAACATTATATACAACGGGTACCTGGCATGCGTTGCAAAGTCACCGTAACCTCAGGTTTCTTCATATATTTAATTTAACACACACTCCTCCTCGCTTCATCCACGTTCACACGTCAAATCGCATAGTGTTTTAACCCGTTAATTGCTTTTGCAATGGGCCCAGCTAGTATATATATTAATGTTTGGTTTTGGGGTAGGTCAGGAAAACTCACTTTTTTTTTTAATCGTCCGGGTACAGGCGAAAATCGACCGCTCTGCCTGTCCAGTTTCACCGACCGCAGGGGTCGATTTGGCCGAGCAAGGCGCGTGGACCGGGATTTCATACAAACGGCCGTTCCAAAAAAACGCGTTTTGGTGATCCGATAATCGACTCTTTTCCCCCTCGATCCGCAAGACCTCACGGCGTATTGTCGCTTAAAAACGAAAAAGACGCTTACGCCCTTTCGATTTCCCTCGCCCGCCTCGGCCCGCAGGCGATAATCGACCTCCGCTCCTCGAGTTTCACCGACCGCAGAGATCAATTTGGCCCGAAAGGGGGCACGGACGGCGTTCTCTGCGGGTCAGACCAGATTTCATATAAAAAAGATGACGCCGGGTCAACAGCGCTCCCAAACGGCGAAAACTACAATTAGATCTCTCACCGACGAAGAAATTCGACCTCAGTTATATTTCTCGCCGACAGGTTCACCCGTTAAAAAACGTCGAACCGTTTAGTAAAGAGATTTCCCATACAAAACTGATTTCACTAGGAATTTATTCCGATCAATTAAACGGCTATCTCAAAAGTAACGTACAAAAAATGACATTTTAAAGGCCCTTTGCGGGAACTTAGATTGCGGCGAAAACAAACATTTTGCACGAAATGTTTTTGATTAAATAGAAGGTATACAAGTTTAAGAAACTTTTAAAATAAAAACATGTGTAGCTTCCCATTTAAAATGTTACACTATATTGCATCAAATATTGAAATTTTTCTGACATTTTCTGAAATCGATCTATCATCAACAATGCATAATTTTCCAGCCAGTTAATATAAACTCGAGGTAGGTACTGGCGTTTAAAATGTGAATGATTTAAATGCAGAAAATCGCGGTAGGTACCTACCGTTCTATTGAATTATTGCTAATTCGCTAAGTATTTATTGAGAAAACGCATAAGTACCTACACCACCATTATTTTTCTCGGTATGTACTAGGTAGGTACCGGCTTACGAGATTCTTTCCTATGTTAAATCGAAAATTAAAGATATGAAATGAAAAAAATCATCCAAGATGGTAATTTTTGAAATATGTAGGAACACGGAGGTTGCTTCTGGATAACCACTGTTTGTAGGAACGTTATTTTTAAATAAATTAAGTTCATTTTCACGTAATGTGCGATTTTTATTTATTCAATTATCTTCAAAACTTATAATATTTATTATTATTTATTTATACTATTATTTCAAAATAGAAATAATTACGGAACTTGAATAGAATTTGAACAGAACTTTCACAGAACGTTAAAATTAACTTGAAAAACTGAAGATTTTTAAATAAATTTTTTGAAAAACCCAGCCTAAATATATTTCATATGTTTATTTTTACGTATGTGCAGGTAACTCTACATAGAATCTATGCAGGTACCTACATGCACATAACAACTCAGAATCTGATGATATTGCTTATGAATTTTTTGTAAATGTATAATAAAATTGCTTGAAGTTGAATAGTATAATTTTTTTCAAAAATATTAAATTTACATACCGCTTTTTTTGTATTTTGTATTTTAATGATAATCATTCAACGTGGAATTGGTATCGCCGCCCCGGGAACCATTCATTGGTTTCTATATACAATAGTGAGCTCTGGCATCATAAAATTATGCATTGCTAAACTTTTTTTTACATTAGCTCCACACAGGAGGCACCGAGGAAAACAATTTCCCTAGGGGCCTATGTCATCTTTGAGGATGCTGTGTCGAAGGTTTTTTGAGGGAAAGAAAGGAGAAGAAGATATAAGAAGGAAAAGGGTATGAGGGGTGGGTAGGAATCTGAGGGTCAGTGTCGCCAGGAGTAACGGACGTATGAATCTATTCCTCACACTGCGGTGCGAGGCGAAGGGTTGAGAGAATCTGGCTGGAGAGATAAAAAGCCTCCCTCAATCAGTCTCCTCCGATCCAGCCCGCCATGCAGTGGTTGGTCAAACGTATCCGCCACCAAGACCTAGACAACCTCATCCCATGAACCCGGGCACCCCTGCTAAGTCACCAATCGTAGCGAACCACTTGGGTGACCTATGACAGCGGTGTTGGTTCATCCGATTGCGATGAGACTTTGGGAATTTGATGTGTGCATTCCCGCGATGGTTTTATGAAAACAATAATGATCAATCGGGATACAATAATGAACCGGGCGACCGAAGTAGGTGCACATTTCTCGCTTTTTGAAAACTAAATGTACCGGGAATGAATTAATGAAGCGCGAGAGGGGGGCAGGAAAAAGCTCCACACAGGAGACCCTGAGGAAAATAATTTTCCCTCACGGTCATATCATCTTTGGAGATGCTGGGTGGAGGGTTTTTTAAGGCAAAGAAGGAGATGAGAGTTCTGAGAAGGAAAAGGGTTTAAGGGGTGGGTAGGAATCTGGGGTTCAGTGTGTCCTGGTCATCCGCCTCCAAGACCTAGACAAACCTCACCCCATAAATCCGGGCACCCCTACTAAATCACCAAACGTAGCGAACCACTTGGGGTGACCTACGGCATGAGTGTTGGTTATCCAATAAAGGTCATCTTAGGGGATTTTTATTTCTACATAACATTATATACAACGGTTACCCGGCATGCGTTGCAAGATCACTGTAACCTCGGGGTCAACTTAACTGTAACGGTTCCATTCCAAGTTCCGGGAAACTACATTATAATGCAAGCGCCTTGCAAACGTCTGCACTATATTATAACATTATATACAACGGGTTCCCGGCATGCGTTGCAAGGTCACTGTAACCTCGGGGTCAACTTAACTGTAATGGTTCCATCCCAATTCCCGGGAAATAACATTTTAAAGCAAGTGCCTGCAATATATAAAATGATATACAAAGGTTGCTCGGCATGCGTTGCAAGGGCACTGTAACCTCATGGTCAACTTAACTGTACTTCCATTCCAATTCCTGGGAAATTACATTTTAATGCAAGCGCTGCACTACATAACATTATATACAACGGGTACCCGGCATGCGTTGCAAGGTCACTGTAACCTCAGGTTTTTTTTTTTTTTTTTTTTTTTTTTTTTTTTTATTTATTTAGGAGAAAATACAGATACAGATATTAATTGGCAAGAATATACAAAACATCAACTAGAGAATTCACCTGCATCCAAACTATTTCTCACGAATTGACTTAAACAGCAGTTAAAAACATATACAAATATTATGTCTTATAAATAGGGGAAAAAATATATAAGTACATAAGAATATTATTTTACAAATAGAGATATGAAATAAATGCGCAATATCCTTATAAGAATTTACAAATTATTTTTGAAACAAAAAAATATAAATATAGATAAACAATGTTATACAGAAATTTAAAAAAAAAATATATATATATAAACGAATGTATGTCTAAGTTGTTTACTTTGAACTTTGTAGGAAAACAGCCTTCATTTTTCTACTAAAAGTACTGCGTGTATCAAAAAATAAGTCAGAATCCTTGAGCTTTTGATTCTGATTAAGTGATTCGCACATTCTTCTGATTGGGTCCCTGACACCAGCATTTGTACGCGTCCGGCTAATGTGGAATAAGTCGTTAAGCCTTGTTACTCTGGGTGGTACTTTAAAGTTTATTAATTTCAGTAAGTCGGGACAGTCAATAACGTTGTTACAGATTTTATATAGAGTCATGAGATCAAGGTACGTTCGTCGGTTAGATAGCGTGGAGACGTTATAACTCGAAAGCATATTTATGTACCCGCGTTTAGGTGCGCTCATTCTGTAATTGAGGCACTGCAGAAATTTCTTTTGAATACTTTCAATGTTTTCTTTATAGATACCGTAAAGTGGATTCCATATGGAGGTGCAGTATTCAAGTTGAGAACGGACCAGCGTGTAGTAAAGAAGAAGATATGTTTCAGGTTTTCGAAATTCACGGCTGTTTCTGATGACAAATCCTAGCATGCAGTAAGCTTTATTCACAATATTATCAATATGCGCATCGAAATGGAGTTTGGAATCAAAAAGTACGCCTAGATCTCTTATACAGTAAACGCGCTCGAGTAAATAGTTACCAATACAATAATTCTGTATGATGGCGTTATGATTTTTAGTAAAACTTATTTGTTTACATTTGTTGTAACTAAGGTAAATTTTGTTTTCATTGCAGAATGCTTCGAACCTTACTAAGTCGCTTTGGATTAGCAGACAATCGTTTAAATTCCTGACAATGGCAAATATTTTTATGTCATCGGCGTACAAAAGAAATAAACAATGCAAGAAACATTTAGTAACAGTGTTAATAAAGAGTATAAACAACAGCGGACCCAGGATTGACCCCTGTGGCACGCCAGAAGTAACTGGCTCCCATGTAGAAGTGTGTCCTCGCAACGATACGGCTTGTTGTCTTTTTGTTAAATATGAGACAAACCAACGTAGTAAATTTCCTCTAATTCCGTTGTACATAATTTTTTTAATAAGAATAAGGTGGTCAACCTTGTCAAAAGCTTTTTTAAAATCGCAGTATATTGCATCTACCTGGTGGCCTCGATCCATGCTGTTGAATAAGAAGTTTGAGTAAAGAAGTAAATTACTCATGGTAGATTTGCCTTTTACAAACCCATGTTGTTGTTCCGTAATTACGGAGGCAAGCTGGGGATATATATGGTCATGGACAAGTCTTTCCAAGAGTTTAGGGATCGCCGAGAGAATGGATATTGGCCTATAGTTTTCTACTTTTTGCCGTGAGTCGCCCTTGTGGACCGGTATAATATAGGCCAACTTCCACCTATCAGGGAAAACCCCGTCACTCAGGCATTTGTTAAATATTATGGTAAGTGGAACATATAGTGACGAAGCAGCAGATCTGAGGAAAAATGCCGGTATTCCGTCATGACCTGCACCCTTGTTTATATCTAGCGACATTAAACTCGAGAGCACTTCTTGTTCCGTTAATTCAATGGTGTGAATGTGCGCAAGTTCAGAGTCGCAAACGGCTTCAAGTTGGTCGATGTTAATCGTGTCGTTGACAGAGGAGGGTTCGAATGTTGATTTAAAGAATTCAGAGAACATGTTACAAATATCCTGGGCATCGTTAGATTTGCGACCTTCGAAGGACATAGTAGCAGGGTATCCATCAGACGATTTTAATGAGGATATGTATGACCAAAAACTTTTAATATTATTTTGCAACGAACTTTCGATGTTGTCAAAAAATAACTTTCGAGAATCACTAGCCAGTCTTTTGTATGTAGCACGTAAGAAGGAAAATTCACGATAGTCAGAAAGACCTTTATATGTCTTCCATTTGTGCCAGACTTTATCTTTTTTCCGTGATAACCTAATAAGTTCGGGAGTAAACCATATGGGAAATTTGTCATTTCGTCGTGCCAATAATGGAATGGACTTATCAATTATATTATTTATTTTTAAATAGAATCGATCTACTGCTTCTTCGGCTGATAAACTTGCGGTTTCAGATAACCAATCAATACAATTAATGTCATTATTAATCTGAGTATAATCAGCTTTCCTGAAATTGCGCCTACGCTCTTTTTTGTTTTTGATTTTTGGTTGAGTTTCGGATGATATATCAAATTCAAGGGCTGGGTGGTGTCTGTCTTCTGAGAGCAGAGGGTCATTGCTGCGTGTAACATTTGTTTCGCGACTGTAGAATATGAGGTCTAAGTATTTTTCATTATGGTTAGGTATGCAATTATATTGGAGCAAGTTCATCAATGACATTGTTTGCAGCAAAGTTTGCGATGCAGCCGTGTTTGAAGAGGCGAGACCTTGACTGCAGCCTTCGGAAAAAGACCAAGTAAGAGTAGGTTGATTCATATCTCCAAGTACACAAAACATATTATTTGGTTCAGATGAAAATACAGATTCTAGGTTTTTGGAGAAAATATCATAAAACATTGGTGGCGAGACAGGAGGTATGTATACTGCACATATGATGAGATTGGAAGACCTTACCGGAATAGACACGAAGATTTGTTCGATTTGGCTGGTTTCCCAGTCATCGAGCCGGGATGCTGCGAGCTCCTTGCGCACTGCTACCAGTACACCGCCTCCGTCCATCTTACCAGTAAGAGTACGGTCCCTATCTCGTCGGAACACCGTGTAGCGCGAATCTATTAATTCAGCCGTATTTATACTTGCTACAAGCCATGTTTCAACTAGAACTATAACATCATAGTTATTTGATAAAATATTCATAAGTAGTTTCTGAGTTTTAGTTCTAATACCACCACAGTTCTGGTAATAAACAGATATAGATGATGATGAGATCATTTCAATAGAGTAATAGTGTATATCGATATATTCCACATTCGCGGGAGCGGTACTTTAAGTAGGACATACAAAGCATCAAAATTATATATGAAACATAGATAACTTATTAGATTAATTAGTATATAATAATAAATCAACAATATAAGATGTGAATGGATATGGTACAGAATGTTGAGAGAAAGCGGGCATCGATAAGACCAGTAACATATTTGTAATAGTAGTAGTCACATCTTTTGAAGATCTCCCTCACGACGAATGGTAAACACCCTAGAGAGATCATCCTTCTTCGCCATGATACTTCCGTTCCTCACCCATGTGTACTTATAGCCGTTAGCTTTTCCGGCGGCACGTGTTTTTGCAAAAAGTATTTTATTTTTTAAGGTCAGGTGCTCGTTAACATAGAAATTTGTGGCGGGAACACCAAGTCCTAGTTGCTCCGTGGTGAGGCCGCGACGAGTCCTTACTGCAGCGATGACGTCATCACGGAGGCGCTTTGTCGAGAGCTGCACGACGATGTTGCGTGGTCGGTTGGAGGGCGAAGAGTGACCGCGAGCGACGCGGTGCACCGACACAATACTGCTACTCGGAAGCGGCACATTGACAGTTGATCCCATTTTGTCCAATAAGGTCATCAGATTCTCACCCTTGACCTCGGGTATGCCGTGAATGTCTATGTTACACCCTCTGCTTCGTTGTTCCATTTCGTCCTTCATATATTTAATTTAACACACACTCCTCCTCACTTCATCCACGTTCACACGTCAAATCGCATAGTGCTTTAACCCGTCAGTTGCTTCTGCAACGGGCAAAACCTAGTATATATTAATGTTTGGTTTTGGGGTAGGTCAGGAAAACTCACTTTTTTTTTTAATCGTCCGGGTACAGGCGAAAATCGACCGCTCTGCCTGTCCAGTTTCACCGACCGCAGGGGTCGATTTGGCCGAGCAAGGCGCGTGGACCGGGATTTCATACAAACGGCCGTTCCAAAAAAACGCGTTTTGGTGATCCGATAATCGACTCTTTTCCCCCTCGATCCGCAAGACCTCACGGCGTATTGTCGCTTAAAAACGAAAAAGACGCTTACGCCCTTTCGATTTCCCTCGCCCGCCTCGGCCCGCAGGCGATAATCGACCTCCGCTCCTCGAGTTTCACCGACCGCAGAGATCAATTTGGCCCGAAAGGGGGCACGGACGGCGATCTCTGCCGGTCAGACCAGATTTCATATAAAAAGATGATGCGGGGTTAACAGCGCACCCAAACGGCGAAAACTACAATTAGATCTCTCACCGACGAAGAAATTCGGCCTCAGTTATATTTCCTGCCGATAGGTTCACCCGTTAAAAAACGTCGAATCGTTTAGTAAAGAGATTTCCCATACAAAACTGATTTCACTAGAAATTTATTCCAATCAATTAAACGGCGATCTCTAAAATATGTTGGAAAAAATGACATTTTAAAGGCCCTTTGCGGGAACTTAGATTGCGGCGAAAACAAACATTTTGCACGAAATGTTTTTGATTAAATAGAAGGTATACAAGTTTAAGAAACTTTTAAAATAAAAACATATGTAGCTTCCCATTTAAAATGTTACACTATATTGCATGAAATATTGAAATTTTTCTGACATTTTCTGAAATCGATCTATCATCAACAATGCATAATTTTCCAGCCAGTTAATATAAACTCGAGGTAGGTACTGGCGTTTAAAATGTGAATGATTTAAATGCAGAAAATCGCGGTAGGTACCTACCGTTCTATTGAATTATTGCTAATTCGCTAAGTATTTATTGAGAAAACGCGTAAGTACCTACACCACCATTATTTTTCTCGGTATGTACTAGGTAGGTACCGGCTTTCGATTTACCGGCTATGTTAAATCGAAAATTAAAGATATGAAATGAAAAAAATCATCCAAGATGGTAATTTTTGAAATATGTAGGAACACGGAGGTTGCTTCTGGATAACCACTGTTGGTAGAAACGTTATTTTTAAATTGATTAAGTTCATTTTCACGAAATGTGCGATTTTTATTTATTCAATTATCTTCAAAACTTATAATATTTATTATTATTTATTTATACTATTATTTCAAAATAGAAATAATTACGGAACTTGAATAGAATTTGAACAGAACTTTCACAGAACGTTAAAATTAACTTGAAAAATTGAAGATTTTTAAATAAATTTTTTGAAAAACCCAGCCTAAATATATTTCATATGTTTTTTTTTACGTATGTGCAGGTAACTCTACATAGAATCTATGCAGGTACCTACATGCACATAACAACTTAGAATCTGATGATATTGCTTAAGTATTTTTTTTGTAAATGTATAATAAAATTGCTTGAAGTTGAATGGTATAATTTTTTTCAAAAATATTAAATTTACATACCGTTTTTTTTGTATTTTGTATTTTAATGATAATCATTCAACGTGGAACTGGTATCGCCGCCCCGGGAACCATTCATTGGTTTCTATATACAATAGTGAGCTCTGGCATCATGAAATTATGCATTGCTAAACTTTTTTTTTACATTAGCTCCACACAGGAGGCACCGAGGAAAACAATTTCCCTAGGGGCCTATGTCATCTTTGGGGATGCTGTGTCGAAGGTTTTTTGAGGGAAAGAAAGGAGAAGAAGATATAAGAAGGAAAAGGGTATGAGGGGTGGGTAGGAATCTGAGGGTCAGTGTCGCCAGGAGTAACGGACGTATGAATCTATTCCTCACACTGCGGTGCGAGGCAAAGGGTTGAGAGAATCTGGCTGGAGAGATAAAAAGCCTCCCTCAATCAGTCTCCTCCAATCCAGCCCGCCATGCAGTGGTTGGTCAAACGTATCCGCCACCAAGACCTAGACAAACCTCATCCCTTGAACCCGGGCACCCCTGCTAAGTCACCAATCGTAGCGAACCACTTGGGTGACCTATGACAGCGGTGTTGGTTCATCCGATTGCGATGAGACTTTGGGAATTTGATGTGTGCATTCCCGCGATGGTTTTATGAAAACAATAATGATCAATCGGGATACAATAATGAACCGGGCGACCGAAGTAGGTGCACATTTCTCGCTTTTTGAAAACTAAATGTACCGGGAATGAATTAATGAAGCGCGAGAGGGGGGCAGGAAAAAGCTCCACACAGGAGACCCTGAGGAAAATAATTTTCCCTCACGGTCATATCATCTTTGGAGATGCTGGGTGGAGGGTTTTTTAAGGCAAAGAAGGAGATGAGAGTTCTGAGAAGGAAAAGGGTTTAAGGGGTGGGTAGGAATCTGGGGTTCAGTGTGTCCTGGTCATCCGCCTCCAAGACCTAGACAAACCTCACCCCATAAATCCGGGCACCCCTACTAAATCACCAAACGTAGCGAACCACTTGGGGTGACCTACGGCATGAGTGTTGGTTATCCAATAAAGGTCATCTTAGGGGATTTTTATTTCTACATAACATTATATACAACGGTTACCCGGCATGCGTTGCAAGATCACTGTAACCTCGGGGTCAACTTAACTGTAACGGTTCCATTCCAAGTTCCGGGAAACTACATTATAATGCAAGCGCCTTGCAAACGTCTGCACTATATTATAACATTATATACAACGGGTTCCCGGCATGCGTTGCAAGGTCACTGTAACCTCGGGGTCAACTTAACTGTAATGGTTCCATCCCAATTCCCGGGAAATAACATTTTAAAGCAAGTGCCTGCAATATATAAAATGATATACAAAGGTTGCTCGGCATGCGTTGCAAGGGCACTGTAACCTCATGGTCAACTTAACTGTACTTCCATTCCAATTCCTGGGAAATTACATTTTAATGCAAGCGCTGCACTACATAACATTATATACAACGGGTACCCGGCATGCGTTGCAAGGTCACTGTAACCTCAGGTTTCTTCATATATTTAATTTAACACACACTCCTCCTCACTTCATCCACGTTCACACGTCAAATCGCATAGTGCTTTAACCCGTCAGTTGCTTCTGCAACGGGCAAAACCTAGTATATATTAATGTTTGGTTTTGGGGTAGGTCAGGAAAACTCACTTTTTTTTTTAATCGTCCGGGTACAGGCGAAAATCGACCGCTCTGCCTGTCCAGTTTCACCGACCGCAGGGGTCGATTTGGCCGAGCAAGGCGCGTGGACCGGGATTTCATACAAACGGCCGTTCCAAAAAAACGCGTTTTGGTGATCCGATAATCGACTCTTTTCCCCCTCGATCCGCAAGACCTCACGGCGTATTGTCGCTTAAAAACGAAAAAGACGCTTACGCCCTTTCGATTTCCCTCGCCCGCCTCGGCCCGCAGGCGATAATCGACCTCCGCTCCTCGAGTTTCACCGACCGCAGAGATCAATTTGGCCCGAAAGGGGGCACGGACGGCGATCTCTGCCGGTCAGACCAGATTTCATATAAAAAGATGATGCGGGGTTAACAGCGCACCCAAACGGCGAAAACTACAATTAGATCTCTCACCGACGAAGAAATTCGGCCTCAGTTATATTTCCTGCCGATAGGTTCACCCGTTAAAAAACGTCGAATCGTTTAGTAAAGAGATTTCCCATACAAAACTGATTTCACTAGAAATTTATTCCAATCAATTAAACGGCGATCTCTAAAATATGTTGGAAAAAATGACATTTTAAAGGCCCTTTGCGGGAACTTAGATTGCGGCGAAAACAAACATTTTGCACGAAATGTTTTTGATTAAATAGAAGGTATACAAGTTTAAGAAACTTTTAAAATAAAAACATATGTAGCTTCCCATTTAAAATGTTACACTATATTGCATCAAATATTGAAATTTTTCTGACATTTTCTGAAATCGATCTATCATCAACAATGCATAATTTTCCAGCCAGTTAATATAAACTCGAGGTAGGTACTGGCGTTTAAAATGTGAATGATTTAAATGCAGAAAATCGCGGTAGGTACCTACCGTTCTATTGAATTATTGCTAATTCGCTAAGTATTTATTGAGAAAACGCGTAAGTACCTACACCACCATTATTTTTCTCGGTATGTACTAGGTAGGTACCGGCTTTCGATTTACCGGCTATGTTAAATCGAAAATTAAAGATATGAAATGAAAAAAATCATCCAAGATGGTAATTTTTGAAATATGTAGGAACACGGAGGTTGCTTCTGGATAACCACTGTTGGTAGAAACGTTATTTTTAAATTGATTAAGTTCATTTTCACGAAATGTGCGATTTTTATTTATTCAATTATCTTCAAAACTTATAATATTTATTATTATTTATTTATACTATTATTTCAAAATAGAAATAATTACGGAACTTGAATAGAATTTGAACAGAACTTTCACAGAACGTTAAAATTAACTTGAAAAATTGAAGATTTTTAAATAAATTTTTTGAAAAACCCAGCCTAAATATATTTCATATGTTTTTTTTTACGTATGTGCAGGTAACTCTACATAGAATCTATGCAGGTACCTACATGCACATAACAACTTAGAATCTGATGATATTGCTTAAGTATTTTTTTTGTAAATGTATAATAAAATTGCTTGAAGTTGAATGGTATAATTTTTTTCAAAAATATTAAATTTACATACCGTTTTTTTTGTATTTTGTATTTTAATGATAATCATTCAACGTGGAACTGGTATCGCCGCCCCGGGAACCATTCATTGGTTTCTATATACAATAGTGAGCTCTGGCATCATGAAATTATGCATTGCTAAACTTTTTTTTTACATTAGCTCCACACAGGAGGCACCGAGGAAAACAATTTCCCTAGGGGCCTATGTCATCTTTGGGGATGCTGTGTCGAAGGTTTTTTGAGGGAAAGAAAGGAGAAGAAGATATAAGAAGGAAAAGGGTATGAGGGGTGGGTAGGAATCTGAGGGTCAGTGTCGCCAGGAGTAACGGACGTATGAATCTATTCCTCACACTGCGGTGCGAGGCAAAGGGTTGAGAGAATCTGGCTGGAGAGATAAAAAGCCTCCCTCAATCAGTCTCCTCCAATCCAGCCCGCCATGCAGTGGTTGGTCAAACGTATCCGCCACCAAGACCTAGACAAACCTCATCCCTTGAACCCGGGCACCCCTGCTAAGTCACCAATCGTAGCGAACCACTTGGGTGACCTATGACAGCGGTGTTGGTTCATCCGATTGCGATGAGACTTTGGGAATTTGATGTGTGCATTCCCGCGATGGTTTTATGAAAACAATAATGATCAATCGGGATACAATAATGAACCGGGCGACCGAAGTAGGTGCACATTTCTCGCTTTTTGAAAACTAAATGTACCGGGAATGAATTAATGAAGCGCGAGAGGGGGGGAGGAAAAAGCTCCACACAGGAGACCCTGAGGAAAATAATTTCCCTCACGGTCATGTCATCTTTGGAGATGCTGGGTGGAGGGTTTTTTAAGGCAAAGAAGGAGATGAGAGTTCTGAGAAGGAAAAGGGTTTAAGGGGTGGGTAGGAATCTGGGGTTCAGTGTGTCCTGGTCATCCGCCTCCAAGACCTAGACAAACCTCACCCCATAAATCCGGGCACCCCTACTAAATCACCAAACGTAGCGAACCACTTGGGGTGACCTACGGCATGAGTGTTGGTTATCCAATAAAGGTCATCTTAGGGGATTTTTATTTCTACATAACATTATATACAACGGTTACCCGGCATGCGTTGCAAGATCACTGTAACCTCGGGGTCAACTTAACTGTAACGGTTCCATTCCAAGTTCCGGGAAACTACATTATAATGCAAGCGCCTTGCAAACGTCTGCACTATATTATAACATTATATACAACGGGTTCCCGGCATGCGTTGCACGGTCACTGTAACCTCGGGGTCAACTTAACTGTAATGGTTCCATCCCAATTCCCGGGAAGTGCCTGCAATATATAAAATGATATACAACGGTTGCTCGGCATGCGTTGCAAGGGCACTGTAACCTCATGGTCAACTTAACTGTACTTCCATTCCAATTCCTGGGAAATTACATTTTAATGCAAGCGCTGCACTACATAACATTATATACAACGGGTACCCGGCATGCGTTGCAAGGTCACTGTAACCTCAGGTTTCTTCATATATTTAATTTAACACACACTCCTACTCGCTTCATCCACGTTCACACGCAAATCGCATATTTTTTTAACCCGTTAGTTGCTTCTGCAACGGGCAAAACCTAGTATATATATTAATGTTTGGTTTTGGGGTAGGTCAGGAAAACTCACTTTTTTTTTTAATCGTCCGGATACAGGCGAAAATCGACCACTCTGCCTGTCCGGTTTCACCGACCGCAGAGGTCGATTTGGCCGAGCAAGGCGCGTGGACCGGGATTTCATACAAACGGCCGTTCCAAAAAAACGCGTTTTGGTGATCCGATAATCGACACTTTTTCACCTCGATCCGCAAGACCTCACGGCGTATTGTCGCTTAAAAACGAAAAAGACGCTTACGCCCTTTCGATTTCCCTCGCCCGCCTCGGCCCGCAGGCGATAATCGACCTCCGCTCCTCGAGTTTCACCGACCGCAGAGATCAATTTGGCCCGAAAGGGGGCACGGACGGCGATCTCTGCGGGTCAGACCAGATTTCATATAAAAAAGATGACGCAGGGTCAACAGCGCTCCCAAACGGCGAAAACTACAATTAGATCTCTCACCGACGAAGAAATTCGACCTCAGTTATATTTTCCGCCGACAGGTTCACCCGTTAAAAAACGTCGAACCGTTTAGTAAAGAGATTTCCCATACAAAACTGATTTTACTAGGAATTTATTCCAATCAATTAAACGGCTATCTCAAAAAAATGTTGGAAAAAATGACATTTTAAAGGCCCTTTGCGGGAACTTAAATTGCGGCGAAAACAAACATTTTGCACGAAATGTTTTTGATTAAATAGAAGGTATACAAGTTTAAGAAACTTTTAAAATAAAAAAATGTGTAGCTTCCCATTTAAAATGTTACACTATATTGCATCAAATATTGAAAAATTTCTGACATTTTCTGAAATCGATCTATCATCAACAATGCATAATTTTCTAGCCAGTTAATATAAACTCGAGGTAGGTACTGGCGTTTAAAATGTGATGGATTTAAATGCATAAAATCGCGGTAGGTACCTACCGTTCTATTGAATTATTGCTAATTCGCTAAGTATTTATTGAGAAAACGCATAAGTACCTACACCACCATTATTTTTCTCGGTATGTACTAGGTAGGTACCGGCTTACGAGATTCTTTCCTTTAAATGTTAAATCGAAAATTAATGATATGAAATGAAAAAAATCATCCAAGATGGTAATTTTTGAAATATGTAGGAACACGGAGGTTGCTTCTGGATAACCACTGGTGGTAGGAACGTTATTTTTAAATTAATTAAGTTCATTTTCACGTAATGTGCGATTTTTATTCATTCAATTATTATTATTTATTTATACTATTATTTCAAAATAGAAATAATTACGGTACTTGAATAGAATTTGAACAGAACTTTCACAGAACGTTAAAATTAACTTGAAAAATTGAAGATTTTAAATAATTTTTTTGAAAAACCTAGCCTAAATATATTTCATATGTTTTTTTTTACGTATGTGCAGGTACCTCTACATAGAATCTATGCAGGTATCTACATGCACATAATAACTCAGAATCTGATGATATTGCTTATGAATTTTTTGTAAATGTATAATAAAATTGCTTGAAGTTGAATGGTATAATTTTTTTCAAAAATATTAACTTTACATACCGCTTTTTTTTGTATTTTGTATTTTGTATTTTAATGATAATCATTCAACGTGGAATTGGTATCGCCGCCCCGGGAACCATTCATTGGTTTCTATATACAATAGTGAGCTCTGGCATCATGAAATTATGCATTGCTAAACTTTTTTTTTACATTAGCTCCACACAGGAGGCACCGAGGAAAACAATTTCCCTAGGGGTCTATGTCATCTTTGAGGATGCTGTGTGGAGGGTTTTTTGAGGGAAAAAAAGGAGAAGAAGATATAAGAAGGAAAAGGGTATGAGGGGTGGGTAGGAATCTGAGGGTCAGTGTCGCCAGGAGTAACGGACGTATGAATCTATTCCTCACACTGCGGTGCGAGGCGAAGGGTTGAGAGAATCTGGCTGGAGAGATAAAAAGCCTCCCTCAATCAGTCTCCTCCGATCCAGCCCGCCATGCAGTGGTTGGTCAAACGTATCCGCCACCAAGACCTAGACAAACCTCATCCCATGAACCCGGGCACCCCTGCTAAGTCACCAATCGTAGCGAACCACTTGGGTGACCTATGACAGCGGTGTTGGTTCATCCGATTGCGATGAGACTTTGGGAATTTGATGTGTGCATTCCCGCGATGGTTTTATGAAAACAATAATGATCAATTGGGATACAATAATGAACCGGGCGACCGAAGTAGGCGCACATTTCTCGCTTTTTGAAAACTAAATGTACCGGGAATGAATTAATGAAGCGCGAGAGGGGGGGAGGAAAAAGCTCCACACAGGAGACCCTGAGGAAAATAATGTCCCTCACGGTCATGTCATCTTTGGAAATGCTGGGTGGAGGGTTTTTTAAGGCAAAGAAGGAGATGAGAGTTCTGAGAAGGAAAAGGGTTTTAGGGGTGGGTAGGAATCTGGGGTTCAGTGTGTCCTGGTCATCCGCCTCCAAGACCTAGACAAACCTCACCCCATAAATCCGGGCACCCCTACTAAATCACCAAACGTAGCGAACCACTTGGGGTGACCTACGGCATGAGTGTTGGTTATCCAATAAAGGTCATCTTTGGGGATTTTTATTTCTACATAACATTATATACAATGGTTACCCGGCATGCGTTGCAAGATCACTGTAACCTCGGGGTCAACTTAACTGTAACGGTTCCATTCCAAGTTCCGGGAAACTACATTATAATGCAAGCGCCTTGCAAACGTCTGCACTATATTATAACATTATATACAACGGGTTCCCGGCATGCGTTGCAAGGTCACTGTAACCTCGGGGTCAACTTAACTGTAATGGTTCCATCCCAATTCCCGGGAAATAACATTTTAAAGCAAGTGCCTGCAATATATAAAATGATATACAACGGTTGCTCGGCATGCGTTGCAAGGTCACTGTAACCTCATGGTCAACTTAACTGTAATGGTTCCATTCAAATTCCTGGGAAATTTTATTTTAATGCAAGCGCTGCACTACATAACATTATATACAACGGGTACCTGGCATGCGTTGCAAAGTCACCGTAACCTCAGGTTTCTTCATATATTTAATTTAACACACACTCCTCCTCGCTTCATCCACGTTCACACGTCAAATCGCATAGTGTTTTAACCCGTTAATTGCTTTTGCAATGGGCCCAGCTAGTTGATATTATTGCTTATGGCAACACTTAATTTTCTGTGATTGAACATAAAATATCTTTGATTTTTTCTATGGCATTGTTGATAGTATCAAAAACGTCAAAATGGCCTGTAAACTGGGTATGAATTCAAATTTTTTAAGTCGTGTTATTCAGTTTATAATTGCTTGCCCCAACCTAATTCTTTCGATTCGGATTCTCCGGCCCAAAGTTAGTATAAAGATAACTAGTTTTATTTTTTAGGAATTTCGCCCATAAACCGAATTTTTTCCTTGAGTTCTGGCATTATGAAATTTGTATAAGAAATTATATTAGGTGGCATGCGAGCAGTTAGAAAACTGAATGTATCGGGAATGAATGTGTGAAATGCGAGAGGTGAGTGAGGGGGTGTTGGGAGGGTGTTGGTGGAGGGGGGAAGGGGAGGGGGAGGAGGATGGGGGGAGGGGGTTAGGGGATGGAGAGGGGGGAGGGAAGGTAGGGGAAAGGGGAAGGATGGAGAAGGGTGTGGGTAGGGGTAGGGGGTGGGGGGAAGAAGGTTGACGGGGGGGAGTGGTGTGGGGAAAGGGAATGTGGAGGGGTAGGGGGTGAGGCGAGTGGCGGGTGGAGGGAGAGGGGAAGGGAGTTGATGGGGGGAGTGGAGTGGAGAGAGGGAAGGTGGAGCAGGCTGAGTGGAAATCCCCTAATACCATGTGAGTGAAGCCGCGGGAAAAAGCTAGTACTTGATAATGAAAGGTGCATATGTGTATGGAAGAAGGACTTAATTTTATCCTTAAACAGCTGATCAAAAATTCGGCCGGAAAAAAATATTTAAAAAAATTATTTTTAACATCGTTCTAAAATAGTCTCGAAGTTTGGATTTGCGACATCGATGGTCATAATAGATAAAGCATTTTAATAGCTTCGTTTTAAAATAAATGGCTGGCCAAGGAAGTGTTTTAAATAATTACAATAAATATTTTACGAACGGTAGGAAAATGTGGTCAATCAATCGCAGAAAAATTAAAGTGGTCCATTTTTCGACCAAAATCGCTCCAGTGGCTAAACGAAACATGAAACAGAACAAAAAACAAAAAAATGAAAAAGCAACGGTCGCAACTGGAATGATATAAGTCTTATGAGGACAAGGTCCAAAAAATAGAAAGAAATAATAATAAAAACACGGCAGTCAAAATATGGGAAAAAAAATTGTTGAGGATAATGTTGTTATTTCTGAATTTGAAATAATGAGATCGACAAAATTATGTAAATTAAATAGGTCCCAATAAATGCGTTAGCCCAGGCGATGTCCCTGTAAGACGGATATCCTAGGTTCGATTGTTTGTGTCTTGTTCTGTTTCATGTTTCGTTTCAATTATATATAATACCCTCTTCTTCAATAAAATTAGTTTTATAGGTTCTAGTATATACATGTACAGAAGTATTCTATGAATGTTCCCTTATTTCAAACATTATAATTTCGTGAGTGGAGTACTTAGTTTCCACGAGAAATCAGTGAATAGAATAAATTATTTCAATAATTCTCGATCGTGCGAATTTTCACGGATATGATTATAGAGTTTTTACGACTTCATACCAAATGCGTGTTTCAGCCATAAAAGTTATGTTTTACAAGGATGAATATGCACATGTATTAAAAAACGTGTTAAAAATTTCATTCTTATTAAAAAACATCACGATACTAACAAACATTACATACTCGGATAATTAAAAATAACCTAAAACTGTTACTTTGTGACACCATATTTTTAATACCTAATGCCGACCTGAATTCGTTACAAATCGTAACTTGACAGATATATAGTGTATTTTTTTTAGAGGTTTGGTTTTTAAACTGGCAACATTGTTTCTACAGACTGTCAATTTGACAGTTGACAGTTGATTTGCAGTCAATACGTTTTGCCATTTCACCATGAATAGACTGATGTCAGAACAGCACTTTCAAATTGCGCAAATTTATTTTATTGCATTTTTTTTTTAGTTTGTTACGGGAAACATTTGGTGAACGCATAATTTCACGTAATGGACCTGTCAAAAAAGTCCCGGAGTGGTCCAGAGAACGGAAGCATCAAAGTGATAAAATCAAAAGATGGACAAATGTTGACGAATGAGGAAGAAATTAAAGAGAGATGGATGAAATACTTTGAGGAAGTCTTTGAAAGTAACCCGGGTGACAGTGATTCCAGCGGTGAATCGGTTACGAACGACGATGGAGTGAATGTTAGCAAACTCAGCATGGATGAATTAAAAAGATCAATTAAATGTATGAAGAATGGTAAGGCTGTGGGTTTTGAAAGTATTGCTGCCGAATACTTTAAAGGAGAAAGCCATATTATTCTTACATGGTTGTGCAGACTTTTTAACCTGTGTTTAGAGGAGGGTTACACGCCATTAGATTGGAGAAGGGCTGTAATCATGCCATTATATAAAGGTAAAGGGTTACGTATGGATTGTGGGAATCATAGGGCTATTAGCCTGCTTAGTTCAGTCGGCAAGCTGTATGGCAGAATATTGATTGAAAGGGTACGCATGAAAACAAAGGATAAAATATGGGATGTGCAAGGAACTTTTATGAGTGGAAGAGGGTGCATGGACCAGATCTTCTCGTTGCGTATGCCGAGAAGTTTCTTGCAAAAAACCACAAACTTTTCTGTGCCTTTGTAGATCTACAAAAAGCATACGACCGAGTTGACAGGAAAAAGCTATGGAAGGCGTTGTTCAAGTATGGAGTGAGTACGAATTTCATACAAGCAATTGCGTCTCTGTATGAGGAAAGCGTTGCATGTATTAGGGTGAACGGCGATTTTACGGGATGGTTTGACATCACAAAAGGCGTTAAACAAGGCTGCGTAATGTCACCGTAGTTATTCAATCTATACATGGATAATTGTATGCAAGAATTGAAAGAGATGGGATTGGGCGCGAAATTGAGTAATCTGGAAGTATGTTGCCTGTTGTATGCTGATGATGCGGTGCTAATTTCTAATAGTATGGAAGATCTACAGTCTCTCGTGTCTAGGATGAACGAAGTATGTATGAAGAATGAGTTAATGATGAATGTAAGTAAGTCTAAAGTCATGGTATTTGAAAGAGAGGGTATGAAAACAATGTGCAACATAGTTGTGAATGATGAGTATTTGGAGCGGGTGGATGAGTTTGTGTACTTGGGAAGTATGTTTACGGGAGATGGAATGGCTGACAGAGATATCGAAAGGAGGGTAAATGCAGGCAACTCTATTAATGGAGGACTGAGCGCAGTTGGCGCCAACAAAAAACTGTCCAAAGAAGCAAAGTTAGCCGTCCATAATGGAGTGCTGGTACCTACCCTGATGTATGGCAGTGAGGCATGGAACTGGCAGAGGAAGGATGAAAGTAGACTGAATGCTGTAGAAATGAGATCCCTGAGGCGTATGTGTGGTAAAACCATGTACGATCGTGTGAGAAATGTGGAGATCCGCGAAGAATGCAAGGCTGATGTAAGCGTAATGAGTAAGATTAAGTTTGGGCATGTAGAGCGAATGAACGAGGAAAGGAGTGTAAGGAGAATATATGACGCAAATGTGAATGGAAGAAGAAGTCGGGGACGCCCGAGGAAGACATGGCACGACCAAGTGAATCAGATACTTGAGTCGGGCCATGTGAAGAGTCGAAATAATAGAAGAACATGTATGAGACGATGTATGAATGTAAACGAGGCAAGGAGTGTGTGCCAAGATCGAGTTGTTTGGCGGTCCGTCCTCTCTGTCTACCCCTGCGGGGAAACGGCGTGATGGTTAGTTAGTTATATATGTAGTACGATATATGGCCCCAGTTGCTATATAAAGTTGTCGAAAATTGAACTTCACGACCTCGCTTCATTCGAGCTAGCCGTGGCGCTCATATGCCCGAAATCAAATGTAAACAATAATGGCATAAAATTATCGATTAAATAAAGCCAATATAATACACATTAACATTATTTAATGTGTTTATTTTCATTTTGAATTTGTATGCCTGGATAGGCGCCATAAAATATATTTAAATACATTTGGGCATTAGTCTCATTTAAATTAATAATTTATGCTATCGGACCATGGGGGCGCCATCTATGGTGGTTGTATTATATTGAATTTACCTATGTGACATTGAAATTCAGTATATTCATGCATTTTCTTACCTCTGTGGGGCAGGCAATTACTTTCGACGTGAGTGTTGTTTAAAGCCAAGAGATGTCAGTCCTAATCAAAATTAACCCATAATTGAAGTATTGTTGTGAGGTTTTGGCATGTACGCTTAATGTGCAAAATTTATATTCATTGTTTGAACTTCCTTCCTGTGATAAACATCTGTTGAGATTATGCAATACCGCCTTGGCAAATTCAATATTTGAAAGAAACTAGTGTCGTTTGTCTGGACATCGTGTGGAGAGCTGCATTCTCTGAGTGAGTATTGTTTTGTTTTCACTGAGGATTTTGGAATTGCTGTATAATCTGTTTTGTGTCACATAGGGAAAAGTTCATCTTTCATTAATTTACATAGGGTAGTATTCCCCTCGTGTCTGGGGCTATTTACACGCTCTTACAATACCTCTAAAAATGCAGAATTCAGACTATTGGCGCATTTAACTTAAATTATAAATACTTTCATTACAATTTGGGTACCAGAGAACTATTTATAGGATGACCAACATTCCTGCCGTAGGTCACCCCAAGTGGTTCACTACGTTAGCTGAGGTGTTCAGGTTTATGGGGTGAGTTTTGGCCACTGCGTGGCGGGCCTGTACGAGAAAGATTGGTTAAGGGATGGATACCTACCTAGACCTCTCCAGCCGGACTCTCTCGACTCATCGCCTTGCACTACAGTGGGAGGGACGGACTCTTGCGTCCGTCACTCCTAGATACATTGACCCCCAGATTCCTACCCGACCTTTTTGCTTCCTAGGACTTTCTCTCCTTCTTTTCCCTAAAAGACCCTCCACACAGCATCCCCAAATACTTTTCCCTCGGGGCCTCTTGTGTAGAGCTAAAGTTAAAACAAAATAAGTGTGTATTTAATTTAGGTAGGTAAATTTAGGCAATTAACGATAGATACAAGAATTTAAAATTTATCATCAACAGCTATTATGGCAGGTTAGTCGTAGTGTTAGCTGTGTCTCACTATTCCTTTGCTATATTTTTATTTTTTGTCTCCCTCTTCAACCGATTGACTCACTTTAACTCTCCCGCAGCCAACTGGGGCCGAAGGTAGACCCCAAAATAACTATCCTTCTTATATCTACTTAAATACATGAAATATATATTTAGTATTTTAGGTATTCCTGCGCAAAGGATTAATACATAATATGCCATTTAAAAAAAAAATGGGTCATCAAAATGACGTCATGTTTGGCATCTTGGCCTGTCGAGAGTTAACCAGAGATTTCCGAGCTTATTTGGAGTAAAAAAAAATCTTTGACCGAAACGGAGACATTGATTTTTTTATTTATTTATTTATTTAAAAAAAAAAACAATTCAAATTATAACAATAAGCAAAATTATATAATGCTTTTTACTGATTATTTTACTTCCCCTTGAGTTGAGTTCTAGTAGCTCGTGGTAAAGGAAGGAGTATTTACGTACACTTAAAAAGGATTTCATGTTTGGCGGTCCGTCCTCTCTGCCTACCCCTGCGGGGAAACGGCGTGATGGTTAGTTAGTTAGTTAGTTATAAAAAGGATGCTAACAGTAATATATGAGTAAAGCCTTAAATTGTAATATTTAATTAAATGAAGCCAATAATTATCGAAACTCAATCGGAAACAGAAAAATCAGAAAAATACATTACATTTGCCATGTAAGCAGAAGGTCCTGGGTTCGAGTTCCAGAGGTGCCAATATCTTTTTCTGATTTTTCTGTCTCCAAATTTTCGATTGAGTTTCGCTAATATTGTCTTCATTTAATTACTTATTAAATAATTACAAATGTAATTCAACGTATACGTACAAAATAACAACAATAGGTAAAACACCCTATTTCTGACACGTTTAGCTATAATATCGTATAATGTTTTGTTATACTATGATCAAAGGCCTTTGAATTATCAAAGGCATTTGAATTATCAATAAATAAGACGAGTACATGTTTCCTTTTATTAAGATCATTATGAATTGTATTTAAAAAATCTTGAAGTAGTAGATCTGTGCTCTTTTTTTGTCTAGAAACCATATTGTTGGGTATCAATAATAGAAAAAATTTCAAGGTACTTTATTAGTTTTATAGATATATATTTTTCTATGATCTTTTCAATTGCCGGTAAAATGATCGGTCTATAGTTTCCAATTTCACTATGTGTATCACCTTTGTAAATGGGTCGGATGATGCTACATTTGCGATCTTCTGGTATAATTGCCTCCGTTAAAATCATATTAATTAATAGAGTTAAGACAGGTCTTAAAATATCAAAATGTTTTTTGATATCAGACATTCTAATTTTATCTATCCCCGGCGACTGACTATTTTTTAAACTTCTGACAACTTTTTCGATATTACCGAGTTTTGCTTGCGTTGTTGCCTTGTGAAACGAAAACAAAGCAGTTTGAAGACAGCTTTAACAGACTGAAACCGGTTACGGTCTAAATACATGAAATGGAAATAAGCCTTTAAAATTATAAGATGGAACTACAAAATATTTATTTTTATTTTTACAATTATCGTATTTTTCTTCGCATTTCTGGGGGTAATTGATTGAATTGAGTATTCCCTTAAATACATAATGATGCTGTGCTGTTGTAGTTCATATGACTTATACAGATAGTCTACTGAGATCTTTGTGTAGTGGGGTAATCGGAAAATCTTGGAATATATTTATTGTAACATGGCTTTTATAAGAAAATCTTTATTAGTCTTTTTTTGCTAAAGTATTTTTATTTTTTATAAAGCACTTGTGTACAATATATTCAAATGCAAAATATCTCGTGACAAAGATTGTATGCCACTCTTTAAGTACTAATATTTGTTTAGAGTACTCAATCTTCTCCTACCAAAAATTTTCCATTTTCAAATTCAAAAATTCTGACGAAACATAATCCCAAAGATTATTTTCCAGTAAAATATTGAGGTTTTGATTTTGGCTCATGGTGAATAAAGGAATTATATATTTTTAAGTGTTTGTATTTAATAGAATATATAATCTATTTAATAGAATATAAAAATAATAGAATTGGATAATGAAAGGGGAAACAAATGGTACAAATTTAAAAAAAATCAATTAAGTATCGCCTGGTCCCACAAACCCTAACAGCCATAATAGTAGTATAATTTCATATTATTTTGAATTTTAAGAAGGTTAATAAAACGATTTTACTGGGGTGGAATCAAAACCAGATTGATTTATTAAGCAAAACGGGGGGTTTATATTATTTATTACAAACAAAACACAATCTAAAAGTTAGTCACCAAAATTAATGTTTTGAGTTAGGGGCATTCTGGTCATGGATTAGTTTTTTTGTCAAAGTCGTGGTAAGTATTGAGTGTAGTATATGACTACATTCTGGTTGAGGACTCGTACATGTGATCGGTGTAGAGGAGAACCGTGGCGTGGGTGTAGTCATAGTTAAAGGTGTAGAGTTACCGTCGCCAGTGTCCATGAAATCCACCGTTATGACCGCACAAAACCAAAGGCGTGGTACTCGGGGTTGTGGGTGTGCTTGTAGGGCTATGAGTGGTCTCTTGAATTGTAGTAGTAGTCGGGGTTGTAGGTGTATTTGTAGGGCTATGAGTGCACTCCAGAATTGTGGTGGTGGTCGGGGTCGTAGGTGTATTTGTAGGGCTGTGAGTGCACTCCACAATTGTAGTGGTAGTCGGTGTTGTAGGTGTGGTTTCAATAATTGTAGTGGTAGTCGGGGTTGTCGGTGTGTTTGTTGTGGTATCCGGGGTGGTCGTAGTGGTAAAACCACCAGTATGACTGCATAGAATTAATGGCGTGGTAGTTGAAGTTGCCGGAGGAGTCGTCTCTGAAGGTGGTGTTTCAGGAGGAGGTGTTTCCGGTGAGCAAGTTTCTGGTGGAGGGGTTTCTGGTGGTGGTGTTACTGGAGGAGGCGTCTCTGGAGGAGGAGTTTCTGGTGGGCAAGTTTCTGGTGGAGGGGTTTCTGGGGGTGGTGTTTCTGGAGGAGGCGTTTCAGGGGGAGGTGTTTCCGGTGAGCAGGTTTCTGGTGGAGGGGTTTCTGGTGGTGGTGTTACTGGAGGAGGCGTCTCTGGAGGAGGAGTTTCCGGTGGGCATGTTTCTGGTGGAGGGGTTTCTGGGGGTGGTGTTTCTGGAGGAGGCGTTTCAGGGAGAGGTGTTTCCGGTGAGCAAGTTTCTGGTGGAGGGGTTTCTGGTGGTGGTGTTACTGGAGGAGGCGTCTGTGGAGGAGAAGTTTCTGGTGGGCAAGTTTCTGGTGGAGGGGTTTCTGGGGGTGGTGTTTCCGGAGGAGGCGTTTCTGGAGGAGGAGTTTCTGGTGGTGGTGTTTCAGGAGGAGGTGTTTCCGGTGAGCAGGTTTCTGGTGGAGGGGTTTCTGGTGATGGTGTTACTGGAGGAGGCGTCTCTGGAGGAGGAGTTTCTGATGGGCAAGTTTCTGGTGGAGGGGTTTCTGGGGGTGGTGTTTCTGGAGGAGGCGTTTCAGGGGGAGGTGTTTCCGGTGGGCATGTTTCTGGTGGAGGGGTTTCTGGTGGTGGTGTTTCTGGAGGAGGTGTCTCTGGTGGAGGAGTTTCCGGTGGTGGTGTATCTGGAGGAGGTGTTTCCGGTGGGGGAGTTTCTGGTGGAGGGGTTTCTGGGGGTGGTGTAATCGCTGAAGTAGAAGTTTGACTCTGTGTGATATGTGGACACGGAGGATAGTGAACACTTCCACTTTGGAAATGTTTTCCTTCAAAGTAAGTTTCGCATTTGTTCCAAATTTCTCTCCAGTCGATCAAGCATTCGCCGATGTAGAAAAATTTCTTTGGATAATAATTGTCTGCAGGACGTTCATTGTCCTTCCAAAATCCATTTGCAGCGTAGTAACAATTTTTTTCTGTAACAAAAAAAAATTTGGTCAGAAAAGATGTTTGTTTAAAGCGTTCTGGAAATGACAGTATTTCGAAATGCACTTTTTATTAGTTCTGCCAATACCGTAGAAGAATCCCACGAACCCGTAGCCAGTTGAACAGAATAATTTTTTTTTAAATGAAGTTGTGTGAAAAATAGGATAGGAAGTAGTTCTCATTCCGGATGTGATGACTTAAGACGACGTAAGTCATTTTAAACACAGTTTAGATTCTAAATGGTGGGTCCCTTGCCACTCCATCTATCACTACGAAAAGTATTGTAAATATTTATTAATACATATTTTTTAAATTTAGTGTCAATACATTTTTCTTCTATACGAGATAAAAATCATAAAATTAATTCTTAATGTTTATTTTTATTTTGAACTTTAATACTAAAATCTCAAATTGTAGTATTTAATTTAATGAAGATACCAAAACTCGATCAAAAATCTGGAGACCGAAAAATTAGAAAAATATTTTGGCACTTCTGGGACTCGAACATAAAGATAAGATAATAAAATATAATATATAACGCCAATAAAATATGCGTTAAGTAAATGAAGATAATGTTGGTAGTTCGTAGTCTAAGAATGATACAGTTAAAAATTACCGACTCGGATAGAGACACCTTAGCTCAGTTGGTAGAGCTGTTGCCCGGAAACTCGAAGTATCAGTTGGCAGAGCTGGGATCGAGTCCCAGAGGTGCCAATATCTTGTCTCGATAGAGTTTCGCTAGTATTGTCTTCATTTAATTAAATAATTCATAATGATTTTCTTAATCCTCCTCACTAGGGGTTCCTGTGTTAAGGCGGCCTAGGTTTTATTAAAATACTGTTTGTTTCAGCACCTGAGATGTTTTTTTTTTAAATTTTGTGTTATTCGTCATCTTCCATTTCTTGCAAGGTTTTGATTTTTTTTATTTTAATTTTCTGAGATTTGCGATGCACCATACCGCTGCGCTATGGGACGCGCTCGACGAGGCTCGAATTTACGCATTATATTCCGACAACCCGTACAAAAATAAAGCGGCTAAGGGGCGCAGACCTATCGTCGTTTCCGTTTTATATCTCAACCAATAGGTGCCTTGAGCGCAGTTTGATGCTTCACAGGTGCCGTAGTGCGTCATTCCCGTTTTATCCGAATTTAAAATCACTCTAACGGGGCTAAGGAAGTTTCACTTAAAAAAATAAAAATTAAAGTTTTCAAAAATCAAAAACCCCACAAGAGCTAATTGCAGGCTAATATTTCATTCGGCGCTATTCACTGGCCACAATTTTTATTTTAGTCAGTCAGCCTACTATTTTATTTTAATAGTCCTGATATTGACTCAGGGAAATATATTTCACTAGCTGGTTCCCGGCATGCGTTGCTATGTCATTTAATAAAGAAATTGTTTCTCCCTGCGTGTCCTTTCCCATTCATCCCGTTCCCGTTCCTCTTCCTCCTCCCCTTCCTCTCCCGCGTCCCCTTCCCCTCTTGCGTTAACATTCCGTCTCCTCGCACCTTTCCTCTCCCCACTCCACTCTCCCCCTTCCCCCGTCGTGTGAATCCCCCTCCACCCTCCCACCTCCCGCATTCCATACATTCAGTTTTCAAACAGCTCGCGTGCCACCTATTGTAATTTTTTTATACAAATTTCATAATGCCAGAGATCACCAGTAGTTTTATACAAACCTTGTCCTGACAATAACGAACACACAAAAAAAAGAATTATCCGATTTGGTGCAGTCGTTCGGAAGTTATGCGCGTACATACATTTCGGCGATTCATTTTTATTTATATAGATTGAACAATTGCGCATTTTTAATTTAAAAAAAAAATCATCAAATTATAAAAAATCTGAGTTGTCTCTTTATATCTTTAAAGTGCGCGTTCCATCTAAGATTTTCAGCTATTTACAGAAATTGTTAAAAGACCAACGCATAATTAGGGGGCACAATCATTGTGAAAAATTTCTTCGGAATTTACGTAATTTTAGATTACATTATTATTTCCCTAGTTATCCTCTTGTGTCAATTAAAAAACTAAAGTTCTTCGTTTTAATCATGTTCAACTTAGGTTTTTAAGAAAGTTAGCATTTAACAATTTTGCAGAACAATAAGTCCATGTTTATTATTATTTGAAAATAAATTTTATTTATAATTTTATTTTCCAGAAAATTTATGAAATATTATTACGGCATCATCAGCAAGCTTACTATTTTCCCTCGAGGGGAATAGCGGAAATTTAATTTATGTAAATGAGAAATAGTGATGGCCCCAGGAGACTTAAGAGGGTATTTACCAGAGAATACCAGAAATATTTCATTTTTAAATCAGGTTTTAGACGTATTGACTCTTTTCCTTGACATTGTTGTTTTATCTAGCATTCGCATGTTTTAAATTTTGAGAAAAAATGTTAATTTTTAGTATAATAAGGTTATAACGTAGGTCGTTGGCAGATTTGTTAAATTTTCAAAAAAGATTACACCACACCCATTTCAAATCATAATATTATCATGCAGTAAAATAAATCAATACATTATCTGGGTATCGCATGTTTTAGAATTTAAATTTTAGTTTAAATAAAATCATTAAAAAATATATATGTACATGTGTTTCTTCACGAAAATTGGTCCGTTTGTGTATTTATTTGCGCACTTACAAACTAATATATTTCAGATTTTTTTTACATTCTTATTTAACTTAGACATTATTGAAAAACGATAAATACTTATAATCAAAAAATAATTACAAAAAGTACATTATTTTAATAGTTTTAACATCACACCTTTCAGCATTTTTGGATGTAGGTATAAATTAAAGCAAATTTGGAATCATATAAAATTGATTTTGAGTTATAATTTTAAAAAGCTGGTGCGGAGAATAATTAATCTTTCTCATTGTAACCGCCCTGCATGATCGTAAGAACAACTTTCGACGAAATGTGGATTTTCGGCCGCTGGCTGGCTGGTTAAACGCTATTAAGGAATTACACTGTTTATTGGAAGAGACTTTCTATTTAATATCCTCCAAGAGTCTATTGTAAGTATATCTTTAAATTGTGATTATTTTCGTTAGTAACCGTTTTTGCACCAGATAAATCCATATTTTTTTCTTTAGTGCATTGTTCGGTTTTCCAAAGCAGTTATTTGTGATATTAAACTTCGTAACCAGTGTACGAGAATATTACATCTTGTGAAATTACTTTGGAAGCGAAGTTAATTTTTCTTTTAAAATTGATAGAGTTGTCTCTACTGATTCTATTTCACTTGATCTCATTGCAGTGGCGTAAGGAAAGGAAGGCGGAGGAAAATTTTGCCGCCCCCCCCCCCCCCCCCAGATCCGCAGATTTTCAAGCGCTGACCAGTGGTGAGGGGGGGGGGGTAGATATCCTATTTTTTATGCCAATTTTTTTACGCAAATTTTTACAATCCCATGTGCTGAGAACGCTTCCAATAAAATCATGCTTATAAATTCTACCGTAAATTTATATATTAATTAACTGCTCTCAGAAATGGAGAATCGTATGCTTGTGATAGAATTTCACATCTTCACGCGTACGTATGGGAATGCAACACAAATGCAAAGCTTCACTCAGTACACGATGAATCTGCAACTTATTGTTATATTGATAACACCAAACTGGTTTAAATTAAACTCAATATGCGGTGTATCAAAACTACACTCTACCAACATAAAAATGGTTTTTATTTGATTCTAGTGGCACTTGGCACTACATTCTGAACACAAAACTGGTTTTAATTAAATCTGTATGCGGTGAATTAAAGCTACATTCAGAACATGAAAATGGTTTTTTCTTTAATTTTGCCGGCACTTACATTCTGAACCCAAAAGTGGTTTTAATTAAATCTGTATGTTGTGAATTAAAATTCATCAATGCATCGGAGTGGAGGAAAATTTCGCCGCCCCTTATTTAAGTACTTCTAGGGGGGGGGGGGGGTAATTATTTTTTTATAACGACGTTTTTATATACGAGCCGGATTATTTTAAAGTTGATTAATTGATGCTCCAAAGTTGATTAATTGATACTGCGTTAGAGCCCCCAAATAATAGTTACACACGCAACAATCAATATCTCAGAATTTAACAGCATTATGTAACTCAAATGTAACGCTTCACTCGATGCACAATGAATCTGCTACTCGTTATTGAATTTATCAGTGTATTCTGAACAAAAAACGAGTTTGTGTGCGGTGTATTAAAACTACACTATGAACATGAAAATGGTTTCTCTTTGATTCTAGCATTAAATAAATAGTCTGCAACTAGAATTTTGTAACTGCACATCGAATAACAGAATGTTTTCCTTCAAAATGTGTCAGCAGATGAATCCAACTGGAATTCTACATTCTGTACTGGTTTATATTAAATCTGTTCCTGGCGAATTAAAACTACATTCAGCACATGAAAATGGTTTTTCTTTGATTCACGCAGTACCCACATAGTCTGCAAATAGAATAATATAACTGAACTTCAAATAAAAGGATATTTTCCTTCGAAATGTATCAACAGATGAATCCACAACTGGAAATTTACATTCTCAACACAAAATTGCTTTGAATTAAGTCTGTATTCGGCGAATTAAAAGTACACTCAGAACATGAAAATGGTTTTTCTTTGATTCTGGCAGCACATACAGAGTCTGCAACTAGAATTTTATAACTGAACTTCGAATAAGATAATGTTTTCCTTTAAATTATGCCAGCAGATGAATCCTCAAATGGAATTTTACATTCTGAAAACTGTTTTAACCCTTCGAATAATAAGAAAAAAAAATCTATATACTTTTCCTTGTCAATGTTTGCGCACAAAAATCCCGGTTCTTCCCATGCATTTTAAATATTCCTTTTTATTGTTTTTTTTATCCTTTTGCAAAAAACAAAATTATTATAAAATCTAGATAAAGTCTGACGTGCTTATTAGAACATGATTGTTTCTAAATATTAAAATTTTGATATTGGAAATGTGAATTAGCTCAAAAATACACGCCTGCGAAAATTTGAATTAAAGGACCTTAAATAGAATGAACTTAAAATTTTAAATGCAGATTCCTTTTCTTAAAAAAATGTAATAAAGCTGTATCTTAGCTTTTTATCGCAATCACAAATTTATTTTTAAATTAAATGTGTGAGATATAGTTTCACAATTATATTTTAAAATTAAATGTGTGTGATAATTTGCGTTTCTTGTGATTAGACGGGTTAAATTAAATCTGTATCTGGCGAATTAAAACTTCACTCAGAATATGAAAATGGTATCTTTTTGATTCTGGCAGCCCATACATACATAGTATGCAACTAGAATTTTATAACTGCACTACGAATACAATAATGGCCTCTTTAGAAACGTATCAACAGATGAATAAACAACTGAAATTCATTCGTTAATACATTCTGAACACATTTCTGGTTTTAATTAAAAATGAATCTGTTTGTGAGTTATCAGCTTTTATTAGTAGTACTCTCATAATATGCGTACGGTAGAACATTTTCAAATAATGATTTGAAATGGTTTAATTTTTTCCTAGATAATACCTAGTATTATTTATTGTGAAAATTTTCCGCCCCCCTTAAAAGTGCCGCCCGGGGCGGGGCGCCCCCCCCCGCCCCCCCCACGCTACGCCACTGCCTCATTGTCATATACTATTATTACTACTATTAAATGAACACTTATTTTTTTAATGTATGTGCAACATCAGACGTTAAGAAATTATTTTACCAGTAAATTGTACATCGCCCTTGAGGTGATTTTTCACAAAAACGGCGCTTTATAAATTATCCAATTATTATTATTATTCTAAAACGCTACCTCCGAATCCGGACCCAATGATCTTAACCACTCAGCCACTAGAAATACGCATGCCCAATGTCGCTGGAAGGAAGTCAATTTTTAGGTTAAAACGTTGCTAAAAACATCAAGTGATTAATGGATAACCACATACCGATATAAGTACCAAATAATTTTATTTAAAAATATCATTCTGCTTTGCTAAAAAGGTTTACAATTTTTTTTTCGGCCTTGCCTGTCTCACTAGGAAATCCTGTGTCGAGACAGACTAGTTTACAAATATTTTATAAATATTAAATAAAGTACATTTTAATATATAAAACAAAGTCGGGTTAGTTACACCATTTATGACCAAATGTTGTGTTTGTTTTAGGTGTTTGTATGAGTTCTTTGGATTTGTGCCGCGTGTTTACAATATTTTGGGTATTTTCATAAAATTAATGTGTTTTATTTTTAAATAGATGAATTAAGATTGTTTTTGTGTAAATTTGTCGAAAATCTACAGTACTTGTTATCATGGGAACTTTAAGAATTACTTTCATAAATAAATAAATACAAAACAAACATTTGAATGAAACAGGTACCTACCTGACCGATGTTTTTATGCGTAATAAAACATTAAAAGAAGACTATTTTCTTTGCTCACCCATTTCTTTTTTCCACAATGGACACTCCATTTCATCATAATTCGGACAAAGTAACTTGACGTCTTCTTGTTTTACCCTGCCGCCACCCAGTAGCACGTATTTTTTCAGCAATTTCTCTAGTCGTTTTGTTTTGCGTTCACTGTGAGATTTAGACCATAATCCAAACTTGGCATAGTAACAAATTTCATCTGTGGAGGTAACAAAAAACAACATTTAAACAACAGTTCCTACATTTTATCTCTAGCAAAGACCCAGTACAAAGTGTGGTAATAAATTTCGGCGCACTGTATTGAATTTGGCATCAAAATGCCTGGTCAGAAGCAACTCTGCGCAGAAGTCCGTTTCATGGATTCCCCTGCTCTATCTGAATGGATTGCATACTTTAAAGCGCTCATGTCTGTCCTACCAACATTTCAATTGAATATACTACGAGCAGCTGGCTTCATTGATCCTCTCGAAGCTGCTGAGTAACTGGGAGACACGCCGATCGCGGGCCCAACATTTCTGCACACGTGGACAGGTCCTTGCCAGTCTCTGTGTACGTCTCATTCATTAAGAGTTTCTCCAAGATCCAGGTTCGATCCTGTATTTCCTCAAAATATAACACAGAATCCGAGGGAAATGATATCCCTCAGAGCTTCTAAAATAGTGATCACGATTTAAAAGTAAATAAACATACGTACTGTGTTTCGTACTCCCGCAATTGAGATTTTTTAATGCATTTTTTTTATGTTGTATAAACACTTTAAACCAACTTAGCGCTCAAATCATCAGCGTATAAAATTCTTAATAGATATAATATATAACTCACAATCCACATCATTGTTTTCTGGGTCCAGAAGGTTTTTTGGGCAAACCTTGCATAAATCATTAATCCGCTCATCAGAATATCCCTTGTTCAAGAAGTTTTTAGATTGTTTCATCAGCTCAACCTTGTATAGTGGACTAGCCCAAAATGGAAATTTCTTTGTCCGCCATAGATAGCACAAATCACCTGGTTGAGAAAAACAAATTTTTATTTTAATTTTAAAATAGTACAAAATAACTATAATGTAAAATTATAACATCAAATGTCGCTTGCGGCTTTACAAGTTCTACTGTGAATATATCTGAATACAAATACAAATATTTATAAAATCATTTCATGAAATTTTTGTTGTAAATACCAAAGATTTTATTTAACCAATTACTGTACGAGATTTCTTGTTTTTTCATTCTTAAGATTTGAGAAAATATTCAAACAAAATTTTTAAAACACCTGTGGTATCTTTTTGAAAAACATCATCATCAGCATTTCCTGATGCTCTTTACAAACTTAGAAATTGACGCTCTGTTTCTTTATAAGGCTGTCAACTGTCTTTTTAAAACTCCAGCCTTTTAGAAATAACTAGTACGAGTAGCTCGAATAACTTATTTTGTATATAATATTTCAAATCGAAATACGCACGAAACTCTTTGCTCGAGCGTCTCTGCAAATCTTACAATGCCCGAGAGATAATCAAATTTTTCTGTTTACCGATAATAGACCTGTAGGCAATACAAGAATGACACTCTCTGATAGATATATTTAATATTTAAGTCTAATAGAGCCTAAACACGAAAGTTTTTAGTTTGGACCTAAATTCTGTTGTGTGTGTTACATGTATCTTAGCTGCGGAGGGAGTTTATTCCAAGTAGGCCCAGATACTCTGAAAACGCAATCTCCAAACTTAGTATTTGGCTTGCGCTTATGTTCTATCAATCTGCCTAAAGCTGATGATGTTGCTGATCTAAGGGTTGACCAATGTTTTCCAGGACGCATAGTTCAGATGTGTAAGGTGGGGCTAGTTCATTGATTCAGCACAATTTTCACTGGGTTCTTTCACGGCACTTGATAGAGCTCTTATCACTTCAATTCGGTCTCGTTTTCAGGAGACGAGTAAAATGAGATTTAAAAATCTATTCCGCTATTAAAAAGGACTAAAAAATCACCTATAAGACACACACAATATGGTACGAAATTTGGGGGTTATTACATAAGTTAAGTTTATTTTCTTTTGACAATAAATTTAAAATATTTTTTTTACTTACAATTAATGACGTTCTGGTCGTCATTTCCAGATTCACTTTCTGAAAATAACAAATATTTAATAAAAAAATATTAGAAGAAGAAGTTTTTTATTGAGGATAAAATATACGAATTACATATGAAATAATAATTCATAAAAATGACAATGAGGGAGAATTCGCGTGTATCACAGATTAAGTTATTTTTTCAAATTTACTTTTGCTAGAGAATTTTTTTTAATATAGATTGAATTATAAATAATAAGAGAAATGTGAAAAACATGGAACTAATCGAAAACTCCACTCTGATAGTAAGCTTATGAAAATTCGTAATTCTGAATTAGATTCCCGATGAAAATAATTTTCCTCAGAGCCTATGTCATCTTTGGGGATGCTGTGTAGAGGGTTTTTTAAGGAAAGGAAAGAGAAGAGAGTTCTGGGAAGGAAAAGGGTTTAAGGGGTGGGTAGGAGTCTGGGGTTTAGTGTGTCCTGGTCATCCGCCTCCAAGACCTAGACAAAACTCACCCCATGAACTCAAGAGTTGATCCAGACTATACAAGGTGTAACAGGACGTACCCGAGGTATTTTAACCTGCGATTCCTGAACATATTTGGAGTAAAATGTAAATGAAATTTTTGTCTCCGGTGACTTTTTTAATGACATTTTTTTTTTAATATTATTTTTTCTTCAAATTCAAAAAAAAATAAATTCTTCCTCTTGTTGTCATAGGTCACTCAGCCGAGTATCCGACCAACCCCTCACCCCGCCTCCAACTGTCCAACACCTTCCGTTTTTTAATGTTTTTGTAGAAAAAATAAATAAAAAAAACATCAAAAATATCACCGGAGACGAAAATTTCATTTACATTTTTTTCTTTAAATAATATCAGAAATCGATTGTTTAAATCCCTCGGGTACGTTTTGTTACATCCTGTATAAACAAAGGATTGTGTGTTTTGGTGTGACGAGGGGAGTTCAAAATACTAGTAGAACTGAGAGTCGACAACTTTTAAGTACAAAGTAGTTCGAGTAGTAACTTGCAAAACATTATTTTTGGAAATATAGTTGGCGGAACGAAAAAGTTCGCACTGTTCTTAGACCTAGTCAAGATATTTGATATAATTTTACAAGAATTGATCCCTTAAAGCGCTTAAAATAAAAGGATTTTAGATATACCCTACGAATGGCTAATTTAATGAAATGTAGAAGTCAGTAGCGCAAACATGGTAAAACGGTGATTAGCTCACTAAAACGGTGTAAAATGGTGTACCTCAGTGAAGCATACTGGAACCTCTTATGTTTATAATTTACATCAATGGTTTAAGCGATTACTTAAGCGCTGTAAGGATAATGCCTGACACCGCGGAGGTCATCTTCGGTGATTATTCTGCCACTTTTAAATTCGGCAGTTCATTTTGTGACTTTAATTTTGACAGGTGGAAAGACACCGTATAAATTGATATATTTTCAAAAAGGCTAGGTAGCGTTTTTCCACACAAAAGTAACGAGTAATTGCCGTCAAATAAATTTTGTATTTCATCCGTTTCATAAATAATCGAAAAACACATCCTATTCAAACTCCCATTAAACAAAAAAAAAATGCTTCGCCTACTAATTTGGTCAGCACGCTAACTAAGCATTGCATTACAAAGTGCAATTATTTTTAAATCTCTGTAAATATCGTAATAATATGTCAGTTCTGCGAACTCTTTGAACTATACACAACTATATACTTCCGGCAGTCCTTACAAAATGTCACGGAAAAAACAGTATTTTAAAAAACTTGTTTTATTTTTTTGTTTTTAGGTACTATGTATTTGTTTAATTGAAAAAAGGATTGCAATTTAATTGTAGATGTAGATGTAGATTCTTGAACTTTGTACCGTGATTCGAAAAGTTTTACAGTGTTGTTTCATTACACTGAATTCAAATTTTTTACAATTTCTTTAGATTTTCTTGTATGAAGCCGAAAAACAAGATTGAAAAATGATGTGTGCAAGCAAGTTATGAGTGCTGATGTTGATGGAGTATTGATAACTTCATAGAAAACATAGGTAATATCTTAGAAGTTTTTTGACTTATAAACCAATTAAGAGATTTTTAAGTTTGCTAAAATTTCACGTTAAAAGCACTTACCCCAAAAACTTTCTGCATTCTGGATGCAGAAAACTAAAATTATGGTTATAAAAATGATCGAAACCCTCATCTTGGCAATGTCCATCTACGGCCAGTGAAAAACATATGTTGTATAGGGATTCAGTGGCCCATTTATACTTTTGAAATTTTATGCGTTATTATACCCAGAATGAAGTTTAAGAAATAAAATTTACGTCCGAAAATAATGCGAAACGTGCTGCAATAAAAAATTTGTCAATTTCATTTCATGTCTCATTTTTTATGTGTATCTATTACAAAGTGATTGAATTCGGACAAAAACTGTGTAATCGTGAAAAGCATTACATTGTGTGAAAACCAAATGTTTAGACCTTTCTTCAACAGGGATTTGTAAGTATCCAATACTCACGTCGGGTTCTCGGGCCACAAACAGTTTGTAGCACACAGTCCGTACAGATGAAGTCATGAACCCTCGTCGCCACTGAACACTGTTTTTATTTTTTCAATTATTTCTGGATTTCACCCTTCAAGGGTGTTCAAGGCCATCAGTTAAAATTACAGAGAAAAGAAAAGTGAATTTATATATTAATTATTTAAATGTCCAAATTTCAGAATTACATGGAAGATTGGAAGTTAGAGATGTTGAATGGAGAGGAGGTAATTTTAGATGACGATGGAAGAGAGTATATCTATTTCGAGAGGTACAACCAAAAACTACCTATGTGATCTAAAGTTCCCAAATCAAGACTACAGAATATACAATCTGGTGAGACAATTTCTAATGAATTTTAAATTATTATGGTAAACGTTAAAACCTATAAAACAGTTAGGAGAGTCCAGAGATTTGGTGCCATCAGTAAATAAAAGAAAAGAGTTGGGCTATTTAGATGAAATAATGTTATTGAACATTGTATTATTGACAGTACAGGCTGGGAGATTGGAATGACTTTTAAGGATGCCGATCCCTTCTAAAATTGTTGCAATTGCAAAACTTTTTACAGGTGGCAGGAAAAGGTTTAGTTCGAGCTTTGATTGTAAATGAATGTGTTGAGTCGTTAAAAAAAGAGAATCTGGAAATTTATATCTAACGATATTTAGAATTTAATCACTTAATAACAAATTTGTTAGCAAACAGTTAACGCCCTAAATAATGTGGGGATCAGAACATTCTACTTGAAGAGTTCCAATGATTTAGGTAGAATTTTATCTAATTTAACGAGTGCATTGATCATTGTTGAATTCTCGAAAAATGGTAAAAATTAAAACACAACCAAACAGTTACCGTAGCTGTCATTTTTATAACCCGCCATTATTTGTTCATAGCATTGATCTAATTCTAAAACACACGCATTGCTACAAAATGCCTCGACACATGACAAGTGACGCCACGTTTAAAGTCGCTAAGATACTTGAATTGTTGATTATTATCGAATTCACGAATATCGGATACGTGAGTATCGAATACTTGAGAATCGGATACTTGCGTATCGGATACTTGTAATTCCATACGAAGAAGGAACTAAGCATTTAGTTTTAACACAATGTAACTACTTTTCACGATTAAGCGTTTTGTCTTGATTCAGTCACTAAGTAATAGAAACATATGAAAAATAATAAAACATTAGACACGAACTAAAATTGACCATTTTTTTATTGCAGCACGTTTCTCATTAATTTAGACCGTAAATTTAAAAATTCGTGTTTTTATATCTTTAATTTCATGCAGGGAAATATTATTGCATCCATTTTCAAAAATATAATATAATGATATCATTCGGTTTTTAATGGCCGTAAATGGACATTGACATGATGAGAGTTCTGATAATTTTCATCCCGATAATTTTTGCTTTCTACTTTCAGAATGCAAAAATATGCCAGGAAGCTTATTTCCGTTCGCCTGTTCAGTCGTTCAGTAGATGCCCCTGCCATACCGTAATCAGCTCGTGTGTGTTGTAACGAAATCCCGGAACAAAACCCTGTCCATTTGACTGCCGACAACGCATGGGTTGGTGCAGTCAAAAGCTGCTAGGCCCTTTACATACAATACTTAATTTTGGATTTAAGGCCAAGATACCCAACCAAAAAGAAAAATAATTTTTTCAATCGAAAGGTATAGCGAGTAGTCTAGTACGAATATTTGCTACTTTTTTGATTTAAATTATAAAATATAGGCCATTAAGGAATCCAATTTTTCACTGTTTTAGAGGCAATTATTTTTGACTTAATGATGTTTATTGCAAAAAAAAATACTTTACAAAAAAAAATTTACTGTACAAATATGACAAACATTGTGAAAAAAATTAAATTCTTTGCATGATGGGCGAAAATTCAAATTACGAACGTTTACGTTAAAACGCAAATTTTACCTAGAAATTTTAAAATTTCAATCCAAAAAGACCTGTTTTACTATGATTTATTTATTTTATTTTATGTTTAATTGGTACTTAATTGGGCAAGATTATTTTAAAAAAATTCCATTAACTTACAAAATATTATCAAAGTTACCTCCAAAATCGCGAAAAAAATTATTTAATTGATGGCGTATAATTTTAAATATAATTAAATAAATTAGCACATTTTAGATAGGTATTTACTATGGCTTTTGATTAAAAAAGAATTATTTCAAATATAATAATCAAATTCTTGGTTTCCCCTTTTCGTTAAAATCATTCACTTCTGTCTAAAAATAGAAAGCAAGGTAAACCTTTGTTTTCCCTGGCGTTTCGTAAGAACTGTCAGAAGTGTACACATCTGCAGAAAGTTCAAAAAGTTCGTAGAACTGTCATAATTTTATAATTGATGTCCCACATAGTTAAAACCAATTTTATTTTGTAATGCCATCCTTAGCTTCCTAACAAAATTAGAAGGCAAAGTATCTCTTACTTTTATTCTGACAGGAGTTTGATTGAGATGTGTTTTAATCTTTTGTGAAACAGTTGAAATGCAAAATTTTACAGCCTTCGTGAAGCAAAATACTGCACAGTTTTTTTTTTTAATATATTAATTTTAAAATGGGGAAGCTGAATTTGCATTCTACTGTATTTCTGGTAATCGGGTGCAGTATGCGAAAGGGATATTTGATTACTAAATTAACATTGGGAATCTTGAAACAATTACACAATTATATTTGAATCTATTCAGTGTTAACATGATTCTTTGATTTCAAGACTTGTTTCTTGATGTCATGAAGTCATGGTTTTTGGGAAAAGGTGAAGTAGCTAACTTCTCTCAGCAAGGTGAATTATTACATCTGCTTTTCAAGGTTATTTACATATATATATATACATTTTATTACTATTTTCATCTGTAAGAATTTTCAAACGTGTGTTGTTCTTTAGTTTAAGTCTAATTGTAGGATTTTTCAATTCTTTTGAATTTCTTGTTTGAGAACTCTGTTTACCGAGTCATGAACACTTCATATCGATTGTGTTCCTATTTAATTGCTTATTCATTTCTTTAGTGGTAAATTAAACATAACCAGATTATAAATTTAATAAATTATTAATGGACTAGCTGGGTTACCCGGCTTCGCGCTCAGGACAACATGTTCCCAATTCCCTATTCCCGAACATTCCACAATTTTCCAGAATGTTCCTGGATGTTCTGGAACGTTGTGGAATGCTCTCAAGTACTCTGACTGGAGTGTCCGGCTTCGCTCAGTAAGTGTATGTAAGATTGAATTGAAGTTCAAATCCATACAAAAAAGACTTCAAATGTTCCAGAATAAGTTCCAGATCATTCCACAACATTCAGGAGTGTTCTGGAATGTTCCACAATGGTCGGGGATGTTCCTTATGTTCCTGAACGTCCCGAAATATTCTAGAATGTTCCGGAATGTTCTGGAATGTGATGGAATGCTCAAGAATACTCTGGAAAGTTTTGAGCTGTTCTAGAAATTTCAAGGGGGCGAATCTTCCAGCCCTTATATCTTTAAAAGCACGCTCTTCAGGTAAAAATTTCAGAACATTTTAGACTCACCGACATACTCCGCCACTCCTTCCAGAATTTTCTACAGCTTCATTGAACCTTACAAAACTTTCTGGAATCATCTAAACTCACCGACATTCTTTCTTTCTAGGCTTAATCAAGCCTTCTAAAACTTTTCGGAACCCTCTGGACTCACCGACATACTCCGCCACTCCTTTCAGAACTTTGTACGGCTTTATCGAACCTTCTAGAACTTTTCAAAACCTTTTGGACCCACTGTTGAACTCTGCCACTCCTTCCAGAATTTTGTACAGCTTTATCGAACCTTATAGAACTTTCCGGAACCTTCTAGACTCACCTATATACTCCATCACTCCTTCCAGAACTTTCTACAGCTTTATTAAACCTTATAGAACTTTCCGGAACCTTCTAGACTCACCGACATACTCCGCCACTCCTTCCAGAATTTTCTACAACTTTATCGAACCTTCTAGACATTTTCGGAACGTTTTAAATTCACCGACATACTCCGCCACTCCTTCCAGAATTTTTTACAACTTTGAACTTTCCGGAACCAACTAAACTCACCGACATACTTTCTTTCCAGGCTTAATCAAGCTTTCTAAAACTTTTCGGGACCTTCTAGAATCACCGACATATTTATCCGCCACTCCTTCCAGAACTTTTTACAGCTTTATCGAACCTTATAGAACTTTCCGGAACCTTTTAGACTCACCGACTTACTCCGCCACTTCTTCCAGAATTTTTTACAGCTTTATCGAACCTTATAGAACTTTCCGGAACCCTCTAGACTCAACGACTTACTCCGCCACTTCTTCCAGAATTTTTTACAGCTTTATCGAACCTTCTAAAACTTTTCGGAACCTTCTGGACTCACCGTCATACTCCGCCACTCCATTCAGAACTTTGTACAGCTGTATCGAACCTTCTAGAACATTTCAAAACCTTCTGCACTCATGGTCAAACTCCGCTACTCCTTCCAGAACTTTCTACAGCTTTATCAAACCTTATAGAACTTTCCGGAACCTTCTAGACTCACTGACATACTCCGCCACTCCTTCCAGAACTTGCTACAGCTTTATCAAACCTTATAAAATTTTCCAGAACTTTCCAGACTCACCAATATACTCCGCCACTCCTTCCAGAATTTTCTACTGCTTTATCGAACCTTATAGAACTTTCCGAAATCTTCTAGACTCACTGACATACTCCGCCACTCCTTTCAGAACTTTTTACAGCTTTATTGAACCTTATAGAACTTTCCTAAACCTTCTGGAACTTTCAGCCCTTATATCTTCAAAAGCAAGCCCTTCAGGTAAAAACGAATACCCTTATTCCCTAGGGGGGATAGAGATCTACCATACCATATAACTCTCTTGATGGTACCGGCACTCGTTTCTGAGTTTTTGCGTTCCGCACGTTTTTTTTTACTTTCTTTTATAATATATATTGATTATTTTTGAAATAAGTTAACCCTTTCTATAAGTAAATTTTCAAGAATTTTTTCGAGTTCAGTTTGCATAAACTAAAAAGAGTTAAGAATTTTTTAAGGTTTTTATTATTACATCTTCTACGGTAAGGTGAATTAATACTAATACTTTCTGATTATTATTCGTTAGTAGTAAACATGGGCTGCAGGTTCATTGTTAATTTAATAATTTTTAGGCACACTATTTATAAATTTTTTCTCTCAATTTACATTTGTGAGACGGGAGAGACTGCTGAAATTCCACCAGACTCGCGTATTTCGTATTCGTTGAGTGCCGGTAGCCTTAGTTACGTGAAGGTGGGGTTCAATCAGTCAGTTCATCGCTTTGCTTCATACCCTAGTTGGGTGGGTTTCTTCATTGACCGAGAATGCTAAATGCAATGCTAATTGTAAAAATAAATGATCGAAATTTAAAATTTAAACGAAATTTCTGTGCATTTGACCGTTTACTTTTACAATTAGCATTGCATTTAGCATTCTCGGTAAATGAAGAAAGTTTTTATTATTAGATTCAAGTCATGTGTCATCAGTTTTTTTATAGTTCCATCATCAACTCCATAGTTTTTTTTCGAGTTTTTCATAGTAATGATTTGCCACTTCATTTTTTTTTATATTTTTTTTAATCTCCACGGTAACTTCTTCGCTCAGTATGTTGTCGGTAAAGTAATTTGGATTATTTTCAGTAATATATTAAACAAATCAAGCAACCCTGCTTATTGCATTGTTTATTTATGGCTAATACAAACAGCACAGAATTGTTTTATATATTTCAGGGGTCACTGCGACGGAATTGGTTGCTTAAATCCAACCACAAAGTTCGACTTCAGATCCGCGAAAACCTAAAGGAATTGAACGAAACAGTAACTTTGCTCTAAATACTTCTGTTATTTAATTCATCAGGTAGAAGTAGGTGGTAATAGGTATATAATGTAGATGGTATATAGGTATAGATTAAATGTGTAAATGAATTTGTAAAGCGCCCATCAGGTGATTTTCTCACGAAACGGCGCTATAAAACATCCAATAATATTAAGTATTATAAATATATAAAACAAATATTAAGAAATTGAAGGGAAAAGTTGGGGCCTATTATATCAACATATTTACCTTGGAATTGGTCACAACATTGTAATAAATTTGTTTCAACTGCATCCGGTAAAAATGTTTGTGTTAGAAAATTAAACATTTGGCTGACTGCACTCATACCACTGAAAAAGTGCATTTAATTGAGTTATTATTCAAGCACATTATTAAAAATAGTTTTTTAAAATATTTCGTTACTGTTTCCAAATCGGTAATCAGAAGCTAATTAAGCGTGGTACCGAGGTCTATTGGATGCGGTTTACCGAGAGTTTGAGTTTTTTTTTTGTAGTTCTTCAATTTTGGATTCATTGTTTTTGGTGTTCATTAGTTTTTTTTTTTATTTCATTTTCGAAATCTTAGATAAACCATCCTATAGACATTGTCAGTTGCACAATTAAAAGTATTTTCATCTCGTACCAGAAAACGTCCGATCACGAGACAGTCTTTTGATGAAATTTCAATTTTCGGCCGCTGGTAAAGCCTTTGTTTTTACAGAACAACACGAATGTGTTATCAATCAATCAATCAATTGAAAGCGATTGAAGTACAATATTATATATAATACTTTTTTCATAAATTCGGTATTTTATGCGGGTTTTGAATGATCTACCAGTTTTTCCTATATTAAATGACAGGCAAATTCACTTGGTAAACGCCCGAGTTTTTCAGTCTTTCTCACTTATCTTTATTATTAGGTCCTTACTTATGAAATTGGCGTTTTGCCGTACTGGCACCTTTGATCTCAAATATCTTCTCTTTGGTTGGGAATTCCAAATTCAAATTTATACACCTATTTACCCATGTATTTGTGTTTCGAAAATTATAATTCATTTGTTTTTTCCTTAATTGTTTTTTTCTTTGTGTCACTTAGTTCACAAAATGGAAAACTTGAAATATCGCGTTATTTACGAGTACGAGTTCCACCGTGGCACCAGTGCTGCAGAAACGGCTCGAAGGATTAATGATGTGTATGGCGACGGTGCCGCAAAAGAAAACACAGTGCGTTTTTGGTACCAACGTTTTCGTTCTGGAAATTTCGACCTGCAGAACAAGCCCCGTGGACGGCCGGAGACCAAAGTTAATAATGAAGAATTGAAGGCTATTGTGGAAGCGGATCCATCGCAAACCACGTCCGAGTTAGCTGCAGGCTGCGGTGTTAGTGATAAAACTGTTTTAATCCACTTGAAGCAAATTGGGAAGGTGAAAATGCTTGAAAGGTGGGTACCTCACGAATTGAGTAAAGCAAATCAACAAACGCGCGTTAGAACGCTAGACCACACACTGCACAACAGACGGCTATCAAATTAGAGAAGCTTCAATTGGAATGTCTAAGACATCCACCGTACTCTCTGGAACTTGCCCCAACAGATTACCATTTTTTTTCGAAATTTGGATAACTATTGCAAGGGAAAAAATTCAAGTCTGATGGGACAGTCCAAACCGCCTTCAAAGATTTTATTGATCCCCGTCTGAATGGTTTTTTTAGTAAAGGGATCGATGAACTACCTATGAGATGGCAAAAATGCATAGATAGCAATGGTACATACTTTGATTAAATAAATATATTATATTTAAAAAAAATCGACTTATGTTCCTCCCATACAAAACGCCAATTTCGAACCCAGAACCCTTTTCTTACATGGAAACAGCTCTACCGATTAAGCTACGGAACCCATATTAATTCGGTCACTTTTAACGGTATCATACTTCGACTAAGAACTACCAACATTATCTTCATTTACTTAACGCACATATTATTGGCTGCTATCTTTTCTGGGTTCGAGTCCCAGCGGAGCCAATATCTTTTCTGATTTTTCTGTCTCCAGATTTCGATTGAGTTTCGCTAATATTGTCTTCATTTAATTAAATATTATAATTTGAGATTTTACTCATAAAGTTTAAAAAATTAATAATAAATATTCATCCTAGACTTGCAGAAAAAAGTCAATAGATGTCGCGTATTACAAATAAAATGGATAAATATTTATCCAGACACTATCTAGATTGCATTTAGTTCGAGTTGAATCTTGTAATCATATATAAAGATAGCAGCCAATAATATGTGCGTTAAGTAAATGAAGATAATGTTGGTAGTTCTTAGTCGAAGTATGATACAGTTAAAAGTGACCGAATTAATATGGGTTCCGTAGCTTAATCGGTAGAGCTGTTTCCATGTAAGAAAAGGGTTCTGGGTTCGAGTCCCAGCGGAGCCAATATCTTTTCTGATTTTTCTGTCTCCAGATTTCGATTGAGTTTCGCTAATATTGTCTTCATTTAATTAAATATTATAATTTGAGATTTTACTCATAAAAGTTTAAAAAATTAATAATAAATACAAAATTTTTATTTTTATAATATTTATTTTATTAATTTACTGTAGATAGATACAAAAGAAAGTACAAATTACATATTAGAAAGCTTTGCCTGTCCAACTAGGAAAGTTTCCCGTTCCAGGACAGACAATTGACATGTTTAGTTCATATTATAAATTACATAATTATAACTTAACAAAAAAAAGTAGAAAAAGAATCTGGTAGCATATATTATATTCGGATTTGCCGAATTAACCTGGTAACATATTATAATACATTCAGATTTCCAGTGTATAAGATAAGTAGGTAAGTTAGTATTATTGAATAGTGTAGACCAAGTAGGTACCTGACAACAAGTTGAAGGAATTGCAATGAGATTTACAATATAAAGAGATGAAGTTATGTGTTTAGATGTGTGAACTTAAAATACATGTACCTACACTTATAAGAGAAACAACATTAAAATTTACAAATTCAGATATAATTTATGTATGTAATAATATATAAGTTGTTTTTTTTATTATTTATGCGCTGTAACTACAATGTGCAGTATTTTTCTTCGCATATTTAACTATAATTGCAGTATTTTTCTTCGCATATCTGGGGGTAATTGATTAAATATTGTGTTATTTCGTTATACGAATAATGATGCTGTGCTGTTACGAGTATTACAGTTTAGTTTGTGCAGTGAGGTAATCTGAAAATCTCTGAATATATTTGTTGTACAATTTGGGAGGCGGGAATGGGTACCGCCACCCCGGGAACCTTTATTGGATAACCAACACCTCTGCCATAGGTCACCCCAAGTGGTTCGCTACGTTTGGTGATTTAGAAGGTGTGGCCGGGTTAATGGGATGAGGTTTGTCTAGGTCTGATGACCAGGATACACTGAACCCTAGATTCCTACACACCCCTTAAATCCTTTTCCCAAAACTCTCCTCTCCTTCCTTTCCCTAAAAAAACCCTCCACACAGCATCCCCAAAGATGACATAGGTTCTGAGGGAAATTATTTTCCTCAGGGCCTCCTGTGTGGAGCTCATGTAAAAAAAAATTGTAATGTGGATTTTTTAAGAAAAGTATTTTATTTTTTATAAAGCACTTGTGTATATTGTAATGGAACACAAAACATCTCATGACAAAGAATGTTCGAGTAAGTCACTCTTGCAGTACTAATATTTGTTTAATCTTCAATCTTCTCCAACCAAAAATTTTCCATTTTCAAACTCAAAAATTCTAACGAAACTGAGTCTCAAAGAAAAAAAAAAAAAAATATTGAGGGTTTGATTTTGGCTCATGGTGAATAAAGGAATTATATTTTTTTAATGTTTTGCGTGTATAAATTAAAAAGATTAGAAAGGGGTAACTCATATCTGTACAAATTTAAAAAAAAATAATTATCGCCGGGTCCCACAGACCCTGACAGGCATAATCTATCTATCTATCTTCTATCTTCTATAATAAAAATGAATCGCTGAAATGTATGTACGCGCATAACTTCCGAACGACTGCTCCAAATTGAATAATTCTTTTTTATTGGGTGTTCGTTATTGTCAGGACAAGGTTTGCATAAAACTACTGGTAAGCCCTGGCATTATGAAATTCGTATAAAAAAAATTGCAAAGGTGGCACGCGAGCTGTTTGAAAACTGAATGTACCGGGACTGAATGTATGGAATGTGGGAGTTAGGAGGGGGGAGGGAGGTTCGCGGGATGGGGGAAGGGGTAGAGTGGAGTGGGAAGAGGAAAGGTGGAGGAGACGGAGTGTGAACGCAAAAGGGAAGGGGACGCGGGAGAGGAAGGGGTGGAGGAAGGGGAACGGGAACGGGACGAATAGGAAAGGACACGCAGGGAGAAACAATTTCTTTATTAAATGGCATAGCAACGCATGCCGGAAACCAGCTAGTATTAGTATAATTTCACATTTTTTGGAATTTTAGGAGGGTTAATGAAACGATTTTCGAAACCAGATTGATTTATTAAGCAAACAAGGGGGTTTATATTATTTCTTAAACAAAAAATCTCTAAAATTTATTTACCAAAACCAAAGTTATGAGTTGGGATCTTTATGGTCATGGATTAGTTTTTTTGTCGAAGTCGTGGGTGTATTGAGTGTAGTGTGTGACTACATTCTGGTTGAGAACTCGTGGTTGTGGTCGTGGTGGAGGAGAAGCTTGGCGTGGGTGTAGTCATAGTTGAAGGTGTAGAGTCACCGTCACCACTGTCCATGATAATTCACGGTTATGATCGCACAAAACCAAACGCGTGGTACTCGGGGTTGCGGGTATGTTTGTAGGGCTATAAGAGGTCTCCAGAATGGTGGTGGTAGTTGGGGTTTTCGGTGTGTTTGTAGGGCTATGTGTAGGCGTAATGAACTGTAGTGGTAGTCGGGGTTGTCAGTGCGTTTGTAGGAATATGAGTGCACTCCAGAATTGTGGTGGTGGTCGGGGTTATAGGTGTTGTAGGCGTGTTTGTAGGGCTATGAGTACATTCCAGAATTGTAGTGGTAGTCGGTGTTGTAGGTGTGTTTGTTGTGGTATCCGGGGTGGTAGTAGTGGTAAAACCACCAGTATGACTGCATAGAATTATAGGCGTCGTAGTCGGGGTTGTAGGTGTGTTTGGTGTGGTATCCGGGGTGGTAGTAGTGGTAAAACCACCAGTATGACTGCATAGAATTAAAGGCGTCGTAGTCGGTGTTGTAGGTGTGTTTGTTGTGGTATCCGGGGTGGTAGTGGTGGTAAAACCACCAGTATGAATGCATAGAATTATAGGCGTCGTAGTCGGGGTTGTAGGTGTGTTTGGTGTGGTATCCGGGGTGGTAGTAGTGGGAAAACCACCAGTATGACTGCATAGAATTAAAGGCGTCGTAGTCGGTGTTGTAGGTGTGTTTGTTGTGGTATCCGGGGTGGTAGTAGTGGTAAAACCACCAGTATGACTGCATAGAATTAAAGGCGTCGTAGTCGGTGTTGTAGGTGTGTTTGTTGTGGTATCCGGGGTGGTAGTAGTGGTAAAACCACCAGTATGACTGCATAGAATTAAAGGCGTAGTAGTCGGGGTTGTAGGTGTGTTTGTTGTGGTGTCCGGGGTGGTAGTAGTGGTAAAACCACCAGTATGACTGCATAGAATTATAGGCGTCGTAGTCGGGGTTGTAGGTGTGTTTGGTGTGGTATCCGGGGTGGTAGTAGTGGTAAAACCACCAGTATGACTGCATAGAATTAAAGGCGTAGTAGTCGGGGTTGTAGGTGTGTTTGTTGTGGTGTCCGGGGTGGTAGTAGTGGTAAAACCACCAGTATGACTGCATAGAATTAAAGGCGTAGTAGTCGGGGTTGTAGGTGTGTTTGTTGTGGTATCCGGGGTGGTAGTAGTGGTAAAACCACCAGTATGACTGCATAGAATTAAAGGCGTAGTAGTCGGGGTTGTAGGTGTGTTTGTTGTGGTGTCCGGGGTGGTAGTAGTGGTAAAACCACCAGTATGACTGCATAGAATTAAAGGCGTAGTAGTCGGGGTTGTACGTGTGTTTGATGTGGTGTCCGGGGTGGTAGTAGTGGTAAAACCACCAGTATGACTGCATAGAATTAAAGGCGTCATAGTCGGGGTTGTACGTGTGTTTGATGTGGTGTCCGGGGTGGTAGTAGTGGTAAAACCACCAGTATGACTGCATAGAATTAAAGGCGTAGTAGTCGGGGTTGTAGGTGTGTTTGTTGGACTATGCGTGCATTCTAGTACTGTGGTCGAAGTCGACGATAGAGTGGTTATGTGAATTTGAGTTGTAGTTTTCTTAGAATGTTTTTTGTGAATTTGTCGGGTATTTTTCGTCCTGATAATCTTGGGTGCTTTTGTGGCTCTAACATTTCCAGATTTACGTTTCTGAGTCGTGCGAATGGGTTTCTTTTTCGAGCTTTCTACTATTCTCTTATTCGGTTTCGATTTCAAATTTCGTGTAGACGTTTCTCCACTTTTCTTAATCGGTTTCTTTTTCAAGACACGTGACAGTTTCTTTTCTGGATAATGGACACTGTTTTCTGAATATGTACCACCATTGAAACGCAGGGCGCATTTGTTCCAAATTACTTTCCAATTTTTCCGAATGTCGCCGATGTAGAAGAAGTTGTTTTGTTTCTGCTCTGAGGGCGGGAAACCATTCCATTTGCCGGTGGCAGCGAAGTGACACATTTCCCCTAAACAATAAAACAATATCAGTATTTTTTTCTCTGCTAATAATTTAATACATATCTTCCTCGTGAATGGTTGCCTTAATGCTCAGAATCGTGATTCAAACTATGAAACGTGTTCCTAAAATGCTCACGGTCCTACACTGCAAGACATATGGACACCAACTATCCGAATGTCTTGGATAGTTGATCATTCCATCGCATCGGTGATCTTCCTCTGTTTCTCCTACCTTTTACTCTACCAGTGACCGCGAGCTTCTCCGGGTTAAACTTTTCAGTATGGCAAGTAACATATGAATGCGAATAGTCCGATGTTACGTGTTTTCGGTATTATTTTATGGATGCATGGACGCTTATTGGAGAACTGATAAGGCGATTTCATGCATTCGATGTGTGGATCTACAGAAGAATACTCAAAATATGGATGGACAGAGTTAATGCAAAAACATGCTAGCGTGTCGTGACTACAAATTAACCAATCATCGTCGTGGCTTGTCGACACGCCACGACCTACAAATATTTCTCTAACCATAATAAATGTATGAAACCGATGTGCTTCTGGAAACCGATGTGATGGCGCGTCATGACACGCCACGACACGCAAGTATTTTTCTGCCTTTACGAATGAGAATGTTATGGTTCGGATGAATAAAGAAAAATAAGTTATAAAAACAAAAAAATCCGAAAACTTCAATATCTAGGACATGTGATGAGACATTAGAATCATCATCATAAAGAATTACGCAAGTGCCTTGATCGCGGTTCGTGATCCAAATATTTGCCCAAACGAAGTTTAGATTTCCAATTCAAAACTGTTTTAATGAAATTTAAATGGCATGGAAATCTACGATGTCAGGTGAAGAGAGACGAAGAGCTCGGCTATTGGACTAATTTGAACACTTTTTCCATTCAAATTTGCATGGAAGGCTATTCTAGCTTTCCTCTTCTGGTTCTATGTTTGGACACAGCTCACCAAAATAATTACTCGAACATGGAGAAACTTGTAGTCATTTGCAAAATAAAAGGCAGGAGAGACAGAGGAAGGTGACCGATGCGTTGATGAGTTTAAATGTCTTTCAAATAACGTTGGTGATGGAGGCTATCCACGCAGAAAGGGGGGCAAAAAGGTGTCGACTAAATAATAGATTAAATTAACTTACAATAGTCGCTATTTTTTTCCGAGCTGGGCGCTGTGTTTGAATGCATTTTGCACTTGTCAGCAATAGCCTCACTCGATAGGGGCTCCCCATTTTCGTAGAAGAACGTCCTTCCGCATTTTCTCAGGAATCTCCTGTACTCTGGTCTAACCCAAACAGGCCATCTTTTGGTCTTCCAGTGGTAACACAGGTCTCCTGTAATAGTAAAAAGATAACATTAATGTTTAATTCTATCAAATTAAGTTTACTAAATTCTCATCACTAATTTATAGTATTCTTTACTCTATTTTCCATTACATTTTTTATACTTTTACGTATTGTTTGCACTTTCGTATTATTACAATTTTTCGGTACATTTAGGTTGCACTGTTTATTATGCGCTGATTACTTTTGGCAATCAGTTTTTTTAACTCGTTTCTTCTATTTTTTCTCCATTAAATTTTTTTTTTTAACATTTTTATATTCTTGATTGCTTACGGAATACGCCAGGTTTAATTTTAAGATTATATCTCTTTAAAGGCGGGTACCTATTTTGAAGAGTGTGTTAACATTTCTATTTGTACTGTTATTACTTTGTTACCTTAGGTCACAAATGAAGAGCACTTTTTCAGCACTTATTATCAAAGCAGGTATATTGACGATTTATTTTGTAGTTATGGGAATAGGCATACATCGATTGCTAAGTTGATTAGTTGACATCTCCAAAAAGTCTAAATTTGAATTGAGTAAGCAGTTATATGTACACTAGCAGACCCGGCCACACGTTGCTGTGGCTTACGAAATACAACGCCATTACCCAACCTTTATAAAATCCACACCACCCGCTTGCCAGCTGCCCGCTGCCCGCTGCCTGAATTGAATATTTGAATTTCTCGACTTTTCTCTAGTATAATAAGCATGTTTTTATACATTTAACCTACATCTTGAATCACTCTATCTATTGGTGAAAACCGCATGAATATCCGTTGCGTAGTTTAAAAGATCTATGCGCACATACATTTTGAGCGACTTCATCAAATAAAATAATTCAAATCAAATACCCTACTTACTCTAGGACATCTATTTTCCAATTTCTTCCGTAGAACGAATTTCAAAAGTGAGTATAGTACGGCCCGCCAGCCGTTTTAAATCACACAAAAATATGTTTTCTTTAAATTTCTCAGCTTTTCTCTAATATAATTTACATGTATTATACATATAAACATTCCTCTTCAATCACTCTGTCTATTGGTGAAAACCGAATGAAAATCCGTTGCATGGTTTAAAAGATTAACGTGCACATACATTTTGAGCGACTTAATTTTATACTATGTAATGATAATGATAATGATGATTTAAAATATAAAACACACAGTCACGTGTAAATAATAATTGATTTATGGTGAGCATTCGAATATTGCTTTCTTCATTATTTCAAAACTAAGTATTGGAGAGGTCTGAATAATCAACTAGAAGCGATATATCAAGTATATATGTTTGAGGAGGAATATATGACACGATTTTGAATGGTAGAAATGTCGAAGACGCCCGAGGAAGACATGGCACGATCAAGTGATTCAAATACTTTTGGTATGTATGAATGTAAATGAAGCATGAAGGTGAAAACATTTCATTTGAATTGTTTTTCTAAATTCCAATTTCCAATTTCGAAGATTTTCCTATTGCAGGAAAGTCAAGTTATTCAAAACAGTTTTTTTTCTGTTCCGAGAAATCTTCTGAATTCGGATTTCAAGTTTTCACTTATTGTCTTGGTCGGACCTTATTATTTGAATATTTTTAACATAGTCTCAATAAAAATGATACTTTTCTATACTTACTGTAAATGTCGTGCGAGGAGGCAGTCGCTGCCCCCGCGAGGTAACCTAAAAATAAAGTTATTTTTTTCTGAGACACGTTCCACAGAACATCTTAAAAAAATTGGTAGGTAAGTACCTACATAATGTAGGTATGTGAAAATTCTAGCTGCTAATAAAAACTACCTGAAGTCCCCCGGCATTGCCTGAAGTCTAAGCAGAATTTTTGAAATCAGATGTAGGTAAAGGCCCTGCCATAGGTCACTCCAAGTGGTTCGCTAAGTTTGGTGACTTAGCAGGGGCGCCCGGGTTCAAGGGCTGAGGTTGGTGGTGAATTCGTTTGCCCACTTACTGCGTGGCGGGCCAGTTCGGGTGAGACTGGTTGAGGTATACCATTGAGGACGTACTCATTCCTGCCAACACCTCGTACTTTTTAATATTTTATTTTTTATACTCAAAATTTCCTCTCCTTCCTTTCCCTAATATCTTTGTTTCCCTAAAAGTTTTCCTTAAATTCCCTAAAGAGATCGTCCACAAAGCATCCCCAAAGATGACACAGGCTCCGAGGGATTTTTTCCTCGGGTGTGGAGCTAAAAAATGTCAGTAATTATTTTACTCTTATTTTGCAAGTGTGCAATTTTGCATCAAATGTCAAACTTCTACTTTAACAGGTGTGAAAGGGATGGGGTGGTTTTAAAAAATTCCATGTAGAGTGAGACCTTTCTCTCGTTTTGAAGATTACGTTTGCAAAATTTCAGCAATCAAGAAATAAAACTGTATACTTGCATAAAAATCAAATCCACACTCTTCGGTATTTATGTAGGTAATTTCGGAATGGTAAAAAATATCAGAATTAAGATGTTTTGTTGTAACACTTTTTTAAGTTAAGTATGCCATTCGATAACTGAGTTAATATAGCAGCTTTGCATATTTCTAAAATATCAAAAAGCAAGAAAATATTTAAAAAATGAAAACCAAATTTGATCGTACTGCGCAAACTCTACCCAAGGTTATTGTGATAATATGTGATCGCTGCAATATTTCTACCATTCGGTGATGCGATATCTATTTTTACCCCAAGACCAGTGTTTCCCAACCGGTGGTTCGTGGACCACAGGTTATCCGCGAGATCAAAAATATGGTCCATGAAAAAATTATTCATTTACCACAAGACTGAATCAAAAGCTGATTCGTTACCCTTTTGGTATTAATGATTGAGAGGTAGCTGAAGAAGTCCAAGAAGAGCACATTGAATGATTGAATTGCAAAATGATAGTAATTGCAAGGACGCGTTTAGTTACACGATTAACACTACATCATTATTGTACCTTGTGGTCCCTGTGAGAACAAATAAATTTCGTAAGTGGTCCCTGGTCAAAAAAAGGTTCGGAACCACTTCCCTAGGTAAAAAGTTTTTGGGGAAAAGATAAAAAACGAAATTCTGAAATGTTGTTGTACGGGTCGGAAAGAGAAGTCCAATATCTTAATTGTTTTTTTTTAAAGAAGAAGATGTTTTTGGACTTTCATGGGACACCCATGTGAAGAGTCATCTATTCAGTTTCTGGTATTCTTCCAATCACAGTCCTTTCTAAAGAAATCACAAGCACCATCCTACAAATTACTCAACAATCAACTTACACTAACATCAAGCCACTTTACAATCAAGACATCCATACTCACAATACTCGAGATAGCAATAAAATCCGCGTACCTCAAACACAAATATGGGATGAAATCTCTGAATAATATTGCCTGTACAGGGTGTTAAGGGTCGTACTTGACTTACTTTAACCAGTGATTCCTGACATTATTTGGAGTAAAAAATGTAAATGAAATTTTGGTCTCCGGTAACTTTTTTTGACAACTTCTTTTTTTTTCAAAATTTTTTTTCTGTAAAATCAAACAAAAAAAAAAATTCTTCCCAACTTCGTCACTGGTCACACAGCCGAGAATCCGACCAACCCCTTACCCCGCCTCCAACTGTTCAACCAACACCTACCATTTTTTTATGTTTTTGTAGAAAAAATAAATAAAAAAAAACATCAAAAATGTCACCGGAGACCAAAATTTTATTCACATTTTTTACTCCAAATAATGTCAGGAATCACTGGTTAAAGTAAGTCAAGTACGTCCCTTAACACCCTGTATAATTCGCTTCCAGATATGTACAAGGGAATCCAGCAAAAAAAAAATTCAGAGCAATTCTTAAGAATATTTTTTAAGTACGTTCAAGAATAAAGCTATACGTATAATTTTCTTGTCGTGTTCAACTGTCTTGTTTCTTTTCTCTTCTTTTTTTGGACCTTGGCCTTTTTTCTTTAATTGTTTTCTGTTGTTGTTTGTTCTACTTAACCTGTCTTTTATTGTCAATCTACTCGAATATTGTATATGAAAATTAAATTTTTAATATCTAAATTCCTATGTAAAATTGTAACTATTTCCTCCCACCCATGAATTGTATGTTCCTCCTGTCCTAAAATGAGTTCTGTAACTCATCTGGATTGCCCAAGCAAGAAATAAAAACAATGAAAAAATAAACAAAAAAGATTCGCTCAATATGGAAGAATGTCACAATTTACGAGCGAAGCCATCAAAAGACTTGCAAAAAATCAAAAAAATAGCGTGAGTTTAAGTAGGTAATGGAAGGTACTTGATATTTATTAAAACTGTATTTATGTTTATTAATTAATATAATCTTACTCACTTTCGAAACAATTAACATTTTTGGAAATGAGTGCAATGCACACTGACACAAAAACGGCCGTCCAGTTCATTGTTATGTCTGGTTTTATGAAATGTCTCGCAAAGGGGAATACTTAGCAATATAATGAAAAGTCGTTAAAAAGACGTTAATTATCTTCAGGATAAATAAATAAAAATGTTAGAATCGTGCTATTCGTGAGGCATTTAACAGGTTTACTGTTGTTAAATTAGCATTGTATTTTTTATTTTTGTTTCGGCTTCGACTAATATACTTTTCATCTCTTTTCTTTTTTGTATCATGCTCTTTGATATGTATTTTGTACTTGCATATGAGAAATTAAAGTCAAACTAAGTTATTAATAAAAAAAGACACGAAGAAGGACTATTTAATAACTGGTATGTTTCTCGTTAACGATGTTTGAGAGCTCAAATTAATGGTGACTTATGAAAGTCCTCAAATTAATGATAATTTTTTTATCATTCACTTTGCATTGCACTTATGTTCATACGAGGACTGTAAACACAAGTTTTCTTAAAAACCAAAAAAAGAATTACCGATTAATTAATAATCGAATACACAAATGGTTCAAACAAAGTATCATCGTTTCATTTATCTATAACTAGCTTTCTAGTAAGATTTATAATTTCCTAGCCAAGCGACAAGGGGTGAGGCAGGGATGCTCTCTGTCACCTGTTCTTTTTAACGCTTATATACAAAGTGCGATTGATGACTTGAGAGAGAGAATGAGTCACAGAAAAGGTGTAAAAATACACGGGCAAAAGGTGGATATGATAAGGTTTACTGACGATATTGCGTTGGTTGCTGAAAGCGAAGAAGAACTGCAAGAGGCCTTAACAACCATGCAAAGCATTCTTCAAAACAATTACAACATGAAGATAAATAAAGACAAAACAAAGCTGCTGACTGTAGGCCGAACGCAACATCAGATGAGAGTAGAGATGTCAGGAGTTCCACTAAAGAACACCAAGGAGTTTGTCTACCTCGGGAGCAAAATCACATGGGACGGTCGGTCTAAGAGCGAGGTTGACAGCCGTATACACCAGGCTAGGCTTGCATTCAATAAAATGTCGAAAATAATAGAATCGAATAATATAGATCTGAAACTGAGAATACTCCTCATCAAGACCTATATCGAACGTGTTATTTCATATCATGCATTTTTATCAAAGAGGAAATATTCTTCATTTGAACGGCGCGTCCCCGAAATGTTGATTTCTCAACACTTTAATATGAGGTGATTCATGCTCCCAAAAATATAAATTATTTTATTGCACAACGTGAAATTACAATTTGAGATGACTCACGCGGAAATAGAAATTATTTCGCAATAGTTTCACAATGGTTTCACTATATTAAAAACATTGTGAAACCGACTCACCTGCCACTATAAAAGGTCTGCGAAGAAAGCAGTTGACATTCAGTCTTCACCATCAGCGATCGGAATAACATCTCTACACAGTTACTACCACAAGATCCTCGACATCGAAACGCTGCTCAATTCAAGACGTCAGTCTCGCCGACACCGGTTGGAACCTCAAGACGTCAGTCTCGCCATCACCTTTCGAGGCCCCAGGACGCAACTCTTTCACCTCAAGCACCCGATGGGATAATACCTACAAAACGCTGACGTCTGAGCCCTGACCATCTTGCTCCGGGCTGCTAGCCCGGGGCCCCCTTGCATCTCTCTGCCCTGAAGACAACGCCGAAGCCCCGGCCATCCTTGGACTCCTTTGAACTTGCTGATTCTTACCAAGCCCTTGAAGTCGCTGCGCTACCCTTGACGATCTGGCTCCGGGCTGCTAGCCCGGGGTCCCCTTGCATCGAGCCTTGCATCTCTCTGCCCTGAAGACAACGCCGAAGCCCCGGCCATCCTTGGACTCCTTTGAACTTGCTGATTCTTACCAAGCCCTTGAAGTCGCTGCGCTACCCTTGACCATCTGGCTCCGGGCTGCTAGCCCGGGGCCCCCTTGCATCTTTCTGACCTGATGATAACGCCTAAGCCCCACGGCCATCCTTGGGCTCCTTTAAATGCAGACCTACCTGATCATGACGCCACGTGCAGCACGCCCAATAGAATGCAGACCGATACCTACCTGATCATGACGCCACGTGCAGCACGCCCAATAGAATGCAGACCGATACCCTGGAGCCAATCAAGATGTGAGTGGCTGCGACCGCCCTAGCCTAGGATGCTAACGACCCACCGCCATGCAATGAGAAGCCGGCTCACTTAAGAGTTGCTGCGACCGCCCTTGCCTAGGATGCGAGCGACCCACCGCCATACAATGAAAAGCCTGCCTACTTAAGAGTTGCTGTGACCGCCCCCGCCTAGGATTCTGTTCCCTTGGATACATAACAAACTCGAGAATATACATCATCTGGAGCGCAGCCCATCTCACATAATACACAACCAGCGTCCAGCGCAGCCTACATACTCCGATGCAAGAGCATTCCATCTCACGATGCGTGGCGGAAGATACCCAGCATGGATGCTTCGGTAACCAGATACTCTACTGCGGAACTTCAACAGCTGTCAAAGCGAGAATACATCTCTATCAAGACATTGGAATTGTCAGGCGTCTCTGTGTACCGGCGCTTATTGTTTACAGTTTTTGTGCAGGCCTACAGGTCTTGTACAAGACCTATGTATGGAGTATCTGAATGTACGGCTGCGAAACATGGTGCCTATCCGAAAGAGATAAACGGAGACTAGAGGCTTTTGGGATATGGTCCTACAGAAGACTACTAGGAATTTCCTGGAGAGACCACATCACAAATGAGGAGGTTCTCCAAAGAATCGAAGGAGGAAGGCACCTGCTCAGGATCTTGTCCGAAAGGCGCGCAAGATGGATCGGCCATGCAATAAGACAAGAAGGCCTCTTGCATGCCGTAATGGAGGGTATGACCGAGGGGACAAACGCTGGACGCCCACGCCGAGAGTACCTGGAGGACCTGCTGGTGGACGTGCGCCGCTTATCATATGCAGACTTCAAAAGAGCCGCACAAGACGGGGAAGAGTGGAAGAAACGAATAGATGAAATTGCTGCAAACCAATCCCAGGATTGAAACCAGAGAGAGAGAGCCAAGCGAATAAAATATATTTTAGTGGGTACGTTAGGAGCAGGGCCGGCTCTGTGCAGGCGCAATTGGGGCAGTTCGCTCCGGGTTATCTACTTGCCAAGGCGCCAAGGAGTCGAGAACCCAGGCGCTGATAATAGCTAAAACCAGGTTTTTAACTCTTAACACCACTCGCGGAGGAGTAGAATTTTCCACCAAGCAGATTATCGAACATATTTATTTTATTTTAATTTATTTTTACTTGCGGCTCCGTATATTCCTAGTATTGCCTGAGAGGTCACGGTGAGCGGGCGATCAGCGGGCTGAAGTTTTTGGTCGACGAGGTTCGCGTTGCTGTGGGACCTATGACCCCCACGAGTGTAGTTACGTACTCGTAAGTAAAATTTCTTGATTGGTAAATATAATATGATAATTAAATTTCTCTAAATGCCATAAAAATGTTTGTCACAAACACTCCGCCGATGTTAAAATTTGTGATAAATGTAAATAATAAATTAAAGAAATTATCTTTATCTTTACTAAGTATGAAAATGAAATCGCTCACGCCGTATGTGCGCTTAGATCTTATAAACTACGTAATGGATTTTCATGCGGTTTTTACCAATAGATAGAATGATTCACGTGGAAGGTTTTTAGGTAAATGATTTGTCAAGGTTTGTGTAAATTAGTTTAAATACATAATCTATCGGGCCAAGCGGTAACGGGCAGCGGGCAGCGGGCAGCGGGCAGCGGGCAGCGTGGTGTGGATTTTTTTATTTTATTTTTTTTATTTTAATGACAATATAAGGATAACGTAAAGTTACAAAATAAGTAAAAATACCAATATAGTGGTTTGTTTACAGTCCTCCTTACTAGATATTCCTGTTCCGAGGCGGACTGTATGTTGCTGAATGGGTGTAGATTTTTATTTCCTCATCTTCTAGTTTCTTGATTTTCATAAAATAACAATAAATAAAATAAAAGTATTAATGTTTGTTGTCTGCAGGTTATATTGGGGTTACTTCATAATTTTAATGATTTCCTCATCTTCCTGTTTACTTAACCATAATTTTATGTTTTTTTTAAACATTTGTATCTACATGGTGTTCTTATTTTTAATTGGAAGGGCATTATATAATTTTGTAGCATGGAAATTATGGTTTTTCTGGCCAAAAGATGTGTTTAATTGCGGGATGTTCAGTAGTTTTGAGGATTTTGACCTTGTAGTGTAGGTGTGTTGGTCAGCAAGGTATTCATATTTTTCATTAAATTTGAGTAGTGAATTTTTTGAGTATAATTTAATAATGCTGAACACATTAAAGTTTTTAAAAATTTATTTTGATGGAGTTTTTGATTGTGTGTTTGATTTAACAGATTGCGTTGGTTATAAAGGTATCGTTAGCCACCGCAACGTGTGGCTTGGTCTGCTAGAATATATATAAAATAAAAGATTGTCGTATAAGACTGCGTAATGTTCCTACTAAATGACCAGGTCTGATATTGTTAACAAAACTATTGTTATTTTGTAAGTTATTGAAGCTATTGAAATTTTTTATTTTTTATTATAAAAGTATGTCTGATAAGAAAAAAGACGTTTTCAGCTTTTGAGTTTATTTTTTCATTTTCCTTTTAGTTTCTAAAATACAGTCTTAAAAATTCTTAGTTTAAATACATTTTTTTTAAATATAAATTCCAATAAATGTCACATGTTTGTTTAAAAAATGTAATAAACTAGTTTTCTTTGATTTATTATTATGTCTTTCATTAATTTTAAATATCTAAATCCCTAAAAGGTGCTTATTTCTATTTTTATGAAGCACACATTCATGGGGGACCTAGGTCCCCCACAAGTGAATGTGCGTAGGCTGAAAATAGCGAGTGTTTTTTTTTTGGTTTTAGGCAATTCACCCTGAATTGAGTGCTTTGTGTAGTTAAAGTGGATAAAAAAATTCGGTTAATCTATTGGAAAATAATAAAACAAATTAAATATTGGATTCATTCAGGTTAATAAACTTTCATAAAGCTGTATGAACACGAGAATTGTTAAGAGATAAAAGGTATGAAATGTTAAGGGGGGACTGGTGTGTGATTTTAATAAGCCGGCGGTATATGTTCTTGAAATATGAATGGTTTTTACAGTTAAAGAAAACGTGGTCGAGGGTTTCCTCTTCCACACCGCACTGGCAGACCGGATCATCTAAAACTCTAATTCTAGACAAGTGAGATGCAATTGAACAGTGACCAATTCTCATTCTCGAAATACATGAAATGAATCGTTTTGAAAGTTTTTTACCGTGAAACCATGGCTTAGCAGGGATATGGTTTTGAATTCCAGCATAGAAAGATCCAGTTCTTATTTTGGAGACTGCCCAATTTTCTTCCCAGGCACGAGTCATGTTGGATTTAAGAATCGGGAAGACATCGGAGATAGGAATTCTAAAATTTAGTGGGATAGTTCCGGAATCGGCCATCGGGAATCGGCCATCGAGAAAATCGGCCATCTCATTACCCTCGATACCCAAATGGGCAGGGACCCAGACCAATATCGTCTCAAACCCAGATTCACTTAGAGAATTGAGAAGATTTTTTATTTTACATATAATATTGTCTTCCGGATAACATAGAATATTTGACCTAATTTTAGTTAGAGCACTTAGCGAATCAGTACATAGTATGGCTCGATGAATGTTGAGAACCTGGATTTGATTTAGCGCTTGTTCAATTGCAAAGCATTCAGCTGTAAATATGGAAGCTTCTTTTGGTAATTTATAAGTGAGATTGATGTTGAATTCTGGACTATATATCGATGCTCCACATCTTTTATTTTCAAATTCGGAACCATCAGTGTAAAGGATGGAAAATCCAGGGAATTTTGAAGCCACAATGCTTTTAAAATAGTCATCCATATTTTGAAATTTATTTGGGGAAGATAAAATATTCTTCTGAAAGACTAATGTTATTGTGTTCGGCATAAAAGTGATTGCCTTAAATGGAATATTGTATATAGGGAGATTGGGAACTTCTTGAAGATATTAGAGGGAAGATGATAGAGAATTATAGAGATGAAAACTTTTAATTAGGAAAGGAAAACATTGTTTTTCTCTCAATCTTTTGTTAGAAATCAAATTAACACTTAACCGATTAAGACTTTGTTTAATAGGATGATGTGATAACGATAAAGCCTTGAAAATATATTTATTGGCAAGGAATTCCACCTGAAGCGCATTAATTGGAGAAGACTTCCTAGCTCCAATAATCATTCTGAGGGCTTTTGATTGAATTCTTTGCATTTTCTTATCTAAATATTTAGGGAGTGGGTCAAAAAGGAATGAACCATAATCCAATTGGCCCCGAACTACGGAATTATACATTAATTTAAGAGTGGTAGGATGAGATCCCCACCATACTCTGGAAACTGCTCGCATCATATTAAGTCCCTTTTCACACTTTGTAGAAATTATCTGAATGTGTGGAAGCCAGGAAAGTTTATGGTTCAAAAGAAGACCAAGGAATTTGATTTGAGTAGCGGTTTGTAGAGGCACATTATCAAAAGAGATTGAGAAGTGGGGAATTTTTCTTTTGCGCGTGAAAGCCACGACCCTTGTTTAAAAGGTCAAGGAATGTGGCCAATGTATAAGAATTTAGGGATTGAGAAACTCGGATATCAGTTGTGAACAAACTTAAATTATCCATTGTAGATTTCTTTTTCCGAAAACCATACTGATTTGGTGAGATAATATCTTGACTTTCAACAAACCACTCTAATATGTTTTTCATCAAACGCTCCGCTACTTTCATCAAACATGATGAAAGAGCAATAGGCCGGTAAGACGAAATTTCAGATGGATTTTTTCCAGGTTTTAAAATGGGAATGATTTTTTGAGTTTTCCAATCATCCGGAATTAGTCCTCTTTCAAACATATTATTAATAAGAGATAAGAAATGTTCAACCGCCATATCAGAAAATGATTTAATGAAACTATTAAATATTCCATCGGGACCCGGAGCAGAGTCAAAAAGGGCTCTTATTACTCGTTTCATCTCATTAATGGAGAAAGGAGCATCTAGCCAGTTAGAATGAGATGGATATGGCTTAATAGAAGGCATTTCCTCACATCCGGCCACCGATGGGGGGGCTATTTTATCCGAATTTTTTTAAGCTAGACCAAACTGAAGACTGGGGAGTTTCCGGAGACAGGTTCTCACAGAACTTCCGCCATCCAGCGCGTTTTTTATTTTTCAAAATTCGTTTGGTTTCTGCCTGGGCTTTTTTAACTGATAAAAAATTTTCTAGTGACATACATTTACGGAAAGAGGAAATTGCTTTTTTACGAGAGTTGACGGAGCGAGTGCATTCCTCGTCCCACCACGGAGTAGAGTGTTTTATTTTAATGTTCGCATTGTGTTTCGGGATGGATTTTTCTGCTGCATTTATAACCATAGAGAAAAACGTCTCACATTGCATTCTGATGTCTCCCGGGGACGATTTTGTTAAATTAGTAAGGTTATCTAGTTCAGAAGAGAAAGTGTTCCATTCCGCATATTTTATTCTAAATTTGAGATTATTTTTAACTGGGGGGGGGGGATAAGTGTTAGATTGATGGTGGAATCGGATTATGATTGGGAAATGATCACTAGAGAGGGGATCGTTTAGGATGTCCCAAGAGCAGTTAAATGCTAACGAATACGAACAAAGAGATAAATCAACAGCACTTTTCCGTTGATGAGGGGGGGTGAATCTGGTTGGAGATCCGTCATTTAAAAAACATAGGTTATGGGTATCAATAAAATTTAAAAGATTGCGGCCAGAACGATTTGTTATTTTGCTACCCCAAGAAGGGGGATGTGCATTAAAATCTCCAAGGATCATATAAGGGGATCAAATCTGGGTTAAGATTGGTGCCCATTCATTTTCAATAAAAGTCGTAGAGGGAGGAATATATATTGATAAAATTGTGATATCAGATAAGATAGCTGCTATTATCTGGATATCGTCGGAGGGAGTATGAATATTAATTTGTTTAAACGGGATAGAATTATGGATTATCAGAGCCGTGCCGCCTTTACCATCCGGTCTGTCGTGTCTGAGACAATAATAACCAGGAATTCTTAAGTGAAAGGAGGGTTTTAACCACGTTTCAGAAATGGCGGCTACTGAAACGTCGTGTTCGTCGAGTAATTGAATTAGGTCAGATTTGTTAGCGAAGAGGCTTCTACTGTTCCACTGAAGAATTTTGTTCAGTTTCGAAGTCATTGGGGAGGCAAGATAATAAAGATTTAATGTAATCGGCAGCGTTGGACGGTACAGTATTGTTGTTTGTAAGGATTGAAATTAAAAGGGTAATTAAAGTTTGTATAAAAGAATTATTATTCATTATTTCGGGGAGAGCAGGAGGGGAAGTATTACCATTAATGGCACACCCATTGGGCGACTGGGATTTGGCATTCCCATTCGGGCTGGCCAAAATATTATTCCATTGTTTTTTACCAAGGTAAGGAGTATATTTTGGGTTGGGTTTAACTGGCTTGAGAATGGTTTCTCTGTGAGAAGATGACGTTGATTTTAAAAAGGTGGTTGTTTGGAAAGGAGCTGAGGACGATGTCATCTCTGCGAATGATTTTTTCGCAGGAGAGAATAACTTTGAGGCCTGGAAGTACGAAATGTTGTCGGTAGCCATTTTATGTTTTATGTTCTTCTGTCTTGATAATTCCGGACAGGCTAGACTAACTGCGGTATGTGCACCCGAACAGTTAATGCAAATGGGATCATTGGAAAATTTCGGACATTGATCAAATGGGTGACCTTCTCCGCAAAAGTAACAACGTGGAGGGGAGCGGCTTACGGGTTTTGAATGTCCAAACCGGCAGCAATTGAAGCATTGAATAGTTGGGAATTTATAAACATCGACGGAAAGCGAGGTATAATAAATAAAGACGCGAGACGGTAGGGATTGTCCTTCAAATGTAATAACAACAGATTGAGAAGGTTTCCAGATCGTGTTTCCGTCAGAAGAATCCTTGTAGTTCAGTCGACGTGCTTTTAATACTTTCGGGGTTCCGTGGGAATTATTCAAAGCATCAACAATTTCAGCCTCTGGGATCTCCGCGGGATTTCCTAGCACAAGACCCATTCTCGTAAGGTTAAATGTCGGGATGAACGATTTATATTTATGGTTTGAGAGCGAGTCAATTTTTTTTACAAATCCATTTGCGGAAGGGCAGTATTAAACTCTTATTTATAATTATATTGTTCGCTCGTTAAAATTTCTGTTAAATAGCTGGCAAGTAGAGTAAAAGTTTTTATAATGTAAAACCTGTAACTACATAATATGTACAAAGTCCGGTTAAGTTAGCTAAAAAGGGGGGGAAAGGTTACAATAATTCGCTTAAAGCTGAAAATTGGTACGAATTATTGGGAACACCGTTGTAAATGAAATGTGAAAAGTTCCCTTTGACCCCACATCTGCAAAATAATTTATTCAAGTTCAATGTTCGCAAATACGGGTTTTTGGCAGCTTTCAGCCAAACGATAAGTTTTATCATAATGGGTAAGACAAGTATTGTGGTCCTGTTTAATTAAATAATATTATTTTTAATTAAAAAATGGTAGGTACCTACTGGAACTGACGAAAGCGGTGTGAATTGTGAGTAATTGGAGTAAACCAATAACCTGATTGAATAATTATCTAATGGAACTTTAAGTGTAATGTCTGCTTCTTCATCTTCCTCTTCTTCTTCTTCTTCTTATCCTTCTTCTTCCTGTTGGTTACTATTAAATTGTTCTAACAGCGGTACATCAGATGTCTTCCCGCTGATTTCGTAGGACTCCTCTTCTGATGGCGATTCAACATTGGAGCATTACTGACCTTGACATGTTAATGAATAAAACAATCCAATTTTTTTGCAGCTGCGTGTAGCACTACACCCATCGACCAAGTATATCACTTGGTCGAAGACTACACCCCTTTTTGCAAAAAAATGTATTGAGGAGTTTTTCCGATGCAAGTGGGAGTAAAGTCTGGATCTGAGTGTGGTGAACGTATGTCTTGCGGTATGAAAGAGACAAGCGTGTATGAGTGAGACAGCATGAGTAACATATTAAAGGGTGTGATTGTTGTTCATTGTTCTCTTTGCCATTAGACTTCCTACGAAGCACCATAGTACAATATCTCGGAATAAACATCATTAGTCTACCTACGACTTATTATTGCTACACCCTGTACTGAGATCATCAGAATAAGAGGAATCTGGATCCATCCAAAAGGAGTCCAGGAATACATGGTTATCACACTGAGTCCTGATATTATTGTTTCAATTAAAAATAATTTTGGATCCTGTGTTTCTAGTCGGTGTTAATTAATCTATTTGGAAGGCGGGAATGGATGCCGCCGCCATAGATTACCTCATATGGTTCGCTCCGTTTGGTGACTTATCAGGGGAGCCAGGGTTCACGGGGTTTGTCCGGGTCTTGGCGGTGGAGGCGTTTGCCCACCAGGCCGGATCGGGAGAGAATGGCTGGGGGAGTCTTTTTGACTTCTACACTGTACTCTCTCAGAATATCGCCTTGTACCGCAATGCGAGGGATGGATCCATACGTCCGTCACTCCTGATCACACTGGCTCTCAGATTCCCCCTCAAACCTTTTTCCTTCTCAGAACTTCCTCTCTTTCGTTCCCTAAAAAGACCTTCCACACAGCATCCCCAAAGATGACGTAGGCCCTGAGGGGAATTATTTTTCTCAAGGCCTCCTGTGTGGAGCTAATGTAAAAAGATATATAATTGTACATTTATTAGGTAGGTACATCTTACAATGTTGTATCTTACGATTTATACTGCTCCTTCATTAAAAGCATTTGCTCGTGGAAGGAAGGGGAGCAAAAATAAACCAAACCACTCACAAAGGGAGCGTACACTTGAAAATGAATAACAGCGTAACAATACGAGGAGGGACCCAAAAGTAACGGGACTTTCCTTATAACTTTTTTATTTTTCAATATTTTTACACTTAAATTTGGTCGCCTTCAAAGTGTTCACCATTAGAGTATTTGCACTTGTCCTACCTTTTTTTCCACCGTTTAAAACAATTTTGAAACTAACTGATTGGATTGTCCTTCATGGCCTCCGGCGATTTTTGTTTCACTTCTTCAACAGTATGAAAGCATTCCCTTCCAAGTTCCTTTTCATCCTAGGGAGCAGAAAGAAGTGACAGGGCGACAGGTCGGGTGAATAGGGCGGATGAACAATCGGGGTCATTCCATGATTGCTTAAATACTGCTTCAGAGATAACGCGGTGTGAGCAGGTGCGTTATTGTGGTGGAAAAACCAGTCCCTTGTGCGCCAAAGATTCGACCTTTTTCGACGATTTTTTCTTTATTCTCTCTCGCAACCTCTTTCGTACCTCGATGTAGATTGCCTCGTTTAATTGGCTTGACGAAACAAACTCTGTGCACAACATCTTTAAAAAAACCAACTAGCATTTATTGTCTTGATTTTCGATTTCTCCTGATTTGAAAAGGAGCGAGAGCTTTTTGTTGTTTCTTGGTTTCGGTATCATACCCATAACCACAACACCACTACTCATCACTCATCACCAATAATAATCTTGGAAAAAAATCTGGGTCCTCTTCCAGCCCATTTTTCAATTCGTGGCAGGCTTAAAGGCGGCGCTCTCTTTTTTACCGAATTTTTGCCGCAAGAAGAAATCTTGATTTACTTAAAATTAAACTTTGGACGAACCCGTGGACCCACAGTGATACGGCTTCGCACAGTGACCGATAAAGAGTTTCTGTACAACAGCCGATAATACACAAAACCGTTCCCCATCTACTTCTCCTCTCTAGCGCCTGAGTCCCGTTACTTTTAGGTCCCCTTTTCGAATATGGTGCATGCAAAATTCTGTGAAATAGTTTTCATTATTTCTGTTCGAATTAAGGGTGATGTGGGATTTGCGTGGATGCGGATGTCGAAGGACCTTGTATGTGTTTTGAAATATAGGTGTGTGAAAGACCATTGTACGAGTTGAAAGAATGTAGTTAAAGGAAAGGAAGGAAGGGACTTACTGCGGTAACTTGTGACACTCGGCTATCTTGGCTGGTTTATTCATGCACTTATATACTTGCGGTATGCGGATTCAGTTTGAGGATGCGGGGACTGGATTGACAACACTGAGTGTTATGGTAACGAAATAACAGGTACATAGGGATGGGATAGGATGGGGAAAAGGATCATGATAGGGATTGAATATGTGACAATCAAGCTACAAACACAGAGTCTATGATATATGTAGATGTATGTAGGTAAGTGTAGCTATGAATTGTGTAAACGCTCAACCAAAGGGTGTACAAAAATCACACACACACAAGATACGTGTCTGTTTCCTCCAAAGTACTCCTTTTTTTCTTTGAAGGAAATAGATATACCTTATTACGGCTCAGCTACGGCGACGTGGATGGCGTTTTATTTTTTTTATTACGTGTGAGGGAGATGTATGATAATGATTGTATATTTCATTTAGAGGGGGGGGGTGCAGACGTATGTTTACCGTTGTTGTTTAGTGCGTAAGAAAGAGCGTTGTCATTATACGTTTGAACAAAAGCAAAACCATCGGAGCATTATAGTTTGACGTTATTGGAATTTTGGAATTCACTCGCACTTCAATATTATTCTTGTAAATATTTTCCATTCTTTCAAAACTACTTATTGTTGGGGTTTTACGGAGACGTCACGGTGCGATGTGTGAAAGAGATGGTTGAAAATGATTACTTTTTCCTTTAGAGGAAACAGACTATGTACACTGTGTATTTCATCTTTTGAAAGAACTGCAGCATTATTGTGATAAGGAACGTATGTTTATTACTTTTTTATGCCGTCACGGTACCGATAACGATCGACTCAATACATTGAACACCGATAAAGTCAAACAACGTTATGTCCTTTAATTCTATCCGTGTTCAGCATTGGATATTTGAAAGGGGACGGGCTTTTTGTAGATTGTATTAATTCCTACGTACCTTCAATTGATTCAAATAAAGGCATTCTCGATAATCGTTTCCATCTTTTTTCATTTTTACCTGTTGTAATGGTTTAGAACATCGTCCCCTGGTTTCCCTTGATTACTAATCGATCCCATTAAATAGATCGATACTCGAGAGGCTCTCACTACTTTACAATGGTATTAAAAAAATCCTAATTAGCAGTTTTGTATAATTTTCAAAGATAGCCTGACTTAAACATAGATTAGGTATTGATCTATTTTGTGGGTTCGATTCTATATATAATGGTATTACGGGAATCCGATGTACGATGTATTAAACCGTTACAATGTTACTAAAGTCTAAATGTTGCCATAAATGTGTACTCTTATAGATTGGTACCATGGGTTATAAATTAACAATTTGAAGTATTTTTCTTTTTTTTCTTATACAATATAATGTAGCAATGCCATGGGTATGTACGAACATAAATTTATTGGTTACCAAAAATTTTTATTGCCAAATCCTTGAAAAATGGTAACCATTTCATGTCCCCGACTAAAAGTACCACGGGCAAATAAAAGATTATTAAAAAATCCAGGAATTAGTGGAAGTCAGGACTTTGGGCGTGTAGTATTGGAAATACCACTAGAAATCGTGTAGCGTGTGTTTCTTGAAGGGGTGGTCATAGGGGAAAAAGTAGCATTTTGTAGAGTTTAGATGATTTTTCGTCCCAATGAGTTTTTTTGGGGCTTAGATTGGTAGTTTGGGGAATATTTCGCGGATTTTTCGGCCTAAAAATCAACATTTTTGGGGGTTTTTACAAGTCGAGAATTACCATCTTCATTTCCTTGTGATCATTTTTATTATTTTCTTTCGAGTGAAATGTCCACTAGGTCTTTGTAATTTTTGAAATTTTCGAGTATTTTAATAAATATTTTATTTATCTTAAGGCCTGTTTTGACACTCTTTTGAATAATATTATTTACTTCTTCTAAATCTGTTGGTATTTTTTCAAACTCGTTGCTCTTATGTAAAAGTTGGTCTGCCGGTTGTGCAAGGATATCAGTTTGAGTCGTCCAAATAGGTTTTTGTGACGTAGTACATGGTGAGTTTTCTATTATTCTCTTATTCGGTTTCGATTTCAAATTACGTGGTGAGTTTTCTACAATTCTCTTATTCGGTTTGGATTTCAAATTACGTGGTGAGTTTTCTACAATTCTCTTATTCGGTTTGGATTTCAAATTACGTGGTGAGTTTTCAACTATTCTCTTATTGGGTTTAGATTTCAAATTACGTGGTGAGTTTTCAACTATTCTCTTATTGGGTTTTGATTTCAAATTACGTGGTGAGTTTTCAACTATTCTCTTGTTGGGTTTCGATTTCAAATTACGTGGTGAGTTTTCAACTATTCTTTTATTGGGTTTTGATTTCAAATTACGTGGTGAGTTTTCAACTATTCTCTTGTTGGGTTTCGATTTCAAATTACGTGGTGAGTTTTCAACTATTCTTTTATTGGGTTTCGATTTCAAATTACGTTGTGAGTTTACAACTATTCTCTTATTGGGTTTAGATTTCAAATTACGTGGTGAGTTTTCCGAACTCTTCTTAATCGGTTTCTTTTTCAAGGTACGTAACTGGTTCTCTTCTGGATAATGGACCCTATCTTCTGAACACGTTCCTCCGTGAAAATGTGGGGCGCACTTGTTCCAAATGACTTTCCAGTTTTCCCGAATGTCGCCGAAGTAAAAGAAGTTAAGTTGCTTCTGCTCTGACGGCGGGACACCATTCCATTTACCGGTGGCAGCGAAGTCACACATATCCCCTAAACAATAAAACACTATCAGTATTCATAACTTTTTTTTTCAGTAAAAGAAAATTACATTTTCACTCATTTAACTAGAAATAATAAAACACATTAAACGAAACTAAATATAACAAAGCAGCGCTATTCTATCATAATTAATAATTTTTTTTAATTTATCCAGTTTTTCTTCGTTTTTAATGTCGTTTGAGATGCAATTATATAAGTTGCCCCCCTCGTAACAAATGGATTGTTTACCATAGTTAGTGTGGATGGTGTTTAAATGTACGTTAACGTGTTGTCTTGTAAAGTGTTTGTGTACTTGGGACGTTTTAATGAATTCTGTGTTGGTATGTACGAGTTTATTGTTTATTTTGTATATATGGAGACATGTATTGTATTCATATAGTTTTCTTAATGTTAATAGTTTTGTTCCCATGTATAATTTTTTTGTGAAATGGTTTTTTGATTACCTTTTTATTATTGTCTGTAATCTGTAATTCATTAATGTATTGTGCGTTTATGCGTTTCCCCAGATTTTAATCAAATAATTTAAATGTGAGTGTACGAGACTATAATACAAAACTTTTTAAATTTATTTGGCAACTGATATGATCTGCGGCTAAATATGCAAACTAATGGGATGATTTTGTCTTTAATACCTTTTATATGTTGTTTAATTGTCAAATGCAGATCAATGCATAACACCAGATATTTTTCCTGGATCAGGATTTGCAGGTCATTGTTTTCAATTTTTAAGGGTGCAGAGGAGGAATTATTTTACGGGTTGAGCTTAAGATCAAGTATCCTGTTTTTTTACATTCATTGTTAAAATATTTGTTTGGAGCCAACTGTTGATTTTTTCTAGGTCTCTTTATGCATTTTCTAGTAAGATGTCTAAATCTTTACCCCAGTCGAAAATTGCAGTATCATCCACATATAAAAAGATTTCACCGTTTAAAATTATTTGTGAAATATCATTGATGTAAATTTGGAACAGTAGTAATAGTAGTGAACTAGTATGGATAGTTTATTGGAATGTATTTGCTATTTTGATTGTTAATGCTAACGAATTGCTTTCTATTGCTAGTACATGATTTGATTAGATTAAGAGCAGGATCAATTACACCAATTTTCTTGGGTATGTCATGGCTAACTGTATCGAAGGCTTTTTGAAGGTCAAGTTGAAGGAAAGTTGAATATGCATAAAATATAATTTCCACCATCAATGCCATTCTTAAGTTCACTACTAAGTCATTTATTGCTCCAAGTGTGTTCGATTTTTTCCTAAAACAATATTGTTTTTTATATAAGAATGATTTTTTTAATTTAATTACGCGTTCAAATTTTTTTGATAAATTTTGTAAAACTGAGATGGGTCTGTAATTTGAGGTATAACTATTTATTAACAAGTCTGTTTCTCACTCTGAGAGAGATTTTTTAATTAAAAAAACGTTATCGGAGGATTTTTAAAAATTTTATATGGTTGTAATGAAAGTTTATTTTGACATTTTTCGGTAAAGTTTATTTTAAGTTTTATTTTTACATTTAGGTACCAACATAAACTTTTTTTTTCATTTTCGATTATATTCTTTTTTCATTATAACATATTTACTATTCTTTATGATATTTTACCTGTTATTTACGATTTCGCGTTATACAACTTTATTACGAATACATTACGCCTAGGTATTACTTATTATAATATTACGAACATGTATATAATACTTAATCGTAACTACTATTATATTAAAAATATAAATTAATCTTGTTTTTACGAATTAAGCACACCAACAATAATAATTAAAACGCATTCGAACCATCCACGAACCAGTCTAAAGATATGTGAAGCAATGTTCAAATCCCTTCTGACCTGTAGATGGTTCATTCTTAGCATACCAAAGAGAAAGTCAGAAGAATAGAACCAAAGGTAGTAGCCATACTCCCTCATTAGAGAAATCTCAGAAAGAGCTGAATGACGGACGGTAAACTAAGTATTAGAATCTTACTCACCTTCGAAACAATTAACATTTTTGAAAATAAGTGCTAAGCTCATCAACACAAAAACAGCTTTCCAGTCAATTGTCATGATGTTATTAAATGTCTTGAAAGGGAATACTGTCCAATGAATACTATACAATATTCTCGATATAACGAAAAAATACTTTAAATCGTGTTAACCGTGAGACACGAAAATATTAATAGGTGTTTAATTTTTGTGTTTTATGTGTTGAAATTTATTTCAAGAGGATTTTTATCTCTTCTTGACCAATGCCATTATACATTATACATAATATACAGGGTGTTAGGGACGGCACTAGTCTTACTTTAACCAGAGTTACCTGACGTTATTTGGAGTAAGAAATTAAAATAAATGTTGGTCTCCGGTGACTTTTTACTTAACATTTTTTTTTCTAAATTATATTTTCAAAATCAAACAACAACAATGCTTCCACATATCGTCACTGTGGTCACTCAGCGGAGATACTAATCAACCCCTCACCCCGCCCTAACTGTTTAATACCTACTGATTTTTATATGTTTTCAGTTGAAAACAAAAAAAAAACATCAAAAATGTTACCAGAGTCCAAAATTTCTTTTTTTATTCAAATAATGTCAGGAATCAAAAGTATTTTTTAATTCAAGTAAATCAGGAATCTCTAATAGTAAATCAAAAACGTACCTTAATACCCTGCATAAACTGTTGCGGTCCATGGGGGCTCTCCTGGCTGCAGACACCCAAAGGGTCCCCAAACTACCACAAAGGCAATCGGGGGGTTAGCTCAGTATTGGGGCTCTTGTTAGAAAGTAGTGCATCGGGAAACTCAATATTCAGAGCCGGTCACAACCTGACGTCAACTCCGTTTTTGTGTATTGTCACAAGGTTTGGTCAATAACAATTCAGAGAAACCATTTAAGCACAGTTTATTACTGGATTGTACATTAACGTGGGTCAGGACTGGGATTTTTTTTCTTGTTTTGATTTGTCCAATGGGAAAAAACATAATAGAAAATAATAATAATAGAAAAAACTCCACCTGAGTTAAATCTTAAAAAAAATGTTAGATAAACCATTAAAATTGAACTCTTTTTCAGTGAAACACGAAATAGGGGGAATATTTTGATGTATCTCAGGCAGTGTATTCAAATACATACCTGCAAAATCCTTCCTACTCTCAAATTTCGGCATAATTTGCGAGATTCAATCTTGGGACTTGTAAATGATTTCGTAAAAATATATACTAAACTGGCTATGGAAGATTATAAAAATATGGTTTAAAGTATAAAGGATTCTCAGTAAACTTTATATACACTAGAAATAACACCTTAATATGAAAATTTTCCAAACTTTGAGTGAATCCGGAGGAAGAAGATCGTATCAGAAATTTAAAAAATTTTAAGCACGTCGTTTGAACCCATTTGGCAACCTTTTATCGCTATTAGAATTTAAAAACATTTTTTTTAAATGACCCACTTTACGTACATGAAATTACAATACATCCTAACAAAAAGACTACACTCTCTCTCCGCTCTACTCTATACAGCATGGAAATAAACACTCGATATTAATGGTAATGCACATCACTAAAGAAGGTTGGTTCTGTCTTACACTGTTCTGCCTTGCACATTATTTTAATGTAATTTAGATATCAACCACTTCATGACTCTCTTAACTTTTATAGGATTAAGAACCCTCAAACATCCTTCAAACCATTCAGGACGCTTCAAACAATACACTCTAGGAAAAAATCAACGTTTTGCAAAACATGTATTATTAAAATTTCTGCCCGCGTTTCCTCTTAACGGAACTTTATATTGTGCGCTCGTTAAACTATAATGTTAAACACATTCAGCCTTACTAAAAAACCCCGTGAAAATTTTATTCAATTGACAAATTGTGAAAACATTACTAATTTAAAAATTGTTCATTGAAAGAAATACACATTGTTTACACGGCCCGAGAGGGTAGTTTATCTCTGTTTTAACGATTGATGTCCGAAGGAAATTTGGAATTTTTTCAACGCATTTTAAATTTCTTGTATATTTCTTATTTTTGAAGATGTCGTAAAAGCATATACCTTCATAGAAACTAGATAGAATTGCCTTTTAGATTTTTGTATCTGAAATATACGATCGTTTTTGAAAATTGCAGTATTTTAAGTTTCAACATGAAAAAAATTGAAAAAAAAAACAGCTGACTGTAAACATATTCTATTAAATGGTCGAAAAATTTTGGAAAATTCAAAATTTAAAAAATACACACCTCTTACTCTATGAATTTGGAAGAAAACTATCACTTCACTTTTTATCTCGTTCATACAATTAAAAAGGATAAAAAAATATTATAATAATTCCGAAAAAATAACTGAAAAAATCTGACATCTTGGATTCATTTTTACGCAATTAATACGTCGATTTCTCGAATTTGTTTTTATTTACACATTGTTATGGTACGCTCTAAACGACAGAATTCGAGCCCACGGGAGCTCCACCGCGGACAACAACACCCCGCTCCCCCCTGTTTCCTGCTTCCTACCTCCTCCCCTCTCTGCACTCCCGCGCACACCAACGCGTCCCGCAGTCGAGAATTGCAAGCGGCCTCGGGAACACGTTACGCTCCCCCGGATCGAACACCGAGTTCGCGGCTAATTTCTGTCGACCAATTTGAAACGCAATTACATCTGCAATGTTAATTGAAGTACATACGGGTTTTAGCGCTGGTATTCTGCCATGCCTGTGTGAACTTCGGGTCCTGTCCTAGACTCGGAAGTGCCCCCTGCTGAACCCGGAAGGCGTGGATCCCCGAACATCATGTAAGCTGTACAAATATTCCCTCTTCTGTTTGTGTCCTTTAACGATAGACTGTAACCCTCGCGCAAAGCCATCACTCAGGGAGTTTCGATTCAGAGATCACAAGGTATAAACACGATAGCTAGGATTGTGTAATATGCATTTCTTGTGTTGAATTGTACTGTAATAACCTATGAAACTGTGTTTTGAATTTGCAATACATGAATCTATTTAAACTCAATCCTGTTGTTATTCTGCCTCGGCAGGAGCATTTCCTAGAGTGTATTTCCCGGACGACCGTGGGGAGATGAGAGTTCCGAAGCATTCGTGCGACCTGCCCCTGGAATAGAGGGTACTTTTGTCTCTGCTGTGAGCTGGCCTGGGACATGTTTAGGGCCCATCATAACAACGGGCGCGCAATGTGGCGCATAACAACTGTCGCCATAGCGTGGGGCCTCGGAATTTTTTTCTCTCTATCACGATCGCTTCGCGGAGCGCAACTCGTCGAAATCTTCCCTGTACAGGAATTGTCTTGTGAACATTAATTATACCTTGATATTCTACACCCAGTGTACAGTGAATTCTGTGAAAAAACCATGAATCACGCCGCAATTGAAAACACGGCCATTGTGGAAGCTACTAGAAAGCGCCAATACTTTTAACCGCGAACTTGACTGCGCAGGCGTGACCATTCTCTGGATTGCGCGCGCAAGTGCTTTGTCTCGCGCCAAAATTCCAACGGAAAAAACCCGTCGGAAAGAAATAATTAACTATTGCTATGCAGCGTTTATAATCAAATCGCCTTTTTTATGACTGAACCGGATAGCAACGGAAATTATTATAAATTTGATTCTGGAACCCCAGTTATTTTGCGAATTCCTGAATCAAAAATTTCGGACTTACGTTTTTTTGTTGTTTCTGCACAATATACCAATTGACCCGTTCGTGTCTGTCAAATGAGTGCACCTTATATTTCACCAAATGGACAAAATAATGATTTTTTTTCCCATTCTACATTACAGGTACCGTTTTTTTTCAGCATAAGTGTAAAGTGAATTGTTTTTTTGCCTTACATAAAGAAAAGTGAAATAATAATAAAACAAATGATTGATTCCATGAATAAATAAAATAATTTTAATTTGGTTGTCGTAACGAATCCCATATTCAGTTATTTTCATCCGGAAGTTTGTTCTTATTTGACAGAAGAGTGCCTTTTGTGAATTTTAGTGCCTTTCTCAGTGCAAAGTGAAGTGAAAAAAAATAAAAAAGCCGTTTTCTAAAGGTCAGTCCTGGCAATTTTTTTGAAAATAAATAAATACTTGTGAATTTCACAGTTTTCTCAAAAGTGGTCAGTGAAACACAGAAACCTTTACTACTAAGGTCTTTCCACGCAAAATTTTTTTTCGTATGCCTTCCTTTGACAAAGATTCTGGTGTCATTAATACCAAATTGTAGTATGAAATACAGTTTTCTATAACTATTTTAGAAGTGCCAACCAGTGGTTACCAAGTGAAAAGTGCCTCACAAAATTAATTTTGCGTTTGCTAAAGGAAACCCCTGGCAAAAATTTTTTCACCACCCGGGAAACTCACAATGAAAAACAATCAAGCTATGGCATCATCCAATTTGGGTATCATTCCCAACGTGCACAACTTATCCAAAATTCACTTACAAACTGCTTTAAGGGATAGAGGACTCTCGCCATCAAACAAATCTAAATCTACATTAAAGGCTTATGCACTTCTATTTAACAAAAAGTACATTAAGAGAATAAACCTCGCCCCCTCAAGCGAAAATAATTCACGCTCGGCTACGCAAGCTTTGGATAATCTTGTTTCTAACAAAGAACCTATACCGCAAGTAATGGTAAAACAGGACATCGCACCCACCTTGACACAAGATAAAACTTACGATTTATCCTCTTGAAAAGTCAAATATAATGGCGTCTCCGATGTGCTGGATTTCATCGACCGTATCGAAGAAACGGCTACAATCAAAAATATCCCATTCGAGATTCTACGAAAAAACTTCATAGAACTCATCTCCCCAGAATTGATACCCTGGCACCGCATTCAAAAAACTAAATGCAAGGATTGGAATAAACTCAGATCTGCCCTAATCTCGAGCTTCGGAAAAACAGAAGCCCAGCACAGGATCAAATTATCTTTACTATCTATTAAACAGCTGGTAAATGAACCCGTAGCAACATTCATAGAAAGGGCTGAATCCATTAACATCAAGCTTTCACATCCCGTTTCGGAAGCTGAACTATTACCAGTCATAACTGATGGCCTTTTAAGCAAATACGAGAACATCATCACCTCGCAGAAAATTGCATCCCTGGCCCAGTTAAACGAGGTCTGTCTCCTTCTGGAATCATACCAGGATAGGAAGAACATAAAGAATGTGTCAAATAATGTAGTTGTGCCAAGCCGTTCGTCTGGTTTAAAACCAGAATTCGACAACAAAAAAGTGTGCTCTTTTTGCAAAAAAGTAGGCCATCTGGCCACTACTTGTTTCAAGCAAGCGAGGTTTCTGGAATCCAAGGAACCCCGAACTTTCAAGAGGCATCACTCTAGGGACCGCTCTCCTCCACGCGACGAACTGCGCAATATTTTCAAGAAATCAAGGCACAACATGGAAAGGTTACAAAACCCAAGCGATGTCAGACCTCAGGTGGATTTCTCCAAGCCCCCACCAAATTTCTACATGAAGAGGCCAAAAAACTAAATAATAACCTCTCAGGCACCCATTCTGAACCAAGGTCTAAAGAATGGACTGATTGGTTAGCACACATTAAGTATTTTAACCAGACCTTAAATGTTTCTTCGGTTTGTTGCAAACAAGCTAAAGATGGGAGACCCTATGCTTCTTTCTCTGTTAACAATGTGACCTTTTCCGGATTACTCGATAGTGGGGCATCTATCAGCTGTCTTGGCAACAATGCTCACTTGCCTTTTGTTAACAGTGATTTTAGAATTTCGCCCCAATCGACACACCTGACGACTGCAGATAATGTTTCTCAGCCGGTCATCGGTGCCCTTGCCCTGCCAATTAATTGTAACAATAAAATAGTTACAATCAATTTTCTAATAGTGCCCTCTATATCCCAGAATTTCATCCTTGGCGTTGACTTCTGGAAGGCATTCAATGTTGCTCCCCAAGTATTTAATACTCTTGGCGAAACCCCCACTGCCGCTCAAATTAGTGAGATCCGCACAATAATACCTCACGAAAATTTAAGCACGGACCAGGCTCTCCAACTAAAGGAAATGGTCAATAAATTCGAATCAATATCTTTCGAAAAATGTGGACTAGGTTTGACAAATTTGGTGGAACACCATATCAAAACCAATGGCCCACCCATCAAGCAACGTTATTACAACTTAGCCCCCCAAAAACTTAAACTTTTAGAAAACGAACTTGACGAAATGTTAAAAATGGGTGTGGTGGTTCCCAGCAGAAGTGCATGGACCAACCCAACTCTTTTGGTTTCTAAAAAAGACGGCTCTGCACGTTTCTGTCTCGACAGTAGACGTTTAAACTCTTGCACGGAAGCTGATGCGTATCCCTTACCTCACGTTCACGCAACCTTAGACAAGCTGCGTAATGCCAAGTTCATCTCTTCCGTCGATCTCAGCAAAGCGTTTTGGCAAATACCCTTGGACGCAGAATCGTGCGAAAAAACTGCTTTCGTTGTACCTGGTAGGGGAATGTTTCATTTTAAAAGATTACCCTTTGGTCTAAAAAACAGCCCCGCCGAGTTACAAAGACTGATGGACAAACTTTTCGGTCCTGAAATCGATAATAGCCTGTTTTGTTACCTTGACGACCTCATCATCGTCAGCGATACCTTTGAAAAACACCTATTAATGCTGGAAAAAGTTTTCCAACAACTCAAGTTCGCTGGTTTAACCATCAACTTGAAGAAGTCTGAATTCTGTAAGTCCCGTCTACGTTATTTGGGATTCATTGTCGACGAAAAAGGTCTAAGAACAGACCCCGCTAAGGTGGAAGCCATGGCAAATTTTCCCCGACCCAAAAACGCGAAGGAAGTCAAAGGTTTCCTTGGACTTGCAGGTTACTACAGGAGATTCATCAAAGACTTTTCCACTATTGCAGCCCCCTTAAATAAAATTACCGGCATTCGTAAAGGTGTCAGCAATTTCCGATGGTCTGTCGAAACTGAAGAAGCGTTCACAACTTTAAAAAATGCCCTTCAAAAAGCTCCCGTTCTGAATTGCCCGGATTTTGCACTCTCTTTTACCCTCCACACGGATGCCTCCAATGTAGGAATCGGTGGAGTCCTTACTCAAGAATTCCCAGATGGCGAACACCCTGTAGCGTATTTTTCCCGTACACTAAACAAACACGAGAAAAACTACGGAATTACCGAGAAAGAATTATTGGCTGTATTGGATTCTGTTCACCATTTCCGCGGTTACATAGACGGTAGCAAATTTACTGTAGTCACAGACCATAGTAGTTTGAAATGGTTGATCTCTTTAAGTAATCCCTCCGGTAGGCTCGCTCGCTGGTCCTCCCGTTTGTCTCAATACAATTTTGATGTTGTTCACCGTAAAGGCGCGGACAATATTGTTCCCGACGCCCTTTCAAGAATTGAACTAGCTTCATTAAATGTTGACACAATTGCCCCCCCTCCATCTACAAAAGATGAATGGTATTTGAAAATCTTTAAAGGTTGCAAAAATAACCAACAAAAGTTTCCTAATTTTATCATAAAAGAAGGACAACTATACCGTAATTGCAAGGCACCATTATCCATCCTCAAAGATTACTCGTGGAAACTTGTCGTTCCCCTCGAAGGTAGAGAACAAATAATCATTGACAATCATAGTGCTCCCGACTCCATACACCCAGGAAATTTCAAGACGTATAAAAAAATCGCCTTGAAGTATTATTGGCCTGGTCTCTTTAAGCAAATTCGCAATTACATCTCTAAATGTGAAACTTGTAAAGCTTATAAACATAGCACGGCAGCACCTGCCGGCCTAATGGGTAATCCCAAACGTGCCGACAGACCCCTACAATCATTGTCAATGGACCTCGTCGGACCCTTTCCTCGAAGTTATGCCGGACACATGCACATACTTAGTGTAGTGGATGTTTTCACTAAATTCTGTTGGATCTTCCCTTTAAAAAGAGCCAACGCGTCCGCCATCATCAAACTCCTGGAAAAACACATTTTTATACCTTACGGAACACCCAGAACCATAATAGTTGATAACGGAAAACAATTTATTGCCCAAGAATTCAAAGATTTTCTTGCCAAATACGGAATCAAGGACATTTACTATAATACCTTGTATACTCCGCAAAATAACACTGTCGAACGTTACAACCAGACAATCAACACAGCTCTGGCTATTCTAGTTGATAAAGATCAACGTACTTGGTGTAAAAACCTAGATAAAATTCAGGCTGCTATGAACAACACGGTTAACCTGGCCACTGGTTACACACCTTTCTTCTTAAAACACGGTATGGAACAAGTTGTTCACGGTTCTCTACATAGGGACACAAACTTTCCTACGTCAATTGCCGCCACAAGCAACCCTACCGCGGACTATGCCCATCGTCTGGAAGAACTGTCGGCCATCTACAGTGAAGTCACTGATGCTTTACTCCTGGCTCATCAAAAGAGCGCGGACAGATACAACCTACGTAGGAATCATGTCACCTTCAATACTGGAGACATAGTTTGGAGAAAGAACAACACACTTTCCCAAGGAGCCATGTATTTCTCTGCCAAGCTGGCACCACGTTTCGTGAAGGCCAAAGTTCTAAGAAAGATATCAGATCTAGTGTACTCTTTGTCTGACTCCTCTGGAAAGCACATTGGTAATTACCATATTAAGGATATTGCAAAGACTGGAAGTGAGGAGTCAAGTAAAACTGCCCCCACTATCTCAGCAAACTCAAAATGATCCAGTGTGTATCACCACAACCCTTTGGTAAGCACATCAAGTCTTACAATGACTGGCGTGTAAAGTGTCAATTACATGTCCACCCTTTCGTTGATGAAACGAATATTGTTAAAAAAATCATTTTTGTAAATTTATGCACACTCCACGGCGTAGTTTGCCCCGTTCATGTTTATGAATTGGCAACCACCGTAATTTCTGTTCCACACGTTTTTTGTTTTTTTTCTTTTTTCTCACCTGTTCCAAAATTGATCACTTTAGAGCAGAGACACCCCTCGAGTCACAGTGTTTGGGAAGTCATGAACCCAAATCATTGCCTCTCAACCCCTCACACTACGCAACGTTCATGCCATGGCACGCTTTGCTATGTAATGCAATATTGTAATTTTCACCATTTTTGTTTGTTGTTTTTTCATCATATCGGAAGGAATCTCTTCAAAAATTTTTCTTTTATGTTCTGTAAGTACTGGAGCGTCGTTCTAAAGTCGGATTTGGTAAACTCCAAAGCGTTAAATCACGACCCAGGACTAGTAAACCATCTTAACATGCTCCATATTTTACTCATCATGGTAAAAATAAGTGGTTACTCACATAATCACATTCCTTGTGTACAGTAGTTTTCAATTTTTCTCAAATGTTAAAAAATTGATGGCGTCCTACCCGAGCTCTTTGCTAACAAATTGGATTTTGACACGTCCATTTTGAAATCATATGTATATAAATAAAGGAAAAGCCTTTAAATTGGTCTTTCCACCCTTATACAAATCTTCTTGGGCCCGTTCAACTAAAGTACGTAAAACCAAATACTCGGTCTTTTGTTGTTATAAGAAGTCCTCGATTTGTCCCTCTTCACAACATGTATGTCTTGTATTACATGCCTCAACCCTGACGGAAAAGGTTAATAAAACCTAACGGCAGCCCTGTTTTCCGTACATAAATAACCGCAGTTTAACGTAAATCATCAATGTTTTGTTTGATCATCGTTTTGCAAACATAGGCATTCAACTCTTGTTTCACCATTTAACCAAGTATTTGCAACCTAAATTGCACATAACCTGGTATGTTGTAACTGCACAAAGGGTATGTAAAACCACAATTGGTCCCTTTTGTTTGTCCCCACCGAAGTTGCTACAATAGACAGTATGTAAAACCATATAGGTCTGTTTTTGTTGGTCACATGGTGTAAACAGAAAAGTACTCTGTCATCACCCCGCCTTTATAACATACGAAGTGACATTAAATTGTTTACCTCCTTGTTATTCTATCGTACGCTCCTGGGCTACGGAGTTAGTTAATCTAACAAATCTTCATATACTGTGTTAAAACAAGCATTGTTAACGTTTATTGTGTTGTATTTAAACGCAACCCTGTTACATTATAGGAGGGATCCTTAAAATACCTGCCACAATACGAGAAGTTCGTCATAATCACTTTTGCTCATAGCTAAATGTTATTGAGTTGGTCGTGTGACATATTTGTCATGAGTACCGTTTTGTACATTCTATTTTGGTCGTGTGACATATTTGCCATGAGTACCACCCTTTTGTATAACCTGTTCTGGTCGTGCGTCATTTATTTGCCGTGAGCACCGCTTTTATGTATAATTGTGTATAAACTCTGTACACTACACGTGGAGACGTTAAAACACTTACCGTGATTCGTGTGAACGACATAATATCGGCTTTGCCATCTTCTTTAAGATGCATTGTATAAGCTCTTTGACTTCTGTCTATAATTGAGTTATATCTTGTGTGTACTTACATATTTTGTAAACTATACGTGGAGACGTTAAAACACTTACCATGAGTCGTGCGAACGAAATAATATCAAACCTTTTGTGTGCGATCTACGAAATGTAGTCCACAACCCTTTGTTGTCATTCAACGCCGATGCCCGTGGACTTCCTGTTTTTTTACTTCTTTGCAAAAGGAAAGAAGCCCAGGAATATCTACTATCCCAAAAGGACTAGTTTTCAGCTTCACTGTCAATTATGGGGCATAGTGCTGTGGGAGTTAATCGATTGAGCACAAAACCACCTAACTCGTTGTCTGGAGAACGAATAAGAAAACCCCCAGGTTTGTGAAATTGGAGCAAGGGTCTGTCTTTTCTCACAATCATGTAGAAGTTTTAAAATGACCCCTAATCTTTTGCCCAATACACGCGAAAGATTAGCCTCTTTGTTATAATGTGTATTCAAATTTCTCCTCACCCTTTTCTGATAAATGTAAAGAGTCAGGAAATCTGCTGGTTGATTATGTTTCATTTTCACATAGAGCTTGAATTGGAAATTAGTCCAGTCTCTAGCAAATTTCGTAACTCGTCTCCCTTCTCCCCTCCTCCCCCCCATCCCCCCATGTTCTCAGATTATGTTATGAAGTGAAAAATCTGTCGTTGACCATATTTCGCCCTCACTTGGAGTTCGAATAGGTAACTGTCCGGTTATCTACAGGTTTTCCCCCTCAATCTCTGCATATGTCCCACCTTTTTTCTCTTTCTCAATTCTACGAAACACATTCATGAATGTTGGATATGTACGATATGCACTTGGCGTAACGTCTGTCTCCTTTTTGACAACCTTTATTCATGAATTGGTTTCCCTTTGCCGTGACTAGTTCACGATTCTTTGTCTTGTTCTTTGAAATTCTACGAAAATGTTACCATCTTATGTTAACATAGGCCATAGAGGGCCGGTTGTTTTTTAACCAAGACACATTGTCACTCGGCAAGCGCCAAGTCATCCTGGAAAAGGAAAATGTTCATGTAATCACAATTTAGTTAGGAATCTCTCTTCGTCACTCTCTGAGTCGGTGGTTAAAATTTCGTTTATTTCATTTTCTGGACACATTTTGTTTCTCTCCAAACCTTTTCTTCATTGGTCCCTAGGCAGGTAAACTTCAAGAATTTTGCTCTAATAATAATTTCTCCCGGATTTAAAAAGAAGCCCAGGCGGATGTCATCACCGACAGCCAAGCTGAGCTTCACTTCCTGACAGCACGCGCTGTGGTTACAAGGTCCCTCCTGCTGCCATTTTCTACGTATTTGTTCCTGAAAGCACAGACCATACCGCTCATATGTATGTTGTCTTGTCGTGCCACAGCAAGCTGAGTTGTCCCACCATACATTATGACACTCTAAACTACCTTTTGGGCACGCTAGCTCCTAGGTTTGTTCTTACTCTTGCTATCAATGCCAACCTTGCCGTCTCTTGCTCTGTCATGCAGTGACGCATATATCGTCATGTGTAAACCATCATTACCTTGACCCACCAGTATTCGCTGAATGCGTACCAATACAAGTTATCTTGAGCTACATTATGCTTCAATAACCATTATATACGATCCGTGTTTACCATAATAACACTTAGGATTCGTACTGGCATGTCTGCAGATACTGGATTCTTCTCTTCAATGGCCTCTGTAACCATAGTCGCGGCACAGCAACCACAGTCTCCACTTTGCGAACTTCAACGTCTTCAACCAAACCAGGTGTTTTCTAAGGCCTAAGTGTACTCTTGAGTGTTATCTCAAATGGGTCTGATTGCAGTGATAATGTAATCCTTAGAATCTGTGAAACCACGTCCTTTTCTTCGAAATTCTCCGAAACCAAACAAATCCACGCTTCGCAAACTTAGCTCCCAGACCAATGAAACCTTAGAATCACACCTTTTCTCTTCTCTTGTACAAGTGTATTGTCATTCTTTCAATTGCATAACCATGTGTATTGTCATTCTTTCAATTGCATAACCATGTGTATTGTCATTTTTTTCAATTGCATAACCATGTGTATTGTCATTTTTTTTCAATTGCATAACCATGTGTATTGTTATTTTCAATTGCATAACCTTGTATGTTGTTTTACACCATGTACTTTCCCCAAAGTTGTCTTTTCCAAACATTCTATGTACCCCCATCCATTCCCTACAAACATTGTGACCTAAACTATAGCATAAACTGTATGTTCTAGCTAGGCAATCTCTCAAGCAACGAATCTCTCAAAAAACCCCGATGGAAGCATAAGAGGATTTTTTTTCCCTACAGCTCCATTGCCACGTCGCTTTTTTTCCAAGCGCGGGGGGAAGTGTTATGGTACGCTCTAAACGACAGAATTCGAGCCCACGGGAGCTCCACCGCGGACAACAACACCCCGCTCCCCCCTGTTTCCTGCTTCCTACCTCCTCCCCTCTCTGCACTCCCGCGCACACCAACGCGTCCCGCAGTCGAGAATTGCAAGCGGCCTCGGGAACACGTTACGCTCCCCCGGATCGAACACCGAGTTCGCGGCTAATTTCTGTCGACCAATTTGAAACGCAATTACATCTGCAATGTTAATTGAAGTACATACGGGTTTTAGCGCTGGTATTCTGCCATGCCTGTGTGAACTTCGGGTCCTGTCCTAGACTCGGAAGTGCCCCCTGCTGAACCCGGAAGGCGTGGATCCCCGAACATCATGTAAGCTGTACAAATATTCCCTCTTCTGTTTGTGTCCTTTAACGATAGACTGTAACCCTCGCGCAAAGCCATCACTCAGGGAGTTTCGATTCAGAGATCACAAGGTATAAACACGATAGCTAGGATTGTGTAATATGCATTTCTTGTGTTGAATTGTACTGTAATAACCTATGAAACTGTGTTTTGAATTTGCAATACATGAATCTATTTAAACTCAATCCTGTTGTTATTCTGCCTCGGCAGGAGCATTTCCTAGAGTGTATTTCCCGGACGACCGTGGGGAGATGAGAGTTCCGAAGCATTCGTGCGACCTGCCCCTGGAATAGAGGGTACTTTTGTCTCTGCTGTGAGCTGGCCTGGGACATGTTTAGGGCCCATCATAACAACGGGCGCGCAATGTGGCGCATAACAACATGCATGAGGCTTTTACATTATTAAATAATATTACTTTTATGGAAGTTTTATTAAATTCACGCAGAAAAGTCGTTAAAAATAAAATTTCAGAAATAACCTAAAACCTATCTTTAACGAAACTAAATCATCAACAAAACAATATTTAAAGGACTAAAACTGAAAAAAAGTAACGCCAGCATTGGTAATATGTTGAATTACACTAATATCACAGTGAATTGATCATATAAACGAAAATTATCTTCAAAAACATAAAAATTAACTGCAAATACAACTGAACATTGTCAAACATTGTTTTACCGCGAAGTTTATAAAACAAGATGGCCGCGCGCCTGCGCAGATCTATGTGAGATTCAAGGGGACCAACATAAAAATCATAAAATACGTGATTGTGTTATTAGTAAAGACGTAAAAACACAGTGCACCGCGCAAGCAACAAATATGCAGTTGACCGCTCGTTGAGGCGTTTTGTTATTAGTAAGGCTGATTATCGGTAGATTCTATATCTACGTAAGACAATTAAAATAACGTTTTTTAAAAAGCGATACAAATATTCGATTCGGGGTGGCAACTATTTTAGTTATTAGTGGGTGCATTACGAAGCTGAAATTGTTTCATGCAGCCAAAACTCTCGAACGGTGAGCTTAGATGTTCACGGAAGCAACTATAATAAATTATGTCAATATCAACATTGTGAAAAACCTCAATTGAAAAGGCTTTAGCAATGTATGGTAATCAGATCTGGATATCCGGTAACTTTTCAACCTTTACCCCTTTTCATCTACTTCAACTCCCCTGTACCAGATTATGGAATGGTTTGCAGAGGTTCTTCCATTCCTCGAAAAGACCTTCCCTACAGCATCCCATAGGTGACGTCTTGAGGAAAATTATTTTCCTCAGTGCCTCCTATATGGAGTAAATTTTTGTTAAGTTTTCAATTTGGGAGGCCGGTATAGGTAGTACCTATTAGTTACCACCGCCCCGGAAATCATTTATTAGATAACCAACACCTCTGCCATAAGTAACCCTAAGTAGTTCGCTCCGTTTGGTGGCTTAGCAGGGGTCCCCAGGTTCATGGGATGGGGTTTATACAGGTCTTAGGGTCCGATGCGTCTGCCCACCTGCCGTGTGGTGGGCAGACGTAACGGCTGGCAGGATCGAGAGAGACTGGTTGACAGAGGTCTTTTATCCTCTACGCCAAGCGCCACGGTTGGAGGGATGGATTCATACGTCTGTTACTCGTTGACACACTGACTCTCGGATTCCTACCCACCCCTCGAACCTATTTAATTCCCAGACCTTCCTATCTTTATTTTCCTTAAAAAACGCTATGCACAGCATCCCCTAAGATGACATAGGCCCTGAGGGAAATTATTTTCCTCGGGTCCTCCTGAGTGGAGCAAATGTATAAAAAGGAAAAAAGAACTCTCCACTATCTTCAGCATCACAAAATAATACACCAAACGGGGTACATAGTCCCTCTGGTCAGAGAAGTTGGGCCTCTTGGACAATGCTCAAATAATTTTTGATTGGCATATCCAAAATGTTAGATATTTTTTTTTTTTTTTTACAGTGGATACCGCACAAGAATCTCAACTGCTCCCGTCTGGAGCCAGTGAGACTATGGCATCCCCAATTGGGGTATGTTGTGAGGCTGAAGGTATTGGGGAGGGGAAGGAGGTGGGGAAGAGGAAGGTTGGGAAGTACCTGGCTATTCAGATCTGGTCACTAAACACGGCTAAAGCCATTTTCAAGCAACGTTTCAATTCTGAATGGTGGTCTTACACCAGGGCGATACTAATAGTATCTTCCACTCTGGAACATGCCGCAAATATACTATATATTATTTTAAATGAATTAATTGTGAAATAACACAAATTAATCAAATAAAATTTATTTGCGCATGCCGGGTTCGAACCCGCGACCTCCGGAATGTGAGTCAAGAGTCTTAGCCACTGGACTACGGAGGTCGTCAAAATATAATATAATCAAGATATAAAAGTTGAACAGCAAAATAATACAATCTCCTCATGTACGTAAAATCAATCATCAGTAAAAGGTGTCAGGGAGGAATTCTGAGATCCCTTGTAATAACATTATGCAAGGGTTTGATAAAATGTCCTGATAAATAATACGAGAAGACCTCGCACGCAGCCATCGAGCGTATAATCGAAAATTCTTTCTAAAGAATTCTGAACGCGTCAAACGCTTTGACAGACCTTCTCGAAATTTTTTTTTTTATTACTGAACAAATTAAATATATTAAGCAAATAACATATCGTCTTAACCCCTGGAGTGTTTAAAAGTTACTTTCAAGGATCAGTCAGATTCATGATTTATTGAGGATCGACTGCCCGACATGTGTTGCATTGCCACTCAAAGATATAGTGTTTGTGTTTTAACTCAACGCTTTTAGATGTTTATGTTATATAACTCCACTCAGGAGGCCCTGAGGAAAATTATTTCCTTTAGGGCCTATGTCATCCGAGATGCTGTGTGGAGGGATATACAATATTTTTTTTGTTTTTCCGTCGGGTGCATACCCACTGAAGCGCTTTTTGTCACAATACGGCACTATTTAAAATACCTCGGATTGCTTTGCTGCTAATTTTGGCAAATTTTTCTTTATTTGTAAGTAATTATGTAGAAGTTTACGTTTTTATTATATATATTTTTTAAAATACTACGAATATGTGATAATCAACAAAAAACCGGTGAATTCATTGCTATACAGAACTATAATCAGTTTGTATGACTCCATATTAAAATTCGGAGGTATGTTTTTTGTAATGTAGGCAGAAAATATTCAAAACGTTTACCACAAAAATCTCGAGAAAAAAGATTTAAATTGCGCTGTCGCTTCAGTGGATACGTGAATAAATCAGGTTTTATTCGTTACTTGTTTATGGGGTGTTATGCCGTGTTGCGCTACCTCCTTCTTTAGCCAGCGTTTCGGACAGCGTTGCAGATCCGGTAGATGTGTGATCTGCCAGATCTGCCCTGATGATGGACGCTGCAACGCTGTCCTAAACGTTGGCTAAAGAACGAGGTAGCGCAACACGGCGTAATACCCCAAAAACAAATAACGAAAATGCTTTTGGTCGTGAAAATCTTAAAACGTACCAAATCAGAAGGTTTTTCCGATGCGTGAGCAGGTCACACACCGCAGTCCGTTTGAGAAGCATTTCAAAATTTATCTCTTTGCAATCCCTCCTACCCCACCCCTCCATCACCCCTTCCCTGCACGTCGAAATACATATTTTGACAACTCGCGCGCCACCTATAAGACTTGCTGTTTTTGAACGTATCCCTGAATGAAATACAGATAAAGAAAGCAGATTAAATAATATTTCATATTTTAATTTACAAATGGACTGGAGTAAATAAAATATTAAAGAAATGAGTAATTTTTTGCAATCACGATTTCGCTTACCGATTACCGATATTTTTTCTTGTGAATTCTAAAAAATCACTACATACGAAACTAAAAAACGTATTTTATTAGACACACAAATATATAATAAAGGTGGTTGTCACTTCACTTTTTTTCGTATCGTTTAAAAATAATTATTAAAAGAATCACAAACTTTGACAGAGGTCTTTCGCAAACATGCAAGCAATAGCGGTTGATGACAATTCGGAATATAATATAATTATTGTAATATATTATATTCAAATAAATTATAACTAAATGAAAGAATGTTTCTTTGTTTCAACCACTTGTATATTTGTTTAAAGCCGACCGGTTTCGGATGTATTAATGTATTAATAGATTAGTAATAATAGATTGTTCCCATCCACTATTTTGTAACTGTCATATCAGTATACGTTTGCCCCGAGGAAGGAACGGTCGTTCCGAAACCGGTCGGCTTTAAACAAATATACGAGTGGTACAAACAATGTAATATTGTTTCATTTATCTATAATGGATAACCACAAAGTAATTGTGGTTATCCAAAGTAATTATAACTATTTGGAAGAATCTATGCTAAACTTTAAATGCAAATGTAAAGCGTGATGTTGTCACTTTATAACGATACCTAAGGCGGTACACAACCCTAAAGGTGGGTACAGATTGCTGTAACGTAACATGCAATGTAACATGAAAGGAACATTTCATAAGTGTGGACGCAGCGCGCGCACGAACCGAGCATGTACCTACTCGCAGCTGTTCCCGGCATGCGCGCAGTGAACATAGCTCAGTCTGCCGAGAACATGTCCTCTATTGTTCGCGCGCGTTCTGCCGTACAGACACAAACAACCCGTCCACACACGCTCCGCGCACACTGCGCGCCTCTTTGTATTAGGCGAAAAAACCGAAGCTTTGTGGATTGCGGCGCGCACGAGTTGAAATGCTCTGTTCGCACGCGGAGTGTGCGCGGTTCGTGCGCGCAAGGCGTCCACACTATGGGAATTCTGTTACATTGCATGATACATTGCGGCAATGTGAACGGCAAATTCTTTCATTGCGTGTTACATTGCGTGCTACGTTACAGCAATCTGTACGCGGCTTTATGATTTTTGTTTGCTCAAAACTCACATTTTAATCATTTCCGGTGAATTTGTAACTACAATAACTTTTTTATTCCAACATAACACTAGGGATGTAAGTTCTTTGTATTTAAGAATAATAAAAACAATACCTTATCATTAATATATTTTACGTACAACGATTTTAAAACTTTGTAACTCATCTTTGTTTTTCAACTATGAAGTTAGCGGTAAGCACCAGATTTTATTTTCCATACGATGAATTATAACCTCGGGAGTTCGACATGGAGACATATTGTAAATATTTGTAATACGTTCTTCAGAATTAATTGAAATGAACGCGGCGGAAAGGTCCAATCACCATGCCTGCAAGGGCGAATTCGTCCGTACGTCCGTCCAATACGCCGTGCCGCGGGCGCATATTTGTTTACACGCTTTCTTTACTTACGTCCTTAAGATTCCCACATTATTAGTCTTCTTCTTATTTTCTTTGATAGGGCAAATTTGACAGTAGGTCCATCCAATATACGAGTCGCGAGTCGCAATTTGTATACACGGCTTCTTTACTTACGTCGTTAAGATTCTGAACATATTTTAGGGTTTATTGTAGTCATAATATATCTAGAGGTACATAAATACTAGAAACTAATTTTATGAGTCCACAGTTCCACAGTCTACAGTTCCACAGTCCACAGTTCCACAGGTACAAGAATAGTCTACAACTATCGATGTACTGCGCACCAAAAATACCCAACATAATGTGTTTCAAATTTCCATAGCTCGCGATGAAATGAGTTTTAACATTAAAGATAGTTTTTTTTTACATTAACCACCAACACAATAATTGTCCTGGAAGTTCTGGGAAGGAAAAAGGAAAATGGTAGAATATATCTAGGTAGGTAGAAATCTAGGGTCAGTATGTCCAGGAGTGACGGACATATGAATTATGAATTCATCCTTCCCGCTGCGATGCAAGACAATGGGTCAAGAGAGAGAGAGACCATTTGGAGAGACATATCTCTCGGTTACTCGTTACTAGGCTGAGTGACGAGTAACAACATTCGGAAGAATTTTTTTTGTTCAATTTTGAAAAAAAAAATTGAAAATAAAAAAAAAGTGTTCAAAGAGTCACCGGAGGTCAAAATTTCGTGTACTTTTTTTACTCCAAATAAAGTCAGGAATCATTGGGTAAAGTGTCAAGTACGTACCTTAATACCCTTTATATTGTGTATTTAATTAATTGAATACTAACGACTGAATATTTAGAGACTGACCACTGGCCGTTGCCAATTTTATTGACATTTGCGGACTAGACTCCCTAACCGGTCAATGAATGTCCCAATTATAAACAGATTTCGCCAAATATCTCTTCATTTGTTCCCTTTGGGCCAATGAATTGAGAAACGCTAGCGCATAGTAGACCGTAACATAGTTGGAACAGCTAGAGGTCACGTCAATAAGTTTACATTTCTAATATTTGTAAATAAAATAAGGTCATCCTTACAGAAATGGTCACATGATGCGGGTCTTATAATAAATTCCAAAAAGTCTAAATTAATGCACATACGATCTCCACATGCCAAATATACCATCACGCCTGTAATAAAATCGCATACATTTGAGTGTATACACAATTCGTCACAATCCTGCAAATGCGGAACCATTGAAATTGTACAAACGTATATATATTTGGTGATAACTGTAGATACGCACATGAAATGGGATACTCACATAAGCAACGTCTGCAAACGCCTACGAGCTATTGCTGGGCGAATTTACAAAATTAAATATTTCATGCCCATAAGTAAGTTAAAAATAATTTATTTGTCATTAGCAGAATCTACTTTCAGATATGGAATAACGTCTTGGGGAAACTCGTGCAAGACAAATATAGGTTACATTCAAACAATTCAAAACTCTTTGACTAAGCTCTTGGTAAACAAAAGTATTTATGCACAAAGAAGAGACATAAAATTATTATATGAGTTAGTTAATATATTACCTGTTCGAGGGATATTATGGTTTAAAATTGTATGCCAAAACCTTTTATCGGATTCAATATATAAAGAAAAAGTTGACCATGCACATGGCACTAGGTTTAGTAAAAATGAGGGTTTATCCGTTCCGAAAATTATAAATAAATACGGACAACGGACATTCACTTATCTTGTCCCTACCATATTTAATAAGATACCAGTGATAATAAAAATCGAATCAACTTGCACCACAGATTTCAAAAAAAAAATTAAAAAATGGCTAATGGATCAAAACTTTTTATACTGATATTGTTTGTAATCTTATGTATAAATATGACTAAGAGTAATTTGCCTGTGTTATATCTGTCTATCTGTATATTTTATGCCTTTGTATTGTAGCTATTTAAAAGTTATTCTTCTGTATCTATTTTGTATATTGTGGTTTCTTGTTATATTTGTTATTTAATGTTATATTAATATTGTTAAATTGACCTGCTGACAAACTGCTTTGGCAGTTTAGCGGGTGCTTAAAATGAAGAATAAAAAATTTAAAAAAATCATTATCGCCATCGTCGGGGGATTCTCTTTCTGGTAAATACCAGCCGGTCTCCTGAATAAAACTAACTTCCCTATTCTTTGGACAATCTAATAACAGACTTTTTAAATACATAACTTGTAAATTATACAATTCACTACCAGCTACGATTAGACAAACTAAATCAATGACCAAATTCAAACAAGATATAAATAAATGGATTGTAAGTAAGTATAGGACGTTACACTACTGCCAACATCTGTAAAATACATAGACAGAAATAAAAATTTACATAAGACCTACCCCATAAAAAATAAAATAAAATAATTGAATCCTGCCAAATAGATTTCACACGATTTACTACTTAATTACATTTGTTCCTACATTTAAAACATAACTCTCTTTTTGGGATTTACCCACACTTCCAATTACCTTCCTGTTTTAATTGTATTGAAATTATTATGTATTTAACCATAAATATTTTTGTAAATATAATATAAATTTATGTACCTCTACGCCTGTCTCGACACAGGTGTATCCTAGTGAGACAGGCATCGAAAAACCCCATGTAATTTGTATAGATAAATGAACAATAAAATCTTGCCTGTATAATCGAAGTGAATAAATTGTCTTTTTTGTTCGTATATTTTCCTGTCTTTACAAATATATTTGCAAAATATCTTTCCATTACAAATGAAGAAGAAAGTGTGTTGTATGTTTATTCAGACCTCTGGACACTTCTGGGGATCGTTGGTGGTCATGATCATACGGGAAATGTGATTTTATTACACTAAATAACGACTTACTTAAGAATCATCTTCCTTGAAGTAGATATACAAGAGCCTACGATCCAAATGGCCCCGCGCCGAGCCAAAAATCAACATGTGTGGGGAAACTCAGATGGTTGGGCATGGCTAGGTAGGCTCCGCTTGAATTCGGTATGAATTCAGACCTCAAAACGGACAGTTTCACGGGTGCTCGGTTCCAATATAATACGATAAATCCACGGTCCCTCGCAAGTGTCCTTTTGTCTAGTGTAGTAGCTTAAAGCGCCTGATGAACCTCAGCGGCCAGACATTCAGCGAACCAAGGATCGAATCCTACGAAATCAAAAAAAAAATATGGTTGTTAAATCATATCCAATTTTAGACCACTCCAAAATGAACAGCCAAAGAAAACACAAAAAATGGACATCTACCGAATCCGAAGAAGAATACACAAATACCTACTAATAAGTTGACCAAATGTATAGGAAAATGTTCACTGGAAATCGACTACAAAAATATGGATAAAATCATCCTTCACATTGATAAATAAGTGCTTCGTATTCACCCCACTCTTATCTACTTCAGTTTTCTGAAGGTTACACTTCAGGTTTCACTATCTGATCCTCGTGATAGGTCATTTTGATTTAGATAAATTGAATACTTAAAATCGTATTTATAAGAAAATACATAATTTTGTTTATAAGTAATAATTTACTTACACAAAGAAAATCGTCATACTTAACCATTCGTCGTGAGCATTACTTGACGTCTGCTACCGCAGAGGGCGCTAGGGTTGGGAAAAATCAACATAACCTGTGTGTAGCGCTTGATACAATGTACACAAATATACGCTGCCAAAACGAAGACACCTCCCAAAAAAATCATACCAAATACACCAAACAAAAAAATGCGCCCATTCGAAATACAAACACATTTTTGCAGATTATTTTACTATTCATTATCAGAATCTAAGGACCAAAGTGGCATTTATTCAAAGGATCGAAGTAATAATATGGGTGTAAAAGAAGATTCTTTTCGTTTGTACGGAAATGATTTGTTCCTGTTTGTAAGGTGGTTACGTATTTTCTTTGCGGCTGTCTTCGCACGGACGCAATGCGCACACGACGCGGCAGTGTGTAAGAGGGACGGAGCATGCGCAGTGGCACATGCCAGAGAGAGAAGGAAACAGCATTATTTTCGTCTGATCAGTTTGAGTTTTGCAGCGGGGGTGTAGTGACGTCACACCGCGGGGTTTTTCGCGCCGTGTAAACATTGTTAGTATTAATTGTTTAATATACACAACTTAACATTGTTTAACACTAAAAACTAACGAAAACATGAATAATAACAATTTAGTTCAAATAATTTTCCAGCTTTCCACGATTTTCTCTCTGCTTTTTTCTGTCAGAAAACCTTTCAATTAGCGATATTCGTTTGTAAGTTTACAAATGTTTGGCAAATTCTATTTTAAATATGATTTATAACACAAATAAAAATGATTCGTATTAACAACTGTGCTAAAAAACCTTTATTATAAAAATCATTCAATCCACGTGTATTTTTTTTGGACAATTTGTGAATAAAATAAGTGCTTTTCATTTCATTACCAACTTAATTTTAAAAATAAAAAAAAGATAATTATTAAGAATATTTGAAAGCAGATTGTTTATAAAAGCTAACCAACCCATCTTGCTAACATACCTAACCTAACCTAACCTGACCAAACTAATCTTTAAAACATATATGTCATAAAAGAAGATTTTCTAAAGCAGTAATTTCGTTCAGTAAAACTATTCTAGCAAAACAGCAAATTTGTAGGTTCTGGCGTCATTTTTTTTTTTTTACATCAGTTCCACACAGGAGGCCCTGGGGAAAATAATTTCCCTCAGGGCCTATCATCTTTGGGGATGCTGTGTGGAAGATTTTTTTAAGAAAGGGAAGGAGAGGAGAGTTCTGGGAAGGAAAAGGGTTTAAGGGGTGGGTAGGAATCTAGGGTTCAGTATGTCCTGGTCATCCGCCTCCAAGACCTAGACAAACCTCACCTCATGAACCTGGGCACCCCTTCTAAATCACCAAATGTAGCAAACCACTTGGGGTGACCTGTGGCAGAGGTGTTGGTTATCCAATAAAGGTTCCCGGGGCGGCGGTACCCATTCCCGCCTCCCAAATTGAAATTTGCATTGCATTTTAGGTCAATGCAAAGTTTATCAGCTCTCTATGACATTTCTATCAGGATTTAAAGACTTGGGTATATTATTTTAATTGTTAAAAAATCTACCCTTTCAAAAGGATATTTTTTTACTTTAATTGAACCGTTTTCAATTTTCTACCTAGATGCGCCATCTCTTGAGACGGCTAGTAGCCCATTTCAAAATATAAATAAATATTATTTTCGGTTGACAAGATTAAACCTTCCCCCCCAGGGACCAGCTCTTAACAGAAATGAACCCATAAAATGTTTTTTTAAATTTTATTTTATTAATATTGACATTTATTTCTTAAATTAGTTGCCGTACATTTTTAAATATACCTAACGTCATCCAATTTCAGTAGAATGCTTGTGTGTACGCGTTTGTGTGTAAGTAGGTACCGCCAGTATTGAAAAATTCATTATCATCGAAAACGATACTTTTGTCAAGTTTGAGCTCTATCGGATGTCAGGAAGTGAGTTAATTTCCGTTTTCGAGTTTTGCATTTCAATTATTTTTTTAAAATGTACCTAATAAGATTCCGAACTGCTCCCGATTGGAGTCAGTGTGACAACGTCATCCCCAATTGGGGTATGTCGTATGGGAGAAGTTAGTGGGAGGGGAAGGAGGCAGGGAAGAGGAAGGTGGGGAAGAAACTCGCTATTCAGATCTGTTCACCAAACAAAGCCATTTCAAGCAAAGGTTTCAATTCTGAATGGTGGTCTTACACCGGTGCGGTACTGACTGGAACGTGCCGCAAATATGCTACATATTATTTAAAATTAATAAAATTGTGAAATGAGATAAATTAATCAAATAAAAATTATTTGTGCAAGCCGGGATCTGAACCCGCGTCCTCCAGATTGATAGCCTTGCCACTCGACCAAGGACGCCGTTTACGAAAACAAGGTTGAAATTCATATACTTAGATGTATTTAAATAGGAAAATCCTTTATAATTAGTTCCACAGTTTTCAGTTGCTTAATTACTTAAAGTATTTCTCAAAATGAGAGGCAAAATCTCGGGTGACACCGGGTAATAAAAGAAAAAAACATGTTTTTTGTGCACAGAAATTTGCCTAAAATTTAATTAATTTTATGTAACTTTGTTCAACTTCTCCAGTAATATTTTTAACCAGAACGTCGCGTCGCATGACGGTGCGTTGAAAATCAAATTGGACTTCATTATTTCAACGTAGATTTCCCGTCATTTCTCATTCAGCTGTCAAATTTTGAACGGTGATATTTCAACGGTAAAGAAATAATTTTTCCATGAAGATTTTTCATACAATGTAAAGTAATTGAAATATGACAAGAGCATTATATAAACTCTTGTTAATGAACTAGTTTAAGAAAGGGATGCTTACGTGAAAAGAAGTAGAAGATTGGGATGCGTTAAGAAGACATGACACGATCAAGCAAATCAAATAATCGAGTCAGGTCATGTTTAGAGTCAGAACATAAAATACCCCTAAACAACGCTAATATTATTTGCAAATTTGGGGTCCTGGTATGGGCGATTGATAAGGATTGATACAATAGCTGATAACTTTCGGAGACTTCTCATCGTTCTTCAGGACAACTGCAGATCGCTAACGCACATACAACAGTTGACGTCGAATATATTGAGGACACTTAGTCATTGAAAACTGTTACATATTCGTTAGCGACCTGCATTCATGTTAGAGAACAAGTTTCCGAAAGTTATCCTGTCAATCCTTATCCTTATACATTGGGTCTGAAGGTTTATTGACAGCTCTGCAGTGAGGTTAGGTTAGGTTAGCTTGAATTGCAGGTTTTTTAAGAGTTCTGGCCGTGTTTTTCTAATGTTTATTTTTTTTTTTACGTGACACCTCACGAGAGTGCCCGTGTCTGTACAGTGAAAAGACAGGCGAACTATATCACCAACCGGCGTGTAGGTGGGGTCTGTAGGAAGAGATTTATTTAAGCAAATCTTGAAGAAGTCCGGATAATATTAAGAAGGGAAAACAAAAGGCCTCCGTGGTTGAGGGGTAAGGCTCTCGACTAGCGATCCGGAGATCGCTGGATCAAATTCCCGCTTATGCAAGTAAATTTTATTTGATAGATTTGTGTTTCCACAGTATAATCATTTAAAATAATATAAGACATACTTACGGCACGTTCCAGAGTCGAAGATACCCTTAGTATCGCTCTGGTGTAAGACCACCATTCAGAAGTGACACGTTGCTTGATATGACTTTAACCGTATTTGGTGACTAGATCAGAATAGCAAGGTACTTCCTCGCCTTCCTCTTCGTGTCTCCTCCCCCTCCCACTTCCTCCCACAATATACCAGGCGGTTGGGACTCTTTTGCGGTATTCAAATAAAAAATAATAAAAAACGACTTAACGCCGGATTGCCATTCAAACGGACCGCCCTCCTTTGCACAAAATCAAGTAGTTTTATCAAGTATTTTGGGGCTTCAGCTCAATCAAGCCCTGATATGTATTTTTTACTATAAAGTGATGCATAGTTCAGTGGGAAGAACGCTCGGCTAGCAGTTTTGCGGTCCAAGAACAGCGGGTAGGTACCTGCCGACTTACTCCCCATACAAATCTTAGGGTGAAAAAATTATTACTATCTAATAATAAAACATCTACACTAATATTATACTCGTAAATGCGAAACTGAGTGTGTTTGTTTGTTACGCTTTCACGCCTAAACCACTAAACCGATTTTAAAAATTCTTTCAATATAAATCTACATTATCAGCGATTAACATAGGGTGTATATAGCGGCAGGGAGGAAAGGCAGAGGGAGAGGGAAGAGACGAGGGAGGGGGAAGGCGGGGATGGTGGAAGCGAACGAAGACGCGAAAGGGACATGCAGGGAGAATCATTAAAATTTGGGAGGCGGGAATGGGTACCGCCGCCCCGGAAACCTTCATTGGATAACCAACACCTCTGCCATAGGTCATCCCAAGTGGTTCGCTACGTTTGGTGAATTAGCAGGGATGCCCGGGTTCATGGGGTGAGGTTCGTCTAGGTCTTGGATGACCAGGATACACTGAACCCCAGATTCCTACCCACCCTTTAAACCCTTTTCCTTCCCAGAACTCTCCTCTCCTTCCTTTTCCTAAAAAAAATCCCTCCACTCAGCATCCCTAAAGATGACATAGGCCCTGAGGGAAATTATTTTCCTCAGGGCCTCCTGTGTGGAGCTCATGTAAAAAAAAAACAATTTATTTATTTATTAACGCCCTTTTTCGGGGCTTTTACATATGAATAGGTAGAAATATACAGTATTTATTGTATAAAACCGAACTGGCTCCGTAACAATATTTTATATTTATTTAAAGGTAAATTGAAGATGTCCACTTACTTGGTATAATTGTTTACCAGCTTTTCATAAAATTATTAATTTTAAATTGTTTAACATACCTTGATTTTTTTTTCTTTGAAATACACTGTGTCCTTAAAATTGAATTAAATTAATAATTAATTTCAGCTGAGAGGTGATAAAAAATAAATACTTAAAATAATAAACGTGTAAAGTGCCAACGAAGTTTCGACGGCAGATTGACAATAAGGAGTTACTGATGATGAAGCATATGAAACCAGAAGTAGTAAGTATTTTACTATTTTTTTATTATTTACAATCTACATAATTTTGAAAACGATGTTATAAAAATAATAAAAAATGGCATGTTCTTTCAGGTAATTAATGGCAATTTTATTCCCAAACAAATTTGTTTGTTTTTTGTCGTCAAAAAACAGAATTATTTTAATTTTCGGTTTTTCATGAAGTACTGAGATATTGTTGTAAAAAATACTGTTGTAAATCTGTTTTTGTAAGAAGGAATAAGAGTTAGGTACTAATCTCAAACTTACCTCACCTAATTTAACCAGTTTGGATTTAGTCCAGCGATTCCTGAGAATTGGAGGACCCACCACTTACCCGCCCTGGTATAGGTAACAGACGGTTACCCCTTCAAGGCTCTTGCAAGGACTCTAATTTTTTTGATAAAAACGACTCTATATTTGATAACGAAACTAGACCTCCAATGTCCCTGCATACGTTGTTAGTAAGCAGTATGCAAGTGCTTAGCGGGAAATACAGATACAATTTGTGTTAGTATGACAAAATATAGACAAGACAATGGGACAGGTTGGTGAAAGTCCACGAGGTGGCAAGCACTGCGTATCCTACAAGCACCTGTTTGGGAGGAAGACACAGTAAATAAGTAATAAGGGCATTTCAAACGGTTGGGAGTCCTCTCCAATCGATTGGCAGTCCCAGTAAGAATGCGCATGACGTTCGGTCTAGTCGTGAACCACACTCAGCTTCCGCGCCCTTTAGCCGGTTCCTCGGTGATTCCTGAGCGTTGGAGGACCCACCACTTGCCCGCCCTGGTATAAGTAACAGGTGGTTACTCCTTCAAGGCTCTCGCAAGGACTCTAATTTTTTTGAAAGAACGAATCTACATTTAAGTTTGAACGAATCTAGACCTCCAGTATCTTTGAGCAATTTGGGATTCGGTTTTGGTCAATTTGGGAGGCGGGTATGGGTACCGCCGCCCCGGGAACCATTTATTGGATAACCAACACCTCTCCCATAGGTCATTAAGTGGTACGCTACGTTTAGTGACTAGGAGGGGTGCCCGAACTCATGGGGTAAGGTTTGTCCAGGTCTTGGCGGCCGATGCTTCTGCCCACCACGTGGTGGGCAGGATCGAGTGAGACTGGTTGAGGGAGGTCTTTTATCCTTTACAGCCGGATTCTCACGACCTATTGCATTGCACCGTGGTTGGAGGGATGGATTCATTCGTCCGTTACTCCTGGACAAATTGATCCACGGATTCCTTCCAACCCCTCATACCTAATTCCTTCCCAAAACATCTTCTCCTTCCTTTCCTTAAAAAACCCTGTTATTTTGCTGCCCTTCGACACTTAACTAAAAACTGAGAAGTTGGATTCATATAGCACGGGTCACACCATTCGCCATCTGTCTCTTTCTAGAAGCACGGTAACAGCGGAATGAGAGCGCAAATCACTTGATCCCATCACCGTGTGTAGCACTGTGGTCAGTAGTAACGTGTGAAAAAAACCTTTTTTTTAATTGTACAACAAAACATCGGACAACAAAATCCATCATTTTTACTCAAAATAAGCTCAGAAATCGCTGGCTAGAGTCCTTCGGGTAAGTCCTGGTACATCCTATATATCAACATGTCTTAGAACCAGTACCCCAATACCAATGGTTCCTTCATCGCGGTATAAAATTTACTAAATCATTAAACAACAATCTATAGTAATATTATTTAAAATGATGTAATTTTAATATATTATGCGTATTCTTAACTTTTAACTACGGACGTTACATTTTTGTTATACTTCTATGGACGTGCGCCGCACGTCGTGCGGTCTCACAGACCCTAACTAACTAACTAACTAACCATCACGCCGTTTCCCCGCAGGGGTAGGCAGAGAGGACGGACCGCCAAACAACTCGGTCTTGGCACACACTCTTTGCCTCACTCACATTCATACATCGTCTCATACATTCTCTTCTATTATTCTGACTTTTGACATGGCCCGACTCAAGTATTTGATTCACTTGATCGTGCCACGTCTTCCTCGGGCGTCCCCGACTTCTTCTACCATTCACATTCGCGTCGTATATTCTTCTTACACTACTTTCTTCATTCATTCGCTCTACATGCCCAAACCATCTGAGGGTCCCTTTCTTAATCTTACTCGTTATGCTTACATCAGCCTTACATTCTTTGCGGATATCCACATTTCTCACACGATCATACATTGTTTTACCACACATACGTCTCAGGGATCTCATTTCAACAGCATTCAGCTTACTTTCATCCTTCCTCTGCCAGTTCCATGCCTCACTGCCATACATCAGGGTAGGTACCAGGACTCCATTGTGGACTGCTAGCTTCGCTTCTTTTGACAGTTTTTTATTAGCGCCACCTTTAAAGGCCGGAATCTATCCAGTTAAGTAAGTATTGTACCTAAAATTGTTTTTATTTATTTACGAACTTTACCAAATGTAAATAAAGCAAGACATTTAATAACATATATTTATTTTAATCTAAAATCTAAAATTTAACAATCAAAGGGACTTTTCAGTCATTTTTACTCGAAATCACTTTATAAGAACATTATTCACGGTAGATTACTTTTTCAGTAAGTTTCACTAATTTTACCATAAAATTTAAAGAATAAAAAATATAAAAACTTAACATTAACTTCTTAAAATAAAACATAATTTTTTTTCATGAAAATCAGCATCAGCTCAATTTATTATATAAACTTGGACGCGCGATCCCACAGGCCGCAATCAAAATATAAAGCGAAATTACTGGAGGCGTCTACTAATATCTACAGGAATTCCAAAAACTGAAAAAATCGAACTAATATCTATGGGAATCAAAGTGTTGACGAATATCTACAGCTCAAACTGTTGATTAATATCTATGAAAACCAAAGTGTTGACGAATATCTACAGTACTGTCAGAGGTTGGATTTGCAATTATGTATAGCATATTGGAATAACGTAATATTGCGTATGCAGTTTAAAAAACTTAATTTATGTAAGTATGTATGTAAAAATCCCTAATATCGGACTATTGGACACATTTAGCTGATTAGTCCAACCTACGCTCTGTAGATATTAGTTCAACCTACGCTCTGTAGATATTAATCAACACTCTGAAGTTCGTAGATATTAGTTCAACATATGAGCTGTAGATATTCGTCAAACATACGGGCTGTAGATATTAGTATCTGGAGTCAAATTACTCATGCAAAATACAGCTTGCTACGTAACTTTCACTCTCGACAGTCGTGTCGCCACTAAAACCAAAGCTAGATACTGAGGCGGACAGACGCGTGGGGTACGGGGGAGGAGAAGGGTACGTGATTCACAAACTGCAAGCGGCCTGTGAGACCGCACGTCCATTGTTAAAGGTTAACGATACTATTATATAGAAGATTATATATTATCAGAACCACCCTGTATCATTTTTTCAACCAATAAATCTTTGAAATAAAGCTTCGAAAAGAGATCTATAAACGCCAAAAGGCAACGTTTTAAGAATCATAAAACAATACTAGGTCCAAATAAACCAGTCTGCTGCCAATGTAATATATCGTGGGAATTCCTTACAACTAGGTACGAGTAACTCCGAAATCAGCGTTTTTGGGTAACCCAATAAAAACATTACTCCATTTCAGACTATGACAACCGCAATTGAGATAAGTTGTGAGGCAGAAGCGGTAAGGAGAGAAAGAAGAAGGGGCAGAAGAAGGAAATCGGAAGGACGAAGGAAAAGTACCTGGCTCTTCAGATCTGTCACCAAACACGGTTAGAGCCATTTTAGGTAACGTTTCATTTCTGAATAGTGGTCTTACATCAGCGTGACACTGAGAGTGCCTTCTGCTCTGTAAGGGGCCTAAAATATAGACGCTTCGTATGATTTTGAATGAATAATTTGTTAAATAGCACAAGTCAATCAAATAAAAATTGGTTGCGCCGGAATTTGAATCCGCATCCTCGAGATTGCTGGTCGATGCCCTTAGCCTAGACAACGGCGGTCGTCTCTCACACCCTTTATATTACATAACAATTTTTTTGATGGAAAATTTGTTTCCTTCCGATTTCGCTTTTACCTAAAATTCCTCAGAACTTGCAGAACCTCGAAAAAAACATATTAATACATATTAACTGGAATAGGTAAGGTAAGGTGAGGTTAGGTTATGTAGGTTTAGGTTAAGATTAGGTATTGCTAGGGTATGTTAGGTGAGGTTAGGTTGGGGAAATTTAAATTTAAATTAGGTAAGGCTGGGGTACGTCAGGTGAGATTAGTTTAAGTTAAATTAATATACTGATAAAATTTCACCGTGTCAGTAATATGCGAATCTTTTACCTCAATTCATAGTTTCCCAATGATTTTGAGAAATCCGGAGAAAGTTTCTTTTCTCGTGTTTGGTCCTATCGATTTCTCAGTTTCTCTTACCTTTTCTCCTTTCCTCTCTTTACGCACCATTTGCTTTACTTTTATGACAAAACTTTGACCATTTTGACGCTTTAATAATAATAAACTATGTCCGTGGATATTTCTACCCTGAGCTGGAAAATAGCAAATTCAATTTATTTATTTAAACGCGTGTTCGTTTAAGTTTGAAAATTTGGAATAGAAAGGGGATAGAAAAACCCACATCTTTTAACAAAGTTGTTTAAATAGTAATGATTTATTTGGTTGTTTCGTTTATTTTTTGCATCATCGTTATTTTTGGGATGTATTGCATCGTAATATCCGTACAAGCATGGGGCATATAAATAGTCCCAAATTAAGTAGACGTTCCAACCTTAATGTTATGAATTTACTTCGGGCGTAAGTACGGGTATCTTAAAAATGGTAATCCTAAAATTACCTAGATGCTGAAAATTAACCCGGTATTAACCCGGCGAAATGGGGGTGGAAAATTGTAACACGGAGGTGGGGGCCGGGTAATTGTAACCGGAATAGACAATGTTACACATTTCAGTATCTATTCAAGGAAATTAATGTTATTCGTTACGAGCATTATGTTACTATTATCAATGTAATAAAACACCAAAAAATCTTAGAAATAAACTTTTGATCATAGAAACAAGGCTTTGAAACTTAATGTCTAAAAAATTAACAAATTTTGGCTTCTTCTAGCAAAATCAAAGTTAAATATAACAATTATCAGTCTTCAATTGTTTTAATGTACCATTTAATGAATCTACTAACATTAACAATTACGAAAATAGTCAAACCATAAACCACGCATAAGAAATTTGGCGCAAAATTGTTACACCGAGTACGGGCATGGGTAATAATTACCTTTTTCAAGTTTTGGCACGTGTAGCTCACAACGCGGCTATTGCCGACTGATTTCGCGCCAGAAACTTGTCGAGGCACTCAATAACTCCAGCTACTGAGAAATGCGGTAACGTCGCGTAAATAGTTTTAAAATTATAGGCAAACTTAAAAAGCGCGGGTAATCTTGACCCAGCCCCCATCTCGCCGGGTTAACATGATCGGTATCATCGATACCGTATTTGTCAACCGTGGGTATGACCATGGAGTGGAAAAACCAATATTATTTTCACGTTAAAAATTAAGACCTAAATGATTTGGAATCGTCGCGTCGTCGGTACAAGCATGATTATAGAGATAAATAAAAAGAACATTTTAATGCTTATTTCTTAACATACCTAACTTAGTAAGTTTTTCCTTCTGAAAGTTATTGTAGTCTTTCCTTTGACACCTTAGTGTATAACTGATACAATCACGGAGGAAATAAGGGAGTGGAGGCGGTCATACGAACAATTCCTTCGAAACTTTTGTCGCTAACTTCAGGGACGGAATCCTGCGGTGCAGGGAAGGAATTTCAAATTGACACGCCCATTCGTAGTGGCACACTTGAGACAAGTGTTAGGCAAATTAGCAATAGATAGCGCTAATTAAAACATTACAATAATTTAAACTTTGAATAAAACTGGGTGTGATTGAACAATGAAGTAAATAATCAAATGTCTCTTTCACATAATATTAATGTGTTTTGATGTTTATTTTATTTACAAGAGGCATTTGTAATTATGACGAGAGGCATCTAGCGGAATTAAAAGAAACAATGAAATCAGCATGGTGTATTGACCCTTTGGATTGACGATGTCCCACCTGACAAGCCAATGCTACGCGATTGTGAGTTCTAAAGTGACTTTCTTCAAAGCCCATTATCGCATAACATTGCTGAATATTTTTCTCCTTAGTCATCTGCTGCGAGTAAACCCGACGGAAATACGTTTCTGAAATAGTAGCGATTTATTATTAAAAAACAACAATAAAATGTACTGTGTACAGTTGCCCTAGTGCCATCTCCTCTATCGTCTTTCCTCCATTATTACAAGCGATTTCAACCTTATCCAGGATCGCAGAACCTATACGAGTAATAATTATATTTAAAATTATATTTAATATTATTTTTAAAGAAATAATTAATTGTAATCAGTGGCCCTCTGTTGCTGAAAGTCAGATAATCATAATAAAATTTAATTTTATGTTTTTTCATTAATATCTACGAAACGGGCCAAAATCAACATTAGAATTGAAGTTTTATTAAATTCCTTTGCTTAATCACTTTATGAATTTATTATTTATTAATCGGCTAATTTCACTTCATAAAATTAATGTAGAGTCGTCGAATTTCAGAGAAATGCGTATACATCGGCGTGTGTGGCCGAGATAGTCATCAAAAGATAATAGAATGCATTGTCATTGACAATGAGTCTATCTGACGGGTTTCAGCTCGATCGGATGTCGGGAAATGAGTTAATTTCCATTTCCAAGATTCCACTTCAGACTCGGTACATTCTAATGAACGCCGAACGCGGAATTCGGGACTCGGAACTCCCGACCGCTCTCTGTGTGCGCGGGCCTTTACGCTCATCGCAAAGTCAGTAAAGTGACTGTGCCTGCGCGAGAATTGATCGTATCAAGTTAGGCGCTTACCATTAATACATTTGTCGAAAATACTACGTTCGAATGTTGGGTACACTACGTTCGCTAATTACGCACATACATTTAAGCCAATCAAGATTCAAGCGTGAATATTGCTTAATTAAACCATAGGGCCCAGATAAAGCACTGAGCTCTCCGAAATATAATCAACAAAGAATCCTCTAGACAGGTAGCTAGCAGATAGCTATCCCGCAGTTAAGCTACCGTTAAAAGCGGCCCCGAATATTCAATTTCGTCTCTATAAATACGCTTAACTAGAGGGTTTATTGCAGGTTTACGTCCTAAACCTTTACATAAGCCCTCCGAAGGTAGAGAGTGTAACCGTGATGGCTGCGGGAGTGATATTATCGTGAAATACCTTGCGGTTGAATATTTTATTAATTTATTTGTAAGAAACAAACAGCTTATATCACACAGAGATAGAATATCGTATGAAGTTTATTTAAGTTAAACCAAATAAGTTATTTGGTTGCTTAGGAGTATAAAATTAATTTTAAGCAAGGAGGAGAAGAGGAATATAGGATAAGGATAGGAGATGCTCCCGTTGCATGTCAAACTCACGTATTTATTTATGACCGTTCACGTTACTTCTGTTTCGGTTGTGAAATTTTGTATTATACAGGGTGGCGCAAAATTAATCATCCAATTTTGTTTTTGAATAACTCTTTTTACTAAATAAAAAAAAAAGATTTTTAGTAATGGAAATCTTTCTTAGGACTTTTACATTTTTTTCTGTTAAGTAAAAAAGATGATATCCGTCAAATGGCTGCCGCCAGTACTGATACACATTTGTGCCCGTTTTATCGCATTTTCCATAACTTTCCGCAAGATTTCCGGTGATAACTGTTCGCATTCCTGTCGAATATTCTTCTTAAGGGCTGCGATTATCTGGGGCTTGTTGGCATAAATCCCCGACTTCAAGTACCCCAAAGAAAGAAGTCTGGGATTGTTAAATCGGGCGATCTTGATAGCCATGCCAAATCGTCAAAATGGAAGTTTACGCGACCTGGAAACGCTTCCTTCACAATATTCATTGTGGCTCGTGCTATGTGTGCGGTTGCACCGTCTTGTTGAAACCACATGTTCGCCAAGGCCCGCTCATCTAATTCCGGCAGAAAGAAGCCATTTATCATTGGCCTGTAGCATTCGCCAGTAACAATGACCGTAATGCCAATGGAGTCCTCAAAAAATCACTCCTCTCGCGTGAACGCCACACCACACTGTGACTTTGAATGGATGTAATGGCTCTTCGTGCATCACACGTGGATTTTCAGTGCCCCAAAAACGAAAATTTTGCTTATTGACGTAACCGCTTAAGTGGAAATTCGCCTCGTCGTTCATGATGACTTTCGACGTAAAATCGCTAAAAGCGTTAAACCTAAAATCGACACAATTATTCCACGCTCTTGCGGAGTATAGCGCTCTATTGCTTTTTGTTTGTATTCTGCAGCTGTCTATTTCACAAATGTCAAATATGATTGACGTACGACGCCATTTGCAAAAATTATAACATCTTCCGATAGGGTGATTAATTTTGCGCCATCTTGTACTTAGCACATGTGAGAAGAATCGGGGATTTTTTCTAATGTTGCTTCTACGTACAGCCAAACGAAACAAATCGATTTGTCGTGTTGATCTTAAAGTCTTATGATTTTTTATTGATTTGCTAAGCTCAGATAAGTTCAGGCCATTATTAAGAGTTTTAAATAATTATAATTAAACGTCTTGTGTGAAGGGAGTTGAAATATAATGGTTTCGGTGTAATTTGAATACTTAAACACGGATTATTGATTTGTTTAACGGTTGTAGGTACTAATTACGCGATTTTTTATTAAACAAATAAGATACTTACTAGTGTCCGACCGAAACAGGACTTTCTACCGAAACCGAATCTTCGGTATCTGTCTCAGTTTTGTCGAAACCGAAACTTATTTAGACATGTTAAAAAGCTATTGTTTATTGAAATTTGGCTTATTTTTTACACTTACACCGACAGTTTAAACGTGTTAAATGAAATAAATAAAAAAACAATAATTAAAGTAAGAGATAATTTTTTTTGTATTTCTGCTAAAAAAAAACATAAATTATAAAAATTAACGAAACATGTTAACTACTTCTTTGAACAAAAATTTGTCAATAATCAACACTTACATTATATGTAAAGGAAGAACCTCGTTAATTCAATATTTTCATTTTAATTGCCTTTGCAGTCACAACATTCTTTTTACACGTGTTAAATGAAATAAAAAAAATGATATTTGAAAACAGCGAAAAAAAAAATTTTTTTTTCTGCTTTGAAAATTATAAAAATTAAGAAATCACGTTAAACTACTACTTCGAATAAAAATTTGTCAATAATCAATTTGTTGAACTCAGCTGATGGTGACGGGTGACACACGAGCCACGAACTCACTCAAAGTCAGCCGAACGACATACGATAATTCACTAACGCCGAGTTTCGGTGCGGCCGAAGGTTCGGCAGATTTTCTGCAGAAACTTACCGAAACCGAACCTTCGGTCGGTCACTAGTAATTACACAATATAAAATAGGATCTCCAATGGGTTTTTACATATAATGAAATTTTAAAACTACTTTTCCATGGAAGTGTTAGTTTTTGATTGGAAGGGGAGTTTGCGTCATGTATATAATTGTAGTTATTTATCAGTTATTGATAATATCATAGGTAGGTACACTTATTAAATGCTTTAGACAGTACATTGCAGTGAGAAAGTAAAAAAATCGTATGGTTCTACTGATCAACAAGGAATACAAAAGGACGTCAAAAACAGTTAGAAACGTTTCAGGTATGTAAAAATCTACGCCAATGTATTCATGGTTCATCATCTAAAAAAAAACAAAAGGAAATATAGAAAATAATCATTAAAAAAAGCAAAGAAAATGGGAGACAGATCAGCTAAACCTTTGGACAAAGAGGTTCTCATTTTTTTCCTGTATAACAACAACAGACAACAGACTCCCAAATAGAATCAAACAAATTAATAAATTATTAATAAGTGCATTAAATCCAGCAAATCTTGCATTATAATTTATAATTATTCAAGAAAAAAAACTGACTAAAAAAACATCACCATATAAAACCCTACCCAAATCCTGAAGTCAAATTGCAGAAGTCGCTGAAAATTATCTACACAAAACCTACATATTTCGCCTCAACACATGAGATCGCCTACGGACACGGAGTAAGAATATATATTCCATTTATATTTTTATCTTACATGTCTTTTAAAAATGTCAAAATGATATTCTAATCATTAAATTTAAAAAAAGAAGAAAGTAGAAGATGCCGGATAAAGCAAGAAAGAGCTAGAAGAAGCATGAAGAGTCACGAAGAAGCCAAATTCACAGAGAATAAGCTAGAAGCAGTTAACAAAGCACGTAAGAAGGAGCAACTAGAAAAGCTAGAATCAGCACGAATAAGGATGAAAATATGTAAAGAAGTAAAGAAGAAAAAACCAATGCCTTCCAGCTCATAATCTCTATCTATCCCACTTTATTGTATTGGCTCTAGGTTGCCATGTACACCGGCTGCTTTAACACTATCCTTTTACCCTCACCAGAGCACGTGTCCAACTCCTAATAGTGTCCCCTGGTGTACTGGTCGCACCGGGACAGGTGTTCTTCTGGCTGGGGTGGTATAATGTTTTTTTTAAATGTGAATACAGCACAAGATTCCCAACTTCTTCTCAACCGTCTGGAGCTAAGGAATCCTCAATTGGGGTATGTTACAACATTACGTTTGACAGTTCTAACATTGGAAACCCGTCAAAAAATGCGTTAAAAGAGATTTAAAGATGTTTTAACAATTCCTAACTCTGTAGATTTTTTCTAACGAGCGTTTCCATATTTTGTAGTTTTATTTTCTTACACGTGGTAACCACCGTAAAAATGGCCACTTTGCGACTTAGCCCCCAGTTTGTATGTATTGTTGCTAAACCTCTCGTCAACTGGAAGTTTGATAAGCATCAGATTGGTAGGTGGAAGATAAGTTGAGTAAGCTGCCAGCGCTAGCTGATAGGAGCCGCTATAAACACCAGCTTGTCTGAAATAAGTTATAAAGTTATAAGTTATACAGCACCCTTGTAAACGCCGAGTGGCTCTCGTCCCGACCCGCTTAGACTAAGTTGGATCAATACAGATCTATCTAAAAGCAGTTCGGGCTGATGGGAGGTGGGAATAAGGATCAAGGGTTATTATATTGAGCCTTTTTTAAAAAGCTCCGTAGTAAAGCATTCAAAGAAGAAGAAGATTACTGAAGATGATTTGAAAGGGAGATATGAAAATGCGAAATCTAGAGGAAGAGCAATGATCTAAAAAAATATCATAAATAATGGGTGTAACCGACTGTTTTAAAAATATTATTTATTAACACATTAATTTTTTTAAAATAATTATAATAGCATACTTTTTTATTGTGGGCATTTCTTATAATTATTTTTTCAACTCGGTAGAGATTATCTTCCAAAAAATATATTTTAAGGGCTTTAAAATTTTAATTATCGCAACTCGTCGTGTGACTTATGTCATATATTTCACCACCCCTGATTTACAATACCCGTCAAGTAAATGCCTATTTTCCTCCATTTTAACTCGATTATTAAAGTAGTGTCTTTATGCGTTTACGCGTAGGTTGAGCATATAAGCCCTAGGAATTTTTATGCCTTTTGATACAATGCTCTTAAAAGGCATTCTATCTCCATTTATATTAAGGTGAGATATATTATGATTTGAGAAGTGTTAGAAAGAGGCAACACCACGTATTTGAATTTAAAAGTTTACAGTAGACTGTTCCAAACAATTCTGATATATTCCTAAAATTCATCGAACGCCACTGCTCGCAGGTTTGCTAAAATTTTATCAAAGCTAATGATTTTCATATTTGATATTTGTTAAGCATAGTGACATCTATGTGATAAATACTGTAGTTAATCACATTGATTTAATCTTGATTAGCTTATTAAGAGAGTATGAATGCTAGAGACCTCTGGATGAATTTTATGGAAGCTATTGTTACCGACTAACTAAAATAGACCATGTGACCCAGTAGGTGTCTAGTACCAGTGTTATTGTTATTATCGTATTTTTAATAGTCTGAAAGACGGTATTTTTACAGTTTTTAGCAGTATAAAAGGGATGCTATTTGAAATATTTCCCTCGCTCGCATTAATCGATACTTAGAGTACAGTCCCTGTACTGCCCAGGCGGGGTCCGGGCCAAAATTAGTTACAAAAGTGTTGATTTCATTGTTACTCAAAAGTGTTTGTAAATAAAACGACTCTGCATTAAAAAAGTGTTTTTACAATAAAAAAGTCCACAACCCCAGATGAAATGAAGTGACTTGACAATATTTTTATATGAAACGAAAAAATAGTGAAGTGCGAATAAATTTTATGTACTTATACATATAAGTAAATTTGTCTTTTAGTTTCGCGTAACGTTGTATTTTTACAGTTTCCAGGAAGAAAAAAAAACAGCCGGTGGTTGACAAAACCAATTTTTAAAACTTAACCAAAACAATCTCAACCAATACTTGAAAAGTGAGACGAATCAAAGCGACCAATGAGCGCATTCCTAGCGTAATTTTCTTTTCAAATATCAACCAATAGGAGACTTTAAAAGTGACATCATAATCAAAGCGGCCGATGAGCGCTGTCGATGCATCGCAGGTGCAGTAATCGTGTCATTTCCGTTCACCTGAAATCTAATGTGCTATAGAAGTTTTACTTCAAAAATCCTCCGCTTTATAAATGATCTGCCTTCAAAAACTGCATTTCATTTTGAGATACCCTCAAAAACAGCGAATCTATTCAAACGTTAACCGAACATCAACCAGGGATATTTCCAAACAAAACGTTAATCTGTTCATTCTGGTCATTTTAAGTGACTTGATGACAAAATATCAAAACACCCGAAAGATTAAGTCTGAAAACTGTTTGTTCTTTACAAAGGAGCTTTATAAATTGAAAAATCTGTTTACCACAAGATCCTCCTAAGAGAACGAGCACGTACTAGAATATTTAAACCACAATACTAATTAGTTTACACTTTCTTAGCTTGTACAAGCAAATAAACATGTCTTCCCATCCTCATTATCCTTGGCATAATATTGTGAATTCATTACGACCGCATACCAATTTATTTTAATTTACACATAAAGTGCTCCCATACATTATTCCCCTCGTCCTTATATATATTATTATTATTGAGTTCCCCTATCGAGTTCCCGCAGCAGCAGAGGTAGAGTACGTTCAGAGGAATAAGTAAAAAATATAGTAAAGGGATTTGTCAAAAAAATCTTTTTCGTGTTATTACAAAGCCAGAGACAATGTCGCTCGGCTAGAACATGGATTACATGCCTTATACACGGACCGCAGAACCAATATGAACGATATTAGTTTTTTTCAAAGAACGTAGGAACATGATATCATGTATGTAGGTTACTATAGGAAGTTGATGGTATTATTTGAAATGTGAACACAAAGTTTGCAACTCAATTTGTTATGACTCTTTGGGAGGGTGCGTATTGTACGGGTATATTTTAAAAAATGGAACAGATTTTGTTTTTGAGGGAGGTGCCCGCCCAACTTTCCAATGTCTTGGCGATCATCGTAACCGTTCATACTTAAGACACGAACGACGATAGGTGGTACTCTTCTGATATCATAGTTAGATAGGATATAGGAAAACTTCGTATTATTACTAGCACTGGAATCTCAACTGCTCCCAACCGCCTGGAGCCAGTGAGACTATGAAATCCCTAATTGGTGTGTGTTGTGTGGATGAAGGTAAGTAGGGAGGGGAAGGAGATTGTGGAGAGGAAGGCGGGGAAGTTCTAAAGGTTTTTTTTTTATATGAATACCGCACAAGAGTCCCAACTGCTCCCGTCTGGAGCCAGTGAGACCACGGCCTCCCCAATTGGGGTATGTTGTGAGGCTGAAGGTAGTGGGAAAGGAAGGAGATAGGGACGAGGAAGGTGGGGAAGTACCTGGCTATTCAGATCTGGTCACAAAATACGGCTAAAGCCATTTCAAGCAACGTTTCAATTCTGAATGGTGATCTTACACCAGGGCGATACTGAGAGTATCTTCCACTCTGGAACGTGCCGTAAATATACTATATATTAATTTAAATGAATAAATTGTGAAATAATACAAAAAAATAATTTATTTGTCACGCCGGGATTCGATCCCGCGACCTTCGGAATGCGAGTCAAGAACTTTACCACTGGTCTACGCCGGCCGTATTCAGATTTGGGCACCAAACACGGCTAAAGCCATTTTAAGAGTCGTTTCAATGGTGGTTTTACACCTGGGCGTTATTGAGAATGTCTTCCACGTAAAACCACCATTCAAAATTGAAACTTAAAATGGCTTTAGCCGTGTTTGGTGACCAGATCTGTCAGTTTTATGTCTCACCGTTCACTGCCATGCGATCTACTTGTATATGCATTGTATACATCAGGGTTGATATCAGAACTCCTTTGTGGACTGCTACTTCGACAACATTTTACTGGGATTACCGCTTTCAAACACTTGATTGAGTTTCTTGAGATGAGTTCGGAAAACTCCAATAAAGATCGAGATTACAGGTTCATTTATTTACGTTATCGTAAGTTTACAATGAATACTTAACTGGTACAGACGTCCGTCATATTGGATGCTCAAGTCATTCTGATGTCAGTGAACACGACACTGAGGGAGCCCAGCTGTAGATCGCATATCATCGGCTATTTCCGTAACCGTACGTGCAGTGGAAACAATTAAAAAATTCAGATTCAAAATGAAAGATGGAACAAAACGACTATATTATGAAAAATGTATACTTAACTCAAAATAATTAACCACATATACGTAATACACAATACCATTACAAAACACACATCATTATCTGATAATATTTGCCAATATATATTTTTTTTTCATTACCGCCTTTATATATTTTATTTTAATGTATTTTTATTATTATCTACTAGCTTTTGCCCCCAGCTTCGCTCGGATAGTATTAGGGGGTACCTACAGCGCCTCCTCCACCTTCCCTATCCCCACTCCAATCCCCCCTCCTCCTCTCCCCCACCCCCTCTCACCCCTCTCCCCCTCACCCTTCCCCTCCCCCTCCACCCTCCGCCCTCCCCATCCCCCTCCCCCCCTCCACCCTGCCCCCACATCCTATCCCCCCCTCACCCCACCTCCATACCCGCTATATTCATTTTTCAAACAGCTCGCGTGCCACCTATTGCAATTTTTGTATATAAATTTCATAATGCCAGAGCTCTAAGCTATAGCCTATAGCCTATTCTGATGTATGAGCTATATTATTGTAAAGTTTCATTAAAATCCATTTAGTAGTTTTCGCGTGAAAGAGTAACAAACATACATCCATACAAACTTTCGCCTTTATAATATTAGTAGGATATATTTCGTGTCTTATTGAATTTTGTACCTGTAAAATGGGTGCCTTGGCATGGATAAAGCACCCAGTGAGGCCCACATTATTAAATAATGTTTTAAAAAATAAGTTATTGCACCAAAATAAAAAATAAATATATACATATATATTCAAAATATTGACCAGATTACAACACGGTTCCTCGATAATCCTATATTTTCATAGCTATTCACCCCGCGTAATATTGCACGCCAAAAACAGATAAATCTCGTAACTTTCAGTGAGTAAAAGACTTTGTATTGTTTTTCCCATGTCGAAGCAAGTTGATAATATTATATCACTTCAATGTAACCGTATAAAAGTTTTATCTGTACAAAACTCTCTCGTGTCGCAGTACCTACCCGAGAATACGACTATTGCCTGAATATCGAATATACAGAATGTCCTATTTTTACGTTAAAGTAAACCCAAGGTACATTGTCATTTAATTTATGTAGTTATCATTCATGATAACTACATTCATTGTACCTACTTACTTATTTATATATGTAATTACTGTGTACCTTTTATTTATTTTTTCTTTTTTATAATAATAACAAACATACGTACATTTATGATAGCAAAAAAAAAAATTATTAAAAAAAATAAATAAACAACAAAAAAAAATTAATTAAAAGAAAATGACCTACTTTTATATTAATCGTTAAAAATGTTTTACACCACTGCAATACCGGTATGCTTCGAGTATATTTGGAATCACATTTTGTGTGATATTGTGACAATAATTATTGTATCTAATGTAGCATGAGCCCAAATACGAATCCGCTGGTTGAACTCCTTTTGTAAACAATTACTCGAGTACTGATACCTACTTATGTTAGGCCTACTTATATCTTTCTAGCTCTGTATATCATTTTATGTACTGTATACTTATGATACTGCATACTTGTTATAATGCTCTTGTACAATTTATTTTATATGTAAAAGCCATCAAGGCGTAAACAAACAAATAAATAAATAATTTTATTCAAACTATTAGTGGTTATTACTTCTTTGGTTTTTTTAAATCTTGAATTAATTATAAATGATTCAATGTTGTTTTCATACTTCAAAGATGGTTTCCCGTCTCTTTGTATTTGAAGTAGCACTAAATGTTTAGCGCTTGTTGAAATGCATCATAAATGGCATTCTAATGTCCGTGTAGATAGAATTTAAATTTTTTTTTTTTTAATTGTCACATAAATTTTAAATAACTTGTGATTCATTGTTTGCTTATTTGCGAATTTTGTTTCAAAATTTTGAAAGACATATCAGTTGGACTTGCTTAAGATCTCTGCCCACTACACCGTTCCATACCATGACCGTAACCGTAGCGGCGCATGCAAAAAAATATTTTTTGTATCGATCAGTCTGAAACGCTGCCCACTAGACCGTTCCGTCACCGACCAACACCGTCGCATACCATGACTGGACTGACGGCGAATTCTCGATGACAATATTTTGCAGATGCCGGTCCGCTCTATGCCTGGCACGCGACGGAACGGAACGGGCTAGTGGGCAGCGTTTCATACTGATCGATACAAAGAATACTTTTTTGCATGCGCCGCTACGGTTACGGTCATGGTATGGAACGGTGTAGTGGGCAGAGACCTCTACGTATAATACGGTGTTAGCACGTTCTAGTGGGCATAGTAGGGCGTAGCGTGTTTATTTCGTGTCTGATACGTTCATAGTACGGTCATGGTATGGAACGGTGTAGTGGGCATAGACCTTTATACTTCTAATACAATACCGAATATTCTGCAACAGCGATTCTTAGTATGGGATTCGACCTCCTCCACAAATTTTCGTCACCACCTCTGGTCCGTAGCCATTTTCCTTTAGTCCGTAGGTCTTCCCATGCTGCTCCAATCTTTTCTCATCTTGGTCCATGACCATATGAAAATCATGTTTTCGATGTCCTGTCATCTGGCATTATATTCCAATCTTTCAAATCAGTTGAAACTATGATTTGTTCTTAGTGGTTCATAATTCAAATGTTTTAACAGACAGTTTCTGCCAAGGTCCAAACAGTTTTTGAAGTATAGTTTTAGGCATTTAGCGTGGACTAAAGGGTAAAAAATGACGTTGACGTTAAATTACATTGACGTGAATAATCCGTAGTTTGCTAGGCCTTGATTGGAGTGAGCCGGGGTAATCCAGATATCTGGAACGCTCTTCATTTGCATTTGCACGTGAATACATAAAACTCCAGCATCGCATATAGTTGATACACATCTTTGTACTATTTTCGCAACTCTGATTGCTGGAAAATGTAAAATCTATTGGGAATTGCGAGCGTTGCATTCGCTGGAATGCAAATCGATACAACGAGGCGACATAAAATTGTTAACGGGGTGTACTTTTTTATATCTGTTTCCGAAGGCAACGTTATTTAATCGTGTAGAGATGAACAGTATAGGCATATTTACTAAGTGCACAATTTACTACTATAAGAAAGATTTATTTATATTTCTTGTATAGGTAATGTATGGCCTTCCCGACTCTGAATCCTATTTACTATAACGTAACCTGACTACGAAACGGTAAAATAGAATAAAGTAAGCTTCTATTAAAAGCCTTTCTCAACGTGAAAAACATGTTATGAAGGTAAATTGCCTAAAATATAAGTCAGAATGTGTTGACGTTTTACTGACGAGGGATATTTTTAATAATGGGGATTTTATCTAGCTAATGATCTTGCCAACTTTACGAGAAAACTTTTAATAATGTTGGTTAATTTAATATGACGTTGGTAATTTCAAGGCTGAAACACGATGATCCTGTCGCTAATTAATATTTTTTTAAATGATTTTTTTTTATGTTGACACTACATAAATTTATTATTATTCAGGGGTTATAGTTCTATCGCATGTTATTATGCTTATAGCTGGGTCTGGGATGAACGTACGGTAATTACACATCAATCTGACGTGTTTGTATAGAAAGGATGTTTTTTTTTTTAAATTCCAAACGCTTTCAAACGCAGTTTTTTTTCTGTCCAGATTTTGTTCTAGACAACGCCACCGTTTTTAATTAGCATCCTGCCATGGTGAGTTCAATTGCCATCGTGAGCTATGAAATTGTAAAATATGCTTACCTACATTTTACTTCACAAGATAATTATCATATATGATGCCCAAATGGGGCCTAAAAGATTGAATGGCGTGAATGTGGACAAATACAAACTACGGAAAACATCGTAGAAAAATATCCTCTTTACAAGCTTTTTGGAAGCAGTGCTGAATCAAGTAACTCCCCAAGCAGTCGACTTGCAGAATAATCTCAGCAACCACTTTATTCTCTCCTCCACCAAACCAAGAAGAATAAAAATAATACTAGGCTAAAGTAAACCGCTGCATTCGTAAAATATCACCCGATGTGGGAATGATCTGGAATTCTCTACTTAAGTGATTTAGAATATTACTGTTAATTAAAATAAACGATGTGCTTACTGCTTGTTAAGTCAAGAATGAGTAGTTTCGGCGTATCTCAAGGTACAGTTCTGGGACCTCTACTGTTTATTATCAGTGTAAATGACGTGTGACGTAAATAATTTGCTATCTAATACATATATCCGCAAGATATCAGAAAAAATATTTATATCCCAAAAACGAACACTAAGCGTACTCAAAATACCTACATCTATTTAGAAATAACTTACGAAATATTATTTTTTAAGCAAAAGAAGCCCTGAAGAAAATCGAGGCTATGTGGGGGGTCTTTTTATGGAAAAGAAGAAGAGGAAGTTCTGGGAATGAAAAGGGTGTGAGGCGAAGGGTCGGGAGAGTCTAGCTGGAGAGGCCAAAAGGTCTCCTTCGTCCAGTCTCTCCTGATCCCGCCCGCCACCAAGACCAAAATAAACCTCACTCCATGAACCCTTGCACCCCTGCTAAGTACCTATACTTAACCACGTGAGGTGACCTACGGTAGGAGTAATGATTATCCAATTAAGATGAATATATACGTGAAATCCTATTTAGATACTATTTTGATTAATCTTTACGACGAATCGGCTTACAGTATGAACATCAAAAAATATGCTACGGATAAATTGAAGCTTTAACTACTTTATCTATGTATTGGAATTACAATAAAATTATTATTTACGTAACAAAAAATATAAGCGTAAACCACTAAAAAAAATGTTTTCTCATGACTTAACTATGAAGTAATGTAAGTAACAATTTAAAAAAAATACCCCTTTACGGCTAAGACTATTTTTGACTTTATCTATGTTCTAACTTTTTTTCGTTCTTATAAAGTTATGCACAAAATAAATAAAAACCACTTTTTCGCTTACTAGCCTCGTGCAAAAAGACGCTCGATTTTAAAATTTTCCAGGCATGAGATTCGACATATTTCTAGCGTTTATATTCCTCTTAATTGATTATCCTGGGCCCCATACCCACCTCCCAACTACTTTTTAGCTTTATTACCTCACTACTGTAACACTCCTTTAGGGTTTATTTTTCTTTTTTTACTAACATTTATTACAAAAAAAATTTACACAACCGCTTCATATTTTTCTATGCTATGTTATAAAAATTAAAAACTGTTTTTTTTTTATTTAAGCGAAATTCCCTCATCAAATGCAAGAACCTTGTTTGTTTATAGTGAGGAACAGCTGTGTTTTTACTTTTTAATACACTGCGAACATTTATTTTACTTTATTTAGGTATCTGTAAGAAATATTCATAATAAAAATGTGTATGAATTTTCAATCATCGGCACAATTCCTATAATAATTCTATGGTACAGAAAATTGATAATTTGTGCCGCGCGTTTGCAACATGAGATTAAGATAATTATTCTCTACTGATTGGGTCTTTTATGTTAATAAGCTTAAGAATTCTAAGGGGAATTGGCTATCAATTATAATTATTTACTGTGTTTGAGTTGGTGATATTATATAGGTATTCCTTTTAATTAATCCAGAAATGGTCCAGGGGTTTAGCAGGGAGGGAGGTTAGAATTAAATTGATTAAATGAAACTAATTGGTTTTTATTGTGATCATTTTCATAAGGTACGATCACAGACGATCTCTCTAATCTGATGCATGAAATAGAATGTATTGATTGAATCGAATTAGAAATTAAATGGATAAGATAGCAAGAATCACAAAAGGAATTAAAGCTTGTTCGTATAGGTACAATTAGGTACCTGGTTGAAGACGTAACCAGTGTACATTGTCCAATACACGGTAGAAAAAAATCTGTGCTATTATATTCAGGCCAAAGTCGTCGAATTTCAGTGCACCTTTTCCTATACATTTGGCAATCTTATTGGTATTTGTGTTTTCTTCTTCGGAGTCGCTAGATGTCGCTTTCATTTGTGTTTTCTTTGCCTGTTCATTTTTGAGTGGTTTGACGATTGGATATTGATTTTACAAAAAAAAAAAGTTTTTTTTTGATTTTGTAAAATTCGATCTTTGGTCCCCTGAATGTCTGGCGTTAAGGTTCGTCAGGCGCTTTATATCACTAGACTAAAGGAGGCTTGCGTGGGATCGTGGATTTATTATATTGGAACGGAGCGGAGTAATGAAATATGTAACGAACCCATGAAATAAATAAATATTTTATTGCTACCTCATTCTCTCGCAGGCTAAATCCTATAGATGTACGTGTTTAGTGTCGCTCGCTTCCGTTTCATCGATTTTAAAACCACAACGGTGCGAAAGAAGTTCTCGCTTCAAAAACCTTTTTCGTTCGTTAAGCGAAAATGATTCTGTGTTCTAGATACAAGTTTTATGTGGCCATTTTAATATGTGGCCATATTTTGTGGCCACAAAATATCCCCAACAAAATATCCTCCGACAAAATATCCCTCGACATGAAATCCAAAAAAACAAAACGTATCTCCATTACGCTGAATTCTTTCTTATAATATTTTTTTAATAATAACATTTATTGTCTTTACGCATGTCTATATTATTTTTGTCCCATTTAGGTTAGGTTACGTTAGGTTAAGTTTTATTAGATGTTTTGTTGGGGGATGTTTTGTACATAGGATATTTTGTCAGGGATATTTTGTCAGGGGATATTTTGTTGGGGGGTGTTTAGTCCATAGGATATTTTGTCGGGGATATTTTGTCAGGGGATATTTTGTTGGGGGATGTTTAGTCCATAGAATATTTTGTCGGGAATATTTTATCGGGGGATATTTTGTTGGGGGATGTTTTGTCCATAGGATATTTTGTCAGGGATATTTTGTCAGGGGATATTTTGTTGGGGGGTGTTTAGTCCATAGGATATTTTGTCGGGAATATTTTATGGGGGGATATTTTGTTGGGGGATGTTTAGTCCATAGGATATTTTGTCGGGAATATTTTATCAGGGGATATTTTGTTAAGGGATATTTTGTCCATAGGATATTTTGTCGGGGATATTTTGTCAGGTAATATTTTTTGGGCGATGTTTAGTCCATAGGATATTTTGTCGGGAATATTTTATCGGGGGATATTTTGTTGGGGGATGTTTTGTCAATAGGATATTTTGTCGGGAATATTTTGTCGGGATATTTTGTTAGGGGATGTTTTGTCCATAGGATATTTTGTCGGGAATATTTTGTCGGGATATTTTGTTAGGGGATGTTTTGTCCATAGGATATTTTGTCGGGAATATTTTATCAGGAGATATTTTGTTGGGGGATGTTTTGTCCATAGGATATTTTGTCGGGGATATTTTGTCAGGTAATATTTTTTGGGTGATGTTTAGTCCATTAGATATTTTGTCGGGGATATTTTATCGGGGGATATTTTGTTAGGGGATGTTTTGTCAATAGGATATTTTGTCGGGAATATTTTGTCGGGGATATTTTGTTGGGGGATGTTCTGTCCATAGGATATTTTATCAGGTAATATTTTTTGGGCGATGTTTAGTCCATAGGATATTTTGTCGGGATTATTTTATCGGGGGATATTTTGTTAAGGGATGTTATGTCAATAGGATATTTTGTCGATGATATTTTGTCAGGGGATATTTTGTTGGGGGGTGTTTAGTCCATAGGATATTTTGTCGAGGATATTTTGTCAGGGGATATTTTGTTGGGGGATGTTTAGTCCATGGGATATTTTGTCGGGAATATTTTATCGGGGGATATTTTGTTGGGGGATGTTTAGTCCATAGGATATTTTGTCGGGAATATTTTATCAGGAGATATTTTGTTGGGGGATGTTTTGTCCATAGGATATTTTGTCGGGGATATTTTGTCAGGTAATATTTTTTGGGTGATGTTTAGTCCATAGGATATTTTGTCGGGAATATTTTATCGGGGGATATTTTGTTGGGGGATATTTAGTCCATAGGATATTTTGTCGGGAATATTTTATCGGGGGATATTTTGTTGGGGGATGTTTTGTCAATAGGATATTTTGTCGGGAATATTTTGTCGGGATATTTTGTTAGGGGATGTTTTGTCCATAGGATATTTTGTCGGGGATATTTTGTCAGGTAATATTTTTTGGGCGATGTTTGTCCATTAGATATTTTGTCGGGGATATTTTGTCAGGTAATATTTTGTTGGGGGATGTTTTGTCCATAAGATATTTTGTCGGGGATATTTTTTCGGGGGATATTTTGTCGGGGGATGTTTTGTTGGGGGATGTTTTGTCAATAGGATATTTTGTCAGGGATGTTTTGTTGGGGGATGTTTTGTCCATAGGATATTTTGTCAGGGATGTTTTGTTGGGGGATGTTTTGTCCATAGGATATTCTGTCGGGGATATTTTTTCGGGGAATATTTTGTCGGGGGATGTTTTGTTGGGGGATGTTTTATCCGCAGGATATTTTGTCGGGGGATATTTTGTTGGGGAATGTTTTGTCGTAGGATACAAACGCGCGGAACAATTTCTAGTTTCCAGATATAGAACAGGGGTTACTTTTACAATACAATACAGTTTCGTTCCAATACAGCCTGCTTTATTAGTAACGAAAGAACGACATTTCTACTAATTGGATTATGTTGGCTAGAAATCGAGGCAGCTCCCAAAATAATTAGCGAGAAATCACGTTCCGAGGGGCTAAAAGTTGGCAGGTCTCACGTGCAAACAGGCGAAAATAATACTACCTACGTTAAATAAATATTTTTAGTTTTGATATTTGGTTTATTTCTGAAGTCTGATTTATCTAACAGAAGCCATATTTCAAGCTGTCAAACCGTCTTTAAAAGTTTTCATAATATTTTGCAGAATAAATACGTAATACTCCGATGTGAACTTTGAAAGGTCATATTTTGGTTATTGTTTTGAATTTATTTTGTTGAAATCATATATCGCAAATCCCGTTGAAGAGGGTCGTAAGTGAAATTTTTCTGTTTGATAAAATTTTATTTTTGTATCTGAAAATTAAAGTGATTGTGAATATTTATGCCCCATGAAAACCGTATTAAAGTTAGATCACTCTGTCTCAAATAACAATCCTAAACACGAATTTTTATAGATGTTTTTGACATTATAAATCAGATAATTAGTTTTTCTGACACAGGCCCGGTATATCAGTTGATTTTATGTTCCGCTTGGTTGGAATGTCGAGCTTAGCGCGGCTTGGAACATAATTCGTAAAAAGCCTGGAAATTACGTGCATTAACTTTGGTTTTAATAGAGGAATGTATTTCATCTTTATTTTAAAAACCGAACGACTGCCTACTAGAGTAGTACATCTATGCTCTCTACTATCATCGTTGTTAGGACATTATGTATCCACGCATCGGGAAATTGATCGCAATATTATGATCGCGGTCTTTCAAAAACTACGGCAGTTTATTTTTAGGCGGGTTAAATTGACGGGTCCAATACTACGATACTCCAAGCAGTATGGTGCTTTATGCGAGTACACTAATTTTAAATAGGTTTTTTTTCGCAGTAAATATGAAAACTGAAATTCGTGCTGACGTTGAAACTTAAAATCCCTTACCAGTCTATTTTAGACTGATTATAAATTAATAACATCAACATTCCTCGTCGACGATGAATATAATAGCTCACTATTCAATTTACGTAAATGTCGGTGAGTAGACGTTGAGTTTGACACATGACTGCTAGCGCCTCGGTGTTAATCCGAAAAAAAAACTGTTTTTCGGATTTTCAAGGCATAAGCTGCCGATTTAGTCCGCTTAAATTTGAGCGAGAAATGTCGTACACAGCGAGGATACTTAATGATATTACGGACCATAATATATTATGAAGCAGCAAAGTTACTTGCAATGCTATTTCAATCGTGGGCTACGAAGTTTTGAAAAATATTTAAAGAAAAACCAAGAAAAAAATGTTAGGAAAACATCTCGTTTGTGCATTTCAGGAAGGGTTTTATAAAAGTGCCGATCTTTAAATACATTTATTTCGGTTGTCGGTGCACGGGAGCATGCGAGAAGCAATGCGAAATATTCTGGAGTAATCCTGCGTAATGTATTTAAGGTTGATAAATACCTAATATAAATCGTATCAGACAAACGATGAAGTAGGTACCAAAATTATTTTATTAATTAAAAATTCTTTATCTGTATTGTGTATTTCTTTTGTTTAAATATTTGACAGATTTCATAATTTTTTTAATTTTTCTAATATCGAAAGGTAAATTTCTTCTTTTGAAAGGCGATGATCCTGAGATAAATATTTTGTTTATAAATACTTTCAGCTCTACAAATTCTAAAATAATAATATCTCGTGATTTTTCACGGGTTTGCGCTAGTTCACTATAAAATTTAAGAGTATTCAAATTATAAAAAAACTAGCTGGTTCCCGGCATGCGTTGCTATGCCATTTAATAAAGAAATTGTTTCTCCCTGCGTGTCCTTTCCCATTCGTCCCGTTCCCCTTCCGCCTCCCCTTCCTCTCCCGCGTCCCCTTCCCCCTCTCGCGTTCCCATACCACCTTCCCTCTCCCCACTCCCCTCGCCCGCTTCCCCCGTCCTGCGAATCCTCCCGCATTCCATTCATTCAGTTCCGGTACATTCAGTTTTCAAAGAGCCCACGTGCCACATATTGCAAATTTTTATACAAATTTAGTAATGCCAGAGCTCACCAGTACTTTTATACAAACCTTGTCCTGGCCATAACGAACACAACAAAAAAAAATGATCCAATTTGGTGCAGTCGTTCGGAAGTTATGCGCGTACATACATTTCGGCGATTCATTTTTATTTATATAGATAGATAGATAGATAGAAGATAGATAGATAGAAGATAGATAGATAGAAGATAGATAGATAGAAGATAGATAGAAGATAGATAGAAGATAGATAGATAGAAGATTCATTCCAGTCCGGAATGTACACTCTTTTGTTCAGTAAAGAATGGTTATTTTTCTTATTTTTTTGTCAAGTTTCGTTCTGGGTTTCGTTGGAAGAATTGGGGTTCCGTGCCGATGAGTCCAGAATAACTTATTTTGAATATTGTCAAATATTTGGTGTCTTTTGTAAAGTTTTTAATGTTCTTTTCAATATATTTTGTAAAAGTTCTCTCAGTCGGATTTTAATGTTTGACTTGAACCTTTTCCATTTAGAGAGAGTCAAGAAGAAAGTTCTCGTAAAGCTTTGTGTTAACGTATTTTAGGAAAACATTGTTGGTATTATTGTTTATTCTCATATTATTGTCTTTTCTACCTCAAGTCATTTGCCACTTGTAAACTATATGTCAGCTCAAAAGGTTCAATAAAGAAGTTTACGAAGATAACCGTGTTAATTAATATAAAGTGTAAGCAGCATACTTGCGAGGCACTTAATTATTATAACATAAAAAATTACACATCTTCTTTGCGGGTGACCAAAAAAGAACTGTTTTTAACCTTAGAAAGATAAATAATCTTATTTTGACGGTTACGTCTTAAGACGTACTGAAGTTTAAGAGTGTATATTTGACATTATATATTATTGTCATACTTACATATTATGATCAATCGTTGTACTTAAAAATAATAACATTTTTTACACTAAGTCACGTTTATAAAAAGAAATATGAAAGTAACACGAAAGATAATCATTTTCGAGCGTATGGTGTATGTATGTCTCCGTAAGTATAGTACAAACTTACCGTGGTAAGCTGTGCTCTGCAACTGAGCTAACTGAGATTGACAGAGATAGACTATAAAAAAAACGGCAGTACACTGTCTCGCTTACGTCACAAATTTACAATAATTTCTGTCATTTTCTTATACATATATATATAGATATTCCTGTTTACTGTACGGAGGACATCGTTGATGACTTCATGCTTTTTTTAATTACACAAATGGCCGCAATCCCACACGACAAAATCAAATTATCATTTTACGTAATTGTAGTTTTGAATACAGTATTTTCCATCGTCCTAAAAGCTAAAAGTTACTTTTTACAGTAATTAAGGTGAATCAAAAAGTTTTTTTCTAAAAAGTATTCGTATTAAGGGTACCCAGTGATTTCGAAAGCTTACCCTTAAATTTTTTTATTGACACTATTTTTATAATCATAAAACACCAGATAGCTAATGTAAATGATATTATTATTTTTCAGGTTAGTTTAGTTCTAACTGAATTATAAACAAGAAAATTAATTTAATAAACCGCGCAAAGAATGTCTACAAAATTTGTGGCAACATTTTTCCCGAACCCCAAACATAGGGCTCATCTAGATCAGCCATGGGCAACCCGCGGTATTCATGTGGTGGTATTTTGCGTTTCCTTTAGAGGGCATTGACGTGGGTCGCTGACACTCCAATTTTTTCCTTTTTATGTTAATTTTTCACTAAAAAGCTTTAAGTTCAATTCTCTTATCTCTCAAGCATAGGCAAGTGATGTTTGTACACGATTTTGATTTATTTACCCGCTTAGGTACTTAGGTGGCTGTGGGCTCTTTTTTAATTATTATTTAAAAACTGACCTTTTCTTAATTTCAGTCGATTTTTTTAAGTCTCTCTGTTCAAGCAGTGCAACTTTTTTTTTTAGATTTATACAGGAAAGTAATTCTTGGCCAAGGCCTATGTCATCTTTGGGGATGCTGGGGGAGGATCTTTTTAGGAAAAGAAATTGAATAATTGAATACCCAACACATCTGCGTAGGTCACCCCAAATGGTTCGCTACGTTTGGTTACATAGCAGGGGTAGCTGGGTTTATGGGGTGAGGTTTGTCAGGATCTTGACGGCGGATGCGTCTGCTCATCAACCGCGTGGCGGGTCGGATCGAGAGAGATTGGTTGAGGGATACCTTTTGACCTCTCCAGCAGGGCTCTCTCGTAACATCGCCTTACACCACGTGGAATGGATAGATTCATACGTCCGTCACACTGAACCCCCAGATCCTATACATTTTTCTTTCCCGGAACTTCTTCTCCTTCCTTTCCATAAAAAGACCCGCCACACAGCATTCCCAAAGACATAGATCTTGAAGGGATTTATTTTTCTGGACCTCCTGTGTGGAGCCAATGAAAAAAAAATCTTCTGCGTTGGTTCTTTTTTTATCTACTTCTTGAAATTTGTTCTAATAATTTATTATCCAAATAGATCATTATTATATATGCTTGTAAAAGCCTGTGTGGGCATACATATAATATAAATAAAATACGCACAACGTCTGTGACAGCACCGTACGTCGTTTAAAGAGGCCCTCGTCTTCCAAGAGAGAGAATTCTGTCAGTTTAATGGTAGGATCCACAACTAGGTGCTTGTTTTATTTGTTTGTGTGTATTTTTAATCACAAATAGCTTTAAATTTTTGCACATTTACCGGAATTATGCACAATTAAACGGATTCATTTATCAAGGACGGAGGAAACAAATAAGAGGAAATCTTAAAAGACATACAACTTCACAATTTTGTCTTTTATCGGCACAAATATTTGGCCACATACCAAAAAGGTTGACCATACCTGATTGAGGTACTATGTTAAAGAATTAAAGAAGGTCGGACAAAATAACACTAATTCCTTGCATTTTTTGGCTTCACCTGGGTTCGCCCACAGAAATTCCAGTGTCTTTCTCTCTCACGGATTCATTTCCAGGCAAACGTAGCAAAATAACCTTCGTAGCAGAATGGTAAGATCCTCATGGATGCAGGTTCAAATCCCAGCGATGGGAAGCGAAAAAATTAATTCACGGTATAATAAATCTTTAAAAATATTTTTCTGGAAAGAAAGGAGGAGAATTAGATTAGGTTTATTAAGTTCATGAAAAAAATGATAAGATCAGAATAGTTGAGATTAGATTTGATATGGTATTTTAAATGACTTACAAGATGTAAGTCTCCAAAAACGTTGTGAAATACTGAGAGCGCGTTGTTCTTATGCGAGAAATGTGAAATATTCTATTCAACGTTCTTTAAATAATAAAACAAAAATAATTATAAGAGTTATCAGTAGGTGCAGTTCACACTCTTAGAGGTGAAACCTCCAGAAAATTAAATTACGAGAGAATTAGGAGTCGGAAAATTGTAGGATTTATTTATTAAAATATATTTTACCAAGTTTAATAATTTTTTATGAAGCACCGCACAAATCTCATTCTCTCGCAGACTAAATCCTATAGATTTATGTGTTGGTCTCTTCTTGTGTCGCTTGTTTCCGTTTCATTGAGTTTCTATTCACAAAGTTGCCAAAGAAGTTTTAACTTAAAAAATTACATTAATTTTATTTTTATTTTAAAATACACCTTATTTTAAAATACACCAATTTTATAATACACAAAATTTGTAAACGGCTGCGGGCGATAGTGGGTAGAATATACAAATTGAAGTGTTTCGTTCCTGTGAATACCTTAAGAATTATTTACATGTCACTCGCGGAATCAACTTTAAGATATGGATTAACCACTTGGGGACATTCTTGCAAAACAAATTTAAATTACGCACAATCAATACAAAATTCTATCGTTAAATTACTAGTTAAAAAAAATATTTTTTCGCAGAGACGAAACATTTTACTTTTGTATCAAAATTTAACAGTTTTGCCGGTGCAGGCCTTATTATGGTATAAAATATTGATTCAGCACATATCTGACTCTAAGTATAAGAGGAAAGTTGAACATGGGCACAATACTAGGTTCACAAAGAATGAAGGCATGCTTGTACCTAAACATAATAATAAATACGGACAGCGAACCCTTGAGTATAATGTGCCTAAAATATATAATATGCTACCTGGTAATATTAAGAAATGCGAATTTCCAAATAGAGTCAAATATTTGCTGAAAAGATGGCTACTAGGTAGAAATAATTTGTATTAGGCGATTTAGTTTTACTATTAATGTGTAAGTTTATTGTTATTGTATAAATTAAGGTCTAAGTTGTAATCTGTAAAAAGTTGTAATAAAAATCCTGTTGACAAACTACTTAACTGTAGTTTAACGGGATATATATGAAATAAATAAAAATAAAAAAAATAAAAAATAAAAATTACCAAATAAAACTTTTGTACGAACATTTACATTGGATTATAGGTAAGTACAAATTATTTTATTACCAAACTTTGTTTCAGAGGAGCGGTGGTTGGTCAAAACATTTGTTCGTCGATTCAAACCATGAATTCGTAATTCTTGAGATACGCGGTGTTATAACGTGAGCGATGATATATTAAGGGACGTACTTTACTTACTTTAACCAGCGATTCCCGACGGTATTTGCGGAAAAAAATTTAAATTAAATTTTGGTCTCCTTCTTCTCCTCCTTGTGCCCTGTCCGTTCAACGGACGATGGCTGTCATGTTGGCTATGCGAACTTTGTTTACTGCGGCCCGGAACAGCTCTACATGTCCAAACCACTGCCACAGGTTTTTCAGCCATGAGGTTCTCTTTCCAGGGCCCGTCTTCCGGCAATCTTTCCCTGATTTATGAGATGCAAGATCTCGTACTTCTCTGGATGTCTCATCACATGTCCAAGATATTGAATTTTTTGGATTTTTACAGTTTTAATAACTTCTTTTTCTTTATTCATCCGAACCATAACATCTTCATTCGTATCCCTGTCCATCCAGATTATTTTAAGTATTCTTCTGTGGAACCACATCTTGAATGCCTCAAGTCACCTAATTAGTTCTTCAGTAAACATCAATGCTTCCTTTCCATAAAATAATATCGAAAACACGTAGCATCTGACCATTCGCATCGTAATCCGAGGTTGAGATCATGACTGCAGAACATTTTTTTCATGCGGATAAAGGTTGCACGAGCTTGCTCAATGCGGAATTTGATTTCAACTGAAGGATCAGATCTATCATTTACACTGCAGCCCAAGTATACAATACTCTGTACCTTCCCTTGTTTCGTTCCAGCAATATAAAGATTTTCATTCAATGCGTTAATTCTGCTTATAAGCATATATTTTGTTTTCTTTACTTTCAGTTCTAATCGAAAATTCTCACAAATCTTCACAATTTGATTCAGCAATGAATTGGTCTCCGATGACTCTTTTAAAATTTCATTAACATTTCTAACTCCAAACAATGTCAGGAATAATTGGTTAAAATAAATCAAGTACGTCCTTTGACACTTTGTATAATATGTACGTCATTGGTGTCATTTCTCTTGAAAAACTTATAAACCATAAAAATATAAATCAAGAAAAGTTGATTCACATTACATTAAATTAAATGTCGGCTCTATCAAGTACGTCCCTTGACACTTTGTATAATATGTACGTCATTGGTGTCATTTCTCTTGACAAACTTATAAACCATAAAATATAAATCAAGAAAAGTTTGCTTCACATTACATTAAATTAAATGTCGGCTCTATTATTATTATTATATTATCTGTCGGCTTCAAATTAAAAGATTAAACTATTCAAACGTTTCAATCTAATCACTTTTTTTCAATCTAAAACTATTCAGGACAAAATTCGAGAGTGTTCTGGACTGTTTCTTCAAGAGCATTAGCGAACCATCCAGAACGTTCTCGAAACTTTTAGACTCACCGACATACTCCGCCACTCTTTTCAGAATTTTCTAGAGTTTTATGGAACTTTATAGAACTTTCCGCAAGACTGTTCTTTAAATTTCTAGAGGGCGAAACTTCCAGCCCTTATATCTCCAAAAGCACGCCATTTAGGTAAAACGAGTACCCTCATCCTGGAGGGGGGATAGAGACCTTGACTCGTTTCTGAGTTTTTGCGGTCCGCACGTTTTATTGGACTTTCTTTTATAACATATGGATTATTCGTGTTCTTATTGTACAACACACTTATATTGTACTTACTTTTATGTTAACACGGTGTTACTATTGTAATGTAAAAGCCTAATAAAATAATAAATAAATAAAAAAAAGTATATAAATCCATGAATCAACCTTTTACTTTAAATCCTTCGCAGCTGTCACGAGAGATACGAACAATAAATAAATAAACAACAACCCATTGCGTCAATTAGTGTTCCTAGTTGCTTTGCTAGTCGCTCGCAACAAATTTTAATGGACGGTCGCAGAGTGGCAGCGGATGGGGAATGAAAAGGGGGTGGAATGGGTGGAAAAGGAGGGCAGTAAAAGGTTTGATGGGTGGACTCGGCGAGGAATGAGGTAGTTCTGAGGGGTCGGGGTGGGAGTTGAAGAAGTAGGGGTAGCAAAGTGAATAATCTCCCAGCTTACGACCTCACGGCGCGACCGAATAAAATATAGCGTTCACGATCCTGTTAAATATAAGAGAATTATTGATAAATTATATTTTTTGTCATAATACCTTTAATCTTTTCTTCATTGAGATACGTCCATCGACATATTAACTATAGATTAGCCTTCCCATACCCAATTCCAATCCCAAAGTGACACCACCTACGAGAACTTTCATAATACAACCAGTGGTGGCCGCTGCCCTGAAAACGTGGTGGTTCACTGATAATCCGTAACAATGAGATAACGATTACTAAGCATTAGTTAAAAATGATTCCACTTGTCTTATTTGGAGAGTAGGTCTATTTTCAGCTGTTTTCGAAGTGCGAAAACTTCTACATATCGCTTTTTAAATCGCTTTAATTAAAATTAAAAAAAATTTTGAACAGATCTTTTTTCTGTACTAAGAAATTAGAAATACAATACAATTTTTTCGTAAATAAATCTTAAATTTCAACCCAAAAAACTCTTTTTTTTTCAATATTTAATTTATTTTAATAAAATAAATTTGAAAGTAGTGTAAGAAGAATATACGACGCAAATGTGAATGGTAGAAGAAGTCAAGACCCCTGCGAGGAAACGGCGTGATGGTTGGTTAGATAGTTTTATATTTCATTATAAACAGGATACAAACAGTATTTATAAACAACACGAGGGCAAAATTGTCAAAGTTTCCTATAAAAAAATTGACTTCCTTAATGATCTGCGTTTTATAAATTAAAACACCAATCAATAAAAAAGCAAATATATGTAAAATTTAGGTATTTGCTGTACCTTTTAATTAAAAAAAGAATTATTCAATTTGGTTAAGTATTTTTGCTTTAAATCCAAATTTAAGTTTGTATGATAAAGGCCGCTGGGTGGCACACCGACATAGTTTAATTTTTCATACATGTGGGCGGCGCGGCGTTGCGCGCTGGCGATGTTTGGGATATTCGATAGAAAAACATAAGTCGTTCCGTTTGCAATCGGCCTGCACACCGGGGACAGGGTAACTTCGCGCGGAACTTTGAGAATTTGCTCTCCCTGATTCATATTATATTAGGAATTATATTGGTAGGTGATATTTTTAATGAGATTCATAGATTTTATATTTTTCGGTTAGATATTATAAAGTAATTTTAGACGATATAATTTACCAGTGCTGCACACAGACACACTGTTAACCAGCCGCCCTTGAATACAACTACCCATCGAATTCCGTTACATCTATTGCGTGACGTACCTAGTTGTTTTACTAGGAAGAACTAAAACATTGTTTATCAAATGTTACTTTTCTTGATACGCTGCCTCGAATTCATATGTTATGTACATATTTTTTTGATATTCATATAACTGATTAAATTGTCAATAATAAAGTCCGCGATAGCGTATATTTATTACTGCCTGAAATTTGTGTTTTAAAAATGATCTTCACAAAGCTAGTAATTCCGTTACCGCGAACTTGCTGGAAAACAAATTAGCTCCACGCAGACCAACTAAAGGTACTCGTACAAACCAATGCTTCTTGCGATCTTTTGACTATGAGATAATAGACTTTCTTTTTGATAAATGTTTTCGTAAACCAATATTTTTGGTTCCGGTGTCATTTTTCCTACACGCCCTGTCTAGATATACTTGGTCGAAGGATACGTCAGATTGTTTCTCTTCTAAGGTAAATGTGTAATATAAAAGATTATAAATAAGACAAAATACATGCTCTTAAGTAAAAATAACGCATTGGATGAAAATCTTTATATTGCTGGAACAAAACTAGAGAAGGTACAGAGTATTGTATACTTGGGCTGCAATGTAAATGACAGATGGGTTTCTTCATTTAAAATTAAATGCCGCATTGAGCAAGCTCGTGCAACCTTTATCCGCATGAAAAAAATATTCTGCAGACATGATATCAACCTTGGATTACGAATGCGAATGGTCAGATACTACGTGTTTTCGATATTATTTTACGGAATGGAAGCATGGATCTACAGAAGAATACTTAAAATAAGCTGGATGTACAGGGTTACAAACGAAGATGTTGTGGTTCGGATGAATAAAAATCATTTTAAAAAAAAAACGAAGTATTCGAAACGAATAGCACGGGACAATAACGAAGCATACCAAAAATATTTTTTTCGTTGATCCATCTTATTGATCATTAGTCATTATAATGTTTAACGTCCACATATGACTAAATCCAACGTAATAAACGTATGTGTGGTAAAACCATGTATGATCGTGTTAGAAATGTGGATATCCGCAAAGAATGTAAGGCTGATGTAAGTATAATGAGCAAAATTAAGAAAGGGACCCTCAGATGGTTTGGGCACGTAGAGCGAATGAGCGAAGAAAGTAGTGTAAAAAGAATTTATGATGCAAATGTGAATGGTAGAAGAAGTCGGGGACGCCCGAGGAAGACATGGCACGATCAAGTGAATCAGATACTTGAGACCGGCCATGTCAAAAGTCAGAATAATAGAAGAGTATGTATGAGACGATGTATGAATGTGAGTGAGGCAAAGAGTGTATGCCAAGACTGAGTTGTTTGGCGGTCCGTCCTCTCTGCCTACCCCTGCGGGGAAACGGCGTGATGGTTAGTTAGTTAGTTAGTTCAACGTAATAAACTTGTACTTGTAAATTATAATTACAATGTTATATTATAAAATTTGATCAGCATTACATCTTATAAGTCAGGCACAGAAGTTATGTAAGTGGGTTCTCTTCGTACCATCTGTCAAAACGTCAAACCAGACGATAAGTTCGCAGAGTATAAACAGTAAATCTAGTGAATTGTAAATGCCAAATTAAAAATTTCGCCTGAAATCAAAGTGGTGCCACATAATAAAATACAAATCAGTGTGGAATTTTACAAAATTAATTGAATATTTCGCAGCCAAAAAAACCGATTTATTTATTTATTTAAAAAAAAACTATAAATTTTCAAAAAATGCCAAGGTTTCAAAAATACGATTTAAAAATAAATAAAATACGGTATACCTTGAGTACTTGCCTAAACCGTAAAAAAATGTGATGCAAGTGGCCTATTCTATCAAAATGTTTTTTAGTACAAAATGATATCTTTAAAGTAGGTTTATCAGAAATTTCCATTCACTGAAATATTTTTTTAGACAAAAATTTAATACGGGAGGAAAAAGCCTACCCCCTCGGGATTATTGCAATAAAATAATGTCGTTTAAGTGTCGTTGAGACTTATCTATAAAAGCGCCAGCGTTATTTGGATTAGCGTATTTCGGCATATCGCTCGCCATATATTCCCAACGGGAATATACGGCGAGCCAAAATAGGCCAAGCCAAATCTCTGCGCTTTTATAGCTAAGTGTGACGGTCCCCTTCTTTTGAATCGATATGTTCGATTCATAAATCAATTGAGCGGATCGTTTAAGGGCGATTAACCAGCGGCCGAGAATTCAAATTTCGTCGAAAGACGGTCTTGCGATTGTACCCTTGCAACTTTACAGGGCGGTTCCGACGAGTAAGATCAATTACTCTGTACCAGATTTTTAAATAATAACTCAATATCGATTTTATCTCTATAAAAATTTCCTTCAATATATTTTTACCTATATTCAAAAATGCTCAAACGTGAGATGATAAAACTATTCAAATAATGTATTTTTTGATATAATTTTTTATAATATTTCAATAACGTCTAAGCAAAATAAGAATGTAAAAAACTGACATTTAGTTTGTTAGGCCGTAAATAAATAGACAAACTGAAGTATTTTCGCCAAAAAAAAGGGCGCGGTTTTTTTTCATGATTTTATTTGAACTAAAATTAAAATTCTGAAATGCTGCTTTCTCAAATAATGTATTGATTTATTTTACTGCATGATTATATGATTCGAAATGTATGTTGTATAATACAAAATTTTGTTTGAAATTTTAATTAATCTGCCAACGACCTACGGTAAAACCTTATTGTACTAAAAATAAACATATTTTCTCAAAATTTAAAATAAAGCTTTACTAGATAAAAGAACAGACTTTCAAAATCAATTTAAATTTTTTTGTGGAAAAGAGTCAATACGTCTAAAATTTGGTTTAAAAATGACATATTTTCGGTTTTGTCTGGTATTATTTCCTATTAAAAGTAGGTATGATCAGGAATTATTATTTACTAAAATATTTTTTAAGCCAAAAATGTAATATGGGAGAAAAAATTGCCTGCCCCTCAGGATTATTGCAGTAAAACATAATTGAATCGATAGGTTCGAACGGATCAAACTCGAGTAGATCTAAAACATTGCTTATTTTTGAAGCAGTCCTGAAATAGAGAAAACTGTCAAATGGTGAGCTAAAATGCCACGAAAATAATTACACACTTCAGGAATTTCTATGTAAACAAAGGCATTTTCAGATCGCATTGTCATTTCCGTCGTTAGCTATGAAGCAGAAAGTTTGTAAAAAAGTGTTTTATTGACGTGGTTCTACCAGGAACAAAAAGATAAACTTTTGAAATTATAGTCGGGGAATACCTGTTCGAAATATCAGAAATGCATAGAAATGATGTTGAAATATTAATTGAAAATGACTCTATCAAAACTTTTCCGAAATCTTTCGAAACAATTGAATCAAACCCCATAATATCTTTTTCAGAGCGAAAGCAGAAAGTGTTCTGAACTTGAAAATGTGTAATTATTTCAATAAGGAACTCCAGTAAAAAATATTATGACTTTAAAAAAATATGTTCATACAGACCAATAAACGCTGATTCTGAATATATAAGGTTTTTTTTATAATATTAAACTTAGTGTTCGTAAAAAAATATTAAAAAGTGCATTTTTTAACGTCTCGTTAAAATACACTGTAAAGTTGGTACGATTGAATGGTTAGTGCTGACGTCACGCGTCACCAGTCATTGAATCACATTGTATTGAAATCAATTGACATGTAGGTATGGCACAAGCCATCAGTATTACCAACATTTAATGTTATTCTTTATTTCGTACTGTTTATAGAGATTTAGTTGTAGTGTTTATTGAAACAATATTTAAGCCTAAATAATTCCGTATCAAAAATAGAGGTATCTCTATTAGTTTATCTCTTTTATTTAAAATATTGAAAAACTACTGCACAAAAAAAATAATGAATGAAAAAAGTAATGCTTCTTCTAGGGAGAATACTTCGAACAACGGAACAACGGATTTCAAAATGGCGGCAGTAGATCAGCTGATTGCCCAATCCCATACTAATTTTTCGGGAGTGATGACGTCACACGATTTACCATATTTCCGAGGGGTCTCGAAAAATTAAAACTTTGACAATTATTTTAACTATTAAAACTAACTGTAAAAATAAAAACAAAAACGCAGTTATTTAAGTTAGTAGGTCATTATTCAAAAAAATAATAATAAAAATTGGACTGGAATTCTCTATTAGCCGATAATCCCATTCAATGGGAGAAAATTAATTTGTTCCGATAATGTCTGAATTATTCATAAGTTTTTTAATTAAATCTGTGTACTTTCGAACATAAAGTGTTTTCTGATTTTCTTGGTAAAGGCAGCTCGTTACGTAAATTAAATTTTATTATTTTGTTTATTTATTATTGAGACATTTTTATAGCGTCGTTTTAGTAAATAAAATGCTCACGATTCCATGGACAGCCAAACGCACAAGTGTTAGTCTGGAGGGCTCCAACTTGTGGAAACTCACAGTCACTGGCTGAGTGGAATGCAGAAGAAGTAGGGGAAGGTCACCATTGCGCTGGAGTGACCAAATATCACTGGCATCCGATATGTCGGTGTCTGCACAGAGCAGAGTAGGTATGACGAAGAGTGGTGGAAACCTTCGACTACTTTGCCATACTTAAAATAAAAGTCAACAATATTGTAAGATCATTGACTTCTCTGAAGAACACTAGTAATCCACAAAATTTTCAACAATGTCGAAACCATCCATCACAATTCCGTTCAATTTCATCATTCCAAAAAAATGTTTCAAATTCTGCCTTCCTTGCGAAAACATCAATGAGAAAATTAATGTGTATTGCGGGAGTAAATCAAATAAGACTTTGTACTTATAGGTTAATTAAACAATATTCAACTCCATAATTTCCATTTGTATAAAATTATTCATCGGAAAATGGGTAGCGCGAACAGTTGAATCGATGGCGATCGAAAACAGAATGAATTGCATTTTAGTTCGGCACCTATCGCTGGTGGAAAAAAGTCCGTTTAGGAGTGGCCAATAGGATTTTTTTTTTTTTTTTTTTTTTAACTTTATTTATTTCCATTTCTTTGTACATAGATATAATGTATAATAGCAAATAGTATAAAATAACATAAAATATAATAACAAATAATATGAATAAGAAATGAAAACCCACTAAGGCACTGCCTGAGTGTGGGTAATATTAATACAAAATACTATATTTCTAAGTACCCAAAGTATAAAAAAACTTAAAAAACATATAAAATATAAAGTTAGTATAAAAATTTAGTATTACATACGTAGAATAAATGAAAAAGGTTTTGTTTCAGCTATTATAAAAATAAAATAAAAATATGGAGAAAAACATACTAATTTCAATTTTTTTTTTTTTTAAGTTATTATAAAAAAATAAAATAAACAGAAAACATATTGTACTACAGTTTAGAAAATTACAGAAAGTGATTTAATCACGTCATGAAAGCGCTTCGTTGTTCGCTACGCTACCACGCATACAAACGCAGCGTAGTCAAAAACCTTACTTATAATAGCATAAATACAGTAAAACTGAATATAAGGCCGGCTTAACTATACCAACGATAAACCAGCTTGAAAGTAACTGATAAGTAAGACGGAAAATAATTATTTGTAATTTTTTTTAAACAATTTGCTGTCGATAGATATAGACTGCCTAAATATAACCGCAGAAAAATAATAAGTAGTTTTGTATATATCTAACTGTGATATAAAAACGTTTGTCAGTCAATATAACAGATGACTTTCCAGATTCGAAATCACAGACAAGACAAGTAATTTATAATCTTAAGACTGGGGTCTTAGCAATTCCATGCAAAACATACCCTCCAAACCCCACAGATAATGTAGGTCTGTTTGCTTTGTCTTCTCTAGATCTTTGAAGACGTGGCTTGTTTGTAAACGATTTAACCCTCAAACGACCAATCATTTCAGTCAAAAGTTTTATTGTAGGTATCTCTGTCCTGGTATTTTTTTCATTTATTTGAAATACATACATACATAAGGAAAATATATGGTTCAAAGTAATTTCTTGTTAATAATTCTGCCCTGGAGAAAATCATTTCTCATGTTTGAATTGGGGAGTCGTGCCATTACAGTAAAGATAAAGAAAAAAAGATATATATTATTTTTTTTATTAAGAAATAAATAATGATGACGAATATAGATAACGAAATTTACTGTCATAGCAGTTACTAAATTAGATATACAGTATAGATAAATAAAAGGAAGAATATAGATGTAGTAAAATAAAAATAATATTATTATTATTTCAATTAATAGGTAGGTGGTAGTAATAGTATGTATTTCAATTAATGGTAGGTATGTCGGTTGTAATGGAAAATTTTCCATTTTTTGGCGCTTCCTATTGACCTACATTATGTACCTACAAAGCAGTACAACCTGAGATCATTATAAGAAATTATCTATTTAATAATTATACTATAATTATGAAATTTTAAGAAGACAAACGTCGCTCACATATAACACCATGTATCTAAAAAAAACCTTTTTGTTATAATTTATAATTTTTTGATGTTATTATTATTTAATTTTATTTAATACTAATCTACATATTTTCATTGAAAAAAAAACACTTCTCCAAATAACTGATCTCTAAATATTAGTTCACCGTTTTTGCAAAGATGTACAATTTTTATTTCATAAACTAAACGGTTTTTTGTTAATTCTGAAAACCAGTGTAAGATGAGTTACATGGTGTTGTAATGTGAGCGACGATACCATGTAATATGTGTTCCAGAAATATCAATAATATAAAAGATATTTAGAACATTTCATGATCATAGGAACATAATTTAGGAATTTACTAATTTTAATAAATTCGGTAATCATCTTATACATAAACCCACAAATATCAATAAAAAATTGTTAATTGTATAAAGTTGCAACTAAAACTTTAGTACCTTCCAACGGTCCCTCAGACTTCTGATGAAGTTTTTTACTCACCAAATGTGCGCGTGTTGTCGATAAGCACCGGCGCACTGGCGCAGAACTGTGGGTGGCATAGAATAACGAAATGCGTGCACGCTTAGTTAGTCACAAAAATAATATCACTGGTGTGTGAGAGACCGGGGATAGACAGTTGAGGGTTAACGTGGAAATAAAATTATAACGTTGCTTTTACTTATCATGGAGAATCCGCTCAGGATCGTCGAATACCTCGTCAAAGCAAAACCAAAAATCATTGCAAGATACCTCTCCAGACAAACCGCCTTTTTCATTTTTCTCATCATTGTTCGTCTTAACAACATTAAAAAAAATCCTAAACCGCCAGGGTATATAATATCCATTAATCATCACTCAAGGGTTACATCCGCGCCTGATCTCTGTTAGGGTTCAAGTAGGAACATTTTCTGAAGCGCTGTTTGGACTCCCAGTACTCAACACATCGTGAAAGCTGGATGAAAGAACATTGCATGATGTTACTTTGGCGAAGCTTCATTTGAAATTAATATTTTAGATTAATCTTTACTACAAAAACTCGTATAAATTAGGAATACCAAAAAATATGCTATTGATAAAATGAAATTTTCCCATCGTGTTGCTTGAATAGAACTAAAATTAATTACTTTATAAAAAATATAAAGCGTTAACTACTAAAAAATATTTTTTTCAATAGAAACGCGTGAAGACATTTATTAGAAACAAATTTGAAAAATGCAATTTCTGGCTAAGTTTATCCGTGGCAGTTTCCCCTGCTCAACTTTTCTCTTTCTTAAAAAATTTTTCTCAAAATAAATAAAAAAAAAAGACAACACTTTTGCGCTAAATTTGACCGTCGTAGACTCCATTTGCCATACGGTTTTTATGCCTATTTCCTACACTCGTGATGATATAAGGCACACTAAGAATGTAACGCTTTTTGGCTTCTGTATTTCTCATATTGCTGTCACTAAATGTGACGGGGTCATCAGAGAGAATGGACCGCCACAAAGCTGTGATTTAAACACACTCCTTATTTCATTTACTTCCATTAATCGACTCATATATACGTACCTACTCTTCTATTGACGTTGCCCTTTGTTTTAAACCACTTTCAGTTTGAAGAAATCATTTTCAGAATTGTTGAAATTTATTTTTTTAAATAAACATGCGATAAAACGTTGATACATGGGTCTCTTGTGTGGAGCTAATTAAAAAACTCCTTTTTGTATTTACTTTAAATAAAAATAGTAGAATTTACTATCTTTAAAATATACAAGATTAAAATACACAAACGAATACCTTCATTTTCTAACAATGCAATGCAATATGATACCAAGATTCCTCTCAAATATCATTGTTTCCAAGTCAATTCATTTATGTATTCAATATTGAACCTTAAAATATAATTTGAATGACTTTAGCTGAATGAAATAATAGCTGCTGTTCAGTTAGATGGAAAGCATTGTGATTGTTTATGAATTGCAGAAATTCTAAACAAATGCATCCAGAATCTACGACTTTTCGTGGAAACTTAAGTTTACCGTTTCTGTGGGTGAATGCAGTTTCAATGGTTTAAGTAGTTTGGATTAAAGTTTTCAATTGCGATGTAAAGTTTGTAGTTAATTTATTATACAGGGTGGGGCAGAGTGGAGTTACTAGTTTCAAAAAATCACTGAAGGCCCCCCAAACGGAGCAGAGGGGCGGGGCGGGTGCCGTTAGGTCGAAGAAATGATGCCTTTTATGTTAGTGACCGTGCCGTGGTCAGGTAGGTACCGGGGCTTTATTGTGGAGACGTTCTTTAAAAACAGGGAAAGCGTTGTGGCTACGCATGGAGCTTTCCGGGTCCGGTTCGAGTTAAATCGTGATGAGAGTGTTCCTGATCCCAAAAACCATTCGGAAATGGATCAGTAATGTAAGGTGGACAGGAGCTGCAGATCCTAAAATACCAGTTGGGCGACCTAAAAGTGTGCAAACACCTGAAAACATCGCGGTAGTAAGTGCGTCAATTGAAGAGTCTCCAACCCGAGCAGCGCGGAAACATGCCACTGCGCTTGGAATATCGTCCAGAATTATAAGGCAAATCTTACACTCAGACCTTCATCTGTACCCCTACAAGATGATGCGTATACGGGAATTGAGCCCGCAAGATTTTGTGAAACGTAGAGATGCTTGCATTGCAATCGTAATTGCTGTATCCCTCGGCGCTGTTTTTGCACTGGCGACGAAGGATTAACCATTACCGTTATTGAGTTATTCATCTCACTATTGTGAGATATTGGAGAACCTTAGGCATCCCAAAATGAAAGAGTATGGCGAAGAACACGACACAGAAGCCTTCTGGTTTCAACATGGTGAAGCCATGGCCCATGCTGTCCATCGTTCATGCGAAATTTGGCAAACTTTCCAGGTCACCTGATTTCTTTGCGGGGGATATTCCATGACCCCCTTACTCTCCCGATTTGACAAAATCGGGAGAGTAAGGGGGTCGATACGTCAAAACTGAGGTAAACAAACTTCGACCTCGAACCCTTGAAGCTCTAAACGAGGCGATTGAGGACGTCATCGCTGGAATTCCGCAAGATATGCTGGGAAGAGTGGCCGAAAACTTCTTTAAAAGGTTCGATAAGCGTATTGCTCGCCAAGGCCGCCACGCCAGACGATATCATTTTCAAAACATCATGAAAAAAAAACCGGCATCATTTCCCCGATCTAGCGGCACCCGCTTCGCCCCTATGCTCGATCTTGGGGGCCTTCAGTGATTTTTTGAAACTAGTAACTCCACTCTGCCCCACCCTGTATGTAGAAACTTACCAAGAAATGGTTCGAAGTAATTTTGGGGTGAATTTCTGTAAAGTAACCCCAGTGATTTACTTGAAATTTGTTCAGGAAAACTCCAATAAAGATTGAGGTTCGCCGAGATTACTAGTAGCTTTATTTTCATTATCGTAAGGTTTACAATGAGTTTTTAACTGGACCAGACGTCCGTACTATATGTGGCTCTAAGTTATTCTGAAGCTAAGTGACCAATCACTTTTGGTGCCCAGAGGTCCATCACATGCCATTATTAGGCTCGAACGATGATAGATGATACTCTTCTAAGGTACTAATTAACTGACATCTGTCTAGACACCGAAAAACTAACGACATCTGCTGAAGGATTTTGAAACTACTTATCTTATTCTATATACCTACTCTATTTCATATTGAGGGGAACACAATATCAATGGTGTAAAGATTGAAGTACTTGATGGAAGTACTTGACGGCCGGCGTAGTGCAACGGTAAATAAATTTAATTTGATTAATTTGTGTATTTCACAATTTATTCATTTAAAATAATATATGGTATATTTGCTGCACGTTCCAGAGTGGAAGATACTCTCAGTATCGCCCTGGTGTAAGACCACCATTCAGAATAGCCAGGTACTTCCCCACCTTCCTCTTCCATATCTCCTTCCCCTCCCCGCTACCTCCAGCCTTACAACATACCCCAATTGGGGATGCCATAGTCTCACTGCCTCCAGACGGGAGCAGTTGGGACTCTTGTGCGGTATTCATGTAAAAAAAATAAAAAACTTATCCAAAAAGTTAGTTTTTCATTTGAAACATAAAATGATAGTCTTTCGCCGAAGACATATCCGAGTTTTTGTGTGGTAGTTTAAAGACTGGTTTCGCACAATATCTGATTTGAACTATTTGGAGCAAACAATGTAAGGTCATGTATCTTTTTTTAAAATAAACTCTCTGAGAGCTAATATTTGAATTAACGTATCCAACTGCTGCGTGGCGGGCCGGATCGAGAGATACTGATTGAAGTAAGCCTTAATCATCATTCGTCATCAACTTAATCATCATTCGTCTGTACACTCTCAACACGCCATTATCTCTGAGATAGCCTAACGTCTAATGTATTTTGCCTAATGGGTCTGTTGGACCGGATAGTCTGAAGGATGCGGGTTGCGGGTCCCAGAGACTCGCACAGATTACTATCTGGACTCGGTCAGAAGGAGCTTGAAAGGAGGCTGCGTACATTATTCTGGTCTATTGTGATCCTGTTATTAATTCACATTAAAATATTATTATTATAGAAGGATTGCTATGTGGAACATCGAAACTTTAGAGGATGATTATTTTTTGTACGTTCTATTGTTCTATTCTGTCTATCAGCGGCGGTCCTTGAGTTTTCAGTGAGCTAGAGTGCTATAAGATTGAAAAATACGACAATACTGATGTTGTTGTAGCTGAAAAAAATTTTTTTTAATTTTTCAAAATTTCTACTTTTTGTATAAGGATCTTCAGGATTCTTTCATTCAAGGGATGCGCCGCATCCACATACTGAAAGATCTTCATACAAAAAGTTGAAATTTTGAAAAAAAAATAGAATTCATTTTCAGCTACAACAACTTAAGACTCTTGACTCACATTCCGGAGGTCGCGGGTTCGAACCCGGCATGCGCAAATAAATTTTATTTGATTAATTTGTGTTATTTCACAATTAATTCATTTAAAATAATATATAGTATATTTGCGGCATGTTCCAGAGTGGAAGATACTATCAGTATCGCCCTGGTGTAAGACCACCATTCAGAATTGAAACGTTGCTTGAAAATGGCTTTAGCCGTGTTTAGTGACCAGATCTGAATAGCCAGGTACTTCCCAACCTTCCTCTTCCCCACCTCCTTCCCCTCACCGCTACCTTCAGCCTCACAACATACCCCAATTGGGGATGCCATAGTCTCACTGGCTCCAGACGGGAGCAGTTGAGATTCTTGTGCGGTATTCACTGTAAAAAAAAAAAAAGTCAATAAAGTAATATTTAACAATCTTAGCGCTCAAGTATCACTGAAAACTTACGGACCGCTATCTATCTATCTACCATGTTCTTGTGTTTTTCTGTTATTAATCCACATTAAAATATTATTATTGTATTAGAAGGATTGCCACTTAGAGAATCGAAACTTTGGAGGGATTTACGAGAAACCCATTATCATTTCTTATTTTTTTGTGTTTTGCAAAGCTTTCGTATAAATACGCCTTTATTATTCATATTTCTCCACGCTCGGTCAGCAGTTTTAGTGATATGTTAAAAATAAATTATATTGCACTAGCAGACCCGGCCACACGTTGCTGTGGCTAATTAAACACAACGCCATTACCCAACCTTTATAAAATCCACACCACCTGCTTGTCAGCTGCCCGCTGCCCGCTGCTCGCTCGATTGAATATTTGAATTTCTCGATTTTTCTCTACTATACTATTAAATACAGACTCGAGTGTAGGCGAGGTTATTTATTAATAAATGCGCGTATTGGCGATATGGATATTTATTGTAATGATGGCTATAAATACGTCCTATCTAAGGTGCTGGCGGTAGGAAAAAGAGAGTGAGGAGAGGCCTGCATCTCCTTTTATATGCGGGATCACCTGTCTCGCTCTTGTATGGCCGGAAACAGGTGTGCCACCCTAAAACCTCTCTCACATCCTCCCCTACTTAAACGGGAGAATCCTGGCTACATAAGTGATACCTATAGCTACATATTTCATACAATATATTTTATATTTCATATTTCACATTTAAAATTAACACATTACATTTAAAATTAACAAAACATTTGTTTTTGTTCTTTCTGTATCCCTTCTGTCCATTTCTGTCCATTTCGACTGCGAAGTGCTGTCACCTGGGCCGAAGCCTTCCTTGCCATGGGTTAGACCTGAAACATGGAGAAACAGAATTAGAGACACTTCTATTACGTAACATACCGGAGAGATCTAATTCGTCCGTCGACAATTCCAACGTGTCAGACGCGAATTCCTGGTTATCTTCCTCCTGCCATGAAACATGTAATTCCTTTAGCTGGTCTAAATGTCTTTTCCACACCATATTAGACTTGTTAATTTTTATGAAATATATTTTACTACCTTTTTTATCCACAATAACCCCAGGGACCCATAACCTATTACCCTGAGATCTGAAATCTCTAGTCATTACTTTCTGACCTATATTAAAACCTGATTTAACTCTACCCTTATATTGTCTTTTCTGATTGTTTTGGCTCTGAGTAACCTTTTTTATTACTTTGTTTCGTCGAGTAGAACCTGAACTACCCGTTCTATCCTCAATTTTCCTTGGAATCAGAGAGTCAAATACTGTTCTAATTTTTCTACCCATTAATAATACAGATGGCTCACATCCTGTTGTTGCGTGAACTGTATTCCTATAGTCTGCTAAAAAGTTACCTAACTTTTCTTTATAATCTGAAGGAAATCCATTATGTTTACAAATTTTTTTAAGGAAATTTTTACAAGTCTTTACTGTAGCTTCAGCTTGCCCGTTGCTACTAGGGTGATTGACTGGACTAGTGATATGTTCTATCCCATTTTTCTTACAAAAATTTTCAAAATCCTCAGAACAAAAACACGTACCATTATCACTAACTAAAGTTGCAGGAAAACCAAATTGCGAAAATAATCTATGAAGTATTTCGATATTTTCTTTTGAAGACAGACTGTTTACTTCCAGACACTCAATCCACTTTGAAGAAGAGTCTACCACCACTAAAAAATTTTTGTTATACAAACTACCATGATCAATATGTACCCTGAACCATACTTCAGGTTCATATGGCCACACTGCTAAAGAACTCTTTTGTGATTCTGGTTTAATTTCTAAACAATCTCTACAATTTTCCGTTATTTTCTCCAAATCTTGATTAATTTTTGGCCACCAGACAAAGCTTTTTGCAATACCTTTAGTCTTAAAAACCCCTAAATGAGATCTATGTAACATCTTTAAAACCTCTTGTCTTAAAGACTCAGGTACAACAACCCTATGTTGATATAAAACACACCCATTTATCAAAGACAATTCTAACCTTTTTTCCCAAAAAATTCTAATAAAGTTACCACTTTGTGCCTTTTTACTGATGCTGGCCAACCTTCGATAAGAAAATTTTTTACTTGACCTAACACATCATCCTTTTCGGTTTCGCTTTTTATCACGTCTAAAGACAAATTAAACCCATTATTCTCGAAATAATTAATGTAATCAGACTCTATCTCATCTTCACAGCTAACCTTTTCAATCGGACACCTGCTCAGAAAGTCTGAACAATTATTTTTCGATTTTACATATTCAATTTTAAAATTAAACGAACCTAACATAATAGCATATCTCTGTAACCTTGACGCGGCAATCTTAGGTACTTCTTTATTTTCACCTAAAATTCTCACTAACGGCTGATTATCCACAGCTAAAATAAATTCTCTGCCGTACAAATATTGATAAAACTTCTTAATTCCAAAAATAATTGCTGTTGCTTCAATATCTAGAATAGAATAATTCTTTTCCGCTTTAGTTAAAGTTCTGCTTGCGAACCCAATCGGTCTTTCTACGCCATTTTGAAACCTATGAAGTAATGTTGCTGCTACCCCATTAAAACTACCATCTGTGACAAGTTTCACAGGTATATTTTCGTCAAAATGCGTTAAAATCCTATCCGAAGTTAATATTCTTTTAATTATCGCAAAACTATTTTCTTGTTCCGTACCCCATTGAAACTTAACATTTTTTTTAAGTAATTCGTATAATGGTGACAATATATTTGCCATATTTGGAATAAAATTACGATAATAACTAATCATACCTAATAAACTTCTTAAATTATTTAAATCACTAGGTGCTGGTGCATTTAAAATGGCTTCTTTATTCCGTTCACACGGTTGAATTCCTTGTTCACTTATTTTATAACCTAAAAACTCAATAACTTTTAAATTGAATTCACACTTGTCACTATTCACTGTTAGATTACAATGTTTCAACCTTTCTAACACGACACATACGTTTTTCTCTAAATCGTCTTCGTCTTCCCCTATCACGATAATATCATCCAAATAAAACGTCATGTTCTGTAATCCTGACAAACAATTTGCCATTGCCTTTGCAAATATAGCTGGCGCGGGAGATAACCCGTACACTAACCGCTTATACTGAAACAATCCTAAATGGGTATTGATTGTTGTAAAACGCCTACACTCCTTTTTTAAAACAAATTGACTATACGCCGATTTAAGATCGATTTTTGCAAAAACTTTCCCACCATTTACTTTCGTTAATAGCTCCTCTATCCTAGGTAATGGATATTTGTCAACTAATAACTGATTATTCACTGTCGATTTATAATCACCACATAATCTAATACTACCGTTTTTCTTAATTACTGGAACAATTGGACTTGCAAACTCACTAAACTGGACTTGTTCTATAATACCGTCTGACAGTAAACTATCTAACTCCCTTTCGACTTTTTCTTTCAAAGCGAACGGCATAACTCTGTGATTACGAAATATCGGAATAGCGGTCTCTTTTAAAGTTAAATTCACTTCGTACTTATTAAATTTTCCTAGTTTATCCGTAAAAACTTCCGGGAATTTTTTTACTAATCGCTGCTTCAAAGTATTCTGTTTTATACTGTTTACGATTCCGTTAATCCCGACGTTAAAAAGATTCATAAAATCACGCCCCACTATCGATAACGAAGCACTTGTGACAACAACAAATTTCAAATTGTGACACTGACCGTTAAATTCCACTTGTGGCGTAATTGTACCTACCACTTTCACGAGCGTATTGTCAAAACCCCGTAGACTAATGTCTTCGTGCACTAGCTTGATTCTACTGAATTTACTGAAATAACACTCCTTGGAAATTACGCAACAAGATGCTCCAGAATCTACCATGAATTTACTCTTGATCCCGTCTAGTGAAACTTCAATAAAAAATGGTTCGACACTATTAACTTCACCCAACTTTGTGTCCGACAACAAAGTATTCACACTCTTACGTGTTGAGGAACGCTTGCACTGTTTTGCGAGATGACCCTTCGTACTGCAAATTTTACATAAATAATTTTTATATCTACATTCCGTCGCGATGTGATTATTGTGACCACAAACGGTACAATTTTGTTTCACAGCGTTCGCTGGCGACTGTGACCGTGCCCTGTTGCTATGCCCGAAACGCTTCACGTCTCTGTCTTTCACACGCGAATTATTAAAAGAGAGTCGACCGGCCTTGAGCTGTACATTAGCGTAAACCGTATTATCAACTCGGGACTGCGCTTGAGTTGAAGCTACGAGGTCAATGCACTCGGCGACTTGTAAACATTTTTCGAACGAGTGTAATTCACCCTCGAGAAATAATTTTTCCCTTACCTTTCCTGGTTTACAACCCAAAACAAAGAAATCCCTTAAATTTACTGATAAACTATTCCCAAATTTGCAATTAGTAGAAAGAGACTTTAACCGCACTGCAAACTCACGGATTGATTCGTCATTTCTTTGTTTAGCACTGTAAAACTTAGATCTCTCTTCAAAAAAACATTTCGTTGAACAACAATACTCATCAAGTTTAGATATCAAATCTTCTAACTTAATATCTGTTACCTTTTTAGGAATGCACAAATTAACCAATAAGGAAAAACAATCATCTTTCAATGCATTCAGGAAAATAGCCCTTTTTTTATCATCCGATGCAAACTTTTCATCATTCACGAGGAGAAATTGTCCGAGGCGGACCTTGAAGTTCTCCCAGTTCCCGTCACGCAAACTGAAGGACTCCAATCCTCGAGACTCCATGTTCCCAATGCCCAGAAGGTAACCAAATAGAGAGAAAGAAAACAGAAAAAACAAAAACTTCCCAATGAGGCTTCTTCTTCTGCCGTCTGCTCCCTGGACCCTGCTCCGGAAACTGCTCCTTGACCCTGTGAATTGATGGCTCCTTCCAGACCCGTCACACAGTAACACCGATGGCTACCCCAGATCACTCCTGCGACCTGGATCTCCGATCCTTGACCCTCAGAGATGCCGATTGACGCTGGACCTCCCGTGCTTCCCCCTTCCGAAAAGCTGGCTGGCTCCAGTGTCTTCTTGCACTTCACTCCTTGCAGTGAAGTGTTGGAATAATTTCGGTCCGGCCTTTCTTACCGACCCGAAATAATAATGTTACCGCGTATTTTGCCAAATTTTTGTGCCAAATTTTTTTGCGCGTCGATTCTTTACGCGATCTGCCGTATTGTCAGAATCGTGTACCGTAGGCTGCGCCACTGTTAAATACAGACTCGAGTGTAGGCGAGGTTATTTATTAATAAATGCGCGTATTGGCGATATGGATATTTATTGTAATGATGGCTATAAATACGTCCTATCTAAGGTGCTGGCGGTAGGAAAAAGAGAGTGAGGAGAGGCCTGCATCTCCTTTTATATGCGGGATCACCTGTCTCGCTCTTGTATGGCCGGAAACAGGTGTGCCACCCTAAAACCTCTCTCACAATAAGCATGTTTTTATACATAATATAAACCTTCCTCTTGAATCACTCTATCTATTGGTGAAAACCGCATGAATATCCGTTGCGTAGTTTAAAAGATCTATGCGCACGTACATTTTGTGCGCTTAAAAGTGGAACTGAAGCATAGACATATGAATATTAGTAGACCAGAACATAAAGGTGAGGGGTAGACAACAACTACAGCGGGGCGCAGAGCGGGAAGATGATTTTGGAGATATGTGATTCGTCGATAACTCAATATGACAGTACATAGGCATCTCGCATTATAATATCACCATTTAGTACTTAAAATTAACTCTGCTTTGGAATGAATAGACCTTTTTACATGGGAGCGCGAATTGCTCGCCGCGTAATGAACAAATTTGCGAAGTCTAAATACGGCAATGTAAAGTTCGTTTATTTTCAGACTCCAATATTTTGTTGCCGTATTTAGTTAAGACACTTTTACAAATGTTTCATAATTTACTTACCCGTAAACATCGACGAGCACACGCCATGTATCTCGAGTGATAGTATATATTTACGCGTTTTCAAAACACAAACCATGTTTTTGCGGTGTTATTTCGTAAAATCCACCGATGAGCGCTCGACCCTGGCTCGCAGAAAAATGATGACGTCACATTTTTTAGATTCACGCGAAGCCATACTCAATCCCACCCGGTTCCAAGGAACCGGTATGGGGAGGGGGAAATAATACGCTTTTATCACTTATTGCAGGTCTACTAATATTCATACGTCCATGAACTGAAGAAATTTTAATTTATATTAATAATATTTACCGAGCAGGCGTCCCAAATGTTCTGAGTCATTCCCAAATAGGGCATATTGTGGTGCTGACGGGAATGGGATACTAGGAGTAGAAGAAGGTTGGAAAGTACCTGGCTATTCAGATTCAAGCGTCGCGCGTCGTTATGATTCCGAATGGTAGTCTTTAAACAAAATAATTCAAATCAAATACCTACTTACTCTAGGACATCTATTTTCCAATTTCTTCCGTAGAACGAATTTCAAAAGTGACTATAGTACGGCCCGCCAGCCGTTTTAAATCACACAAAAATATGTTTTCTTTAAATTTCTCGGCTTTTCTCTAATATAATTTACATGTATTATACATATAAACATTCCTCTTCAATCACTCTATCTATTGGTGAAAACCGTATGAAAATCCGTTGCATAGTTTAAAAGATTAACGCGCACATATATTTTTATACTATGTAATGATAATGATAATGATGATATGAATTTAGACTCTTTTATTGATCTTTTAAACTGCTGTTCTAACGCCTCTCAGGCTGTGTGAAGACATGATTAAAAAATAGTGAGCCGAGCCACACATTATGGGGTAGGTAATTCGTGGTTCGGCACGCGCTTTTTTCGCCAGTTTATTCGCAGAATTTATTTTAAAGACTACCTTTCGGAATCATAACGACGCGCGACGCTTGAATCTGAATAGCCAGGTACTTTCCAACCTTCTTATACTCCTTGCATCACAATATACCCTATTTGGGAATGACTCAGAACATTTGGGACTCCTGCTCGGTAAATATTATTAATATAAATTAAAATTTCTTCAGTTCATAGACGTATGAATATTAGTAGACCTGCCCTAAGTGATAAATGCGTATTATTTCCCCCTCCCCATACCGGTTCCTTGGAACCGGCCGAGATTGAGTATGGCTTCGCGTGAATCTGATAAACGTGACGTCATCATTCTTCTGCGAGCCAGCGTCGAGCGCTCATCGGTGCATTTTACGAAATAACACCGCAAAAACATGGTTTGTGTTTTGAAAACGCGTAAATATATACTATCACTCGAGATACATGGCGTGTACTCGTCGATGTTTACGGAGTAAGTAAATTATGAAACATTTGTAAAAGTGTCCTAACTAAATACGGCAACAAAATATTGGAGTCGAAAAATAAGCGAACTTTACATTGCCGTATTTAGACTTCGTAAATTTGTTCATTACGCGGCGAGCAATTCAAGTAAAAAGATCTATTCATTCAAAAGCAGAGTTTACTTTTAAGTACTAAATGGTGATATTATAATGCGAGATGCCTATATACTATCATATTGAGTTATCGACGAATCACATGTCTCCAAAATCATCTTCCCGCTCTGCGCCCCGTTGTAGTTGTTGTCTACCCCTCACCTTTATGTTCTGGTCTACTAATATTCATATGTCTATGCTTCAGCTCCACTTTTCAGCAAATAATCTCATAGGAAAATTGTTTGGACGTCTGTTATGTTCCGGAAACAAAAAAGATCGTATCGATCGTCCAGTTGATTAGTAGATGATTAGAAAAATCGGAATTAGAGTTAAGGATTCAGTTGTCTGTAAAAGTGAACCCTCTATCTGGTACAATACTCTGATTACTCATGATCACCATCAAATCAATTATAATGCTGAAAACCTGTAGAGAATTAAACAAGATTTTGATGTTTTTTGGGTCACTAGTATCGTATTTCAAAATGTCATAGGATACTAATGTACTGAACCGTTATGCCTCCGGTTTCATTTTAGAGCATATTTAATAGGTAAAACAGTGGCACATGTACCAAGACAACGCGCCGTCTCACACCTCAGCGGTTGCCATGGCAAAAATCCACGAATTACGATTTGAACTGCTTGGCCATCCGCCTTACTCACCAGATCTAGCCCCAAGCGACTTTTTTTTGTTCCCTTATCTAAAAACTGCGCAAAAAAAACAAAAAACAAAAATTTAATAACAGCTCGATACTCAATTTTTTTCAATTTTCATAAAAACACACACATCGACTCACTCAAACGACTGTCAACTAAAAACTGCGCGTCCAAAATGACCGAAACTTTGGTGAGTAACTGTCAAAAGATGCACTACTACATTCACTAGCTTTTATTGACGAGTGCTGCCATCTTCATGTTCAGGTCGGAAACTTTTCAGACCACCCTCGTAAATAATATTCTATCTATGGTGAGCATTCGAATATTGTTATCATAATCTCAAAACTTGTTATTTGGAGATGTCTGACTAATCAATTGGACGATCGATATGCATTTTTTTGTTGCAATTAGTTATTGAACCATCTAAAAGCAAACATCTATTCATCCAACTTCGAGAAAGTATTTAAGTAAAAGCGATGAGGGTGGTTTATAGATTTAAGAAAAGGGTGAGGAAAGGTTGAATATGAAGGCGGCAGCTGGTCAGAGGTACTATAAAATAAATCTAATTTAGGTTTCTATTTCCTTTTAAGGGTACAGCCCCAACCCTTCACCCTAGCAAATAATTGCTTGAAAAACAATTTCCAATGTTGACAGCAGATTTATTAAATTGTGTTTTATTGATTTCGCCATTGATATTAAATACACAGATTAAACTTCTAGGTAGTCGGTAGGAAATAATTTATAAATAAACTATTCAGAATAATTGTAATATAAACATATAACTCGATACAATCAATTTTTCCGCAGGGGTGGGCCGATGAATGTTATAAAATATTTTTTAATATTAAGCATATTTATAAAAAATATAATTTTATGTTGTCCTTGTTCACACGGTATTTCAATGGAAGATAAAGCGTTGTAGGTACTACATATTGTTCGGAACATAACAGCCACAAATATTATTTTACAACTTGGCAACACCAAAACCCAAGAATCGAAATGACAGTTCCGGTGACTTAGCAAAATTCGTTTTCTTGGAAACCATTCCTGATGATGCTTGGGTTTTGGTGTTGCCAAGTTGTAAAATAATATTTGTGGCTGTTATGTTCCGAACAATATGTAGTACCTACAGCAGGGATGGCGAACCAATGGCACTAATGGCATTAATGGCACGCGACATAATATTTTGGGCACGTCAGTGATCAGTGATCACAAAATTTATTATGCACTATGAAAAAACTGTGAAGTGATGTGACGTCATTTGATAAACTGAATTTTTCCCCATTCGATTGGTTGGAAATTGATGAAATGCAGCTGATTGATTTCCAGTTTAGTTCAATATGGATTCAAAAATTTGTTGAAACAAGGTGAGAGTTAGAATTAATTGAAACAGAAAGATTCACAGGTAATATAAGTGAAAATGCAAATAACAATATTTTGGAAACATGGAATGCGTTACCAGACACATTTAATTGTTTGAAGCGCGCTGGCTCATGCTATTTTAACAATATTTTCATCAACCTATGCCTGCGAGTCATTATTTTCAGAGATGAATAACATTAAAGACTCGGTTAGAGAGAGTTTGACAGATGACTCCAGTTCAGCATGCATTCTGCTAAAAGTAACATCTTACAACCTTAACATATATTATTTGTCATCTAACCTGCAACAACAGAAGTCACACTAATTTTACTTTAATTTAAATAACACGTACCTATAATGCTAAATGTTCTTATTTTTTGTACTAAATAAAGTGTTTTTAATTGAAAATAAGAATAAATTATTATTATTTTTCCAATAATCACGAAATCAAAATTATTTGACGGCACGTCTATGACCTCATTAAACATTTCTTTAGAAAAAGGGCACGTTGATACGTAAAGGTTCGCCATCCCTGACCTACAGCGTCATTGATTCCTACCCGTGTACTGTCGGGAAACACGTGATGTGTTTGTATGTAGTAGACATTTCTCGAATGAGAACGGTTCGTTTCTACGACTCTTTCTTGAGTTCAATAGCTCGGCTATGAAACGATTTACCGTGTTTTTTTATGTTTCTTCCCTCCAGCATCATAGGTCTCTTCAAGACCAAAGTTCACTCCTTCCCTTCCTCAAAAAGACATAGGCCCTGTAAGAAATTATTTTCCTCAGGGCCCCCTGTGTGGAGTTAACGTAAAATGAAAAAGGTATAAAGTGCCTTATCACTAAAACGGTATTACAGAAATGATCTAAAAGTTATTAATATAATTTTTCGCAGTAGGTAATAACATTTTATTTACTGCTTTTGAAAAACAATAAAGAATTACGTCTTACTTTATAAAAAAATTACAATTGTGCAGTTCACACGCGGTAGAAATGAAGACTTCAGAAAACTAAAGTATCCGTAGTCCAGTGGCTAAGACTCTTGACTCACATTCCGGAGGTCGCGGGTTCGAACCCGGCATGCGCAAATAAATTTTATTTGATTAATTTGTGTTATTTCACAATTAATTCATTTAAAATAATATATAGTATATTTGCGGCATGTTCCAGAGTGGAAGATACTATTAGTATCGCCCTGGTGTAAGACCACCATTCAGAATTGAAACGTTGCTTGAAAATGGCTTTAGCCGTGTTTAGTGACCAGATCTGAATAGCCAGGTACTTCCCAACCTTCTTCTTCCCCACCTCCTTCCCCTCCCCACTACCTTCAGCCTCACAACATACCCCAATTGGGGATGCCATAGTCTCACTGGCTCCAGACGGGAGCAGTTGAGATTCTTGTGCGGTATTCACTGTAAAAAAAAAAAAAAAGACCAGTTATTAATATTTTAGAAGTCGGGGACGCCCGAGGAAGACATGGCACGTTCAAGTGAATCAGATACTTGAGACGGGCCATGTCAAGAGTCAGAATAATAGAAGAGTATGTATGAGATAATGTATGAATGTAAATGAGGCAAAGAGTGTCTGCCAAGCCCAAGTTGTTTGGCGGTCTGTCCTCTCTGCCTACCGCTGCGGAGAAAGGCCGTGATGGTTAGTTAGTTAGTTAGAATATAGTGTCGCTTTTTCGTTTCATCGAGTTTCAAATCACAACGGTGCTAAAGAAGTTTCCACTTCAAAAACATGGTTGAAGCGCTACGAACAATAAATACTTATTATAGTGTGTTGTCGCTACATTATCTTAATAACATAGTTTGTACTATATATTTTACATTAAAATGTTATTAATTTAACATTAGCGAGTAACCTTGGGTATCCCTTTTCAAAGCGTATTATTAATTTGTAATATCCTGTTTTATTGCTTCGACGCAAACCGTAATTTGTAAATTGTGAACTCCGCTTACTCCACCAAATTATACAAGGCGTCGCATACTTGATGGAAAATACTCTCAAAATAGCAGAGTTGTTTTGATATATATTTTTTATTTAACACAAGAGTGAATAAAACAAAGTTTTTATTTCGACTAGGCCGGTCAGTGGTTGAGTGGGTATCGCCTTTGGGTCCCACCCAGGCGTTCAGTGTTCGATTCCTCGGCTGGCTAAGTCCTCCAATACGACTCAAGCAACATTTTCGGCTTACTGTAGTGGTAGTAGGAGATTTTCAAATATTGTCAGGTTATTCGTAACCCGAGAATGTTTGCCTTTCTTTTTTAAAATAATTTTTTTTTCTCTATGTTATTAATATCGATAGCTTTAAAAATATCCAAAATAATCCAGAATAGAGCAATGAGACACATTTTGAAACAATAAATGAACGCAGAAAATGCTTAAAAAAATGTATAATGAGTGTTAAACGAAGAATTTTCTCTGACGTTTTATTTTTCTCTACAAAGGTTTAAAAACTTACTGCCAACGTACTTTAGAGTCATACTGTATTAAATACATCATTCAAATCGTTACACAAACAATAAAATACATCACACACACCATACAAGCCATTATACATACCATACAAAACAGTACACACACCATACAATATTACATTACATCACAGACATTACATACACCACATAAGATTACATTACATTAACACACCGTACAAGACATTACATACACCATATAAGACATTGCACATACCACATAAGTCATCAGTCATCACATACACGGCATTACATACATCATTCAAGATATACACACACCGTACAAGACATTACACACACCACACAAGACATTACACACATCACACAAGACATTGCACACACCATTCAAGATATTACACACACCATTAACATTACACACAACATTCAAGATATTACACACCCTACAAGAGTGAAAGAATATATTAGCCTAAAAAAGTATCAATAAAAAAAACCCTGAAGAAGTGAGCATTGCTCACGAAACATGTTGGTTTTGTAAACAATAAAAGTGGTAAAAACGAAGTAATTTATTAATTTAAATCAAAATGGTGCCACAAAATAAGTTTGCTGTGTGAGAAGAAGTAAAAAAAAATTATTATAACAAGTAAGTTCTCTTAACGGTTAAGTAGATCTCGCTACCAAAAATTATATTTCCAATTAGGTACTGTTGTGTGTTTTGTTGTCCTATATCTCTTATATTTAAATTCATTTCACATTTCATCAATTTTCTTTACTTCCTCTTTTACTCATAATTTTTGACGTATGTGTCACCTTTCACTAAATATTTCAATGCATTTTTTATCTACGCGCTCTTTATTTTTCATGTTTATAAATTCTTAATTTCGTATCTTGCAAATCATAAAAAAACCTTACAAATTGGAACCCCAGCGCTCAGTTTAGAAACCAAACTCTGTAAAACTTGATATTCATCTGAATTAAAGTTACAATAATATCCAGTACAAAATACAAGTGATTATTCCGATATGACTGCTCGTAGTAGGAAACATGATCGTGTGCAAAAGGTATTGATTCAATAAGGCCACCGTTTTGAACGGAACCGGAACGTGTATTTATCTGTCCACTAGCTGCTAGGCCCTGCGGGCGGCTTTTGGTTCGGCTTCGCCCAGTTAGTGTTGGTGACCGTTTTATAGATCCAATACGAACTAGTCACCGGGACAAAGTAACCGAGACAGAGCAATATTTAGCCACTTGATACAACATGTATTATCGTCAATCCTTTCATATCCGGAGAGATACCACATATTCACAAATTCGTAGCAGTTATACCTAGGGGGGAGACGTCCCCGTCCGACCTGCTGACGGAAGTAGCGACATCTTGTATCGAATTCTTGAATTCGAGACCGAATCATAACAGTAGCTTTGTGTGAAATTCCACGTACATAGACATTATTTGTGGCGCGGCGCGTATGGCGTGGCGTCTAACATGGACTCCTAGCTGGGTTAACCACGCAGACGCTACGGTATTAATAACGTTCTATTTTGCAACCTAACAAAGATGCTTGTATTATGTTTTCTTCAAGATATTACTTAATTTTCCTCTCGTAATATTTTAACATAGGTACTTACTTACAATTCAAATTCGTAACCATATACAATGTGAAAGGAGTACCCCAGTAAAGACTCAGTATTTTCTAAAAATAAAATAAATAAATGTATTTTATAAAATAAATAAATAAACGAAACCTCATTTCCCTTTTAGATTATACATCTCAGGAAAGTCTTCCATTCACTTAACGCTAATGGGAATACCGATAATATGAAGTTTTTTGCAATTAGACGTCTCCTCTATTACGTCTTACAGTAAAGCATATCGGATCACTTTCAATACACCCTGTAAAACAATATATTATAACAAAGAATTTAATTAAAGGGAAATATCATGGTCTAGGAAAGCAGAGTGGTAAGGGGGAACGGGAAGGAGAACGAATTAGGTTGGAAAACGACGCGAAAGAGAAAGAACGAGAGGGGGAGACCTTCAGAAAAGAGGAGAGTATATTAAAAGCTGTGGAAAAGTTAAAAGGAAAAAGTGTGGGGAACTCTTAAGGTGGAATCGAAAAGCTTTTTAACTTTGTCAGAAAAAAGTTATATCGTTGCTTTTATTTGTGGACCATGATGAAGTTTTAATATTGTGTTCAGTTTTATTAATTCTTTTTTTTTGTGCATTACAGTTTAATATAATCCTATTACAATATACATAGAATATTAGATTGGATTATGTACATGTAGGTACATTGTAACATAAATACATTATTGTGTATCACATCATCTGATTGCATAAATAAAATTACAATAATACATATTTTAGAGCTCTTGCCTAAAATTACTCCTGAAACGTTCAAGACTAATGTTGAAAATGTCAAGGGACCTAGAGATATCATTTAGCAGTACCATACCTCTTGTCATGCTGTGCTGGGCCAGAACATCTGTTCTGCCATGTGGGATACAGAGCAAGTCGTGGTGGCGACCCTGGCAGTAGTTGTTCGGTACGAATAATTTATAGCATTCTAAGAGGTATGGGCTGTCAATGTAATAGTTCATAATTTTGAAAGCTGTTACTGTTAGGGTTCCATACCTTCTAGATTGGAGACATTGGAGATAGCAAATCCATATGATGCATAAATCGCGGGTATTCACAATGCATTCTCATATAAAGTTACCGTAGAATTTTTTTTTGGATTTGTTCCAATAAACCTATTTAATTTTTTTTATGGTATGGGGCCCAAACAGCAGAAGCGTATTCTAATTTTGATAGTATAATACAGTTGAACATCGATGTCATTGCTTCGGGCTTGGAAAATTGTATACTTATTCTTATCACAAATCCAAGAAGTTTGTAACACGATGATGCCAACCCTACCATTTGATCTGAAAATGTAAGTTTGGGATCAAATCATTTTTTTTTTTTTTTTTTTATTTGATTCACCTGATTTATACATGTGTGTTACATATTTGACTAATGTGGGCCTCCCTGGGTGCTTTACCCGTGCTGAGGACCTCATTCATGTATCATATTGGATTGATGCCATACATTTGTTTTTTATTTTATTTTCAAGATAATGTGCATCTTCATTGAACGAAATTTTGCCAAATTTATAACTAAAAAAGTAAATATTCAGTGCAGTTCAAAATGGTTTATAAATTACATTAGTTCAAAAAGTTAACAACAAAAAGAAATATACATGTGAACAGTAGGTAAAGATTAGAAATTTATAGTAATAAGTTTAGGTTTCTCATAACCCGCCTCACTAGAATAGCATGTGTTGAAGAAGTAATTTTATAATTCAATTTATAATTTATGGACGTACTCATACTAACCTAGCATTAAAAATTTTCACTTAAAGATTAGTCCGAATAATAACCATCAAATACATTGGTTTCATTAATAATTTCGAATTTGGGTGAGTGCACCGTTAAAGGCCGTTACTTTTGATGCAATTTTTTTTTGTTATCTGTGAAATTATTTTGTAAATCACATTTTTTTATTCTATCTGGAAGAATGTTGTAAATTCTTGTTGCAAGGTATCTGAAGTTTCGTTGACCAAAAGTAGTTATGCGTTATTATAATTATATTTTTGTTTTGTTTCGAGCACAGAGAGCATTTAATCCTTTTTCATAGTATTTGTATATAGATGAGTGAGACTGAACACTCAAACACATTCATAATAATTAAGATTAAGTTTTGAGTCTGTAATTAGAGGTAGCCGAAGGAACAATTTCATAATAGTTTTATGTGCCTTTATGATTGGGTCCAGTGCGGATGCAGTGCCACCTCCCCATGCTCTGATACCATACTTAATAATTGATTGACAGACAGCGAAATATAACATTTTTAAGTGAATTTTATTTGTTCGAAGATTTCGAACAAATAAAATTTCGGTTCCCTTCCATAGACATATAAAGCAATAATTATAAATAATTATAGACTAACTAGCTGATCCGGAAAACGTTGTTCTGCCAAATAAATTATTTCTATTGAATATTTTGGTTGTTAAATAAAAAATGACGAATGTATTGAAAGTATGTGGGGATAAGATCTATGACAGAAAGACATAACAAATGTCAAATGAAATGTCAAAATGACGCGACACTTCTCGTGAATGACTTGCTTGCGCATATGTGGATGAAAGAACGATGAGGCGGACGTAGCGCCATCTGTCATTCAACAACATAAATAATTTCGTACTGTTTGAAATACGAACGACGGCGACGGTTAAATTTGTTCATACAAAAATACTAAAATCATTATTAAAAAATAGGAGGGTCGCGATAAAAAAATGAAAGGGTCGCGATTAAAAAATGGGAGGGTGGTAGAAGGGGGGTGAAAATTTTTTGATGACAAAAAAACACAAAAAAAAATTGGTCTAAAAAAATAGAATTGGATGGGGACACCCTAATCACCTATACTTTACGACCCATTCTCGTATCTACCAAATATTGATAAAAAATTTCATAAAAATCGGTCGAGCCGTTTCGGAGGAGTGCGACCACAAACACCATGACACGAGATTGTTTTATATATAGATTGTGATACATTACAATAACCAAAAACCTTTTGATTTCGCCCACAAAAATTTCAATATAAATCAGGATTTTTAGATGCTCGGTAGGCATGTTCCGTGGTACTTATTACTTGACTGTTGTTTAAATGTTTATTAAAGGCTGTTCGGTGGTAATTTGTCTGTGCGGAAAATTGTCATTTCATTTAGACTTTAGGGGGAAGGTGTCATTTCTTTTGTCAGGTTTATCTTCATAAGCTTTCGGCGAGGGTCATAAAAATTAGGTTGTATCGTGCAATACCGCCTTCATACCTTTCAAAGGTCGGGCCTTTTATTTAAAAAGCTTTTGAAAAAACATTACGAAATTGCTTGAGAAATACACACATATTCTTTTTTAATTATTTGGACCTAGATTGTTTATTGCGTACTTTGGGGAGAACTTATAAAATATGTAATAAAACATGTTTTGTTCGCGAATAACTTCATATCGGACGTCGTAAGTAACCTCTTGGTGATAGACAACAATTTTGAATCGAAATGTTCTTTGAAATGACTTTAGCCATGCTTGGTGACCAGATCTGAGAGTTATAAGATTAACATTGTTAAGAGCGTAAATGTTAACCAAAAAAATAATGTTAATAATCCACATAAAAATTTCAGTTTTAGACTTGTTTTTCTCAATGCAGAAATATCAACCATAATTTGAAATAATAAGATATTTACAAAAATATAAAGAGAGATAAAAAAAAACATAAAGATTAGAAGATGGTACAAAAATAAAATAGAGAATAGTAATAATAAATAATATAAGTAAGAATACGATAGAGTAAATAATGACATGTCATGATTAAGTAGATTGTAAATTTAGTTTTTAAAATACGCGAGACTGTTTTGCATAGATATCTATGTAGTCACATTCAGTAACAGGTATTACATGGACCTCACATTCGAGACAGCGGATTGAAGTAGTCAATATTATTATTAAATAATTCAATTCCTCTACTCCATCTTCTTCCCCTTCCCATATCCTTCAGCATCACAACATACCCCGATTGGGATACCATAGTAGATACCGTAGTAGTCACCATAATATGGGTATGTGTCTAGTTGTGGTAGTCGATTAACCTGAAAAAATGTATACAAAACTTATTTTATGAATAAGAAAAAAAAAACGGTTCCGCATTGGTGGGGAGCAATTTTTGTACTAACATTGACTGTAGATACTATCATTTAAAAAAACAAATACAATTACTGGTGGCCAGATGATCTGGATAGCCAGGTATTTCCCAATCATTCTCTTAACCCTTCCCAACATTTTTTAGTTTCACAATATACTCCAAAAAGGGATCCCATTACCAACCTTGTAATGATCCCACTACAAGGTTATTAATGGGATGATTATCATGGAAGTGATGATTTTTTAAGTGAAACCTTCTATAGCACGGTTGTGATTTGAAACTCGAAGAAACGAAAAAGCGACACTAAAATGAGACAAACAACATAGGTATTATGCCGTGTTGCGCTACCTCCTTCTTTAGCCAACGTTTCGGACAACGTTGCAGTGTCCATCATCAAGGCAGATGTGTGATGATGGACACTGCAACGCTGTCCGAAACGTTGGCTAAAGAAGGAGGTAGCGCAACACGGCATAATACCCCAAAAACTAATAACAAAAATACTTTTGGCCGTGAAAATCTAAAATCGTATCAAACAACACGGATCTAGAATGAGATTGAATAATTGGTCACCTTTTTATGCGGTGCTTCGTAGCATCCCAATGCTTGTCTCCTTTAGTTTTCTGAAGGTTTCAATTCTACCGCGTGTGTTACGCACACTTTTTTTATTGTTTTGTCTTTTTATTCAAATTTCAGCTCCGTACAATCAATGCTTTTACGATAATACAAAGAATGCCACACTCGAAATGATGGCACTTATTTAATAAATTTATCTTTTTCATATTCTTCTGACGGTTGCCATATTATTTTTCGTATCCCGCCTTGTGGACACAATGTAAAGATGAACCAGCGAGTAAAGAAAAATACTCGGTTTTCTAGCAAAAAATAATATCGGGTCTATTTTGTAAACTTCAGAGCGGCAAAGCGATGCCTCATTTTTATTCCTCCCTTCCTAGGGGATGAATATCATATTCCGTCAATACTTGGTGTATTTCCGAAATAAATAATAATGCACACAATGTAGGGAAGGTTCGCCTCTCGAAGGCTTTACATTCTGGCGGAGGCTTTACTCGATATTGACGGGGGAGGTTTTTTGGAATTTTACTAAAATAAACATTGAATATATTACTTTTGATTGATGTATGGGTTCGGAGGTTTTTTAATGAATTTGATTATGAAAATTTCAATAATTCAAAAAAAAATCTTCTACCCTGAACTTACGACTATTAATGTTGGAATTCCGAAGAGTATAATATACTCTCATCATTGCCCAAGTAAAAAACTACCGTATCTATTCGAAACGTGGTTTGCTTGAAATGGATTTAGCCTTAATTATTTTTAATTGATAAACTAATGTTTAAAGCAAGATTTTTATGCGTAGTGCAAAGAGTAAGAATTATTATAAGTAATAATTATTAGCCTGAAACACTCATCTATATTAAAAAAACCTCCCGAGAAAAGATAACTGCTCTGTCCATTGAGCTACGTCGGCTTATCTCCTACCCGTCAAATAATTCAATCATCATCATCATCATCAAACAGTATTAATAGCCTACGATCTGCGTGTGGTTGAATTCCAGAAACCGACTTCCATTGCATGCCCGACGTCATGCTTTATACGCCGCGCCGCAAATAACATCTGTGTTCGTGAAATTTCAAGCAAAGCTACCGTTGTAATTCGGGTTTTAGTTCAAGAATCTGCCAAAAGATGTCGCAACTTCCATAAGCAGCTCGCATATGGACGTACATATATTAGCTAGGCATAAGTACTACGATTTATAGGCGGTTATACGAGTATATTACATATTATGGCGTCATTGCGTGTTTCGGTTACTTTGTCACGGTTGCTTTGTCTCGGTGACTAGCTATCACTGGATTACAGAGGAAAACTGGCTAAAACTAGCAGACCCGGCTACGCGTTGCTGTGGCTAATAAAACACAACGTCATCTACTGGATGGTTATCCAACCGTTATAACCACCGCCGTCTTTGAGTTTATCGCAAAGAGACAGACATATGCCGCGGAGGTCTTTAATTTATAATACGTAGAGATGGTGTGAAAGATTATAATAATGTGCATGAAATGCTTGGGGTAGGTAACTAACATATTTAAGTTAATACGGATTAATACTGTATCCGTCTAAATAACTTTTCAATTACCGCAATGTACGTGACCATTTTTAAGAAGATAGGATGGGTATAGTAAGCTATCCGTAAAAGATAGATATATGCCTTCTTTGTAGGACTTTTTTGTAGATCTATAAAAGAGGAATATCCCACCATGCATTGTTTTGCTATATTCCAAAAGGATTAGTCAGCGTTTTCGATGAAAGCTACCAATCGGCTTGACTTTTTCCGACACTTCTAACAGGAAGCGTCTACTAATATCTACAGGAATTCCAAAAACTGAAAAAATCGAACTAATATCTATGAGAACCAAAGTGTTGACGAATATCTACAGCTCAAACTGTTGACTAATATCTACGAGAGCCAATGTGTTGACGAATATCTACAGCACTGGCAGAGGTTGGATTTGCAATTATTTATTTATTTTTATTTATATTTATTAATTTTCAACGCCCTGATGGGCTTTTACATGACAAGTTTATAATACAGAGACAGTTTTTTTGAATAAAAAAAGATAAACTATAAAATTATAACTAGTAGGTAAACATCATACATTATGTAGAGCATATTTGAATAACGTAATATTGCGTATGCAGTTTAAAAAACTTAATTTATGTAAGTGTGTATGTAAAAATCCCTAATATCGGACTATTGGACACATTTAGCTGATTAGTCCAACCTATGCTCTGTAGATATTAGTTCAACCTACGCTCTGTAGATATTAGTCAACACTCTGAAGTTCGTAGATATTAGTTCAACATAGGAGCTGTAGATATTCGTCCGACATACAGGCTGTAGATATTAGTATCTGGAGTCTTCTAACAATTATCGTTATGTTTCAACCAATTTGAACAAATCCTTGTCAAATTACATACCTAAACCTTCCTCACGAAATCTATCTATTGGTGAAAACCGCATGAAAATTCGTTCAGTGGTTTTCGAGTTGACAGACAGACGACGCGGGGGACTATAATTTATAATATGTAGAGATGTAGAGAAGTCCTCTGCGGCATCTGTCCGTCTCTTTGCGATAAACTCAAAGACGACGGTGGTTATAAAGGTTGGATAACCATCCAGTAGATGACGTGTTTTATTAGCCACAGCAACGCGTGGCCGGGTCAGCTAGTTCCCATATAAAAAAATAAAGTTGGTTCTTTGCAGGTGGAAAAATGTAATAAGCAGTAATTTTTTAATGATAATTTCCCAAATGATCATCTTAGGTCTAACTCATTGTATCACGTTTCTTCAAAGTTTTGAGTTTGAGCTGCTGCAAATAATTAATTAATTGGTAAGTGTATCCAACATTGACACCTATATGTTTCGTGGGCCACTTTATGGTGCTGTCCCAGACTGCAGTTTTCAAAGCCGGCACGTAAATCTGGGTACTTTCCGCGGATTCCTCTCACCCATCTCCTTCTCCTCCTCACCCCATCAGCATCACAACAAACCCAAGTGAGATCAACTAACTCACTAGCTCCCGGAGGTCTAGCATGGCCGATCGATAAAACCCTGTAATAATACGATGTTGATTAAATTCATAATCAACAATTGGTAAGAGATAATCCGACCGACGAGCGACGAATGATAAGTTTTAGCCCTGCCTCCATAGTATTAGATAAATTTGGATAATATCGTTCATTGTGCAAAATTACTGGCTTATTATTGAACAGAATTCAACTAACGAAGCTTTTAGAAAATAAAGAAGTCCTACACACTCAGTAGTAAACTTACATATTTCTATAAAGACGCAACCAATTTATTCCGTTCGAACTTTGAGAAACTAAAGATCTTGAAATATGACTAAAGACGTGATTAACTAATTAACTCCTGTTTAGTATCACCTAATAAATGCTCACTACCAAATCATATTATTTAGGTGAGTATTTCAATTCAACATTGCCAATTTATTAATATTTTTACGTAGTTACTTGGCGTTAGATTTCGTTCAATGCTCAAGGTCCCATGGACCGACATGATCACAAACACAGAAATTCTCAGGCGGGCTAAAGTAGATAGAGAACTGCTTGCATTAATATAAATCAGGAAAATTTAAGATCTGGGTCATATACAGGGTTTTCCAATAAGAGGTGTTATTTTGATATTCAAAGAAAAATTCCATTTTTTAATATAAATGATCGGATGTTTATTTCATTATAAAGAGGAAGGTATGCCGTTAATAGTGGAAAATAACATCAGGCAAATGACCACCTCAACCACGCTTACAGGACCATATCCTTTTCATGAAATTTTCCAAAACCAAATCGCAAAGTGGCTGCCCTACGTCCTCGATAGCCTCACGAATTCCATCTTTGAGATCTTGAATCGACGCTGGGCTGTTGGCGTAGACCTGCTCTTTCACGTGGCCCCAAAGGAAGAAGTCGCAAGGTGTTAAATCACAAGATCTCAGTGGCCAATTGTGATTACCTCTTCGAGAGATAACACGGTCCGGAAACTTTTCCCGTAAAAGATCAATGGTTTCGTTGCTTGTGTGGCACGTAGCGCCGTCTTGTTGAAAATAAACGTTGTCCAGATCAATACCATCCAATTCCGGCCATAAAAAATCATCAAATCTCTTGATAGCGCAATCCATTCACCGTAACTGTAGCTCCAGCCTCAATTTAATAATTTAATTTAATAATTTCAATGCGTTGTTGAAGCGTGTATCGTTCCATTTTTATTAATGGCGTAGTTTCTACTTGTCAAATGTCAAAAAATGACAGCTTCAAAAGTGACATCTACCGAAATAGCGGGCTATTCAAAATAACACCTCTTATTGGAAAACCCTGTACTTCGAGGGGAGAAGTATCATTGGCTCCACTTAATATTGAAAGGCAAGATAGAGGGTCGCCGAGGGCCTGGTAGGAGACAGTTGTCTTGGCTGAAAAATATACGAGAGTGGACCGGCATTAGAAGTGTGGAGGAGCTATCCTGTGCAGCGCAAGACAGAGAGACATTTTCAAGAGTGATCGACAACGTCGGGGGGACCTGATAGGGCACACAAAAAAGAAGAAGTCATTTCGTGGTATAAATTCATGGAGAATGTCTTCAGTTGTGTAATTTCTTATTTATTCCCATCAATATCGATTCAGCTGTCAACGATCTTGGGTCAAATCGTGCTACGGACATCGATTTAAAATCATCGGAAGTTGCGCCCATCGATCCGATATTCTAAAGTTATCGATTTCACCGGGATAGAGCTAGTCGGTTGTCCAGACTCTTGTGTTGTGTTCACGTTAACAAAAACCTGAAAAGATCATACTTACATGTTTGTAGGTATTCTTTTGATTAATGGCAAATTTGTGTAGTGTGAGAAATTAGACATTTAAGGATAACAATATTACCCGATCAATTATTATTAGTCCCGCATTGGCGCATTGGAAGTAATAGCAATGCCATATCGTATATATTGTATTTCCAGAAAACACCAATAGTCCTTTAAGCCATAAATCCAGTGATTTCTCCTTTCCAGTTCTTTCAATTTGGCAGCGGCCTTGTGGGGGCGTGATCTCAATACAAATATTAGGATTTATTTCAGAGATTTGTTCACTTCAGGAGTGTGCAACATCTGGTTTATGGATCACTGAATCTATTAATGTGCTCAATGTGCCGGTAATATACAACAATTTTTACTGTAAAACAAAAGATCTGTTTAACCCTAGATTCATAACCATTCGTCCCACAGACCGCGCAAAACGTAAATTTGTTTCTAGTATCTGGGGTGAAAGAGATAGAATGATGACCTCTCAAGTACCTTCCTAGATCGCTTGTTCATTAGTAACGCGGGTACGCTTGCCTCGCAGTGACGTCTTGTGCACAAGTTATAGACCTTTGAACGTCTGAGAGACGAATGTTTATGAATAGTGTGACTTTTGACGAGACTGCAAGTTATTTTGAAAACATTTTTTTTTATGAGTTCTGGTTATACAGAGTCAAAGTAAGTATATGATATTATTCTATACGAGTTATTATTTATAGTTACCGACATCTTGTTTTAACGTTCAAAATGTATTATTGTGTGTATTTTACATCAAATCTTTTTATTTTATTTTAGAATGGATGATCGGCAAATTGGGGACTATTTGAATCATTTATCTGATTATGGTGATGATGATTTTACGAGTCAGCAAAAGGATGTAGAAATGAGTGATGTCGAAGATCATATGAAATTAGATGAAATGGTCCCTACAGATTCCGACAATAATAACGACATCCAACCAATCAGGTAACCGTGGTTACGTAAAATACACGAAATGCCAACTTTGAAGAGAGGCCTAAAAAGGAAAATCGACGAAGTTTTAGGTGAAACGCCTACCATTGCCACACCTGGTCCAAGTGGTACTCAAAAAAAAGTTTGTGGTTATTGTGATTATCAAAAACGGCGTATGACAAGGTTCCAATGCAAGCAATGCAAAAAGTATATGTGCATGGACCACCGCGGCCTCATGTGTGTGGAATGTACCGATGAAATTTAATTTTAACTAATTTATTATTTTTTTTATTACCTAATTAAACATATTAAAGAGTGCAATACTTAATTTATTTATTTTATTTACAAGTACCCCAAAACTCGTCACTTAAATTTAGTCGTCTGTGAGATGAATGTTTATGAATAATGTTCCTCTTAGATAAGGTTATGAATCTAAGGTAACCTCTCTGGATGATATGTTTACTTTCGGGAATAACTCGTATAGGTTTCACGGAAATCGTTGTATCTCCCTTACCATCGTGGTGAGAAATATGATTTAAAAAGTATTGGAAAAAGAAAATACCACGTTTTGTATTCAATTCAAGAAGTTAATCATAAAATAATTAAATGTACACCTTTATGAAATCAAAGTTTCCGACCGCAATTTGAATAAGATATAGGTATGAAACTTATTTTTTTAATTAATTATTATTACATGAAACAAGAAAAAAGTGAGGTGATGAAAACTTTTGTAATATATTTGTCTAAAAAAATGTTGGTGTGTTTATTTAAAAAAATACATATTTTTTCAAAGAATAAATATTGAAAGCGTATTTCATGAACTTTCAAAAACAGTTTTTAGTTTTCGGATGTGTGAAATATATTCAATTTATTTGTATTTCTTTGTAAAACAGAATATGCCCGAAGTCTGTGCGAAATTAATATCAACCTATAATACGGAAACGTTAGAACTGTTTACTGCTATTTAAAACGAATTAATTCACCTAGATTACAAACGAAGTAATTCACCGTTTAACTCGTATGTTTAGGTTTTTAAAAAAAAATCTGAAAATTTTTGATTCGTTTTAATTTACAAAAATCACAAAAATTTTGATTGTTATTAATATATAAATATACGTCAAAACTCAATATTATGTTGTATTTGAAAGAAAAACATTGCACTGTTCTTAGACTTAGCCAAGGCTTTTGATACAATTTCTCATAAATTACTCCTCAAAAGATTAAAAAATATTGGCATTGTAGGTATGCCCTACGAATGGTTAAAGAGTTACTTAACGGGTAGAAGCCAGCAACTCAAAATGGGCAAAACAGTGAGTAAATCACTAGAGACTAACTTTGGGGTACCGCAGGGAAGCACATTGGGACCTCTTCTATTTATAATCTACATAAATGAGTTATGCGAGCTAAAAGTAGGCGGAAAAATTATTACATTAAATATAGCAAAAACTAAATACATAAGATTCAGCTCAACTATAAAAGGACAACCTAGTACATCACACACAATAAAAACACATAAGCGTAACTGTAATTCCGATAATACTGATTCTATCTGCAATTGTGAAGTTTTGGAAAGTGTGAAAAACATCAAATATCTAGGCGTTATTATAGACAATCACCTTAAGTGGAAATATCACATCGACAACCTCACAATAAGGGTGAGAAAATTGATTCACATATTCTTTGTATTACGAAATATAATCAAACAGCAAGACCTAAGAAAAATATATTTCGGATTATGCAACCCCATCTTAACGTATGGTTGTATTGGTTGGGGAGCGTCAGGTAGAACAATTTTAGATCCTCTAGTGAAGGCCCAGAAATCCATAATTAGAGTCATTATGCGCAAACCCTATAGGTTTTCTAGCGATCAGCTCTACAAAAAATTTAATGTACTTGATGTTCGCCAAAACTACATAAAAAAGGTTATTATCCACGTACACAAAAATCTAGAAAAACTTAATAAAATTGATCATAAATACATCACAAGAAGTCACACCAGAAAGGATCTTGTGGTCCCAGGGAGCAATACGTCGAAGTTCCAAATGACACATACATATCTGGGACCGAAATTATACAATAAAATCCCCCCAGAATTAAACATTAAAACATGCAAAATGACATCTATCGGTTCAATAATAAATAAATGGTTGATTGGCTTAGGTAGGGTTGAGTCTGAAAAATTATTAAATAATGTCACTTAAAACTTAAACTTTTACATGGTTAACTATTAAATGGCACAACCAGTAAAATCTTAGTATACTTATAGGTATTTAATCTAAAAAAAAAAACACTTTTTTTTTTTGGTACAGAATATATTTTTGGCATTTTTCACCAGCATTTGGTTCCTTAGAACGGGCAATCTGCCTAGCTAGGAACTAATATAGACAAACAAGACATAATAACACTTGTATACATTTTAATATTTACAGTTATTTTGAAATATTATTATTATGTTATATTTGCTGTATAAATGTATCTTATGTAATAAATAAATAAAATAAAAAAATTTACTTACGGATATTGTATTGCACACTGAAGGCGTAAAGATGACCTAGAGTAGCAGTGTAAACTTCAAGACTGCTGAACTTACCTTTTGGTAGTTTTTAATGTTTTAAATGCAAACTAACTGATCTTAAGTTAGTTTTGTAGTTAAAATTGGATGTAGGTACCTTATTACTACCACTGTTGAATGTAACTTTTTAAAAAACGCCCCATTTTTTTTTGATTTGTAACGCAAACGAATTCAGAAATTTAAAAGAATTATATTATAACTAGCTTTTGCTTTTGCAGCGCCTCCTTCACCTTCCCTATCCCCACTCCAATCCCCCCCCTCCTCCTCTCCCCCGCCCCCTCTCACCCCTCTCCCCCCCACCCCTTCCCCCCAAAGCCCCCCTCACCCCCCCTTACCCCCCTCCCCCCAGCCCCAATACCCTATCCCCCCCCCACACCTCCCCTCCATACCCGTTACATTCATTTTTCAAACAGCTCGCGTGCCACCTATGGCAATTTTTGTATATAAATTTCATAATGCCAGAGCTCTAAGGTATAGCCTATAGCCTATTCTGTTGTATGAGCTATATTATTGTAAAGTTTAATAAAATCCATTCAGTGGTTTTTGCGTGAAAGAGTAACAAACGTACATCCATACAAACTTTCGCCTTTATAATATTAGTAGGAAGGATAGGATAGGATGGTATTTCAAATACCACAAAATAATTAAATGTACACCTTTATGAAACCAAAATTTCCGACCGCAATTTGAAAAAGATTTATGAATTTTATTTATTCTTACATAAAACGACAAAAAATGAAGGGAAGACAACTTTTTTAATACCAGAATACCAAAGCTGGTCAACCTCTGTCCCAGAAATCATATAACAATATCCAGGGTGGCCGGTGTTCGGGGGTAGAGGTGTATAGGGTGGCTCATTGTTGGGCTACACGCGCCTCTCGATTTCTAAAGGTTTTGTTCGCATTTCATCCGTTGCGCATTTAACACGTTTTTACCTGTGCCTCAATTTCATCCGCTGTGCAATTGACACGTTTTTACCTTTGCCTCACTGAATAAAAATATAAGCTGCAAAAGTCTGGACTTGCAGATATAACTAAAGCAACAAAGGACTTGAAAAATGCATATTTTTCATTTATATTGGCAATCGCGCTGTCCCAACTTTGATGTAAAAGCACTCTGGACACGTAAGGCTATAAATATCTATTATCATTATCATTAATAACATTATCGAATTTAATTTTAATTAAATTTCTAAAAATTAAAATGGAGTTCTACGAATTAAACACAAAAACAATTAATAAATATAAATATCTGTCACCAAATAACACGTCCTCGTAAAATTCGTTCTATCTCCTTTTATATTATGGTCAGACATACTCGTGTAATGTGAACAGATTTCGAAAGCTTTCTTTTTGCATTTAAAAGTTTACGATGGAGGCTCCCATATAATTTAAAACAAATAGCAAACCGCGAAAAAGTTCACCCGTTCAAATTAGCCAATTTTAGTATTTATTTATTTAACTTCTCACCATACATTCTTATTTTTATGTTTACATACAAACAAAATTAACCTTACTAGGACTAGGCCTGTGTTGAGGTTAACTTTTATAAATTTGAGTGATTTTACAAACAAAATACTAAAATACACTACATTTAAAACACTAAAATATCATAATAAAGTAAGAAATAAAAATATCATATTAGTGATTAGATGGGTAATTTAAGTATGATTTGTAACAATATAGACCATAAATAAATCTTTAATTACTATACCCACCAAGAAACAAAGCATGAATTTATACAGTTAATAAGTTTGTTTAATTAAGTGTGTTTTTTTTTGGTTTTTTCCAGAATGTAACTACAGTTTACAGGAAAAAAGCATTGGTAAGCGATTTGAAAATTTTATATATATTTGTGTAAAATTTGTAATTGCATATTTCAGACTTTAAAATAAAAAATCTGAAACAGTATTTCTTCTGCTTTCAAAATCAGTTTATTATTGATTATTTATAAACGCCCTTTATAACCTTTAATTAAATATACCTGTTTGAGAGAATCATTCTAAACTATCAATCTAAACAGAACAACATATATATTTTTTTATAAAAACAACAATCTTTTTATAACTTTTGAAGGTTATTCCCATCAATGTAATATGCCATTGAAGAAGATAACACGAATAATCTAATTGAAAATATGAAAGAGAACAAGACACAGAAACATAGATAAAGATAATGGTCGCAACTGAGAATCGAACCAAGAACCTCTCATCTAACCGATTTTAGTGCGCTTTTACCAAATCAGCCATTGCCACATTCCATAAAACCGTCATAATCGTCAATCTCACATTTTCAAATTTTAGAATTAACAATATTATCTTTGACTTTTTTTCCATACCATAGGCAACTAGCTTTTTCATTGGAAAAAATCGTTCTAAGAACTAGTTTGTAACGTGGGTAGCGTTTCGGATAAATATATGCGTATTTATTTATATGGAACACTATTTTCTAAAAATCTAAATGAATATTCAATTTTTATTAAAACAACTCTCTTCTTATAACTTTTGAAGATTATTCCCATCAATGTAATACACCACTGAAGAATTTAAGTTTTATTTTCTTTTCAGTGATATATTATATTGATGCGAATAACAATAATTAATAATATAATAATAACAATAATTAATAATATAATAATTATAATATACAATAATATAATAACAATAATTAATAATATAATAATTATAATATACAATAATATAATAACAATAATTAATAATATAATAATTATAATTTTTCAATTTGGGAGGCGGGAATGGGTACCACCGCCCCGGGAACCTTTATTGGATAACCAACACCTCTGCCAATATAATAATTATAATTTTTCAATTTGGGAGGCGGGAATGGGTACCACCGCCCCGGGAACCTTTATTGGATAACCAACACCTCTGCCATAGGTCACCCCAAGTGGCTCGCTACGTTTGGTGATTTAGCAGGGGTGCCCGGGTTCATGGGGTGAGGTTTGTCTAGGTCTTGGAGGCGGATGACCAGGACATACTGAACCCCAGATTCCTACCCATTCCTTAAACCCTTTTCCTTCCCAGAACTCTCCTCTCCTTCTCTCCACACAAAGATGACATAGGTCTTGAGGGAAATTATTTTCCTCAGGGCCTCCTGTGTGGAGCTCATGTAAAAAAAAAACCTTCAAAAGTTATAAAAAGAGAGTTGTCCTGATAAAAATTTAAAAATGTTTTTTTTTTTATTTTAACTTTATGAGTAAAACTTCTCCCAGAGGTGCCAATAACTTTTTTCTGGTTTTACTGTTTTCAGATTTTCGATTGAGTTTCGCATATATTTTATGCATTTAATTAAGAAAAAAATATAAAATTACATTTTAACGCTATCGTGTTAGTACATCAGTTGGTTTGAATTCTGCATACACAGCGAGTTCAAAACACATCACAACTTATCTCTAACAATCTCCATAATCTTACATCCACGGCCCAGTAAACTAAGACGGCCCATTACAATATAACCGGCCCGCATGAGAGACAATCACCCAAAACGCTGCGTGCACAGCATAATGTAAATACAGGACCAAATACTTTAATCTACGTTTTGAAGGAACGTAACTTTATTTTGGGGGTGAGGGATGGATGGCCATTTAAATTATGTATTCCGCAGAACGAGGCTGCGGGCTGTTTATTTGAAATTAATTTATTCAAAGATTAATTTTAATATTTAGACAGTTGGAAAAACAGGCGCCTGAATTTATAAACGTTAAAGCTTGTTAAACTGTCTTTAAATATTAAAAAAAAACTAGCTGGTACCCGGCATGCGTTGCTATGCCATTTAATAAATAAATTGTTTCTCCCTGCGCGTCTTTTCCCATTCTTCCCGTTCACCTTCCTTCTCCCCTTCCTCTCCCGCGTCCCATTCCCCTCTCGCGCTCCCACTCCTCCTCCTCCACCTTCCCTCTCCTCACTCTAATCCCCCCCTTCCCCCGTCCCGCGAACCCCCCTCCCGAGTTCCCCTCCACCCTATCGTATTCACCTTCCCCCTCCCGCGGATCCTATGTTGTTGGTTCAAAACCCTTAATTTAATACGTGCTTCAATTCGAGTGGACCCGAGGAAAGTAGGCAGAGCAGTTTATATGGGAAAATGAAATTGTTGTTTTAACTATCTTCCTCGCAAATTTTCCAAATTTTCTCACCGTTTAAACTTTCCCTGGACTACGATAAACATTTCACTACCAAAATCGGCCCAGCCGTTCTCGAGTTTTAGCGAGACAAACGAACAGCAATTGATTTATATATATGTAGATAATAGATAATAATAACGATAGTAACTATTTTTTTTTAATGGATTCCAAATAACCGGACATGGTAAATTTTGGGGATCGCTGGCAACGATTAATACGCACTTTTTTTTTAAAAAAATCTTTTGATTCACCTTAATTACATTAAAATACAACTATTTGCATTGGGGGAAGTGGAAAATATTTTTGTGTAACATGGTTTGTGATACAAAAGAAAGTGCCCCTTTATAACGCCTACTCGCGTCAAGGCAAGAAAAACATCCCAGTTTTCAAGTAGTTTAGTGGCTATGCTAGGTTTGTGTAATATGGTTTGTGATTCTGGCGTACAATCTCACAAGACGAAAGCTAATTTTAATTTTACGTAATGAAATTTAGAATGAAATATTTTCCACTTCCCCCAATGCAAAGAGTTGCCTTTTAATGTAATTAAGGTGAATCAAAAGATTTTTAAAAAAAAAAGTGCATATTAACCGTTGCCAGCGATTCCCAAAAATTAATCCGGACAATATCTAACAACAACAAAAACATCTGTTACCTTCGTTTTAAGTATAGAATGTTGCTTGTAAAATGATATACCCAGAACTTATCTCGTAGCGGAATTGCCTAGGTGGGAATCGTTGATTCAATTCCCCTACTTTGTAAAGTGGGCAGATGCCAGCCAACTTAACTACTTCGATGGTACCTCCAATTTACCACATTATACAACTTAAAACGTACATTAAATTAATAAATAATCATGTACACTTACAGTAATTCGTGTTTTAACGACCTAAAGTAAAATATGAGACAGCTGAAATCCCTGAAGTCCATCTGAAGTCTGACATCGGCCAACGTCATCCATAGATAAAGCAAATAACAGCCATAGAAAATCACACGAATTTGGCAGTCGATATGTATATATTTTTGTATTCTTCATTTTAAGCATCCGCTAAACTGCTGAAGCAGTTTGTCAGCAAGTCAATTTAACAATATTAATACAATACAAAAGCACAAATATAACAAGAAACCGTTACAAAATAGATACAGAAGAATAACTTTTAAAACTACAATACAAAGGCGTAAAATAAACAGATGGGCAGATGCCTGTTTGTGTATAAGATTACAAACAATATAAGAGTTGTATTACGAGTGGAATCGATTCCGTTCCACAAAAAATATAGAATCTCTTGGCAGAGCGATAATGACAATATCTACCACTCAACGGACCACGGTTTGAGAATTTCTGCATTGTCAAAATTTAATTCATTTTCCTCGCTTTAAAATTAAGAAGTCGTTTCTTTGGCTTAGCCGCTAATGCGCAAATTCCACAATCACTCTGCAAGCATGTTTCCTCTGCCTCAGGCTACTTTTAACACAATCCTTTCGGGAAAAGTGTTGTTAACCGCGGATTTAGGGGTGTGGGGTGTTCTATAATTGTTCCCAGATTACTTAAGGCTTGACGTATCATTAATTTCGCTCTAATTATAATACTTTTTGTGGGCGGCTTTTGAGAAGCATTTAATCACGGATGTTAAAAAGAGAATGGACGCCTTTATACCGTGGTAAGAGTAACTATATATGGTAATGGTAGATTCGTAGGCCAAGTAGTTGTCACGCAATGTTAAATATTACATTAGTTTTATCTTAAAGAGTAAAACCTCAAATTGTAATATTTATTTAAATGATGATAATATTAGCGAAACAAAATCGATAATCTGGAAACAAAAAAAATCAGAAAAAAGATATGAGCACATCTGGGACCAGATCCAAGTTTTCCCCTACATTTATATGATTTTTCCGTTTCCAGATAAATATTATATTCAAACAAAAGGTGATTTTTTTGTATTATCACAACGCAGTTTAAATAATTAAGTTTTATAATCCTGTATTATTAGTTACAGCCTCGATAAATTCTTTTATTTTTCTGACTTATCTCATAAAATAATAGGTCTTCCCTGGCTCCTTCGCCTTATCGGTGTTGAGTTCAGCAGGGACTTTGGTGCTTGATGCTCGGTCGTTCTCTCCACTGACCCAGCCACCGAAGTCTTCCCAGTTTTATAAATTTTGAGAGAGAGCTTATAGCTCATTGTTGTAACGTCTGCGCCGAAATGCATTTTCTAGAACCGGTCCGAAGATGCGCTTCAAAATTTTACTTTCAAAACGTCCAGTGTTTGCTCATTCCTCTTAATTAATACCCACGTCCCAGCTGCGTACTTGATTACTTATCTAAAAAGTGTACAAAACACTTATTAGACCAGTAAGTTCTTATAGTAAATGTTAATAAGTATGTGGCGGCCACTTGTGCCGAATTAATTGCTCCGCCACTAGACGCCGGTTGAACGCACTGGAAGCACACACAACGAACTACCTACAGTTATTATACGGCCAGCCGCACCGCCTCGTAAATAATTCCGCCACTTACGCGAAAGGCCTAGAACGTCTGGCTGTACCATACAAGTGCCCACAGAAAGTTCGAGCGATTTCTCACCTTTGCGTGAATTCACGGCATTACTTACCGCGAGAGTAATTACTCGCCGCGGCTATATAAGCAGCCGATCGCTCGTCCGCTGCAGTCGTCGTATTCATTCATTGGACGGGCAAGCAACACAAGAACGAGCAGTGTCGTGACCAAATACGTGACCGCGCCGGGCACAGGCCCGTGCAGTTAGCAATTAGTGATTCAACGCGTATCCAGTGTGACTTCAGGAACATTATTAACACCTTCGAGGCCTCCATCTCCAACTACCATCTCGACATGAGATGTCAAGCAACCAGCAACCGGCAACGAGCCAGCAACTAGCAACCGGCAACAAGCCAGCAACAGCAACCGGCAACGAGCCAGCAACCGGCAACAAGCAATCAACCACAACCAGCAACCACAACCGGCAACGAGCCAGCAACCAGCATCCTCATCGCCTCTCAAGGTTCCTTCCTGCGTCACGTGTGTGTGTCGACTCAAAGGCACACACAGCCGCCATACCTCGTCAACACGACGACGGTCGACCGCCTGGACCAAGGTCACTTCTACACCGCCATGGTGTAGAGCAACACGCCGGCTCCCTGAAGACCTGTGATCTTCACCGCCGTAGTCTCCTGACCTTCATCTTCACTCATCATTACGCAGCAGCAACACTCCCGGCACCTGTCCACTCCGCTCCGCTTCGACCTCCGCTACGTAGCCACAATAAAGACTGACTCACAGCACTTCATCGACCGACGCCTTTCATTTCTGTCTCCCGCTCCCTCAAGTATAGAAAATGTAATGGGTGCCGTGCGGCGAGCGACCATAGATAGAATTAAACATTTTGTAGACCGGGTATCTCGAATATACGACAGGCAATCGGAGACAATCGGAGACGGTAGCCACGGACTCCCTGCAGTAACTACTACCTAACTGCATCAAACTAAGGTACCTAAACTCGGGTCTCGAGTACGATTGGTACTTTCAATTTCTGTTCTTTATATAAAAGTATCTGATCAAAGATCGGGTTCGAGTGTACAATGATCGATCGACCCAGCTCCACGCTCAACAGTTCAACCTCCATATTATTATACCTCCATGAAATGTTACGAGTGCCCTTAAGCAGCATTTATATTTAGCATTAAGGGAAGTGCTGCCGTTTAATGTCATGCTGAATTTCATAAACTTTTTCGTTGTGTTTAGATGCTCTCGGTATCACCCTGGCGGGAGACAAGCATTAGAAATACAAGGTTGTGTGAAACGGCTGTAATGTGATAATAAATGGGGCCTATAACGAGAATTTTTATGATAATTCACTGTTACTGAGAAAAGAGTGTGTCAAATGTTAAGTGTAATTGTGGGAATAGTTTCGGGTTAAATTTGAGATTGAAAGGTATGTGAGTAATGTATGATTGTATCTGCTAGCTTTATTTAAGGGCGCCACTGGTTGATAAACCAGGCTAACAGATGGTAAAGCATAATTCTCTGTCAGGGCCTTGGGGATTAAATACTTTATGATCAATTAAGACTTTTAATAATGAAAAGAAAGACAGTATTCATATAACAGAGTTGATAATATATTTAAAATATAACAAATAAAATCCAGTTAACCAAGAACAATTAAAAATTATAATAATGTAACACTCACCCAAGGATCAACCAAAAATCTATTCTAGCTAAATTTATACTTAAGTCCGATATCAACAAGGAATGTTGAATGATGCTCTCTGCTTTGCTGTTGTACTTCATTCGTCTTTAAAGATTGAGCCAGTACCAGATCAAGACCAATGCCATGGTCAAATTAGCTGCTTTCCATGCATATAATTGATGGTTCTTCAAGTTTATTTTAATTATTCTCCAAATATGTCCGACAGACGGTTACAACGAAGAAATTTCCGAGTTTGTAAAATATTATTTTTATTTAAATTCCTTCCACTGCAGGAAAATACTGTTGAATCCCGGTCAGTTAAATTCTATATAGAATGTTTCGGTTTCACGCCATTTAAACTTGTAGGTAGCAAAACACACGGGATATAATTTTACATTCCGTAAGTTTTTCAACAAATATCAATATATTTTAATGAAACTGCATTATAAATAAACTCGGAAAATATACAGTGACCCTTTCAAAAAGGAGTCCACCTCTCTTGACTGCTTCCCAAATAAAGTGCCCAGCTCTAAGGAAAAAATGACTTTTTATAACCTCTTATTTTTAAAAATAATTGAATGGCCCAAAGTTCTATATTTAAAGAAAAATCAACTGGCGTTTTAAACCAAACAAATATTGAAAAAATAAGAGGTACGTGACTAGACTTATTTGTGATGAAATGTAATTAAATATTTCATAACATCACTTCACTCATTATATTCATATTCAAACATGAGTTTTAAGTAGAACACTAAGAACGGGGTGCTTTCAAACTCTAGTGATATTTCGACTCGACCCTGTTTAGATTTTGAACGAATTGTGATCAGATAACAACCCAACCTTAGTTTTGAATGCGTAAATCCCTCAACGTTTGCTCTAATCGTCTTGTAAAATATCCAATGTTGAAAAGGTTTTCTTAAATGGGATATATTAATTGTTGATAAACTAAGAAAAAAAATCTGATATAATTATTTTAACAAAGCTACTGTATTTACAAAAATAAAAAAAATTCTACTCTCGGCTTTACTTTTGCGAGTCATTCTCTTGTTCGGATTACAAAATGGCCACTCTCACTTTTCAAATCTTATATATGGAACAGCTGACCGAGTGGATGAAATAATAATAAGAAAGGTGTATTTACACAAACACTTTGTAAACCAAACGAAATTTTTTTTTATTTTTTTTTTTATTTAATAAAATAGTATCAATTGCATGTTTATATACATTAAATAAAGTTTTCTATTAAAATACATTTAATAATACGCTTTACACCCTTTTTAAGAGCAGAGCTCGAGTTAAAAGGCGGAAAAATGCAACAATTTAACAAACGAAAAATAATATTTTTTTAAATATATATAACAAAAAATAGATAATTAACAGAAAATATGAAAAATAAATGTATCATTACATTTTTATTTCGGCGCTAGTGAAAAAATGTTTTTCATGAACCCCCAAGGTTTCGCCGTATGAGCGTGAAACACGGTGTATATTGTTTAAGAATCTAACTTCTTTATACATTTTTACAATATAGGTATACATACAGGATTCTGGAACTCTAGCACGGTGAAATCGATAACTTTACGATATCAGATCGATAGGCGTAACTTTAGATAATTTTATATCGATGTCAGCCGAACCGATATTGACAGGGAATAAATAAGAAATCGATGTACGCTGGCACTACTGAAGGTGTTTTCTACGTATGTAACGTAAAACGAAAATCTAAAATGTAAAACACCAAGCAATTACGTAAACATAATGCTGAAGTGAAATAGTACCTAACCTAAAAATGCATTGGTAGCCCGCATTTTCTTTTTGACACTAAAAGGGAGTTAATTATTTAATTAGGTCTTTATTCATATTCATTTTCGTTTCTCAAAGGTTGAACGGAATAAATTGATATATGCATTATTAAAGTCTATGAATCGCCTGTACGGACGTATTTAATTTTTATTGCATCGTTAGTTCAATACGCCAGTAGCTCAAGAACGACATAATTAAAAAATACGTATACACTGACAGATAACCGAAACTTATCTGATAGTAGGCAGTGCTAAAATGTATCAATCGTCGGTCGGAATGGCTCTTAACAATCGTTGACCGTGCTCGCAAATATTGATAACTGACCATAGATGACTCAATTGGTCAATATCATTTTGATAAAGGGTTTTATCGATCGACCATTCTATACCCCCAGGCACTTTATAATCTGTAGATAATTTGACGTGTGTGATTGTATAAGGTAATTATTTTTCACATCTAAGTAAATAAGGATGAAAAATTAAGTTTTTAAAATCCCTCTCGCGCTAGATTCAAACGTTTTAAATTCCTTAATACTTTTATCGTAATTTTTTTCACTCTAACAAACTGGTCCGCGACTTCATTAAATAAGTAGGTACCTGCAAAAATTCCGAATAAAATAATAGATGGCGCTTTAGTCCCGGTGTTCCCGCCTAATCGCCACAAAAAGGATATGGCCGCCGCCATTGTGCGACCGTTTCCGGGGGCGGGGAGGCGGCTTAACCGATCAATTTTCCCCAAGTAAAAAGATTAAACTTTCGCGATCTGTTCCCCGGGGAAACGGTTATCCCGAACTAAATGGTAAAAGATCTATCGAGGAATATTTGATAATATTATTTCATTAATACTGCATTTTTATAAAAATCACTTCGTGGTTAAAACAATACCTATATGTGAAATGAAATGAAAGAATGGTCACTTTGTTTACATAATAACAATAATTTAATTAAAAAAATCCTATTTGTTAATCATAATAATAATAATTTATTAATCACATTTGTAAAAAGCATTAACTTTGTGGCTCGCTATGATTTACAATAAAAAACACAGTTTCACATAAACATTCTGCTTATCACACATCTGCACACGTCACACATCACACATCTGCCCTGATGATGGACACTGTAACGCTGTCCGAAACGTTGGCTAAAGGAGGAGGTAGCGTAACACGGCATAACACCCCAAAAACAAATAACAAAAATTCTGCTTATCATTCAATGATAAGCAGAATTAGTGTCGTCGGGCATTTTCCCCCAATCTCCCATTTACTTTTCTTTGAGGCATCACCGAGGAACCGGCTAAGGGGCGCGGAAGCCGATTATGGTTCACGGCTAGACCGAAAGTCATGCGCATTCTTGCTGGGACTGCCAATCGATTGGAGAGGACTCTTGCCGTGTTTGCCATGCTCTTTGCCGTTTTCTCAACCGTTTGCCATGCTCTTATTATTTATGTACTGTGTCTTCCTCCCAAACAGGTGCTTGTAGAATTTGCTGGATACACTCACCCGGCGCTTTCCACCTCGTGGACTTTCAGCAACCTGTCCCATTGTCTTGTCTATATTCTAACATACTAACACATATTGTATCTTGTATTTCCCGCTAAGCACTTGCATACTGCTTGCTAACAACGTATGCAGGGACATTGGAGGTCTAAATTCGTTCTTAACTAAATATAGCTTCGTTCTTTCAAAAAAATTAGAGTCCTTGCGAGAGCCTTGAAGGAGTAACCATCTGTTACTTATACCAGGGCGGGTAAGTGGTGGATTACCTCCAAAATTATCATTCAATGGAACACCGACTAGGAAAAATCCCGCATCATCTATCATCTGTTAATTTCGCAATTGAACATTAAAAAATTAAACAAATTGCTCTAAATAATAGTTATTCCATAGATTTAATTGATAAAATCGTAAATAAGAAACTTAAACACATTTCATCTAATACTTTTTTATTTGGTACACCTTTAGACAACTAGATATAATATAAATATTAGAATCACAGAACATTTAAGATGCTTAAATAATAATAATTTTTAGGAGTATGCCAATCATCTCATTTCCACAGATCACACTTTTAATAAGGACACAGGGGTTAAAAATCGTCACCGTAACAATAAAAGCAAAAAAATTAGATAACTTAGAAGCACTCGAAATTAGAAAATCCCTAAATATTTTTGAATAACCCAATTAATTTATCTTTTAGTCCCATTCTTAATATTTTTCCAATAAAACGCTCCGTTCTTAATTAAACACCTAAAATTTGTATACCTTGTCAATATTCTATATCATAGGTTAGTTATAATATTCTCCAGATACGAAGGAAGGGTGTGTTAATAAAATAAAAGTGATCTACAACAAATTTAAATGTTTTTTATTGTAATTTATTAATCAGTAAAGTAGAAGATAATTATAATTTATCGTAATATTAAATTTGATCAGTTCTATCATTGTTCCGTTGTTTACGTTGTCACGTGGTGTCCGTTAGTTGTTAGTCGTGGTTCATTCGCTTATAAATTTAATGATCTTTAATTTAAACTTTGAATAAAGTGAATCGGTTGAAAATTCAATAAGCAACGATTCCAGCCAACTTGAAAAACGTGGTTTTGAGAAAAACGCGTTTAAAGTTTTCTCTTGTAACCGGGCCGCTTCGTTTTTCGGTCTACCTGCTTGGCGCGCACTGCTCGTAACTATATTTAACGGTCAAATTTGATGCTATACTAACTTTGGGAATGTATTCTCCAAACGGATAGAAAGATTTTTAAGTCGACTGGACCAGACTCCCCCCTTAAGGCGCCATATCCCCTCTCAAAAAGAAGAAGATGGAGAGATATGTATTTACAAATGTTGGAGAGAGTGCGCTAATATTTAAAACGTTAAAATTGACGCGAAAATGGTGAAAATGTTTAATAAAATACCACTCGTTTTAAATAGAGCAAAAATCTTGTAGGGAACATCTAAATGTGTTTATAATAATTAATATTGTGAAATGAATGTGTTTATAATAATTTTCGGAGCATACTTCGCGATTTTTTTCTATCGAGGGAATTTCATGTAATTTGCGTTTCGGCGTGAAACAAGTCTAGATATTATCTTCAGAAATAATGTATATCTTTTAAGAGCCTAAAAACTTCAAATTTTTAAGGGAGATGTGTAAGAAATCGGTAGAAATTCGGGCAGCCGCGGCTTAATGCACGAAAATAAAATTCGGAGCGTCATAAAACATGAATATTGTCAGACTTGTCAACGTGATTTTACAAAATAAAAAGCCTTCCTGAAACATCTTCAAACTTTTTTCAATGTTTCAAGTTCTTCTTCATTCTGTCCCTTCTGCAGTTGTATAATCCAAACCCAAAACCCACGTTGAATTGCCCTCAGAGCTCTTCAAAAGTTTTTCAATTTTTGGAGGAATTTAGAGCGATTGATTCTTTTTTAACATAAAGAATCGTTTCTCGTGGTACACTCTCAAATACACGAGATGTGATCTCCAGTTTTATATTATGTTGATTTTTGTAAACCAGAAAAGTTTTCAAATATATCACACATCTCTAAATACTCGTACTACGTTTGAGGATAATGACGAAACCAATGTTCGAATGCTCTCCATAAATCAAATATTATTTACACGTGTTTGTATTCTACATTTTAAATCTATCATTTCTTCTATCTTCTATCTTCTGTCTCCAGAATTCTATCTTCTATCTTCTATCTTCTATCTTCTATCTTCTATCTTCTATCTTCTATCTTCTATCTTCTATCTTCTATCTTCTATCTTCTATCTTCTATCTTCTATCTTCTATCTTCTATCTTCTATCTTCTATCTTCTATCTTCTATCTTCTATCTTCTATCTTCTATCTTCTATCTTCTATCTTCTATCTTCTATCTTCTATCTTCTATCTTCTATCTTCTATCTTCTATCTTCTATCTTCTATCTTCTATCTTCTATCTTCTATCTTCTATCTTCTATCTTCTATCTTCTATCTTCTATCTTCTATCTTCTATCTTCTATCTTCTATCTTCTATCTTCTATCTTCTATCTTCTATCTTCTATCTTCTATCTTCTATCTTCTATCTTCTATCTTCTATCTTCTATCTTCTATCTTCTAACTTCTATCTTCTATCTTCTATCTTCTATCTTCTATCTTCTATCTTCTATATTCTATCTTCTATCTTCTATCTATCTATCTTCTGTCTTCTGTCTTCTGTCTTCTGTCTTCTGTCTTCTGTCTTCTGTCTTCTGTCTTCTGTCTTCTGTCTTCTGTCTTCTGTCTTCTGTCTTCTGTCTTCTGTCTTCTGTCTTCTGTCTTCTGTCTTCTGTCCTCTGTCCTCTGTCCTCTGTCCTCTGTCCTCTGTCCTCTGTCCTCTGTCCTCTGTCCTCTGTCCTCTGTCCTCTGTCCTCTGTCCTCTGTCCTCTGTCCTCTGTCCTCTGTCCTCTGTCCTCTGTCCTCTGTCCTCTGTCCTCTGTCCTCTGTCCTCTGTCCTCTGTCCTCTGTCCTCTGTCCTCTGTCCTCTGTCTTCTGTCTTCTGTCTTCTGTCTTCTGTCTTCTGTCTTCTGTCTTCTGTCTTCTGTCCTCTGTCCTCTGTCCTCTGTCCTCTGTCCTCTGTCCTCTGTCCTCTGTCCTCTGTCCTCTGTCCTCTGTCCTCTGTCCTCTGTCCTCTGTCCTCTGTCCTCTGTCCTCTGTCCTCTGTCCTCTGTCCTCTGTCCTCTGTCCTCTGTCCTCTGTCTTCTGTCTTCTGTCTTCTGTCTTCTGTCTTCTGTCTTCTGTCTTCTGTCTTCTGTCTTCTGTCTTCTGTCTTCTGTCTTCTGTCTTCTGTCTTCTGTCTTCTGTCTTCTGTCTTCTGTCTTCTGTCTTCTGTCTTCTGTCTTCTGTCTTCTGTCTTCTGTCTTCTGTCTTCTGTCTTCTGTCTTCTGTCTTCTGTCTTCTGTCTTCTGTCTTCTGTCTTCTGTCTTCTGTCTTCTGTCTTCTGTCTTGTGTCTTCTGTCTTCTGTCTTCTGTCTTTTGTCTTCTGTCTTCTGTCTTCTGTCTTCTGTCTTCTGTCTTCTGTCTTCTGTCTTCTGTCTTCTGTCTTCTGTCTTCTGTCTTCTGTCTTGTGTCTTCTGTCTTCTGTCTTCTGTCTTCTGTCTTCTGTCTTCTGTCTTCTGTCTTCTGTCTTCTGTCTTCTGTCTTCTGTCTTCTGTCTTCTGTCTTCTGTCTTCTGTCTTCTGTCTTCTGTCTTCTGTCTTCTGTCTTCTGTCTTCTGTCTTCTGTCTTCTGTCTTCTGTCTTCTGTCTTCTGTCTTCTGTCTTCTGTCTTCTGTCTTCTGTCTTCTGTCTTGTGTCTTCTGTCTTCTGTCTTCTGTCTTCTGTCTTCTGTCTTCTGTCTTCTGTCTTCTGTCTTCTGTCTTCTGTCTTCTGTCTTCTGTCTTCTGTCTTCTGTCTTCTGTCTTCTGTCTTCTGTCTTCTGTCTTCTGTCTTCTGTCTTCTGTCTTCTGTCTTCTGTCTTCTGTCTTCTGTCTTCTGTCTTCTGTCTTCTGTCCTCTGTCCTCTGTCCTCTGTCTTCTGTCCTCTGTCCTCTGTCCTCTGTCCTCTGTCCTCTGTCCTCTGTCCTCTGTCCTCTGTCTTCTGTCTTCTGTCTTCTATCTTCTATCTTCTATCTTCTATCTTCTATCTTCTAACTTCTATCTTCTATCTTCTATCTTCTATCTTCTATCTTCTATCTTCTATCTTCTATCTTCTATATTCTATCTTCTATCTATCTATCTTCTGTCTTCTGTCTTCTGTCTTCTGTCTTCTGTCTTCTGTCTTCTGTCTTCTGTCTTCTGTCTTCTGTCTTCTGTCTTCTGTCTTCTGTCTTCTGTCTTCTGTCTTCTGTCTTCTGTCTTCTGTCTTCTGTCTTCTGTCTTCTGTCTTCTGTCTTCTGTCTTCTGTCTTCTGTCTTCTGTCCTCTGTCTTCTGTCCTCTGTCCTCTGTCCTCTGTCCTCTGTCCTCTGTCCTCTGTCCTCTGTCCTCTGTCCTCTGTCCTCTGTCCTCTGTCCTCTGTCCTCTGTCCTCTGTCCTCTGTCCTCTGTCCTCTGTCCTCTGTCCTCTGTCCTCTGTCCTCTGTCTTCTGTCCTCTGTCTTCTGTCTTCTGTCTTCTGTCTTCTGTCTTCTGTCTTCTGTCTTCTGTCTTCTGTCTTCTGTCTTCTGTCTTCTGTCTTCTGTCTTCTGTCTTCTGTCTTCTGTCTTCTGTCTTCTGTCTTCTGTCTTCTGTCTTCTGTCTTCTGTCTTCTGTCTTCTGTCTTCTGTCTTCTGTCTTCTGTCTTCTGTCTTCTGTCTTCTGTCTTCTGTCTTCTGTCTTCTGTCCTCTGTCCTCTGTCCTCTGTCCTCTGTCCTCTGTCCTCTGTCCTCTGTCCTCTGTCCTCTGTCCTCTGTCCTCTGTCCTCTGTCCTCTGTCCTCTGTCCTCTGTCCTCTGTCCTCTGTCCTCTGTCCTCTGTCCTCTGTCCTCTGTCCTCTGTCCTCTGTCCTCTGTCTTCTGTCTTCTGTCTTCTGTCTTCTGTCTTCTGTCTTCTGTCTTCTGTCTTCTGTCTTCTGTCTTCTGTCTTCTGTCTTCTGTCTTCTGTCTTCTGTCCTCTGTCCTCTGTCCTCTGTCCTCTGTCCTCTGTCCTCTGTCCTCTGTCCTCTGTCCTCTGTCCTCTGTCCTCTGTCCTCTGTCTTCTGTCTTCTGTCTTCTATCTTCTATCTTCTATCTTCTATCTTCTATCTTCTATCTTCTAACTTCTATCTTCTAACTTCTATCTTCTATCTTCTATCTTCTATCTTCTATCTTCTATCTTCTATATTCTATCTTCTATCTTCTATCTATCTATCTTCTGTCTTCTGTCTTCTGTCTTCTGTCTTCTGTCTTCTGTCTTCTGTCTTCTGTCTTCTGTCTTCTGTCTTCTGTCTTCTGTCTTCTGTCTTCTGTCTTCTGTCTTCTGTCTTCTGTCTTCTGTCTTCTGTCTTCTGTCTTCTGTCTTCTGTCTTCTGTCTTCTGTCTTCTGTCCTCTGTCCTCTGTCCTCTGTCTTCTGTCCTCTGTCCTCTGTCCTCTGTCCTCTGTCCTCTGTCCTCTGTCCTCTGTCCTCTGTCTTCTGTCTTCTGTCTTCTATCTTCTATCTTCTATCTTCTATCTTCTATCTTCTAACTTCTATCTTCTATCTTCTATCTTCTATCTTCTATCTTCTATCTTCTATCTTCTATATTCTATCTTCTATCTATCTATCTTCTGTCTTCTGTCTTCTGTCTTCTGTCTTCTGTCTTCTGTCTTCTGTCTTCTGTCTTCTGTCTTCTGTCTTCTGTCTTCTGTCTTCTGTCTTCTGTCTTCTGTCTTCTGTCTTCTGTCTTCTGTCTTCTGTCTTCTGTCTTCTGTCTTCTGTCTTCTGTCTTCTGTCTTCTGTCTTCTGTCTTCTGTCTTGTGTCTTCTGTCTTCTGTCTTCTGTCTTCTGTCTTCTGTCTTCTGTCTTCTGTCTTCTGTCTTCTGTCTTGTGTCTTCTGTCTTCTGTCTTCTGTCTTCTGTCTTCTGTCTTCTGTCTTCTGTCTTCTGTCTTCTGTCTTCTGTCTTCTGTCTTCTGTCCTCTGTCCTCTGTCCTCTGTCCTCTGTCCTCTGTCCTCTGTCCTCTGTCCTCTGTCCTCTGTCCTCTGTCCTCTGTCCTCTGTCTTCTGTCTTCTGTCTTCTATCTTCTATCTTCTATCTTCTATCTTCTATCTTCTATCTTCTAACTTCTATCTTCTATCTTCTATCTTCTATCTTCTATCTTCTATCTTCTATCTTCTATCTTCTATATTCTATCTTCTATCTTCTATCTATCTATCTTCTGTCTTCTGTCTTCTGTCTTCTGTCTTCTGTCTTCTGTCTTCTGTCTTCTGTCTTCTGTCTTCTGTCTTCTGTCTTCTGTCTTCTGTCTTCTGTCTTCTGTCTTCTGTCTTCTGTCTTCTGTCTTCTGTCTTCTGTCTTCTGTCTTCTGTCTTCTGTCTTCTGTCTTCTGTCCTCTGTCCTCTGTCCTCTGTCTTCTGTCCTCTGTCCTCTGTCCTCTGTCCTCTGTCCTCTGTCCTCTGTCCTCTGTCCTCTGTCTTCTGTCTTCTGTCTTCTATCTTCTATCTTCTATCTTCTATCTTCTATCTTCTAACTTCTATCTTCTATCTTCTATCTTCTATCTTCTATCTTCTATCTTCTATCTTCTATATTCTATCTTCTATCTATCTATCTTCTGTCTTCTGTCTTCTGTCTTCTGTCTTCTGTCTTCTGTCTTCTGTCTTCTGTCTTCTGTCTTCTGTCTTCTGTCTTCTGTCTTCTGTCTTCTGTCTTCTGTCTTCTGTCTTCTGTCTTCTGTCTTCTGTCTTCTGTCTTCTGTCTTCTGTCTTCTGTCTTCTGTCTTCTGTCTTCTGTCTTGTGTCTTCTGTCTTCTGTCTTCTGTCTTCTGTCTTCTGTCTTCTGTCTTCTGTCTTCTGTCTTCTGTCTTGTGTCTTCTGTCTTCTGTCTTCTGTCTTCTGTCTTCTGTCTTCTGTCTTCTGTCTTCTGTCTTCTGTCTTCTGTCTTCTGTCTTCTGTCTTCTGTCTTCTGTCTTCTGTCTTCTGTCCTCTGTCCTCTGTCCTCTGTCCTCTGTCCTCTGTCCTCTGTCCTCTGTCCTCTGTCCTCTGTCCTCTGTCCTCTGTCCTCTGTCCTCTGTCCTCTGTCTTCTGTCTTCTGTCTTCTATCTTCTATCTTCTATCTTCTATCTTCTATCTTCTATCTTCTAACTTCTATCTTCTATCTTCTATCTTCTATCTTCTATCTTCTATCTTCTATCTTCTAACTTCTATCTTCTATCTTCTATCTTCTATCTTCTATCTTCTATCTTCTATCTTCTATATTCTATCTTCTATCTTCTATCTATCTATCTTCTGTCTTCTGTCTTCTGTCTTCTGTCCTCTGTCCTCTGTCCTCTGTCCTCTGTCCTCTGTCCTCTGTCCTCTGTCCTCTGTCCTCTGTCCTCTGTCCTCTGTCCTCTGTCCTCTGTCCTCTGTCCTCTGTCCTCTGTCTTTTGTCTTCTGTCTTCTGTCTTCTGTCTTCTGTCTTCTGTCTACTGTCTACTGTCTTCTGTCTTCTGTCTTCTGTCTTCTGTCTTCTGTCTTCTATCTTCTATCTTCTATCTTGTATCTTGTATCTTTTATCTTCTATCTATCTTCTATCTTCTATTTTTTTATATATAAATAAATTATTTTTCGGAGATATCTGACTAATCAACTAGACGATCGATATAATTGTTATCGTGAACACAACGTTTATAAGAAGACATCACCACATTTATCGAGAGTGTGGCCGAGGTTTTCCAATGAATTCGTAAATTATTTGATGTATTTTTTAAAGGAGCGCATGTAATGCACTGTATTTATTCAAATTCCTTCAATTTGGGAGGCGGGTACAGGTACCGCCCTCAAGAACGATTTATTGGATAACCAACACATCCACCGTAGGTCACTCCATGTAGTCCGCTGCGTTTGTTGACTCAGCAGGGGTTCCCGGATTCATGGGGAGAGGTTTGTCCTGGTCTTTGCATTGAATACATCTGCCCACCAGCTGCGTGGCAGGCTGGATCGGGAGTTGCTGGTTGAGGGAGACCCTTTACAACCGGTTACCGCTGTCTGGTAACGGACGGCTGTCACTCCCTGGAACCCCCTGATTCTTACCTAACCTCATACCTTTTTTCGTCCCAGAACTTCGTCTCCTTCCTTTCCTCAAAAGACCCTCCACACATCATCTCCAAAGATAATGTTGGTCCTGAGGGGAATTATTTTTACCGATTTCAACGATATTCTGTAAAAAGATTTGTAAATTTTGTAAAATGTACTGGGTGTTCAGTGTTCAGTGATTTCTGAAATTATTTAAATTAAAAAATGTGATGTAAATTTCGGTCTTCTGTGACTTTTTAGATGTATTTTTAAAAAATCTTTACAATCCTCCAAACAAAGTTCTTCCACATGTAATCCACTGGTTACTCAGCCGAATAACCGACCAACCCCTCACGCGCCCCTAACTTTCCAATATCTTCTGATTTTTTAGTGAAAAAAAAAATCACCAATGACACCGGACACCGAAATTTCATTTAAGTGATGTTGGGACTCTTGTGCAATATTCTCATAAAAATATAAGAAATTAGGATAATACATATTATATAGAGAGATGATAATGTTTTAATATTTGATTATTTCTATTTGACAATTTGAAAAATAATTATATTTAATTCCGACGACATCGTAAGAACAAATTTCCAGAAACTTTGTGAAAATTTAACTAATTGAAATAGCTATCTCTTTTCAAATTCAGAATGCTTTTATTATCGCCTTTGTCGTGAGAAAGATATCACAAAGTTTCATTCAATTGTTGGGAAAGATTTCTGCAAAGTTTTGATTGAACCAATTTAATTTTTAATTGATATTTCAAAATTGTTCATTTCTAAATGGCTTTTATCAATAGGTACTATAATTCTCAAAGTTCTCTTTCTATCTGAAAATTGGTCTTTCTCGCTGATCCCGAAAATGGAACTCTGTCATGCTTTCGTTAGATAAGTTTATACAGGGTGTTAAGGGACGTACTTGACTTACTTTAACCAGTGATTCCCGACATTATTTGGAGTAAAAAATGTAAGTGAAATTTTGGTCTCCGGTGACATTTTTGATGTTTTTTTTTTTTTCTACAAAAGCTTAAAAAAATGATACTTGTTGAACAGTTGGAGGCGGGGTAAGGGGTTCGTCGGGCACTCGGCTGAGTGACCAGTGACAACATGCGGAAGAAATTTTTTTTTGTTTGATTTTAAAGAAAAAAATTTTGAAAAAAAAAGTCGTCATAAAAAGTCACCGGAGACCAAAATTTCATTTACATTTTTTACTCCAAATAATGTCAGGAATCACTGGTGAAAATAAGTCAAGTACGTCCCTTAACACCCTGTATATAATACGAAAATAATTAACTACTTACCCGTCTGCTTGGTTCAATATATTTGCTCCTCACAATCCGGAAGCCTCAGTTTCGCTCGTAAATTCTGAAACCGTCACTTATTTGATATAAAAACATTTATTTGTCAGTAAATTTTTTTTAAACATTATTTCTATTGACCAATGGATCACTGCTCAGCTATACATTTAGAATTTCTCACGGAATGCAGCCGGTTTTCAGCAGAGGCTCTTAATTTTAACTTTTTACCACTATGGACTATTAACCAGCGGTTGAGAATTCAAGTTTCGTCGAAAAATGCAACTTGAAATTGTACAGGGCGGTTCCGATGAGAAAGATTGATTGTTCTCATATATTCTTTAACTCAGCATCAATTTTATTTTATTAAAAATTTGCTTTAATGTATACCAACATTCAAGTTAGCAATGAAAATGCTCAAACGCTTGATAATAAATTTATTCAAATTATATTCTACTAGGTATTATTTTATGATCATAAATATTTATAATTTAAATAACATACATATACACAAATACATTTTACAAGATATTAAATTAAAGATAGTTTTTGGTCATGCATACCTAATCAGAAAAGAGGAGCTCTTGTGCCTGATTATATATATTATATTATATTGATTAGTTTTACTGTATGATTTAAAATGTGTGTTGTTCTAAAAATTTAACAAATCTGCCAACGACCAACGGCATAACCGTATTATAATTTTAAAAAATATGCATTTTACGAATTTTAAAATATGACTTCACTAGATAAAATAATATTATTTCGAAATCAATTTGTATTTTATTATTTTTTAATTTATAAACTAACGTTTAGACAAGATTTTTATGCATAGCACAAAGGGTAACAATTATTATAAGCAATAATTGTCAGCCTGAAACACTCATTTACATTGAAAAATCTTCCGAGAAAAGAGCCATAGCTCAATGGTCAGAGCATCCGACCGGCAATCAGAAGGACACGGGTTCAAGTCCCGTTGGCGGCAAGTATCTTTTCTCGGAAGATTTTGCAATGTAAATGAGTGTTTCAGGCTGACAATTATTGCTTATAATAATTGTTACCCTTTGTGCTATGCATAAAAATCTTGTCTAAACGTTAGTTTATAAATTAAAAAATAATAATTAATATTTGGCAAGTTTAAGTATTTCCCCAATAAATGCAGAGATAATTTTTCTCGACGCCACCTAGCGAGGGATTTAACACTAACAATTTCTCTCTCGCAAAATAAAGTTGGTTGTTTTCAGGTGGACAAAATATAATAAGCAGTAATTGTTGAATGAAACACTAGTATATATTGAATTATTATTTGATAAGCCGCCATAGCTCAGTGGTCAGAGCATCCGACCGGCAATCAGAAGGACACGGGTTCAAGTCCCGTTAGCGGCAAGTATCTTTTCTCGGAAGATTTTGCAATGTAAATGAGTGTTTCAGGCTGACAATTATTGCTTATAATAATTTGGATTTTCTTCTAGAAAAGAGTCGATACGTCTAGAAATTGATTTAAAAGTGACAATTTTCCGGTTGTGTCTGGTTATTCCCTCTTAAATTGGAAATGAATCATACTTTTGATTTTAGCAATGGAATTGAGTTGCTTCTTGAAATCTTAGAAATTAGAAAAAATGTAAAGATAAGTTCAAATATTATTAATATCAAAAAAAAAAACTTTTTAAAAGACCCGTTATTAAATTTGTTCCTTTTGTAAATTACACCCTATTACCCTCCCCCCTCCCCCTTCCCCTCCCCACACCGGCCTATCCAATGACATCTTTAAGTTGTAATTAGTTGCGAAGAGTTGCTTGCGATAAATATTGTTTTTTTTACAATAAAATTTAAATTTTGAATTTGAATAGTGCCACATAATAAATTTTCTATATTTGAAGATGTGAAATACAATACAATACTTAAGAATTCAGTGAAATGACTAGTCAAACGACAAACCAAATTTTGCGATTTTTTGAGGCTCATCTGGAATAATTTCCGCCCGTATTAAAAAAATCATACGTACCTCTGAATTTTAATATGGTGACATACAAACTGATTAAAGTTCTATATAACCAATGAATTCATCTATCTTTTGATGATTATCACATAATCGTAGAATTTATAAAAAAATATATTATAAATCGTAAACTTTTACTCAATTACTTACAAATAAGGTAAAATTAGCCAAAATTGGCAGCAAAGCAATCCGACGTATTTAAAATAGTGCCATATTGTGGCAAAAAGCGCTCCAGTGGATAACATGGAACGATCAAGCTAATCAATTAATTGAGTCATATATCATGTCAAGAGTCAGAATAACAGAAGGGTAAGTAACGAGTATATTTAAGACGGTTTATGAATGTGAATGAAGCACGTGTGTTTGCCAATATATAGCGATGTGGCAGTATCTCCTCTCTGCCTAACTCTGTGGTGAAATGGCGTGATGGTTTGTTAATTAGTGAGCATTCCAAAATTCTGTCAGATATTTGAAATTTGCGGTCCGCTTTCAGGAATGGCCAGCACGGCGCAATAAAACCAAAAAATGGCAATATGTTTTAATACCCGACCATATTTTTTCCCGGTCAGGGCAGCGACGAAATAAAAACGTTTTATAGGCACCAGAATATCACCATCAGACTTTTATTCGCTGAATGCCGAACAAATGTAGAAACACGTGTTTATAGATTTTAAACATTTTTACAATTAAAAATATTTAAAAAAAATTTATTTAATGTTTTTAAAATATTTTTTTTTATGGACAAGAAATGGTTATCACACAATAATTGCTGTCAAAAACCTACTTTTACTTTACAAATATCGAATTACAGATTTTTATTAAAAAAAAACCGGCATTGGTTGGGTGGTTCGTACAACCACCCAACCAGCTACCTTTGGACACAAATCATTGTATCTGTTGACGCGTAGAGACTAATAATACAAAATTTTAAAAATGTATTATTGGCTTAAGATGTACCGTTTCATTTAAATTATACATGTCTTTGGTTGTAAATTTATACGTATTCACAACTTTATTTTTTAGACAAAGAGCTTACAGTACCACGGATATGGTACAAACCCTCATCAGTTAACCTCTTCTAACCAACATACGAGTATATTCACTTTGCTGTAGTAAATCTGTATAAATGTAAAATTTTGAGTAAAATACTTTTTAAAGAAAATAAATTACAAATTTTACGCTACGCCACTGGTGGAATTTATTACAGTCGTAATGTCTATAAAACTGACCCAGGGTGAACATACACATATATAAAATACGTCATTCCGGATCCGCAGTTAAAGCCGGAACGGAAATTAGTGCAAAAAAGCCAAAAAGGGTCATCCCCAGAAATATTCCGTCGAGTTGTCAGGCCACCCGTTATGTACGATCTAACCCCGGACACACTGTGGTGCTTCATCACTCTCCCTGGCCACACAGTACTGGAGCAGTACACAGTGCGGAAAATAATCCGTACAATTTTTTATTATAAGAACATTTTTAAAACTTCACCTCATAACATACCCTTAACACGGATTGCAGAGTCTCATTGGCTTCAGATGATTCCAAGAATCCTCACCTTGGTACTCCGACAGGAGTACCCCAGGGACTTCTGTGCGGTATTCATATAAAATAAAATAAAATGTCGATGCTTGAGGTGAATTTTTTTCCAAGCGTTTGATAGCGAAAAATTGGTGCACGATTGTTTTTGTTAGTTTTTTTTTAATCTACTATATTCCCTCAGGGCCCTTGCCATCTTTGGGGATTCTGTGTCGAAGGTCTTTTTATGAAAAAAAAAGATAGGAAGTTCTGGAATTTTTTTTTTTACATGAGCTCCACACAGGAGGCCCTGAGGAAAATAATTTCCCTCAGGGCCTATGTCATCTTTGGGGATGCTGTGTGGAGGGTTTTTTAAGGAAAGGAAGGAGAGGAGAGTTCTGGGAAGGAAAAGGGTTTAAGGGGTGGGTAGGAATCTGGGGTTCAGTGTATTCTAGTCATCCGCCTCCAAGACCTAGACAAACCTCACCCCATGATCCCGGGCACCCCTGCTAAATCACCAAACGTAGGGGACCACTTGGGGTGACCTGTGGCAGAGGTGTTGGTTATCCAATTAAGTTTCCCGGGGCGGCGGTACTCATTCCCGCCTCCCAAATTTTAATTATAAAGGTTCACTGGTTTGTAGGTATCTGGGGATCAACGTGTCGGACATATGAATGAATAAGTGACGAACGTATAAATCCATCCCTCCCAATGCAGTGCCACGCAATTAGTCGAGAGAGTCGGACTGGAGAGGTGAGACAAGAACTAGACAAACTTGAGCACCCCTGCTTAGTAAGAGGGTGTTGGCCTATGGCCAATAGATATATGCCTACGGCCATGGTCGAAAATAATATTTATTATTGTAATGATTTAACTTCCTTCAGATCGGCTGATAAATCTGCCCACCAGCTGTGTGGCAGGTCGGATCGGCAGAGACTGGTTGAAGGAGAACTTTGACTTATCCAGCAGGACTCCCTCGGAACACACCTTGCACCGCAGTGGGAGGGATCGACTGACCCTTAGATACCTTCCCACCTCTCATAACTTTTCCTTCCCAGAACATCCTCTCCTTCCTTTCATAATGTATATTTATATAAAGAAACTTTACTTTATTTATTTACCTAAATAGATATTTGTACCATTAAGATTAATTTAAAAAAAATGATAATGAATAAAGGTATTCAGCACTAGTCGTCGCCACGACTTGTTCAAGATACCTCACGGCGGAACTGATGTTCTAGCACAGCATTACATGACAAGGAATGGTGTTATTGTTTTATTGAATGAAATTTCTTCAACAGTGGATTTATTTAATTATTATTTAAAACTTTTTATTAAACTCTTTTATAAATATTACACTATTATAATAATCTTCGAAAAAAAAACATAAATACAATTTTTTCTCTTTTTTAAATAACTGACACGAAATATTACGATCCAAAATATTTCGCCGTTGTTAATAAATGGTTCACAAATGTATGATGAATGATTTGACCTTCAGTGATAATAATATAGTACCAATAACAAAACTTCTCAATCTGATATCAAGACATTATGTTACAGTCAATGGGGGCAAACCAGGCATTCCTAAAACATACCACAAGTTACTACAACTTTACAGCCGTGATTACACAAAGCGACCTAGAACTTGTAGTCAAGTTATGTTGTGTCTTATGGTAGGCTCAGCTAGTTGTGCTCTGTCAACAGCTGTTAGCTTATTGTTCTGGTGTCGACTAACAATAACATAAGTTTAACAGCGAAAACCATTCTAATGGCTATATTATATTATTGTATCTCTATTCGCAATGTTTTTGTTTGTAGAAGAGTGGAGAAAACGAGATAAATAGGAAACTATGAGAAAACACAAATTATATACCTGCCTACTCTACGCCACTTTTTTGTACAATTAGTAGGTATGCTAGTGGTAGATATTTTCAGTACCTATCGCCCAGACGGCGAAAGAAGAGAATCGAAATGTTTAGTATCAACCTTCATTTTCCTCATCTGCCTCATTTCCTTCCCCTCCTCACTCTCTTTATCCTTACGATGTGCCTCAATTTTTGGTGCCATAGTCCCGCTGGCTCCGGACATTTGGGAGCAGTTGGCACTCTACTCCTCTACTGCATAAGACGGCCTCCGTGATCGAGGGGTAAGGCTCTCGACTCGCAATCCGAAGGTTGCGGGATCGAAAATTTATTTGGTCAATTTGTATCATTTAACAATTAATTCATTTAAAAATAATATATATATATATATATCTAATATATGCAACACTTTCCAGAGTGCCCTGGTGTAAGACCTCCATTTAGAATTTAAATGTTGCTTGAAATGACTTTAGCCGTGTTTGGAGACCGGATCTGAATTGCCAGAACCTGAATTCTCCATCTCCCTTTTCCCATCTCCATCCCCTCCCGACCACCTTCACAACATATCCCAATTGGGGATGTCATAGTCTCACTGTTTCCAAACGGGAGCTCTAGGGCTCTTGTGAGGTATTATAGTAAGAGTTCTGCTCCCGACCGTCAGGAGCCATTTTAGTTCTTGGTCGAAGAGTGACATAGTTAAATATGACTGAAGGGGGTAGGGTCCCAGTGGTACAGCAGCAAGGTTAAGGTCCTGGGTTCAATTCCTAGATGCGATCGCATCGTTTTCTAATTTTTCTGTATCAAATTTTCGATTGAGAGTCGCTAATATTGTCTCCAATGATTAAAAAAACTTATTTATTTGACTGCTTAATAATAACAATAATTTTTGGGTGATTTCTATAGCGCTATTTTCCTGATAAAATCACCTAAAAGACACTAGGTTGATTGTGAAAAGATTGTCTAAGATAGGTACATTAAATTTTTGTATTTCTTTGGCATTCACTACGTAACAATTTCTAGACATTTTGTTTTGAAGAGTTTTACTTTCCATGTACATTTATTACTGAATGACACGGATGTGTCAAAACCGGTAGCAGAAAAATTAAAATTGTAACAAATGTACATGGCAAGTAAAACTCTTCATAATAAAAAGATACAATCAAACCTGTCTATTCATTGTGGTGGGTCGTCTTCAAAATGGCTTCATTACGTGTCTGCCTTTTTGATTGAGGTTACGCAAAATTACAAAATTGTCTTTATTCATTACTTAGAAAGCATTTAATTATAATAATAAACTTGTAGCCACCTTTGGACTACTTAAAGTTCAATCAATTATTGTTTTCATAATGGAGTATTCCCAACTCTGAAAGTTTTAACAGAATTACCGAAAGTAACTTTCTGGTCGACCTGGAAAATGGCACATTTCCTCAAAGGATGTCAAGCGAGTTCATAATTTCCTGTACACTGGTTAGAGTGCTTCGTGAAACTTTGATTGTTAATCAAATACAAAGTAATTTTATAGTAGAATTACCTTGTTACAATATAGTCCAACAATTATTTATCATTTTGTCCAACCGTAATAACAACGATGAAGTTTCCACAACTTAAATTAAAGTTTTAACAAGGTGTGAAAATTGGGCAAAATTGCAAAATCTTAAGAGGGCATTACCGGAGAAAACCGGAAATACGTCATTTTCAAAAAAGTTTTTAGACGTATTGACTCTTTTCCACAAAAAATTATAAATGGATTTCGAAAGATTGTTCTTTTGTCTAGCATTCGTATGTAATAAATTTTGAGAAATTTTTTTCATTTTTAGTATAATAAGGTTATTCCATAGGTCGTTGGCAGATTTGTTCGATTGTCAAAAAAGTTTTGTATTATACCACACCCATTTCAAATAATAAAATCATGCAGTAAAATAAATCAATACATTATCTAGCAAACTTATGTTTTAGAATTTTAATTTTAGTTTCAATAAAATCATTAAAAAATATGTACGTACATGTGTTTCTTGGCGAAAATTGGTCCGTTTGTGTATTTATTTGCGCACTTACAAACTAATATATTTCAGATTTTTTTAACATTCTTATTAAATTTAGACATTATTGAAAAATGATAAATACTTATAATCAAAAAATAACTACAAAAAGTACAATATTTTAATAGTTTTATCATCACGCCTTTCAGCATTTTTGGATGAAGGTATAAATTAAAGCTAATTTGAATTGAAATAAATTCGATATTGAGTTATAATTTTAAAAAGCTGGTACGGAGAATAATTAATCTTTCTTATTGTAACCGCCCTGCACGATCGTAAGAACAACTTTCGACGAAATGTGGATTTTCGTCCGCTGGCTGGTTAAACGCTCTTAAACAATTTAACCTTTTGTTTGTAACCTTTTAATTTTCAATGTTGGAACTACCTATCGTAACAGACAAGCGATAAAGTAGTAGATACCAAAATTATTTTATGAATTAATGATATTTTATTATTTGAAATGCATTTTTTATTTGTACTAAACACTAAATTCTTGACAGATGTTTAGATTAATTAATAAAGAGACGACACGTCAATGAGAACGTTAATCGCGCGGCTCCACTGAACTAGGTCCAGTGGACGCACTTTAGCGGTCCATTCGTATAATGTTCATTAGCTGTGCTACATTTTTTCTCCGACTAATATTAATATAATGTGTCTTGTACTGACATTGAATAAAAGCAAGATGTTGTAATTTTTTCAAGTTTACCATAATTTCGGAAGTAAATTTCTTAATTTGGAAGACAATTATCCTAAAGCATTTTTGTTTATAAATACTGTCAGCTTCACAAATCCTACAAATTTAATATCTCGTGATTTTTCACGGAAAAGCGATAGTTATAAATAGTTGTGATCGACTAGGTAATATACGAGTACATTTACAATATTATATGTCTGAACGTTTTAACGATTTTTGAAACGACGCGTTACGTAACTCGTTAGAAGTAACTTATCATTTATCATAAAAGAAAAATATACTGACAAGCTAATTTGTCGATATCTCTATTAGATTAAAAAATATTTGCACTTATGTCAAAATTCAGAAAGGAAAATGGGGAATACGTTTGTATGGAAAACAAATCGAGTGCAGTTTACATGCGGTAGAAGCGAAACTTTACAAAAACAATCTCAACCAATACTTGAAAAGTGACGTCATAATCAAAGCGACCAGTGAGCGCAGACCTCGCTTAATTTCCGTTTCATATCTCAACCAATAGGAGCCTTTAAATGTGACATCATAATCAAAATGGCCAATGAGCGCAGTTGATGCATCGTAAAAAAAAGTAATTTTCCACCTTAAACTTAAAAATCATTAGGCATTGGATAGTTAGGATCGGTAAGAGGGGTTCGGGGGTTACTCGGCTGAGTGACCAGTGATGACAGGGAGAAGAATTTTGGTTGTTGTTAAGTTTCGAAGAATAAAATTCGAGTGCAGTTTACACGCGGTAGAAGCAAAACTTTACTAAAACAGTCTCAACCAATACTTCAAGTAGTAATCGTCATTTCTGCTTCATCCAAAATCCAAATCACAGCGGTGCTATATAAGTTTCACTTCAAAAACGCCGCCGCCTTCTCTCGGGGACTCCAGATACTAATATCTACAGCCTGTATGTCGGACGATTATCTACAGCTCATATGTTGGACTAATATCTATGAACTTCAGAGTGAGGACTAATATCTACAGAGCTAAGGTCGGGAGAATATCTATGACGGTCTCACTGGTGACTAATATCTATGGAGCGTAGGTTGGGCTAATATCTACAGAGGGCAGCTGAGCAAGAGGTTGTACGGAAAAGCATAAATTACTTCAATTACGTAATTACTAATTACGTAAAGGCTTAAACGTTTAAAGTATTATAAGTTTTTGCATAATATTACCTACGTATTTTACTGGATACGAGGACAATTTGAACAAACATGGAGGTCATAATATAAAGATATTTCATTTATCTACAAAAATATTTATTTATTTCGAAATACACGGCACCACAACCTAACCTAACCTAACCTAACCTAACCTAACCTAACCTAACCTAACTGACATAGAAATGGTCATGGTAATAGACTAAATAATTAAGAAGCACTCGAAATAAAGAAAGCTGTTAAAACAAAAATTCAAATCCTTAATAATCAGCTAAATGTATCCAATAGTCCGATATTAAAATAATTAATAAAAAAAATAAAAAATAAATTAGGGATTCTTACATACATACATACATAAATTAAGTTTTTTAAACTGCGTACGCAATATTACGTTATTCCAATACGCTATACATAATTGCAAATCCAACCTCTGCCAGTGCTGTAAATATTCGTCCACACTTTGGTTCTCATACATATTAGTCAGCAGTTTGAGCTGTAGATATTCGTCCTCACTTTAGTTCTCATAGATATTACTCCGATTTGTTCAGTTTTTGGAATTCCTGTAGATATTCGTAGACGCCTCCCTCTCGGGGCGTACTCCAGTGAAAGTAGAGTAAAAAATGTTATTTCAAACTTAATCTTAAACATCAGAAGGCATTGGAAAGTTTGGGTCAGTGTGAGGGGTTAGGCGGTTACTCGGCTGAGTGACTAGTGATGACATGTGGAAGAATTTTTATTGTTGTTAGGTTTTGAATAAAAAAAAAGGAAAAAACATTAACAAAATCACCGGAAAACAAAATTTCACGTACAATTTTTTCTTCAAATAATGTGAAGAATCAGTGGTTAAAGTCAGTGAAGTACGTCCCTTAACGCCCTGCAAATATGTTAAGAGAGATATGTAAGCATTTAATTAAGTTGGTATAAATACGAAGGTTTCGATTCTGCAATACGAGAGTAGGTATGAGCTTCGAGCCGTATAATGATGCCACATGCCTAGCGCCTAGAGCCTACTAACTGCTCACTGCGTACAGCCGTATGCGGTACGGGTAATTCTATCTACATGATATTCACGGTGTGTTCTGGAAAATCAATAGCTATACATTAGGGCAGCGTTTCTCAAACTGTTGGCAGACGAATGCTACGGAAATAAAGATATTTGTGGGAATCAAAAAGAACTCTTATTTCGAAGGAAGGATAGTTCTATAAACACGGGAAAGTTTTTTTTTTTCAATTCGTGATGGAATTTCATGAAAATTATACATTAAAACAATTTTAAACTATTTTTCACTTAATTTATTTCAGCCATTTAAGGCCATCTTCAGACTGATACAAATTCCTTAAACTATGGTTGGAGCTGCCACGAAGTGCGCATTTTTTGTACTGAATCTATCAACTTGACATCTGTCATCCACTGGTCTAGACAGCTCCGTAATTAAAATGACCCCCTCTCCTGTTTTCGTCGGAGTGGGGGGCGCTTAACTGTTGGCATATCGCCTCAAGAGCGGTTATGGCGTAAGATGTGCTTTGTCTAGGAGGCGTCTACTAATATCTACAGGAATTCCAAAAACTGAAAAAATCGAACTAATATCTATGGGAATCAAAGTGTTGACGAATATCTACAGCTCAAACTGTTGATTAATATCTATGAGAACCAACGTGTTGACGAATATCTACAGTACTGTCAGAGGTTGGATTTGCAATTATATATAGCATATTGGAATAACGTAATATTGCGTATGCAGTTTAAAAAACTTAATTTATGTAAGTATGTATGTAAAAATCCCTAATATCGGACTATTGGACACATTTAGCTGATTAGTCCAACCTACGCTCTGTAGATATTAGTTCAACCTACGCTCTGTAGATATTAGTCAACACTCTGAAGTTCGTAGATATTAGTTCAATATATGAGCTGTAGATATTCGTCAAACATACAGGCTGTAGATATTAGTATCTGGAGTCCTTTGTCTATGGTTGATGTGCGCATAAAGCGCTTAGGTGTGAACGGTGTGTGCTCAATCTGAACTGGCCTTGACGCGCATTCGCAAGACAAATCGCACCCGGGGAATAACAATGGCACAACTCAAAAAAGCTATTTTTTCAGGAGAGAAGTTTGAATATTCAGTTTGAGTGTATTAAATCATTTTATTGACCAATACAAAAACATTACCAAAGTTTAAAAGAAGTATATTAATATTTATTAAATTTAATATTATAATAGTGGTACAATGATCATTGTACCACTATTTTCGATTGAATTTAAGTAAAACATTATAACATGACCATGATATTTTCGCTTTTAAAGCCACTATAATATTTTTAAGAATTATGCCGTTTTTTTCTAGGATAAAAAACATATCCAGGAACATTTCTGCATATTTAAATCAAAAATGCCATTTTTGGACTTGTGCCATTGATATTCTCCGGGTGCGAAATATTGTGACGTCCGCGTACAATGGTGTTATAATGTCCATGAAAAAATATTGTACCTACCTGTATTTATTAGTGATAAGAAGACAATTATTCATACACCACTAGACCATCGTATTAAGTAATGGAGAATCTTGCATAAATCAATTAATGGAATTAAATTTGTGAAATGCACAACGTTGGGCGCCAGTGTGGCGTAAGAACGTATCTTTGCATAAAATTGAAGACACTTTAAGCCATATGTGCTGAATATATTTTACTCAAGGTGATATATAGTAGGGAAGGAAGAACTAATAGGAAAATTAGTCATATTTTGACAGCGTGCCTCCATGCACATATTTATTGATACAGTATTTATTGCTTTTGGGGGAATGGTTGCAGATATTGCCGTTACTACTTAAAATATAACGTAAATATAATGTACATTTATTTATTTATTAAACTTACAATCTTTCCACTTTGTGTGTTCTTTTTTATTGTTCTTTGTTCTTGATTTACAAATTGCTTTTTTATTACGTGCGTCTTTTTCAAATCTTTCTAAACATGCTTGATTTTGGTAATTACATTTTTATTTCACTGAAATCTAAGCTGCACATTTATATGTCTTTATAAAGCCTGTACACGGCCTCCGTGGTCGAGAGATGAGGATATTGAGTAGGAATCCAAGGGGCCCCAGGTTCAAATCCCGGTGTGCGCAAATAAACAGAATTTTTTCTTGTTATTTCACTCTTTATTGATTAAAAATTATACATAGTATATTTACGGCATATTCGGGAGTGCTCTTAGTAATGCCCTTACTGGTGTAAGGCCACCATTCAGAATTGAAACGTTGCCGCTTTAGCCGTTTTTGGTGACCAGATCAGAATAGTCAGGAACCTATTTTCTGCTTGACTCTCCCTTATCTCATGACCATCCCCCCACTACCTTCAGCCTTATACCCCAATTGGAGATGCCACAGTCACACTGGCTCCAGATGGGAGCAGTTAGGACTATGTTCCGTTGTTCACACAAAAAGTAAACAATTTTGGGGTTTTTAAATTTATTTATTGTTTTTAGGCTAATATATTCTTTCTGTCTTGAAGAGTGTGTAATATCTTGTATGTTGTTTGTAATATTAATGGTGTGTGTAATATCTTGTATGGTGTGTGCAATGTCTTGTGTGATGTGTGTAATATCTTGTGTGGTGTGTGTAATGTTTTGTACGGTGTGTGTATGTCTTGTATGATGTGTGTAATGCCGTGTATGTGATGATTGATGACTTATGTGGTATGTGCAATGACTTGTATGGTGTATGCAATGTTTTGTATGGTGTGTGTAATGTAATGTAATCTTATGTGGTGTATGTAATGTTTGGCATGTAATGTAATATTGTACGGTGTGTGTACTGTATTGTATGGTATGTATAATGTCTTGTATGGTTTGTGTGATGTATTTTATGGTATGTATAATGTCTTTTATGGTGTTTGTGTGATGTATTTTATGGTATGTATAATGTCTTGTATGGTGTGTGATGTATTTTATGGTATGTATAATGTCTTGTACGGTGTGTGTGATGTATTTTATGGTATGTATAATGTCTTGTATGTATTTTATGGTTTGTGTAACGATTTGAATGACGTATTTGATACGGTTTGACTCTAAAGTACGTTGGTAGTAAGTTTTTAAACCTTTGTAGAGAAAAAATAAAACCTCAGAGAGAATTCTTCGTTTAAAACTCATTATAAAAAATTTTTAAGCATTTTCTGCATTCATTTATTGTTTCAAAATGTGTCTCATTGCTCTATTCTAGATTATTTTGGATATTTTTAAAGCTATCGATATTAATAACATAGAGAAACAGTAGTCGATGGAACTATTGTTTTACAAATTAGTAAACTCGCTTTTTGTTGAATTTTTTTCCAAATTATACTATTATTAAAAAACGTCAAAACTTTAAGATTATCGAAGTACATTAGAAAAACGTTCATTTCATGAAAAAAACACAAGCAAGTCTCCAAAGAATTCAATTGTTTAAGTCACTTTTTTAATATATTTTTCCAAGATTGCGTCACAATCTCAGGATGCTGAAATATATTTTTGAATAAATATAATATGTACGATGTTTCAACATCATTGCTTTTATTTTCACTTAAGGTTTCATATTGCTCCAGCATGACCAGGCAAAATTTGTAACTGGAAGGCCGAAAACTCCATTTGTTTATTGAATTACCTATACCGATGTAATTTGCAGCCGTAAACTTCTTCTTCAAAAAAGCGTACATAGTTAATGAACTATAGATTTACAGTATAAATAAACTGAAAAATTTGGAGCAGAAGAATTATAATGAAGGGAGAAGAAAGAACAGTCCGAACAAGCAGAACTCTAAATAGCTACTTGTTATTAAATTTTCATGTTTAATCGTAAAACATTCCTGTTTTATTTCCATCATTGTTTTAGGAAATGCTGGACAAATGGTCAAAACGCCGCCCGGCTTCCTCTTAAGGCGCCACTACCCGGATTTCTACCGATTTCTTACAAATCTCCCAAACATTTGAAGTTTTTAAACTCTTAAAGAAACATATATTATTTTTTAAGATAATATCTAGACGCCGAAACGCAAATTATATAAAATTCCCTCGATAGAAAAAAATCGCAAACTATTTTAGTTATTTTGCAAGTTATAGTTGTGAAAAAATTAACAATGTTTCTTTAAATGATATTAAGATACCTTTAAGAGCGTTTAACCAGCCAGCGGCCGAAAATCCACATTTCGTCGAAAGTTGTTCTTACGATCGTGCAGGGCGGTTACAATGAGAGAGACTAATTATTCTCCGTACCAACTTTTTAAAATTGTAACTCAATATCGATTTTATTTCATTCAAAATTTGCTTTAACTTATACCTACATCCAAAAATGCTGAAAGAAAACTAACAAAATAATGTTCTTTTGTAATTATTTATTGATTATAAGTATTTATCATTTTTCAATGATGTCCAAGTTAAATAAGAATGTTAAAAAAATCTGAAATTTATTAGTTTGTAAGTGCGCAAATAAATACACAAACGGACCAATTTCCGTCAAGAAACACATGTACGTATATATTTTTTAATGATTTTATTTAAACTAAAATTAAAATTCTAAAACATGCGAAATCCGGACAATGTATTCATTTATTTTACTGCATGATTATGTGATTTGAAATGGGTTTGGTATAATACAAATTCTTTTTTAAAATTTAACAAATCTCCCAACGACCTACGGTATAACCTTATTATACTAAAAATAAACATTTTTTCTCAAAATTTAAAACATGCGAATGCTGGATAGAAGAACAATCTTTCGAAATCCATTTTTAATTTTTTGTAGGAAAGAGTCAATACGTCTAAAATCTGATTTAAAAATGACATATTTCTGGTTTTCTCTGGTAATACCTACCCTCTTAATGAGAATTTTGCTCTATTTTAAACGAGTCGTGTCTTATTAAACATTTTCGCAATTTTCGCATTTTACATCGATTTTATCGCTTTAAATATTAGCGCGCTCCTCTAACATTCGTAATTACCTATTTCTCCATCTCTTCTTTTTGAGTGCGGATGCGGCGCCTTAATGCAGCGAAGAAAGTTACTATACATTTTTTTAATATCGTTACGTGGATACATGCATATTTAATTTTGTTACCGCCGCACTTAGAACCATTTATTTGATAACCAACGCCACAGCCGTAGGACACCCCAAGTGGTTCGCACATTTGGTGACTTAGCAGGGGTGCCCGGGTTCATGGAGAGAGGTTTGTCTAGGTCTGGGCGGTGGATGCATCTGCTTTCTTATTGCGTGGCGAGGCGGATCGGGAGAGACTGTTTGAGGGAGACCATTTGGTCTCTCCAGTAAGAATCTCCTTGCAGTGCTGAATCTACTTGGCAATAACTATATAACAATGCTTAAGCATTTGGTTATAGAAGAGTTTTATTTTTAATGTATACCTGTTAATCACATTGACTGACCATGTTTCCTTATTTTGACTTCTCCCAGTCTCCCTCCTCCAACACTCCACCTACGCTACCCTCTCCTAGCAATATCAAATAATTTCTGTAATTTTTAGTTAGTTTTAAGAACGCTTGGTAATGATATGAATGTATATAAACCGGTAGCGAAATATTAAAAAAAAAGTTACAAATCGTCGCATTAATTCGTAGAATGCGTAAAAACCAAATGTCAAATTTTACAGGAGGCACAAAAAACCTCGCAGTGGAAAAAAATAAAAGACGGGTCATTGTTTTCATTTATGTTCCGAACATATAATATATTTAGAAATTTATTTTCAATCATTTAACATTTGTGAGTTAAGGCTTTCTATTTCAAATCGGAGTTGAAAAACCGAGAATGGAGATACTTATTTTACAAAGATACCTACGTACTTTTCTGCGAACAGTTTTATGAACAACTAGCTGAAGACTTGGGAGATGGGAATTTTACATTCAAAAATTAAAACACAACAATACAGAACTGCGATATTAATTTTATAAATTTCTTCGTAACATCCTAATTAACATTTATATTTAGTCTCAGTATGTAAGAATAACATGATAAATATAATAGTACTTAGTACACAAAGCATAACAGCACAATACTAATACTACGAATAATTTTGAAGTTAAATAGTAAGACCTGGGTAAATAAAATAAAGTATGTGGAGTTAAGGAGTGAAGTATTCGCGAGTAAAAATGGCAGCATTGTGTTTCGCAGTTTCCTAATTTGTGTTTATCTAAAAAGATATATTTTTTTTTAAATTTTCGAGTTTTACTAGTCGATGCGGGACTAATTTTAACACCAGATGGCATTTAAAAAGTATTTTCGAAAAATTTGGAGTTACGCAGTCTATGAATTAATGCGACGAAATGTTACATTAAAATTTTTTTATAAATTTTCTAAAACTAAACTTTTTATTTAATTCTGGTGAAATTGATTATATATGAGTATGCAGTTATATGTAAAAGTGTACCCTCTGTCTGGTGTAATACTCGGATTACTCGTAAACACCACCAAATCAATTTTAATCCAGAAAAACTTGTAATGAATTAACTAAAAATTTGATATTTTCTGGGTCACTAGTAAGATATTTCAACACACCAAACTAATGTTCCGGGCTGTTATACCTCCCGCTGTTACTTTCTAGCATATTTAACGTGTTAAACACAGAAATATGTAAATAATATCTGATTTAAGGTGAGCATTCGAATATTGTTTTCTTTGTTATCAGTGTTATCACAAAACATCGTATTTAGAGATGTCCGACTAATCAACCGGATCATTGATGTATTAATTTAGGTCATTGAAATACGAATATATTCGTCATTTGATACTTTGCCATATAAATTAGCCTTTGACGTAGATTTTTTACGATAACTTTATAAAAAGGTGCTGCGTCCTCGTTGTGAAAAACACTGAATAAGTTTCGCCGTAGAAATGATTACGGTAAAAGTATAGAAATGAGCAAATCTGCCCACGCGGTACTTACTATCTCTCTACTGAATACTTGGCTGAAATTCTGAAATAATGCTGAATTGTAAAGCAGCTAGCCTAGAACGCTGTGACCACAGCTTTAGTTTATGCCTCGCTTTAATATTATACCGCGCGCTGATGGCTTAACGGCCACAACTGAAACGACTTTGCGAAATGGCCTCAAAACTTTAAATATAATGATTTTAAATCCAGTTTAAAGTGTCTCGGGACGCAATTAACGGGCCCGACGCTCAGATGAGGAGCTTTGGTTTGGACTGCAGATGGAAAAAGTCGTTAAATGCAAATTTAAAAATATTAAAATAAGATGTGTTGTGGTGATACTGACAAAATGCCATCATTGGCAAAAATGGCTAAAGAAACGTACAGCCGGAAAGGAAATATGGCTAAAGTATCATATAGCTGGAAAGGAAAAATGGCTAAAGAACCATTTAGCTGGAAAGGGAAAATTGCTGAAGAACCATACAGCTGAAAAGGAAAAATGGCTAAAGAATCACATAGATGGAAAAGAAAAATGGTTAAAGAATCATGTAGCTGGAAAGGAAAAATTGCTAAAGAACCATAAAACTGGAAAGAAAAAATGGCTAAAGAACCATATAGCTGGAAAGGAAATATGGCTAAAGAACCATATAGCTGGAAAGGGAAAATTGCTGAAGAACCTTACAGTTGGAAAGGAAAAATGGCTAAAGAACCATATAGCTGGAAAGGAAAAATGGCTAAAGAACCATACAGCTGGAAAGGGAAAATTGCTAAAGAACCATACAGCTGGAATGGAAAAATGGCACTCTTCCTTTCCAGCTGCAAGGCGTTTTAGCCGTGTTTCCTTTCCACCGTTTATATCACTATTCCTACAAGACTAGTATAATCAAGGTTTTTATAAGGAAGGCATTCAAATCTTAGAAATTCTAAAATGTTTATTACCTACGACAATGGAATTCCCAAGATCGTCATAATTGCCACCATTTATTATTACAATTCCACATTACCTCTTGTTATTCCTTATTTATGACCATCTAGGGTAAATTTCCAAGGATATCATAAATATTTACAAGAGACGATGTTATTTTGTGGTACTTTTTTTTACATTACATTTTTCTTCACACAGGAGGCCGTCAGGAAAAAATCCCTTAGGGCTCTGTCATCTTTAGGAATCTCTTTAATGAACGGATTTATGGAGCGGTCAGCTTCTGGTGTCGTGACCCTGGATAACCTTCAGATGGCGAAACAGCTACACAATAGAACTCGTTAGTAAATTAACTGATTTGATGAATAAAAAAATAACATTTTTTAATAAATAAATATATAAAAGTGATAACTTAAAAATAAAATAGAGGTCTAAAAATTAAACTTAATAACGAGTAAGTTAATGTGAACATTGGACAATTTCCAGGAAAATATCCTTCGGCGTATTATTTTCTAAATCCTTCTCGAATCTTCCTTCTGGTAATCTTTGGGATAAATCGGTAATTCAATAGGTAAAGGTTTGACCTATTACAAGATAAAACCCCAATTCAGCTAAATTTTCGTCTTTAAGCGAAATCAAAAATTATTATAATCTTTGTGGCATTTGGGTTTTATCCCCCAAAAATCTTTGAGATTTCTCGAAAACCTTTTCTGGGCAGTACCTACCTACAAACCTCTTGCGGTTTTTACCAGTTGTTTTGTGTTTTCTCCCTCCTACATAACATTGATTTATATAGGAGTTATAGTAGCCTCTTCCTCAATACAAATTGATCTTATCGTGAAATGTGTCAGATAGGTATGTTGTGTATTGTGTCGTCCTATAGCTCATATTTAAATTTCTTTTGTACTTAGACTTTCTCATTTAATCATTTTACTTAATTTCGATGTGTAGAGTCCTTTACTCATAACGTTCGCGTCTATGTCATCTTTTACTAATTATTTCAATGCATTTTGTGTCTACGCACACTTTTTTCTATGGTCATCTGGCAAACTTTATCTTTTGCATGTGTTTAAAAATGCTTCATTTCATTTTGCTAGTTCATTCTACAAATTAAAGACCCAGTGCTCAGATTAGAATCAATCTCTTCATAAACTTGATATTCATCTGAATAAACTAATTACAATAATCCAGAACAAAACATGAGGGTTTTTACTTGCAAAGGATACATCTAACCTCAAATCATAACCTCTCACTGTACGTTTCCCTTGGTGTGTAGACGAAGAAGTCCACGAAGCTGCTCACTTTACAATGTTTACAACTGACAGAGGACTGTTCGGAGACCACACCCAGGGACCCTACCCTACAAGGTACTCTCGATATCACCCCGGTGGAAGACGCCACGCAGAACCGATGCGTGGCTTGAAATAGCTTTAGCCTCGTTTAGAAACAGGACCTAAGTATCCAGAAACTTTACTTCCCAACCTAACTTTTCTCTTCTCCTTTATTTTCCCACTCCCTTCAGCCTCACAACGTTTCTAATTGAGGATACTATATCACCTGCTCCATGCAGTTGGGAAGAGTAAGTAATTCTTGTGCGATATCCATATTTTTTACAATCATAGTGAGTATTATTACAACAAAATTCGTTACATTATCAAAAAGCACTTTTACGCCATTATTTTTTGCTAAGTTGGTTTCATAATTCTCTGAAATGGGGCCTGACCAAAGATATTGAAATATAAAAGAGATATGCTATGATGTTTGCGTGACTGTCGGCGGACTACTACCTAATCGGAGCAGTTCGAATACAAAAGAATTTGTTCATTTCGTTGATTTTTTTAAGGCGTGCAATAGTTTTGGTTAACAATGTAGCTTGAATACGGAAAGAATTCGTTCATTTAGTTTAACTTTCGTTTAGTTCATTCGTTAATTATTCGTTCATTTTTAGTTTATCCGTAAACAATATCGGCGACACCCGGAAAGAGGTCCCACCCAGTAAAAACTGCGGATAGAACATCTCTTACATTTCAATATCTTTGGGCCTGCCGCTAGTAAAAACCTCAAGGGTACCACTTTTGATGTTAGGTTATTATCAACGCCTTTTCTTTTTGGCACCTTTTTTATATGAATACCTCACAAGAGTCCCAGCTGCTCCCCTCTGGAGTCAATGAGTCTATTGAATCCCCAATTGAGGTATGTTGTGAGGCTGATGGTAGTGGGGAAGGGAAGGAGATGCGAAAGAGGAAGGTAGGGAAGCGCCTGGCTATTCAGATCTCGTCACCAAAAACGGCTAAAGTCATCTCAAGCGACGTTTCAATTATGAATGGTGGTCTTACAGCAGGGCGATACTTCGATATCTTTCACCCTAGAACATGCCGGAAATATACTAACTAAACTAACTAACTAACTAACCATCACGCCGTTTCCCCGCAGGGGTAGGCAGAGAGGACGGACCGCCAAACAACTCGGTCTTGGCACACACTCCTTGCCTCGTTCACATTCATACATCGTCTCATACATCATAGCCCGACTCAAGTATCTGATTCACTTGGTCGTGCCATGTCTCATCACGCTTACATCAGCCTTGCATTCTTCGCGGATCTCCACATTTCTCATCCTTCCTCTGCCAGTTCCATGCCTCACTGCCATACACGATGGTAGGTACCAGCACTCCATTATGGACGACTAACTTTGCTTCTTTGGACAGTTTTTTGTTGGCGCCAACGGCGTTCAGTCCTCCCTTAATAGAGTTGCCTGCATTTACCCTTCTTTCGATATCTCTGTCTGTAAGTTTTTAAATATGCTATTATATTATTTTTAATTAATTAATCGTGTAATAATACAAATTTACGAATAAAAATTATTTGCCCACGCCGGGATTCGATCCCGCGACCTTCGGATTGGGAGTAGGATAGTCGGTGCACGGAGCGGACTTACACGAATTATATATTATTTTTTTTAGGTTTGGTAAACGTACTGGGGTACGTAAAAAAAGTAGTGGGGAATAAATCATTTTTCTTACTTTATGAATTAGCGTTATGTTGGGATCATTCGTTCGTTCATTGATTTCTAATTGTTCAACCTAAAATATATAAAAATGCGTCATAGCAATAACGTCATTATAAAACAATTTAAAAAACACTTACACTTAGCGCAAGGGCAACCAAAGGGAAAGATTCCAAATTAATATCCAGCAAATTGGTTTAACCGGTAATAAATTAAAATAAATAGACAACTTCAAAAATTGACATTAAAAATTATTTAGATTGGTCATCTCAATGTGGATTAGCCACAGTTTGAAAGTGGTCTTGTAAACCGAAACAGCTGTAACAATAATACTTGCAGAACTCGATAATAATATTATCAAATGTAATTTTAATTAAATTTTCAAAAATAAAAATGGAGTTCTACGATTTAAACACAAAAACAATTAATAAATAGTAGATCGTAAGTGCTTTTATTGACAAACTATCACTTCATGAAATTCGTAGATGTTTTACTTGGATATTTTTTTAAACTAATGAACCGCCACGTGCCTAATAAATAGTGACATTCTGGCGCAAATCAGTCTATTTGCACCAAAAGCTCTCAACACTCGGGGACGTGACAGTACGTGACCACGTGTATTTCACCGGGAATTCGCCAAGAGCGAACTACTAACTGATCTCCGTAATATTCGACTAATTCTTCGAAACCTACAATGAGTTTTCAAAGTTGGTACGCGCCTGTATGGAAAACTCGACTATCATGGAGAGCATTAGTTTCTGGGTTCCCGATGGTTATATCCGTCACCGACGCGACGGCACAGTGTGTTCTATCTTTCAACCTGTAGGACTAACTTGCCAATAATGGCCATGCCAGTGGAGAGGGCTCTTGTTGTTAGATAGAATCATTTCGGATATTGATATACTTAACATCAACGAAGCAGAATTTAGGCGACAAGCTTTGTTTCTACTGGTATGAACTCTACTTTTATACATTTACCGCTTGCTGATGGGCGTGTTTGGTGTTTTGCACTGCTGATAGGCGATTGACGGTTGCTTTTCGGTCGTGTAGGTTAATTTTAAATTTTAATGTTTTTAAAAGCAATAAATTTTTTTTTCTACATACCCACTCGCTGCATCAGCGGTACTTGTGCAGTCATCGATCAATTCTACATATGGCTTAACTTACAAATTCGATATCAGAGTTCAATCCACCAATGATCAATTTTATTTTATTTTTATTTATTTTTTTATTATTTCATAAATGATTAAATGTTACACTTTTGGACATTTTTGACTACCATACTAGGCTATTGCCCGTGTTGTGGTAGCCATACATGTAATATAATTTTATATAAACAGATAATAAAATATAAGAAGAGAAAAGAAAAAAATAACATATTTAGGGATAAATAAAACTAAAAACAGATAAAAATATAAGAATTGCAAGTTATCTAAGAAATAAAGAAAATTTAAAGAAGATGAAATAAACATTGGTGAGCATTATTCTTCTTGAAATAAAAATAGAAATAAAATTTGGTAAGTAATCTTCTGCACGAGAGTAGGTACATGTTTGTAGTCATTTTTGATATTCGTTCTATGAAAGAAATTGGAAAGAGTGTTAGAGAAAGTAATTTTTTGTTTGATTTTTTTTAAATGCAATATTAAGTTAAAGTAATTGATTAATTAAATTTGTAATATTTTTTTAATTAATATTAATATTATTTGTTTTTTATTGTAATATTAAGCTCTCATATGTTGTTTGAAGAAATCTCTTCCCATTTCAAATATCCAAAGATTGATACGGGATTTAAAGAGAGATTTAGAATTATGTGACTTTATATCGACACTCAAAGCATTATACATTTTAGGAGCGATATACCAGAATTGTCGTTGAGCGAAAGAAGTTTGAGTTTTAGGGAGATTTGAGTTTGCTAAGAAGCGTGTGTGTGCTTGATGTTGTGGGGCCGCCAGTAGATTATTTTGGCATATATAACATATGTTTATCTTAGTAAATAGTTGTCGAATATCTAAGACTCTGATTTTTGCAAAGAGTTCATTTGACGGGTGGGTAATTGCATAACAATACTCCCCATCTAATTCCGTCGCCTGGCTTCGAAAGCATATAATATCTTGGGAGGCGAATTTGCTCCTTGCGGATCATCAAAAGATAAAAAGTAATGCAATTTACCTTTTTGATAAATATTTTCTTAATCCAAATTTTTTACTCAATAATTTTGGTATCAGAATCATTTTTAACATCCATACACAACGTTTATTATGTTATTCGAATCCTTACACACCAATCTGTCTCTTACCGAGGGACGAATCATGTTTAGGAAGATAAATATTCTTTTCAAATCCTTGTACTACTGTACCGCCCATAATAAAATTTTACTTTTGCTTTCCCAAATACGCTCATTAAAGAACATAATATACGAGTATATTGTTATTAAAATACATTTCAGGATTAAATAACTTGTGATCCCAATTATGTCCTTTGCAGGCGAACTATATCTAAATTTCTCTAAACAAAAAATTAACAGTGTTAATCTTAAGTGACCTCCCACTCCCACGTAAGAATGGTCCTGAATGTTTTCTGCCTGTATAGATTATAATAAACAATATCAGCCTTACTAAAAAAAACCTTTCACGGCCGATAAAGTGTGTTGTTGCAATAACACAAATAAACTCCGTATATACTAAAACACGATCTATTACTAGTAAGATTTCTTCCGCGGTCACGCTGTAAAATTGCATTGAATATATTTTACATCTGGCAACGTTGTGAATGGTTATAATTTACTTGGTTACCAACTATTTGTTGACTTCAAACAGGCGTATGACAGTATAGATAGGGAGAAAATATATGAAATACTCCTCAATTTTGGAATACCGCCCAAAATAGTCAAGCTTGTAAAAGCAACAATGGTCGGATCACGGTGTCGAGTAAGGATAGGAGGTGAAACAACGGAGGATTTTAACGTCTCCCAGGGGCTGAAACAAGGTGATGGCTTAGCACCCACCCTTTTCAATATTGTACTGGAGCACGTCGTGAGGAAGACAATGATCAGTACCGACTCAAACATCTGCTACAGAAGCAATCAAATAGTTGGCTACGCAGATGACCTTAACATTGTCGGAAGATCCCTACAGGCTGTAAGAGAAGTGTTTGACCCTTTGGAGACTGCGGCAAGAGAGGTGGGTTTGCAAATCAATGAAAATAAAACAAAAATCATGATGCAAACCAGAACCCCTCACCGCAGAATAAAAGACAAAGTGAAATTTAAAGACAATTATAATTTCGAAGTGGTCGAAGAGTTTACCTACCTGGGCTCCATCATAACGCAGGACAATGAAGACCCAGTAGAAGTAAGAAAGCGCATTACAGCCGCTAACAAAACTTACTTCGCGTTGCTGCCAGTGTTCAAATCCCGAAACGTCCATAGGAAAACCAAAATAACCTTATATAAAACAATTATCAGAACGGTCTTGGCCTATGGATGTGAGGCGGGAACACTGACAGCAAAGTCAGCGGAACGGCTGGACATCTTCGAAAGAAAGGTACTTCGAAGAATCTTAGGAGCGGTGCGAGAGGGAGAGGCATGGAGAATCCGCCACAATAATGAGCTCTATGATATTTACCAAGCTCCCAGACTCTCCACCCATTTAAGACTCCAAAGATTAAGATGGGCCGGACATGTGCACCGAATGCCAAGCACACGAGTACCGAAGAAGGTTCTGACAGGACACCCGGGAGGTAAACGAAAGGCGGGCAGACCTAGACTGAGATGGGAGGATGATGTCAGGAAGGATGCAAGAGGATTACTCCATGTTGCAGATTGGAAGACGACGGCCGAGGACAGAGGGCGGTGGAGGCTTATTTTGAAGGAGGCCAAGGCTCGAAATGGGCTGTAGCGCCATTGAAGAAGAAGAAGAAGAGATAATTTACTTGGTAAAAATGGTTGTTTTAATTCTTTTCCGCAAGGGGCGTTTTTAATTGATGGGCGGCCCGTGCTGAAAAAACAGTTTGGTGCCTTTAGCACAATAATCGTACTTTGAAAGTTGTATTGTCAGAAAATTGTTTTATACATGAAAAATTAAATTTACATAATAGGATCTTTATTTTATGAGAATTTCGTAAAAGTGATGTTTTTTCATAATATTAATATCAGAGAGATGCAAGAAATCCGTTTTAAATGTCTATTTCTTACGGTTTATTTTTAGGTTATTTTGTTGGCATTAAAGCAAACTTCGAATTTTTAAATTATTTTTTTATTGTATGCACGAGGAAAAAGTGAGGTGACAATTTTCTTCCAAATTTATTATATGAAAGGACTGTGTTTTTTAAATTTGGTTTTATTTTTAATTTCTCTAAATTTTGATCAAAAATGTTTTGGAAAGAAATTTTTTTCCGTGTTTGAAGCATAAAATGTGGCAATTTTTTAACACTAAAGTATATTTCAATTATACAAATCTAAAAGGTAATTGGTTTTATAGATGGTATTTTTTTACGTTCAAAGATAAGAAATATATAGAACATTCAAAATACTTTGGGAAAAATTCCAAAATTCGTTGAGAAATCGTTAACAAATCAGTCGTACACATGAGATAAACTACCCTCTCAGGCTATGTAAGCAATGTATATTTCTTTACATGAACAATTTTTTAATTAGTAATTTTTTAGTAAGGCTGTAATGTATATTTTTATGCAGCATTGCGTTCATTGGTCAAATGCATTATACATATAGTTTTGTGTTAGTGATCGACGAACTTGTGAATACAATTTTTTTAAATGTACCATCGGTTGTTACAACAGTTTGTCTAGTCTTAGAATAATATTTTAGCAATATATCAGCGTTCTTGAGGAGATTTTTTACAAAAACGACGCTATATAAATCTTCCCATTATTGCTACTGTTATTATTAACGTTTAGAGTCTAAAATGTGATAATCTGTAATGTTGTACTAAATAATGATGTAAACAAATAAAATCAAATAAAATAATGACAACATTAATAATAATATAATTTGTGAATGGCTACTATTGGCAACACTGGGCTGGTCTGGCAAGCTGATAGGCCGTTATGTGCCTAATTACGACCACCAATCAAAGCGGCCTGGCGGAAAATCAATACATTTCGGCTCGGTTGCACCAACTCACCTTTGGGAAATCTGCACAGAATAGTTGTTGGGTGTGTGCATTGATTGAAGAAGTAGGTGGCATTTTAGGATGCAGTGCGCTGAAATTATTTAAAAAACTAGATTCTTCGTTTCAATTCCCAACTGGATTAATTTTCAAATTTCCTGAAAGTTCCGTTATCATTTCATTATACAGTTGTTTCAATCGCAGCTCACTGAACTTTTTTATTAATGACTATTTAAAAATACAAAGTAAAGTAGTTTATTCACAGTCCTTGTCACTAGGGATTCCTGTTTGCAGGAAGCACGGTATTAATTTGTTTTTCTCTACCTATAGCAGTGGCAACAACAACAACAACAACATCAATAACGCCGTGTTCTCCAATCTTAGCACTCTATCTCACTGAAAACTCACGGACCGCTACTGACCTATAAATGTTTCTAGGGATGTTACTGATAATTAGAAATACCAAGATATGAACAACAATATAAAGAGAGATAAGAAAAATTTAACATAAAGATTAAAATATGATGTAAAAAGAGAATAATAAATGGCATAAATAATAACCATTCACATTCGGGTTAAAATAAAACTGTTCTCCAAGATATACTCGTTTTCTGGTGCATGGAAAAGTTCCTAGTAGTACTATATTATTATTTTATTTTTTATCAATGAACATTTAAAAAATACAAAGTAAATTTTTTTATTCACAGTCCCCTTCACTGTTCCGAGGTAAACCATACGTTATATGAGTATTGGATCTTGATATCCTAGTCTTGATGAATGTTGATTTCCACAAAATAAGGATTAAATAATATAAAAATATCATTGAAGAAGAAAACAATAATAAATAAACGAAAATATGAAAGAGAACAAGACACAGAAAACAGAAAAAAGACAATGGTCGCAACTGGGACTCGAACCCAGACCTGTCGTCTAACCGGGACGTGCGCGTTAATCAATTTTGCTATTACTACCTTCTGTCAAACTGTCATATTTGCATCGCATATTTCAAATTTTAGAATTAACAATATTATCTTCAACTATTTTTTTTCATATTACGGGCAACTACCCTTTTAATTGGAAACAATTATTCTAAGAGATGGTTTGTAACCTGGATAGCGTCTCGCATAAACGTACAGAACTATTCATATGGAACTTTTGACTTTTTATAAAAGTCTAAATGAATATTCAATTTATTAGAAGAAAAATTCTCTTTTTATAACTTTTGAAGGAGGTTCCCATCAATGTAATTGAAGAAGAAGATAACAATAATAATCTAAACGAAAATATGAAATAGAACAACACACATAAAAACAGAAAAAGACAATGGTCGCAACTGGGACTCGATTAGATTATCATTGTTATCTTCTTCTTCAATGATATATTCCATTGATGGGAATAACCTTCAAAATTTATAAAAGGAGATTTTATCTTATAAAAAATAAAATAAAAAATCTTTATGTTCGTTGACTGTATTGTTACTTCATAATTTGAATGATTTCCTCGTACCTTTTTAGTTAGCCCCATTTTTGAACATTTTTTGTCCATGCTGTTTTTAATTTCATTTGCACCCTATATAGTAGTACCTCACTTTTTTGTCTTTTCATATGAAAATAATATTTTTTTTTTTGTTTTTCAAATTGCGATTCAAAACATTGATTTCATTTTTTTCAGATTTAACTATAAAGCTTGGTTTTGCCTTTTAACACCGTTTAGAACATATTTACCGTTTAGAAACTCATTTACTTACATATTTTACTCCAAATAATTTTAGAAATCACTGGTTAAAAGTAAATCTAGTATGTCTCTTATGGATCGCTGATATGATACGATCCCTTATGTATTCAATTTGATACTGCGGCCAAGTTACGCTTTGTATGCAAAACCGTATCGATACATCCACTTTGTTTCTGTGGAGAAATTTTGTATGCAAATAATACGTAACATATGCATTGATGTGCAATCCATGAAGCATTATGCCATGGAGGTCCCTAGTTAAAAAGGTGTATTATTTTGTAACATCAGCTTAGAACTTTAGATTCGCTTACGTACAATGAGAAACAAATATGTCATGAAATTATCAATCTAAATGAACTTAATTAAAATAATTCGAAGTCTGCTCGTTCATATATGGCAGTAATTTAATTATTTTTGGAAAAAACCCTTCCTTAGCGTTACTAAATTTTTTGCGCTTTTGTTAAAAAAAAAATAACGTTTTTCTTTTGTTACCTAGAATGAGGAGGCAACAATGTACAAGGTAGATATTTAATGAGCAATGACTCGCATGGCAGATGTAAGGAGTAGGTTAATGATTTTGGAGAAAAGAAGGTATTTAAATACAAAAGAAATATATTAAAACAAAAATGACATCCTGAAACTACGGCTGTCTGGCATGGGCTTGCTTAGGTTTAAATAGTTCATTTTGATACCGCGGTAAGTTGAAATAACGCATGATGAAATCATCTTTTGTGAAACGAATCTCAGATCGCGAGAAGAGGGCTCCAGAGAAATGGCTCCCAGCCAAAAGGACCCTCCAGAAACAGCAAAGGCGGATTATTCTCGATGCCAATCATCCCTTCAGTCAGATCCCAAGATGGCGAGTGTGACGTCTAAAATTCACAATCACGATCGTAGCGATCTTCAAAAAGGATCCGTCGTGTTGCGGTCGAGAGGAACGCCCTGAGCTCTCGGCTGCTAACCAAAGTATGACAAGCTCTCTGTTCAAATCTTCTGATTTGAATTTATCCAGGATCAACAACTGTTGCATTCCAAAATATTGCAGGACTTGCAATATTAGCAATGCCCAAATGTCAATGGGCAAGCACTAGAAGTGCCATACACCGAAACCATAGATAAGGTGTGTATAAGAGGGTGCACACACCTTGTTACAAATGCTTTTATGTAACACTTTGTATTTCACGAAAAATTACATTTATGTTAACAATAGCTCCCCACGGGAGGTTCTGAGGAAAAAAGTTTCCCTCGGGGCCTATGTCATCTTTGGGGATGATGTATGGAGAGACTTTTTAGGAAAAGGAAAGAGAGGAAGTTCTGGGAAGGAAAAGGGTATGAGGGGTGGCGAGGAATCTGAGGGTTAGTGGGTTCATGAGTGACGGACGTATGAATCCATTCCTCCCACTGCGGTGCAAGATAACGGGTGAAGAGAGTCCAGCTGGAGAAATCAAAAGATCTCCCTCAACCAGTCTCACCTGATCCGGCCCGCCTCGGGTAAACGCATCCGCAAACCATACCCCATGAACTAGTGCACTTCCCGGGCGGCGGTACCCATACCCGCCTCCCAAATTGATCATGAAGTGATCACATCATGAAATTTCGCGGCATGATCGTATGCCAGTATCGTATCCACTTCTTTCTGACATCCTTAATACTGATCATTATTAATATGTAAATTCGTGTGATGTATGCGATGAGTGATGAAATATTGAATATTGAATCTATAATTGGGAGAGAAGATGAATTTATTGGCCCTCATTGAAATTCATTCCACCAGAGAGGCCTTTGATGTTGGTCCCCCTCAGATAAGATGGCCTGAGAACTAAAACAAATACTAACAGCCGTTGTTCCCAACTTTTCTATCGATCAATCTAAGTCTCCGATCAGCAGAGTGATTTATTTAGTAACGGTAATCGATTTGCCTGTTGGTCGTAGATTTGCGTTGGGATGAGCGTAATTATGCATTTAAAGCCTAAATTTTGGCTCAACAGTTGATCAGTGGGTTTGGAAACAACTGCCGTAAGAATTGACCAAACTTAAGATATTTGAGGAAAACTGGTCGCTAAAAGGCTCGCGACAAAGAAGAATTAGGAAAATGTGCTTTAGGTTTAAAAGCAATCTTTTGAAAATGATCTGTCTTTTTTGATCAACGGTGAAAAGAAAGAACATTTTACACTGTGTTCTGCGCTCATACCGCGGAAACTTTTGGTGGTGATGATTATTCACGATAATCTTAGAAAAAATCCTAATGATTTTTTTTAAATAATGCAGTACTAATTTCCTTGGGGATCCTGTCTAAATGGTTCCATGACAGTTCATCCTGCGACAATTCATTCGGCAACAGTTCATCCTGCGACAGTTCATCCGGCCGACAGTTCATCCTGCCGACAGTTCATCCTGCCGACAGTTCATCCCGCCGACAATTCATCCGGCGACAATTCATCCTGCCTGATCATTTAGAAGATTTTTTCTTCAAGTAAGTATGCAAAGACGATATACGGCCGTAAAACCTAACCTAACCTAACCTAACCTAACCTAACCTAACCTAACCTATCCTAACCTATCCTAACCTAACCTAACCTAACCTAACCTAACCTAACCTAACCTAACCTAACCTAACCTAACCTAACCTAACCTAACCTAACCTAACCTAACCTAACCTAACCTAACCTAACCTAACCTAACCTAACCTAACCTAACCTATTTAGTAAAAATATTTTTACAGCGGATTTCCACTCAAGATGCCTTCAGATATAAGTATATCGATTTTGGTTGTACGGCCGTATATCCTCTTTGTATACTTACTTAATAAAAATCTTCTAAATGATCAGGCAGGATGAATTGTTGCCGGATGAATTGTCGGCGGGATGAACTGTCGGCAGGATGAACTGTCGGCAGGATGAACTGTCGACCGGATGAACTGTCGCAGGATGAACTGTCGCCGGATGAATTGTCGCAGGACGAATTGTCGGGTCACCGTCTAAATAGTCCAATGCAGAGCCACTATATATTGCTCACAAATTTAAAGATTCTTTATATTATTATTTTATTTATGTTAAAAAAATAAACTGAAATAAAAAATTCTTTATCATTAATCATTACTAAATTTGCACAAAGAATCCAACAAATCCATACCTGTTTCGACACATGTATATCCTACATAGTGAGACAGGCATCAGAAAACCTATATAAAGTACGTTTATATTGAAAAACGTTTATTTACATAAACGTACTTCATAAAGATAAATAAATTTAAAAAAAAATAAGAAAATAAAACACCACTAGGGCTCATCAATGAACTTTGTTAACTTAAACGTATCTATCACTCTCGAAGGTGAAGCCAATGCGGACTACCAATGGAAACAGCACCAAAAACCGAAGAGCAAATTTAATGATACCATTTTTTCCCATACATCATTTCAGCCAGAACAAAGTTTATTAAAAATTGTGGAAAATTGATCGGTTCGATTAATAATTCCCGTTTGAGCGAAACACTTACGGAAAATTGAAGTTCGTAACTTCTGCTGTTCCCAAATAATCAACTCAAGATCCTTTCTGTTCCGTGGAAAAATAAAATCCATTGAAATTGGACAAACAAGGAGTGCTTGCAAAATTCGACCACTATTATCGTTATTTTACTTAAATAAAATAAACGCTCAGGTTGCCGGCACTGAAACTGACCTAAATACATTTTTAGGATATACTCGTATTATTTATTTGCCGTCATGCTAGGGATGTCCCAGTGTTATGGCGGGTAAAGTTTACAGATTGAATTTATTCATTTTGTGAAAGGAATGGTTTGTATTTGAAACTCCACTTGGGAAAATAAAATCCACTGAAATTGGATAAACAAGGAGTGCTTGCATAATTCTACCACACGACCAGAAAGCTCGCTGAAGTTTATATACATTATTTGCTGTTAGTTATTTTACTGCAAAAAAATTGTTACCGTAAATACGGTGAGTGAAAGAAATCTATGTACTTAAATGCAAATAAAATAAACACCCAGGTTGCCGGCGCTGAAACTGAACCGAATACATTTTTATTAGATACTATAACACAATTGTTGGTAAAAGGTTATTTATTTAAGAAAGTAAGTTCACAGATCACATAATATGGTAAAAATAGTCACAATGTATCAATTCACTAATTAACTGAGCAAGGGATCGGAGGGAACCTTGCCGTTAGGCTTTGGGAACAACAAAAGCTGACTGTGGTTCTGCTTAGAGGGTCGTACCATAGGACGAAGCGCAACTAAGGCAGCAGTCGGGGGTCTGGTTGGTGCTTTACTTATGGTAGTAGAATACTCCTTAGAGGGTCGTGCCAGAGGACGAAGCGCAACTAAGAGAGCATACTAGCCAAGAGCGAGCTGCAGACGAACTGACTAATTTAGGGCGCGCAGCCTGTTATATAGCCCATTCCTTGTTGCGGGGTGTGGTTTATGTACGAGGGTGGGAGATGCGCAGAAGGCGTCGGCGCATCCTGGTTTGCTTAGGGGTGGGTGAGCAGGATGGCGCTGTACGGGGGAAAGAGATGGTGTAGTGGCAAGCGTAAAAACGGCGCGCTACAATACTCTATTATTTATATGCCGTTATGCTAGCGATGTCGCAGCGTTATGGCGGGTGAAGTTTACAGATTGAATTTATTCATTATGTGAAAGCAATGGTTCTGATTTGAAACTCCATAATGTTCCGTATAGCGGATGTGTGGAAAAATGAGTCTCAGTAGAAAATTCTCGTAATATGGTGAGCAAATGATCGGAAAAATAAATCAAGGACATCCCAGAAGACAATGTGCCATAATTGAGTGGTAAATCAACTTCTGAAGGTAGACGACACTAGATTCCAGCATAAAATCCAAAATAATGAAAAAAGACTGTCCTGAAAAGCTTTTTCAAATTAGTCTTAACCCACCATCACCTCTTTTACCTGCCACATCAAACTATTTCACAATCATTCTTTGAGAAACGGCAACGCAGCCTTTTTCATACCAAATTATGATCAAAAATGCTTTTCTCTAAATTTTCTCGTGGTGAACTCCTGCTTTTAATAAATTCATATGTAGGAACCAAATGAACGACTAGACCAGAGGTTTAAAACTTTTTTTCTCGTAGACCACTTTCAAAATTTTGCTGTTTTCGGTGGACCCCCTGCTGCTACATTTCTACCATATATATTGAATGTGAAAGTTTTTACAAGTAACAGTCGCTGACCTACTTAAAATACATACAAGCCTCAAAAAAATTAAGGGAGGTTTTAGACATAGGAAATTAATGCTAAATAAACAGGCATCTAATTCATTTACCGGCCTAACTAAAAAAAATGTTCAAGCCCGTGGACCAAAAGGAAGGAAAACTTTCACGCTTTCTGTTGGGATTGCATGAGAACCGTAACTTCTAAAAAAAATTAGTCGAACATCTGAAAATTAGAATTTTAATGTCTCAATACGACCGTTTTTTACCGAAATTTACGAAGCCTGTCAAAAATCACCGAAAAATTTGGAATCATTTTGCTCCTTTAATGTTCTTGAGGAATTTTTTTTCTGCCCACACTAATAAGTATAGCCAAGCCAAATTTTTTGGTTCTTTTCTATCGAAACCGGATAAATTTTCGTGGACCCCCACTTACTACTTGTGAACCCTCAATTTTTTATTTCGATTTTTATTATCATGCCAACGTAGACCCCTGGGGTCCAACTCGACCTTTTGTGAATCACTGGACTAGACAAACATTAAAATTTTACATGATCGTTTGCATTTCCCAATACAACGTTTATACAGTCTTGGTAACAAACATTTAAACAGTTTGGATGTATTTGACAGTAATTTTAATTTAGCAAACTTCAAACGCCGCATGTGCGAACTATTTCCATCCAGTTGTTGTTAACAATAAACTTTTTTGTGAATACCTCATAAGAGTCCCAACTGCTTCCGTGTGGAGCCAGTGATGCTATGGCACCCCCAATTGGGGTATGTTGTGAGTTGTGATGCTGAAGTTAGTGAAGAGGGGAAGGAGATGGGAAAGAGAAAGGTGGGGAAGTACCTGGTTTTTCAGATTTGGTCACCAAACACGGCTAAAGCTATTTCATACAACGTTTCAGTTTTCAATGGTGATGTTACTCCAGGATACATACTGAGAGTATCTTCCACTTTGTACTTTTTTAAATATATATTTTCGTTGATTTGGCGAATGTTGGCAGATTTTTATTTTTTGTTGTTACATTTTTATCTTTTCCTTTTTCTATATCATGTTAACTTTTGTGCAATTTGATTATTAATTTCATTGTATTTTTTCCAAAAAGGTGTGTCGAATTAACTATACATATGCCGACATTTTAAAAAAAGTGCATAAATATTTTTAAAAATATATAAATCGAAAAGCTTTACCAATTGGTTCCATTGTTTAAACAAAATTGGGCACAATAATTGTATTATTACAATTTAAGCAGATCTCTCTCATATGTTCTATTTCATTGTCTGACGAACATTCCAGAAAATTTTCAGTAAAAGAGAAACGTGTTTATCGCCATCATTTATTTTATTTTCATTTAGAAACGCCTCGGAGGTGTAAAAAAATATTTAAGAATTTCTGAAAAATGTGAGCTGAAAAATAATTTTATTTTTTATGATCCAAGGATTTTCTCTTTTTTAGAATTTAATTTGAAGAATTATTTTTCTTGTCTCCTAAACATCTTTTTTTAGGCCTTGAGATACGTAATATCCAAGCAAAATGCAAAAAAAAATCTTTCTTAAAAAGCAAGTAAGATTGTCAAAAAATTATCATTTAAAAAATTGCTTAAATACTTTATTTTCTCAACGCTCGAAGCCAATCGCATGTTAGTCCAAGTAGGGAGGGGAAGGAGAAGCGATAGAGGAAGGTTTTGAAATACCTGATTATATTCAGATCTGGTGATTAAACGAAGATAAAACCATTTCAAGCAATTACTCGAAACTGAATTGTGATTTTTCATAAGGGCAATACTGAAAGTATCATTGAGAGTGTAAATTTATCATCGTATTCGCAATTTTTTTGTGTGTTGTTGTGCACAAGAATACCAACTGACCGGAGCCATTGGGATATATGCATTTTTAATTTTTGGGGAATTTTTTGCGGCCGAAATAAGTGGAATGAGGCAATAAAAGGTGGGGAAGAAGAAGCTTGAGAAATACCGGGCTATTCAGATCTGGTCACTGAGTATAGCTAAAACCATTTAGATCGACGCTTTGTTTCAAATGTTCTCTCTCCAAGATGATATTATAAGAATTAAATTTGACGGCCTCCGTGCTCGATAGGTAAAGTTCTCGATAAGCAATCCGGAGGTCGCGGGCAAAAATAATGGCGTATTAACTAAAATTCATGTTGATTAACTTGTTTTACTTAACAATTTATTCATTTAAAATGATTAGTATATTTGCTGCACGTTTAGCGGTGGAAGATACTCCGTAAATCGCCCTGGTGTAAGACCACAAACAGTTAGTTGAACAGGCTTCAGCCGTGTTTGGTGACCAGATCTGAATAGCCAGGTACTTTCACACTTTCTTCTTTACCATCTACTTTCTCTCCCCACCACCTTCAGCCTCACCACGTACCTCAATTAGGGATGCCATAATCTCACTGGTTGCCGACGGTTGAAAGTAGTTGAGACTCTAATGCGATATTCAGATGAAAAATCTGACATACATGACGTATCTTCCAATCTGTATTCAGGTGCTCATTTAAACAAGTTAATTATTACCACCCAACGCAATAAAATATATGTTTTCATGTAAATTTTAGAGCCATCCATTAAAAAATGTATCTAAACCTGTAAATAATTCACAAAAAAAACATAATTTTAAAATGGTTTTTCTAAGGTTTTTCTCAATTTCTCCCAGGCCACGTATCGGTAGGAGTTAGAATAACACAGCCTTTATCGGCCCATTTCCTCCTCCCAGAATAGAAGTAAGAGTACTATCTTAACGCCGGAGTCATGAAACCGAAATTACTGTGCTTACAAAATAACATTGCCATCGCCTTTTTCAACTTCTTAAAGAACGTAATAGTTATGGAGAAAATGTTATTTTTGAAGTGAAAACTTTTTAAGCACACTTGTGATTTGAAACTCGATCAAATGAACAATAGACACTAAAAGATGAAAACGAAAACGAAAAATAAACACTAAAAAGAGACAAACACATTCAACTATAGGATTTATCCAATAGTACAATAGGTCTCCTCTTTATGCGGCACCTCGTAGCCCATCGGTTTCCTCTTTTTGCGGTGCTTTATAGCCTCCGCACTCATGCCTTCTTTGGTTTTCTGAAAGTTTCACTTCTACAACGTGTTAATTGCACACTTTGTTTTTGAAGTGAAAATTTCTCTAGCACCGTTGTGATTTGAAAGTCGATAAAACAAAAAAGCGACACTAAAAAGAGAGAAACACATAGGTACATCTATAGATATAACCTGCCAGAAAATGAGATAGAATAATCGGTCTCCCCTTTGTGAGGTGCTTCATAGCTAGGGATGCAACGATATATCGACCCCTAAAAATATCGATAAATCAAAATCGAAAAACTCAATATATCGTATCGAAATATCCAAAGATATTGAAATATAAGGAAATATCGAAAAACCCACTCAAATAAAATACCCACAAAATCTGGTAAAATATTATCACTGGCAACACTGACTGTCTAAAAAAAATTGATTGTGTTCCATACTCTAAACTGTGGTAGGTAAGAGCACCATAAATCTTTGGCTCACACGCAAATAAAAAGAAAAAAAGTTGACGGTGACCCGAACTTACGTAATATCTTTCTGCTTCTGTAAACATTCTGGAAACATGGCAAGAAATGCAAGGTGTATATTCCAATCTTTTTAAAGTGGCAATGAGTCATCTACCAGTTGTGGTAATAAGTGTTCCTACTAAACGGCAGGAGAACTCGTAGGCAGGAGCCACTATAACTCAAAGCAGACTGGTTACAGGGAAGCAGACTGTCAAAGTTACTATTTTTTTAGTTCGATAGTTGGTTTATTATTCACATAAGAAAGTGTAAAAAAATATGCATACATACATTATCGATAAACGTTTGATATAACTAAAATAACATTAAATTTCTATAAGCTTTCTGTAAAAAATAAGAAATATCGATGTATCAATATCGACTTAATTCGATATATATATATCGATTTTTTTTAAAAACCTTGCATCCCTATTCGTAGCCTCCCCACTCTTGTCTATTTTAGTTTTCTGAAGGTTCACATGAACTGCACACTTGTATTTTTTAAAATTTTAATATACATAAGGAAAAAGAAATGAGGGGTGGGTGGGGATATAGGGGTCAGTGAGTCCAGGAGTTACGTATGAATAATAATACCCATCCCTCATTCCTTTTCCCTTTTAAGAACTTTCAATCCTCTATTTCTTCAAAAAGTCACACGGTCTCCTCAAAGGCCGTGCGGGAAATTATTTTCTTTATGATCCCCTTTGTGGTGTTAGTGTAAAAATGTTTTTAATAAGTAAAAAAAAAATCCCATAAGCATTATGCTCGTTAAGAAGTTAAAAAAGCGATGACAATATAGGCTACACGTCACAATATTTATCGAGATCCATGTCACGATCCTGAATTCAGGATACTAAACACCCTGTGATCCATATTGTGATACGTCAATCGCTAGCCTTCACGTTCAAAAACTATCAAAACATTTGATAAATATCTGCGGATTACAATACATCTTGAACGTCTAGGGTAGCACTCTGATCCATTTTGGTCGATCACGGTTCATCAATAATCAAAACTAGCAGTTAAAAACCCGCTCCGCAAGTTTTTGCTGATTTTTGCTGCCAGTTACAATTATAAACATATTTCTTTAAATACAGCAAATTTATTTTGTGGCACCGTTTTAATTCAAAATGAAAAGATTTCTTTGTTTTAAACACTTTTAATCTCTTAAAAATCAACATGTTTCGAGAGCGATGCTCTCTCCTCAGGGTCTACTAAAAGTTTTAGTAAACCCTGAGGAAGAAAGCATCGCTCTCGAAACGCGTCGGTTTTATAGACATTAAAAGAGGTTAAAACAAAGAAATCTTTTAATTTTATTAATCACATTCTCGTCAATCTCTCCATATCCAGAGAGATTCACGAAATAACAAATCGAGTAATGCTTTTGCATGCCAGGGGATGCTCCTCATGCCAGCTGTTAAAGTAAGTAGCGTCATCTTTTGGCACTGCTTTAATTCGGTTCTATTACAAAAGTAGCTTTCTGTACAAACTCCACGTACGAAAACGGTTTTGCGTTAGGCGCGGCGTCAGAGTTGCCGGAGTAGCCATTCTTAGCCGGATTCTTAAATTTCGACAGTACATACGTTAGCGTAATAATAATTTCAGAGAGAGAGATCGTAATACGGATCGTAATACGTAATAATAATTTCAGAGAGAGATCATAATACGGATCGTGATAAATATTGAAAGTGTACGTAAATTAAAGTGTACGTAAAGTAAAATAAAGTACGCCTTAGGCTTACTTGAATAACAAAGTAGCAAATTTTCAAAACCGGTAGCCAAAATAGGACTTCGCTCCCACCTGTAAATTAAGCAGAACTGCATATTTTGTCAACGTTAGTTGGGAAAAGAATCAGAAGATAACCATTGTTGAGATTGGCCGAATGGGTAAGAGTTGTCAAGAATTAGCTAAGCAAAAAAAAATACATTTTAGTAAGACCAATGATCAACGCACATTCAACGCTAGAAGACTCTTGAAATGAAAAGATTATGCGAAACGTTAAGGTTTAAACCAGTCATGGGCAAAGTACGGCCCGCGGGCCAGGTCCGGCCCTTCATGCTAGTCAATCCGGCCCGCGACATTGTTTTGAATAACCCTACCACAATTTACCAATTGAACAAAATGTATTTTCTGCGTAAATAGAATAGAATACTTAACGGTTTCCTTCTCATTGCATTTTAAGTACGGTATTATTGCATATTGCAATACAACCATTTACAGGAATGGACGAATGTGAACATATGAAAGATATTGTATGGCTTTCAGTATGAAAGATATTGTATTGCATTTTTTACAGATATTCTCAGTCACATCAATAAATTGAACCTTAAACTCCAGGGAAGAAATCAATTAATCAATGATATTTGGGGTCATATCAGGGGTTTTAAAATGCAAATGAATCTTTTTCCAAACAACTAGTCAAGAAAGACTTTACTCATTTTCCAAGACTAAAAACTATTGCAGTAAGGGAGGACCAACTTAAGAACTATGAGAAAAGCGTGAAATGTCTTTATGAATCTACATAATATTATGTTTGATGTAAACATTAAAAAAAAAAGTTATATCACTTATAAAAAAATATTTTATTCATTTTTTATTCCGGCCCGCCTAGATAATTTTTTATTTTATCTGGCCCTTTCCTTAAAAAGTTTGCCCATCTCTGGTTTAAACATATTAAAACATCTCAAAGTTTCACTGAACTTTAAATTCTTGAAAAATATTTTCAATTTATCTTCTGATCGCTATGCTGCGTTCGCTACACCTTTGTTATAAATGGAGTTTTCTCGTGAGACGTTTTGGCACGTTTTCGGAAAGTAGTTTAAAAATGTCTCCCACTACGTGACATATCTTGATAATGTGATAGCCTTCCCATACTTTTAATATACACTGGAAAATTTATCTGCTATTCGAGAAAATGGGCGTTTGTCACCCATAGATAGAACATACAAGATTGGCCCTTTGGAAAGATAAAAATAACTAACAGGCCTTTTCTCCGTAGAGGCATACAGGCAGAGAGGACGGACCACCATAAACTCTGTCTTGGCACACACTCCTTGCTTCATTCACATGCATGCATAATATTAAAATTCATGCATAATTTCCTTCTGTTATTCTGACTCGTGACGTGGCGCGACGTTTTTTTTTTACCTTTTATTTTTCTTGTCATTTCTTCTTCGGACGTCCATGACTACTCCTACCGTGGTATATTCTTTTACACTCATTTCTTCGTTTATTGGCTCTACATGCCTAAACTCTCTGAGCGTACCTTTCTTAACTTACTCGTTATGCTTACATCTGCTTTGTTTTATTTGCAAATCTCCACTTTTTCACACGATCATGCGTGAATTTAGTACACAAACGCCTCAGGGATCTCATTTCTATAGCATTCAGTCTACTTCCATCCAGTTCCATGCCTCATTTCCTTTTCCAACTGTCCAGAGCAAGTAGAATTATGTTTATTATTATCCAATTATACAAATGTTACATTCAACATTACATCGGTATAAAAAGTTGAGGGCAGGCAATTATTGATATCTACGTGATTCCACTTAAAATAATAAAAAATATTATCAATTTACAGCGCAGTTAAGTGGTGGCTTACTTCAAGTACGCACAATACCCGACGGCCTCTGTGGTCGAGGGGTAAGGATCTTGACTAGCAATCGATTCAAATCGACCAAGTACGATTGGAAAACACTTTAAACATTTTTGAAAACCTTTTATGCTAACGATTCTGATATTTTTTGTATGCCTCTACTGAAGTATAAAGCTGTACTAATTAAACAATTTAGCAGTACGTTTTTTTTAACAAGGTCACCATATACAAGTATTTTCTGTTTGCTTCTTCTTCTTCACTGCTTTCAATAACTTTGTATTAATATGTATTATTTTTCTTTTGGTTTATTTATAATTAATAGGTATTATTTTTCTTATGTATTATTTTTCTTTTGGTAGAATGTATTATTTTTATTTTGGTAATATGTATTATTTTTCTTTTGGTTCATTTACAAGTAAACTTATAATTTTACATTTCTTTCTTTTTTCTATATTGAAAAAAAAAACATGTACGTAAAGGACACTTGTGCATAAATATAAATAATTAATAATAACTAAATTAGTAAATAATTAAATTATGCATACATTATAAATAATTAAATATTTTTGCCTGAACTTTAGTAAATAAGATAAAGTTTTTTGGCGATGATTTGTTGATTTGTGTCCCAAATTGGTAATTTCTAAATTAAATTTACGCCTATCAAAATGTTTGTCATTTGACTGTCCTAGAACGGGAGACCTTCCTAGTTGGACAGTCAAAGCTTCTTTGTATTGATGTATTCTCTATAACAAATAAACGTTTTATTATTATTATTATTATTATTATTATTAATCCGCAGGTCGTAGTTCAAATCCCGGCGTAAGCAAATACACCGTATTTGATTAATTTATTATTTCGCAAATTAATCCTTTAAAATAATATGAGGCATATTTGCGACGCGTTCCAGAGTGGAAGATAAATTTGGTATAGCCCTGGCGTAAACCACCATTCAGATTTGAAACGTTGTTTGAAATAGCTTTAGCCGTGTTTGGTGAACGGATCTGAAAATCCAGGTACTTCCCCACCTTTCTCCTCCAAATCACCTTCCTTTAGCCTCACGACTCCAATTGGAGATGCTCAAAGGTAATTAGAATTATATTATCTTTGGGGATGCCATAGTCTAACTGGCCCCAAGCGGTTGAGAGCAGTTGGGTTTCTTGTGCGATATTCACGTAAAACCAAACAATAAATTACTTCTGAAAGTAAAGTAATTGTTGTGTTACTTGTTAATTAATTAATGTAATTCTATGAACAAGGTTAAATATATGGTGAAAAATTGGCTATCGGAAAAAAATAATTATATTGATATTGATATGTATGAATAAATTATGAATCTGTAGATATAAGATGTAAATTTTAAATGTAAAAATCTATATGTAACTAAAATATAAGCAACTGTTGACAAGCCAATTCAATTGGCTTAGCAGGACGTGTTTATTGATTTAAATATGTATTATCTATTCTTTCAATAAAAAATAAATAAATAAATTTAAAAAATGATGAATGAAAGCAACTCTAAAGTCATGGTGTTTAAAAAAAGAGTACGAGAACATCGTGAAATATAGTTATGAGTGATGAATACTTGGAGCAGGTGGAAGAGTTTGTGTATCTGTGAAGTATGTTTACGAGAGATTGATAAATATTTTGAAAGATAGGTAAAAGCAGGTAACTCCATTAATGGAGGACTGTACGCGGTAGGCGCTAACAAAAAATGTCCAAAGAAGCGAAGCTAGCAATCCACAATGGATTGCTGGTACCTACCCTGATGTATGACTGTGAAGCAGAGGAAGGGTGAAAGCAGACTGAAACATTGCATGGTGTAAAAATCAGATTTCTAAGCAGTGTGTGCTAAAACAGTTGTTTGGCGGTCCGTCCTATGTATCTGCACCTGCGGAAAAACGACGTGGTGGTTAGTTAATTAGTCTTAAGCCTTGTGTACCCACGCCCGTTCTTGTTCGACGGTTTGGTTATAGATCGAACATGTTGAGTTGGAACGTTGCGTCCACACACGCACCACGAACATCTCGACACGAGAGGTCACTCAGTCGTCTCAGATATCTGTGGTTAAATGTGAGTGGTTTATTTATGGTTCAAATCTGCTATCGTATTCTATAAGTACTCTTCTTCACGATAATAAAATTTTCATAAATTTCGTTAGGATCAGGGGCGGGCTAAGGGGGGGGGGGGGACGCCCCGCCCCGGGCCGCCGGCCTTGGGTGGTCCCCAAACGCATCCATGTTCCCTAGATCAAATCCTAAACAAGGCTTAGGCACCAGTAAAAAAAATGTAATTTTGTAATTTCATTTTTGATAGATGCACTTGTTAAGAATGCTTTCACCAAATATTTTAAAGAAATTAGAAAAATTGACGGAGATACAACATTTTATGTGAATCTGTTTGAAAGAGTGTGATGGTTGAATAATCCTTCAGCAAAACTTTGAATGCGTTTTTCTCTAAACTTTTTTAACACGGTTTTCAACCCGGCTGACAACATGTTAAAAAAACTATACATTCGATTTGCATGTACCATGTTTTAAAATGTTCGAAAATTCAGTGTCTAAGGCACCACGTAAGGAAATTTTGATATCTATGAAAAAAAAAATGGCGGACCAGCTAATTTTATTTTCGATTTTTTATGGAAATTTTTCAGTTTTCTTAATAAACAAAAAATTTAACAAAACAAAAAAACGACTTCAAAAAATGCACTAAAAAGTAAAAAAATAATTTCGTATTCTTCTACAACTTCATAATCAACTTACTTTTTGTACTCATCAATATGTAGGTACGATTGTTATTTTTGGAGTCGGTATCAGCCAAGGTAGGTTTGTAAATACATACATAGTTATAGGTGTGATGTGCTTGTATCGCACGTGCGACTTGACGAGGCGAGAGCGGGGCTGCGGCGTGAGGGGAGCTGTCAAGTGAACACGCTGCCCGGGTACCTTTGCCTTTTAGTGAATCTGAAGTATACTAACTAATTTATCTGAATATGGGTAGACCTACTAAACGTGTTGCTCATATGAGACAGACATAATTTGACCATAACGACGTTAGGGTCAAATTAAGAGATTCGGCCGAGAATCGTTAATTTGCTACTAAGAATTGAAGAGTTCCGTTACTGTGTCATGGATTCCATAATCAGAATCTAACCAAACTCTCATCAAACTACCCTTGAAGTATATCCTTTCCAATAAAAAAAGAATTATCGAAATCGGTTGGCGTGATATTGAGTTATTCGTCCATTTGTCGCGCGGATACTTAATGCAAATTTAAGACTTATATGGTTTTCTCATAGATGCCATTGGCAGAACTGGACCAAATTAAAATAGGACTACACGGAAAGCATCAGCTTTCAAATAAAAAAAAATCATCAATATCGGTTCACCCAGTCGAAAGTTCTGAGGTAACAAACATAAAAAATAATAATAAAATAAAATAAAAAAATACAGTCGAATTGAGAACCTCCTCCTTTTTGAAGTCATTTAAAAAAATAGAAGGGGGCCCTTTATAAAGAAATCCCCACGCGGTGTCATAGTGACTGGATTTATTTATTAGAAAATTAAATTTAAAAATAAACTTTTTTTTGTATCCTGGTGCCATAAAGCCTTGTCTAGGATTTGATCAAGGGAAAATGGAGGCGCTTGATGACCCCCCAGAACCAGAGGCCCATGTGAACTGCATAAAAATCTTGTAAATTACATCAACTTTTTAAACTAGGGGGGGGGGGGCTCATTCAGCTTTTCCGGGCCTCTGACGGGCTTAGTCCGCTACTGGTTAGGATGACTCCGAATATCCATTTTCGTTTTCCAATGACAAGGATGACAGCGCAACGATCTCAAGACGGGCGATTTACATGTTCGATGCGTTGTTTACACGTTGAGACGTGCTTGACTTAATTTCTAACAAGAATTACGAACCATGATTATTTTTAACATCAAAGAAAACAGCATCGAGGGAAACTCAACAAAGTGCAACATCAGTCCTTTGAAAGTTCATGAAAAGTGAAGATTTTTTTTTAAAAGTAAAACTTCTTTACGCACGCTTGACTTGGGGAGTAAGCTGGTGAATGTGTGACGAGAGCGTTACGAAAAGCGAGGCGAACGGTAGTTGAGAGGAAGATATAAGTTAGTGAAGATAGAAAGAGAGAAAGTTACGTTTCGTATATCTAAGACATAGTGCAGGCCTATTGTCTGTATCGCACTATAGAAGCAAGAGAGAGCAGTGCGCGCACATTTTCTTTCTCTCTTCCTATCATATAGATGAAGCTAAAGAAGTTTTACTTCAGTCGTGTGGTCACTCGTTTTTTTAACTAAAACTTCTTTATGCACGCTTGACTAGGGGAGTAAGCTGGTGAATGCGTGACGAGAGCGTTACGAAAAGTGTGATCGGGCGAGGCAATCGGTCGGGCCTTTACGCACGCTTGACTTGGGGTGTAAGCTGGTGAATGCGTGACGAGAGCGTTACGAAAAGTGTGATCGGGCGAGGCAATCGGTCGGGCCTTTACGCACGCTTGACTTGGGGTGTAAGCTGGTGAATGCGTGACGAGAGCGTTATGAAAAGTGTGATCTAGTGTAGACTTAATGAAGTTTTACTTCAGTCGTGTGGTCTAAAGCACACTAGTTTTTTTAAATGGGTTATGTTAGGTTAGGTAGTAGGCTTTTTTTAATAGAATACTTAGTTTTAACCACGTTTATTGTTACAAAAACCAACATTTCTTAAGCAATGCTTACTTTATCAGGGTTTACTTAAAACTAATTTCAAAAATAAACATAGCCTTAAAGGTTTTCAATGGATAAACGGGAGGTGGAAGAGGTAGGGGGGTATTATGGCTTTATTTACAAAAGGGAAGAAGTTTAATAACGGGTTTAATTTAATTTTTGAAAATTAGAAATAACGTAAAGATGAATTTACATATTATAAACAATGATCAAAAAACTTTTTTAATTGACCCGTTATTAAACATGTACCCTTTGTAAATTGTAGCCAATAACCTCCCTCTCCCTTCCCATTCCCGCTTTTCCATTGACATCTTTATCAATGTCGATGGTTGTAATTATTTTTAAGTAAACCCTGATGAAGTAACCATTGCTTACAAAACATGTTTATTTTTTTTATAAAAATGGCACCACAATATAAGTTTGCTATTTTTGAAGAAGTATTTTTTTCATCACTCTTAATGACTTTTTTAAAAGGGTGTTGAAATGCTTCTTTGTAGAGTTGTCATGGAACCAGTTGAGACTTATTCGGATGAACCTAAAACCATGGAACATGGACGGCCGTGGGTATATTACATTATGCTTGGTAAGATTTTCGTGCGCATGAATCAACTTTATCCTGTAAGATCTATTTTCTAGTTTAGGTCCAAAGATTTTTCGTAAACTAAAGGCTTTACGAGTATATTAAGGATACGGCAATGACTAATGACCTTTGTAAGTCGCCCTTAGGATCCCACTCTTCTTTAATTCTATTTCTAATACTAATGCGTAATACGTAGTACTGTGAATCGGGCGTTTATTTCTGGAATCCTCTCCAATCACTTCCCCTTAAGCGCACTCATGACATTTCATCTTCGTGTTCAAAGGCCCTTTGCCCTCCCCCCCTCCTACCCACCCTCCCCGCAGACCGCCTCGGAAAGGTCTAGGTTTCTAGGGATCGCGAGCAAGGAAAATTTTCGAATCTCGAAATCATGTAACATTATTGACCAAAATCCGTTCCGGGAAGAAAATGGTATGAGTGGTGGGTAGGAATATGAGAGTCAGTGTTTCCAGGATAGACGAATCTATCTCTTCCACTGCGGTGCGAGGTGATGTTACGAGAGAATCCTACTGGAGAGGTCAAAGTCTCAACCAGTCTCTCCCGATCCGGCCAGCCTCGCAGTTGGTGGACAGACGCATCCGTCGCGAAGACCTACACACTCCATGAACACGGGTACCCATGTTAAGTCACCAAACGTGGCGAACCACTTGGCTTGGATGTTGGTTATCCAATAAATGGTTCCCGATGATGTGACGTGGTGGTTCTTCTAAACTATCTAAACAATAATGCATTTATATTTTGAGAGTTACTTTTCCATTTTGGGAGGCAGGTATGGGTACCGCTGCCCCTGCAATCTTTTATTGGATATCCAACACCTCTGCCATAGGTCACCAGAAGTGGTGTGTAACGTTCGGTACAAGGGGGCCATGTGGTGAGGTTTTGTCCAGGTTTTGGCGACCGAAGCATCTGCCAACCTGCTGCGTGGCGGGCCAGAACGAAAAGACTGGTTGAGGGAGGCCTTTTGACCTTTCGAACAACTTTCCGACCCATTGCCCTACACCGTAGTTGTAGGGATGGATTCATACGTCCGTCTCTCCTGGACACTCTGATCCCCAGATTCCCACCCACCCCTCATACATACTTCCTTCTCAGAACTTCCTTTCTTTAAAAAAGCCCTACACTTAGCATTACCAAAGGAGACAAGGCCTTGAGGGATTTTTTTTGCTAAGGATCTCCTATCAGCTTAAAACTAAGGCAGAGAATGCTAAAATGTTATGTGTGGTCGATCTTGCTATATGGACGTGAAACATGGACCTTGAAAGTAAATACCATGAATAGGTTAGAGGCTTTTGAAATGTGGCTTCACCAAATAATGCTCAAGGCCCATGGACCGACATGATCACCAACACAGAAATTCTCAGGCGGGCTAGAGCAGATAGAGAACTGCTTACATTAATAAAATCCGGGAAATTTCATATCTGGGTCATATACTTCGAGGGGAGAAGTATCACTTGATCCATTTAATATTGAAAGGCAAGATAGAGGGTCGCCGAGGGCCTGGTAGGAGACAAATGTCTTGGCTGCGAAATATACGAAAGTGGACCTGCTTTAGAAGTGTGGAGGAACTATTCCGGGCAGCGCAAGATAGAGAGACATTTTCAAGAGCGATCGCCAACGTCGGGGGGACCCCGCACACAAAGAAGAGAAGAAAAAGGATCTCCTGAAAAAAAAAATTAAATTATAACTCAGTTTTCTACGGTTGGCAACGGATGCTGTGGGGGTTGGAAACGCAATCCAGCGCGATTCCCCCCTATCTCCTCATCTCCCACTGATCTACTAAGAAGTTCGGCCTCAAAAACAGCAAACAGCTCTATTCATTAAGATGAAGGAGGAGCCTCCTTTGAAAATTGATTCCCGTAAGATTACTAATTCATATACTTTATTGGAATTTCTTTACAGACCCAAATGATTGAGATTCAATTTACTTTGGGTTGTAATATAATTATGTTAACTTATTTCTGCGAATAGTTACAAAATATTCATTTTTTTGTCAAATTTTTCTGGCTTTTATTCTTCAAAGGTTCTAGGCCATCATTTCAAATTGGAAAGGAGAGAGAAAAGATGAATTTAGATATTAACTTTATTCAAATTGTAACTAATTTTCAAAATTGTATTGGAAGATTGGAGTCGAGGACAGACTTAGAAGATGTGAGATGTTAAATGGAAGAATGAAATTTAAGATTAGGGTTGATATCGTTCCATGACAGTTCATCCTGCGACAATTCATCCGGCGACAGTTCATCCTGCGACAGTTCATCCGGCCGACAGTTCATCCTGCCGACAGTTCATCCTGCCGACAGTTCATCCCGCTGACAATTCATCCGGCGACAATTCATCCTGACAATTCAACCTAACCTAACCTATAAGTATAAGTATGTCGTATTTTGTTATTCACGCATGCTTCTTCGGAGAGTCGAAATTATTGTTAGTAAAAATATTTTTACAGCGGATTTCCACTCAAGATGTCTTCAGATATAAGTATATCGATTTTGGTTGTACGGCCGTATATCCTCTTTGCATACTTACTTAATAAAAATCTTCTAAATGATCAGGCAGGATGAATTGTCGCCGGATGAATTGCCGGCTGGATGAACTGTCGGCAGGATGAACTGTCGGCAGGATGAACTGTCGGCCGGATGAACTGTCGCAGGATGAACTGTCGCCGGATGAATTGTCGCAGGACGAATTGTCGGGTCACCGATAGAAGAGACGATATTTGTAAAAAATATTGTTTTTTCTATTCATCTTGGTCTTTTATAAATTAAAAGAATAATTTAGTTTCGGTGACCGGACCACTCAACAATGTGCGACTTCTGCGGTCCTTTGAAATTTTTTTAAAAGTTATTTTAAAAAATTCAAAAACTTGCTTAAATTGGCTAAGTTAGGTTACGCTATGGGATATTTTTCTCATCTCTTTTATTGACCTTTCAAAGGGGTCTCGAAATGCCACTTTATTGATCATGTAACCATTATTTCAAATCAAATTTCAATACATGGTTACCCTACATGTTTGCATTATAATTTCGTTAATTCAGTTGACTAGATATCTGCAAACACTGAGTTTTGAGATGATGACGAAGGCAGTATTTGAATGATCACCATAAAACAAATATTATTTACACGTGACTGTGTTTTGCATATTAAATCTTTATATACATATATAAAACAAAGTCGGGTTAGTTACACCAATTATAACTCGAGAACGGCTGGACCGATTTTACGAAAATTCACGAAAAAAATTATTATGAATAAAATTCTTTTCCTCATACATTTTGTATGGAACGAATTCTTGTCTTTTTGAAAGAGCTGCAGGAATATAGTGATAAGTGAGTGAATTTCAAAAATTCAAAAACGTCTAATGTCAATGCCCTGATTGTTTTGATTTTGTTCTTAAACATATTAATGCTGCCCCTCTTTTCTACACACTAAATGTTAACAGTTGAAAATGGGACAAGCGGTGAACGTATGTCTGCACCTCTCCAAAGGAAAATACAATAATTATAATAAATCTCCCTCACACGTCCAAAGAAAATGAAACGCAAATCCCGTAAGTGGAAAAGAAAGAAAATCATAAAACTTATAAATCTGTACACAACACCATCTCTGATACTGACAAAAACAAAACACGGAATGTGTAATTTTTAACTCAATAAAAAAACTGAATTTAATTCAGCTAATAAGTTAACACAGTTATTGATTCTAAGTGGGTACGAAGTTCGCCGGGTGTTATAAAATAATACATAACGGTCGATATATTAGTATTACATTTGAAAGGCAGTGGCTGTCCGTTAGTTTTCAGAAAAGGTTAGGTAAAAATTTAATTTTGAAAAAAGAAAATTTCAATTTTGAAAAAAAAAGTATTTTTCAATTTTTTTTTTTATATTGAACTATTTTACTTTTTAAAAGACTTTTAGAATTTTTTTAACTTGAATTTTAATTAGCTAGATAATATTAACATCGTAATAAAAACTCTCATAAAAGTATCCCAAATTCTCATTTCACGATATCTCTTATTAAAATCAAACGCAGTATGAGAAGGTTATTAAATTCAAGCACAGCGATGTGCGGGTTAAGTACGAAAAATATTATTTGATATGATATGTCGTAAAATCAAATGCTTAACGTATCAAAAACTCGCATCGAAAATCATTGGGCGAATTGCGTGGGGATGTTCAGGGCCGGATTTGCCATTGGTTTTGCAAAATTTTCAAAAAAACCTGGAGCCAACATGACAAAATAAATATATTAAAATTGACTTTTTTATTTTTACATTACCTACACACAGGAGACCCTGAGGAAAATAATCCCCCCCAGGTCCTGTGTAATTTTTGGGGATGCTGTGTGGAGGGTCTTTTTAGGAAAGGAAGGAAAATAGTGTTTGTGTTGGGTAGGAATCTGGGGGTCAGTGCGTCCAGGAATGACGGCATATGAATCCTTCCAAGGTGATGTTCCGAGAGAATACGGCTAGAGAAGTTAAAGAGACTCCCTCAATCGTTCTCTCCCGATCTGACCTGCCATGCAGCTGGTGGGCAGACGTATCCGCCGCCAAAACTCGGACAAACCTCACTCCATGATCCGGACACCCCTGCTAAGTCACCAAACGTAGCGAACCACTTGGGACGACCTATGATATTGGTTATCCAATAATTGGTTCCTGGGGCGGCGGTACCCATACCCGCCTCCCGAATTAAGAATTCCTGAATCATTTAAAAATTACCCTTAATGAAGGATAATTATTCTTCTCTAGCAACGCCTTCCTTTCGACTCTCTCGAACCGTTGTGTGCTTTTTATGGTTTCTTAATTCAAATATATCACGGAATCTTTTTTAAATTCTATATATTTTATTCAAACGTCAGATCTATCTAAATGTATCTTAGGACGAACGGATGCTATCCAAATTCAATAACCAATCACAACACGTATTTTTTGTTCCCTTGGACATTGAAACCAAATTTACGGTGAGCGGAATTCTTCTGGCAGCCATTTTGTACGACAAATTTTTCAAATGATTTGTATTCAGAAAAACAACCAACAAATAATGACTTTTATTTTTGTACCTAATATATTTTACATGAATATTTAAAACATATTTTACTTGTAGTTTGTGTGCCACATTTTATTAGGTTTTAGTTTTTGCCTTGAGTGAAGTGGTTTTGACTTTTGAATCAACTATAACTAGCAACCACCAAGTTCGTTATTTTGCATATTTTTTTGGTACCAAAACACAGGCCGACTTTTTTTATTTAGAGAGGTTGGGCGCCATCGGTATTCAATGAGCATGGCACCATATTTTTTGGATCCAGCCCTGGAGATATTTACATGGAAAAGTCATTAACTTGTTTTCTGGCGGTAGAATCAAAAATATTTTCCAGTATAATAAATAATAAAATAATAACAGCACAACATGACACGACTTTTTCTTTATTACTTTAAGTGAAAGCCCATTGATATTCATTGTCTAAAATAGCACTTTTTGAAACTCCGAGGGGTGAGTGGGACTATGTCATTCCAATTTTGGGGAATTTTCGAGTGTATATAAGGAGGTGGGGAAGAGAAATGTACCTTGCAATTCAGATCTGGTCACTAAAGTCATCTAAAGTGGTGTCTAGTAACTAGAAACATTATTTATAATTCTAAATGCTGGTTTCTCATCAGTTATCCTATGTGGAAATACTAGTATTAAGGACCAAAAAATTCTACTAAGCTCTTTGCCAAACACGTATAGAATATGGGATTATTGGATGGGAATCTTCCTCAAACATCCACATGAGGCAGCTCGTTAAAACTCAAAAGTAATAATCCCGAAACCATTCATAAGAATTTTTTATAAACTTTAATGTTTTCAGTAGATCCAGTGCAGGTCCGATCTCCAGATCCGGGTTTGGCACCGAGGACTTGTCAACAAACTGCTTTCTTACGAACTTCCCGCATCCTTGTGTACGTGGATTGCCGACTTCTTGAGGGAGAGGTCGATTCAGACGGTAGCCGATGGTACCCTCTTCCTCACACTCGATAAATGCTGGCGTCCCACAGGGATCGGTTCTGTCTCCGACTTTGTTTTTGTTGCACATCAACGACCTTTTGTCATGTGCAGCAATTCATTGTTACGCGGATGACAGTACAGTTCATGATAGCCTTTTGTTTGACAAGCCCCCAAATGGCTCACAAACTCCAACAGCTCGTAGGGCTTTGAAGCAAAGAATGGACGGTTACCTCGAGAGTGTTTTCTCTTGGGGTAAAAATAATCTCGTTGAATTTAATGTTTCAAAGACCCAATTTGTTTGATTACGTCTAAAAGGGATCGAAATGAAAATCTAGTCTCTTTCAACGGAAGCAATCTTCCGAACAGGCCCTCCATTGATATGCTTGGTGTAACCCTAAGTGACCAGCTCAGGTATGGGGGCTCCATCGAAGCCAGGGTAAAGTTAGCCTCCCAAAAACTGGGCGTACTGTACAGGGCCCGCAGATACTTTAATAGTACACAACTGCTAACCCGGTATAAATCACAAGTGCGCCCCACGGTTGAATTTGAAGCCACCTCTGGTCTGGAGCTCCAAAATACCTGAAAAATACCCTCGACTCTATGCAGAAACGGGCGGTCCGTTTGATAGATTCTCCCATCTTAACAGACAGATTGCAATCTTTAGAGCACAGGCGTCGGGTGGGAATACTATCCTTGTTCTACCGGTATTACAATGGAAGATGCTCCGAGGAACTAGCATCATTGATCCCTTCGGCACCGGTGCATAGTCGGGAAACACGCCAAACGCGTGCCCAACATTTGTACACAGTTGACATTTGTCACATGAGAACGGGTCGTTTCATCGACTCGTTCTTGTGTTCAACAGCTCGGCTGTGGAACAATTTGCCGGCCTCTGTGTTTCCTCCTTCCTACAACATGGGTCTCTTCAAGACCAATGTTCATTACTTCCTCTCCTCAAAAAGACCCTCCACACAGCATCCCAGATGACATAGGCCCTGAGAGAAATTATTTTCCTCAGGGCCTCCTGTGTGGAGTTAAAGTAAAAAAATAAACAAAAGATCCGGCAGATCCGATAGATGACACATCTACCGGATCTGCCGGATCTGCATGATGTCCCCGATGATGGGCACTGCAACGATGTCCGAAACGTTGGCTAAAAAAGGAGGTAGCGCAACACGGCATAACACCCCAAAAACATACCGAAAATGCTTTTGGCCGTGGAAATCTTAAAATGTATCAAATACAAGATAAACAAAAATTCAAATCGTCGCTAACTAAACACTTTCTTATAAATTATAAACAAATGTCATTACACCTTAGGGAACGTACCCATACTACGTGACCAACTTTTTGCAATTTTTAACCCCCCCCCCCCCCCCCCCCCCGGTGACCAAAGTCCTAAGCAACCCGCCGCTCATTTGTATGGAGCGTGACATTTTGAAGACCCCCCCCCCCCCCCCCCCCTAAAAGTGTCACGTAGTATGGGTACGTTCCCTTAAGTGAATACCTCACATAAATAAAACACCTATTTTTGTATTTTTATTAATACATTTGTATTTTTTCATTTGTATAAACATTATAATATAACATGTATGTGGTTAGCTGGAAGAAATGGGGTCTACCCATAAGCTACACCTTTTGTATTTTTTATTAGTACAATATATATTTTTTATTTGATTTGATGTAACACCCGTGTACAACAAACTACAGTTCACCTCGAAACAGGAATTCCTAGTGTTGTATATATTTTAAACAATTTAAAACAAAAACACGGCACACAAACAAAACATGAATTAAAGTGATATGGTTTTGACCCATTATATTGCTAATGTTGAATGACATGTTTAATTCTAGTTAAATATTTTAACGTCTTCAACTACAGTGCGTGGTATAATTTGTTTTTATTTTGTGTGAATACCGCACATAAGTCTCAACTTCTCCCAACAACCGACTGGAGTCAGTGAGACTATGGAATCCCCAATTGAATTATTGGGACTGAAGGTAGTGGGGAGGGGAGGGAAATGGGGATGAGGAAGGTGGGGAAGTTTTTGGATAATCATATTTGGTCACCAAACACAGTTAAAGCCACTTCAAGCAATTACAATTCTGAAATATGGTCTTACACCAGGGCGATACTTACAATCTTATATTGTTTAAAATGACTAAATTATGAAATAACACAAATCAGTGAAATAAAATTTACTTGAGCACGCCAAGATTTGAAATCGTGATCGACGAATTGCTAGTCGAGAACCTTACGGTGACCGTCAAGATGATTTTAATAAAATAAATTATTTGCTTTAAAAATTTCATTATGTCGTTTCAAAGAAATGATTTCTTCATCAGATATACATCGATAGCGGAAATTTGATATCCTGTAAAGGACAATAAATCCAAAAATGAGTTAAATGCGTCATTTTTCTTCGTTTTTTGTTCTCTTTCGATCTGCGTCGTCGAAATATTTCTAAGTAGGTACGTCTTTTACGACATACATTTTAAGAGGATTTTTTCTGAATAATTAAAAATAAATTAAATACTGTTATTACAGAAATTTACCAAAAAAAAGTTAAGTATTCTGAGCGATCTATTTAATGTTATTTTACGATAAAAAAATATTGATTAGTTCTACTTAAAACAAGAGTCTTGATTTTTTGAAAAAATTAAAACGTTTTCTTCAGTCTCCCGAACAAATAAAATTTTCTTTATCGATATTTAATGGTAGGTTCCATGACAGTTGATCCGCCGACAATTAACCCCCCGGCATACTTATATACAATGTGCAGTCGGTTTAGAGAAAATACGGTATATCAAATTACACAAAGTATAACTAAGTGACGCCGATGGGATGCGCAGAAGGGATGTGCCGCCGAATAATAATAGTATAAAACATATTTTCATTCAAATACATCAAAGAAAAAGCTGCTTCTCTGTATACTGTGTATAAATTCGCTTGGTATTCATATCAACTTATTATTAGGGTTATTTTTTAAGTCGATTTTAAGTGTGAAATTGGTTAATAATGCACAACATATTTTAATTTTATAGCAAACTAGCTGGTTCCCGGCATGCGTTGCTATACTATTTAATAAAGAAATTGTTTCTCCCTGCATGTCCTTTCCCGTTCGTCCTGTTCCCCTTCCGCTTCCCCTTCCTCTCCCGCGTCCCTTTCCCCTCTCGCGTTACCACTCCGCCTCCTCCACCTTCCCTCTCCCAACTCCACTCCCCCCCTTCCCCCGTCCCGCAAACCCCCCTCCCGAGTTCCCCTCTCAGATTCCCCTTATCTCTGACCCCTTACTCGCCCTACCGCGAAACTCCTACCCAAGTTCCACCCTCCCCCCTCTCACATCCATACATTCAGTTTTTAAACAGCTCACGTGTCACCTATTGCAATTTTTTATACAAATTTCGTAATGCCAAAGCTCACCAGTAATCTTATATAAACCTTGTCCTGACAATAACGAACACACAAAAAAAAAGAATTATCCAATTTGGTGCAGTCGTTCGGAAGTTATGCGCGTACATACATTTCGCCGATTCATTTTTGTTTATATACATAGATAGATATCATTTCGGGGGGGGGGGGGGGGGGGGCAATAGGCCAATTGTCGTCGGATCAACTATCACCATAATAATGTACTTCGATGTGTCCTTAAACTTTATTTCGAAGCCGATTTTCTGCAGTTTGGTTTTTTTCCAAACATTTCGGCTGCCAGATTCCTTAAGGCTGCCAGGTTGTTTTCTTGTTATTCTGTTTTTCCTGAAATAACAGAGACGGATTCAAATCTAAAGAATTCAATGTACACTTTATTCGTAAAATATTAGGTAGTTTCCGAACGTAATAAAGTTTTTTTTAATGGACGGAGAAAGGATGTCAGGTGAACGTTGTAAGACGCTTTAATGAAAGAGGAAGTCGGTGACGCCTGTGGAGAGAAAAAAAATTTAAAACATAAAATGTTGTTTTACCCTAACCTTTTCCTACGGAATGTGCAAATATAATATGTATCTTCAAAAAATATATATGTAATTATGTATTTTTTTTGTCTTAATAAAAAAATCCCTCAGGGTCTGTGCCATCTTTAGGAATGCTGTGTGGAGGGTCTCTTTAGGGAAAGTAAGCATAGGAAGTTTTAGGATGGGAACAGGTATGAGGGGTGGGTAGGAATCTCGGGGTCAATGTGTCCAGGAGTGACGGAGGTATAAAATTATCCCTCCCACTACGGTGCAAGGCGATGGTCAAACTCGTTCGCCGCCAAGACCCCAACAAACTTCACCCCATGATTCCGGGCACCCCTGCTAAGTCACCAAACTTAGTGAACCAATTGGGGTGGGTGGCAGGGGTGTTAGTTATCCAATAAATAGTTCCCCAGGTGGCTGTACCCATATCCACCTCCCAAAATACAATTACTAATAAGATTTTAAAACTGCTCTCCAATGATTGGAGAGCACTTATCAACATTATTAGCTTGTGGTTGAAAAAGGAGTGTACATTTTCGCAGTTACTTTTTAGTTTAGTAATCAAAAAGTATGTTCAATCATAAAAAGTGTGAATTTTATTATATCGTAAAAATTGACGAGGTCCCGTCCCCTGTATGGGATGAAGAATATTCACTAATAAAAATGAACATGTCGTTTTGGCGGCAAATCGAAAATGGCACATTTTAAATGGTTATAGAAATTTTATTTATCATCGTAAAAATAAAATGAAAATACCTTTATTTTCTTAATTACTTCTCATTGTTTTTTTCTCTTAATTATTTTCGAGAAAAACAAAATTACAGCGTAAATACCCTATTCAAGGGGAAGCAGTTTATTTTTTGATATTCCTTAGTTCAACATTGGGATTCTAATTTCTTCTGGTAGTCGAATATGGTTTTTAGTTAAAAAAAAGTTGTTCCAAACAGGGTGAGACCTACCAGTACTTACAGGCTGAACGGGCGGTTCGTTTGATAGATTCTCCCATCTTGCATGCAATCTCTGACGGATTGCAATCTTTAGAGCACAGGCGTCGGGTGGGAATGCTGTCCTTGTTCTACCGGTATTACAATGGAAGATGCTCGGAGGAACTGGCGTCATTGATCCCTTCGGCCATAGTCGGTAAACACGCCAAATGCGTGCCCAACATGTGTACACGGTTGACATTTGTCACATGAGAACGGTTCGGCTGTGGAACGATTTGCCGGCCTCTGTCTTTCCTCCTTCCTACAACATGGGCCTCTTCAAGACCAATGTTCATTCCTTCCTCTCCTCGAAAAGACCCTCCACACAGCATATCAGATGACATAGGCCATGAGGGAAATTATTTTCCTCAGGGCCTCCTATGTTTTTTTTTATGTGAATACCGCACAAGAGTCCCAACTGCTCCCGTCTGAAGCCAGTGAGACTATGGCATCCCCAATTGGGGTATGTTGTGAGGCTGAAGGTAGTGAGGAGGGGAAGGAGATAGGGAAGAGGAAGGTGGGGAAGTAGCTGGCTATTCAGATCTGGTCACCAAACACGGCTAATGCCATTTGAAGCAACGTTTCAATTCTGAATGGTGGTCTTACACCAGGGCGATACTGAGAGTATCTTCCACTCTGGAACGTGCAGCAAATACGCTATATATTATTTTAAAGGAATAAATTGTAAAATAACACAAATTAATCAAATAAAATTTATTTGCCACGCGGGGATTCGATCCCGCGACCTTCGGTGCGCGAGTCAAGAGCCTTACCGCTGGACTACGCCGGCCGTCACATGGAGTTAATGTAAAAAAAAGGTCCCAATCCACGGAGACCCAAGATGTCGCTCCTTTAACCAAGTAAGTGCAAAGAGAGAAAGTTGTTTCTGTTGCCGCTGTAGAGCTGGTCCGATGTGCTTGAGAAGCTCCTTCCGCTTGACGTAGCCGGGTCTGGTCCAGAGAGAGGTAGAGAAGTCCATGGTCCAGGGTTTTTCCGTTTCGGCATCTGTGCAGCGCGTCCGACACATAAGTATTTGTCTTTTTTGACTTGAATTATTTCATTTTAATGTGCAAATCTTATGAACCCATAACATGATCCAGACAATCAAATACTTGAGTCTGGTCATATTGAAATATCGGAACAACAGAGCGTGAATGGGAATGAAGCAAGAAATGTGTGCGCATATAAAGTCGTATAGCACTCTCCCTCCTTTCTTTAACCCCATAGATGACAATGACAATTCTACAAAACAGAGCTATGAGAACTATATTGAAGAAAAATAGGTACACTTCAGTCAAAAAATGTTGAAGGAGTTAAATATTTTGTCATTAAACCAAATTATTTACTTCAATACGGTATTGTTAATCTACAAAATAATCAATGGCCATACGTCTATTGAATTCATAAGAAAAATTGATAAACTACAAAGCAAACATACACATAACATGAGACGAGGAAAAGAAATGAACTAAGAACCTTCAGGAAAAAAACACACAGTCAAAAGTCACTGATGTACGGAGCATTGAAGATATTTGGAGAATTACCAGAAGAAATAAAATTGGAAAAGAGCATAAAGGCATTTAAAATTAAATTGCGAAGATACGTGATTGATGGTATAGATGTGTTATTTTAATTGTATGTGTATTAGGACATAGATAACTATGTACCTATTTAAAATACCGCAATAAACAATAGATATCTGCCGCAAATATCAAGTTATTGTTCGATTCATAATATCTAGAAAGTAAATGGATTCCTTTTTTTCGCTATAACCTTCGACTCCAAGTCAAATGTTTAAAACATTATTTAGTTTTCAAAAGGCGTCAAAATGAGCGCTATTTAGGGCGTCATTTATTTCAGGGCTGCCATAGACAGTAGTTAATTACGACGATTAAAACGTAAAGACATCTGGAGTAATGTAACAAAAAAGAGGATTGAGGCGAAGCTGCATTTAATAACCACTCATCTCCTTTTCGAAAAATTTTCAGTTGAATAATGGCGAACAGAATGGGGATTGAAAACAAAAGTTTTTAGATTAATACTTTTCTTTTATTTGTAAGGAGAAAACGAATCGGGCCTTACAACTTATTAATGTGTAGTTTGCCTAAGGGCGTCTTAAATTCAAACGAGGGACAGGGCTGTACTTGGAAACTCGCCAAACACAGTTTATTGATAACTTTTTTGTTCTTATGGAATAATCAAAAATGCTAATTTCGGTTGTCTGTGCGTCCTGCGTAACTGTTCAATGATTTCACATTTGCTCACGTTTGCATTGAATTTAAGTTGTAATTTTCAAAATTGTAATTGATTTTTTTTTTTTTATTTGTTTATCTTAAAATTGCTACATATTTTACTACATAGTCTTCCATTAAAAGCCTTAGCTTGTGGATGGAAGAAGAGTTGAAATTTCATATATTATGTACAAATACAGTCACGTGTACAGTTAATACAATGCAGTTAATACAGTTAATACATTTCATATAAGTACAATTACTATTTACTATAGTCATGTATTTCAATATATATGTAGGTGCAGTTAATACAGACACATGGCAATCAGACCCAATATGATGAATTTACACAAGCCTTAAAGTATTTACATATGATATAATATTTTTAGAGAATATTATTTGTGTGATTATTTTTGTAAAGAATTTAGACTACCCAGTGATTTTTCACGGGTATGGACTGGTTTTTAACAATAATAGTAATTGGATAATATATAGAGCGCGTTTAAGAGTGTAGCATTTACTGCATTTAAGAAAACTGTAAAAAATTATATACGGACGATTTAAACCGCCGCGCCGCTACCCGAATTTCTACCGATTTGTTACATATCCCCCTTAAACATTTGAAGTTTTTAAGCTTAAAAAAAAAGTTGTTTTTGAAGATACTATCGCTATATATATTTTGAAGATGAAACGCAAATTATATGAAATTCCCTTGATAGAATAAAATCGCAAAGAATGGCTCCGAAAATTGAAAAAAAAGCATTCTTTGGGATTTTTATTATTTTCTCGTCTGATTCAGTTATTTTACAAGTTATATGTATGAAAAAATTCATAATGGTTTTTTTAATGCTGCTTTAGACAGCCCCAAGAGATTTTTGCTCTATTTTAAACGAGTCGTGTTTTTTTTTTGTATTTCTTGGGCATTAACTATGTAACAATTTAGAAATTATTGTTTTGAAGATTTTTAATTTTCAATGTAAATTTGTTGTTTAAATTTTTTTTTAAATTGCGACTGGTTTCGACACATCCGTAAGTTTTAAGTTTGCTCCTGAATGATACGGATGTGTCGAAACCGGTCGCAAAAAAAAAAAAATTAAAGTAATAAATGTAAATTGAAAATAAAGAGTCGTGTTTTAGTAAATATTTTCACAATTTTCACTTCAATTTTACCGTTTTAAATATTAGCGCACCTCTCCAATATTCGTCATAACTAGTATCCAAAAATTTGACCGGTTAAATAACGATAATTTAATTGTTTTGCCTTCGATAAAGAGCGATTTTGGGATTTTCATTTTGCCACCGCCAGCCGGATACTAGACTAACAACAAATTATCTCTTCATCTTCTTCTTTTTGAGCGGGGATCCGGCGCCTTAAGGCCTAGTCAAACAGACGGCGTAAATTACGCCGCGTACTTTCTGTTTGAACGGCTTCGGCGAACAGCAGAGCGTACAGCAGAGCGTACGCAGAGCGTCGAGCAAGAACACCCGGCGTAAAATAAAATCTTGTAAAAAAATACAACGCAACGTCCTAACGACGTTTGATCGGTTCAGACAAGTTCAGTACAACACAACGCGGCGTTCGGGCGTATTTTACGCCGTACGCTGCGTAAGTTACGCGTTCTGTTTGACGAGGCCTTTAACATGCTTTACGCTGTCGCAAAAAATACAGAATCATCCTTCTGGTAGAGGTTTCTCCTCATCATTTTCGTTTCTATTCATAAATTTAAATATTATTCTAAAACTATTTTTAAAAACGTTTTTAAAATTTGTCGCCGTAGTTACAGCTGCTTACAATTAAAATATAATCTGTATTTATTTAAAGTATACCAGAATTGATATTTACCAAACGATTTTAGTAATTAACTTTTGAGAAAAACGGAAAATAAATTAATTGCCCCCATTCCGCCTCTGGTAGTCTCAGAGAAACTTTCATTAAGCTGGAGCAGGGCTGGTGCGGCATCTTGGCCCCCTACAAGCAATTTAGTTTCCCCAATCTACCTACCTACTCTACCTACCAGGGGTAGCAAAATTGTTTAAGCCGACGGCCACATGGTTCAGATACAAAAGTTGCACAACAAAATAATATTGTTTACATTTTCTAAAAATTTTAATCATTAAAATTTTTTCAGTTTTTGCAAACGGGTTAAGAGCCATTAACCAGCCAGCGGCCGAGAATCCAAATTTCCTCGGTTCTTACGACCGTACAGGGTGGTTTCAATGAGAAAGATTAATTATTCTCCTTACCAGCTTTTTTAAATTATAACTCAATATCGATTTTATTTCATTCAAAATTTGCTTTAATTTACACCTACATCCAAAAATGCTGAGAGGCGTGATGATAAAACTATTAAAATTATTCACTTTTTGTGATTATTTTTTGATCATAAGTATTTATAATTTTTCAATAATGTCTCATCAAAATAATAATGCAAAAAAAATCTTAAATATATTAGTTTGTAAGACCGTAAATAAATAGACAAACTAGAATTTTCGTCATAAAACACGTGCGCGGATCTTTTTTTTTTAAATTTTATTTAAACTAAAATTAAAATTCTGAAATATAGCTTTCCCAGATAATTTATTGATTTATTTTACTGCATGATTATATGATTTGAAATGTGTGTTGTATAATACAAAATTTTGTTTGAAAATTTAACAAATCTGCCAACGACCTACGGTATCACCTTATTATACTAAAAATAAACATTTTTTCTCAAAATTTAAAACATAACTTTACTAGATAAAAGAACAATCTTTCGAAATCAATTTAAATTTTTTGAGGAAAAGAGTCAATACGTCTAAAATGTGATTTAAAAATGACGTATTTCGGTTTTCTCTGGTTATTTCCTCTTAAGGCCTTCGTTCATGGAGAAACCGAAAAATGGTTGGCAACTGAATTAAAGTCAAATTAACGCCACAACTCAACGTTACAATGGTATCACCATATTTAAGAAAAACATAAGTTATTAATAATTTATCAATCTTCATATATAATAATAATTTATGACCCTCTTTAACAAAATCGATATTTTCCTGCTCTGGCATATCGCAAATTACTTGAAAACTTAACATGTCGTGAGGCGCTACCATGGCAACCTATCAACAGGTTGCTAGCACCATAAGTCACTAATGGCACGTCGCACTTGACAATAGAGAACTCCAGTATAATTTTTTTATATTTTTTTATTGAATAACGACCTTCTAACTTAAATACATACCTAGCTGCTTTTTTTTTAGAGTAAGTTTTAATGGTTAAAAGAATTGACAAAGTTTTAATTTTTCAAGATCCCCCGAAAACCACCGCGTTTTGTGTTGTGAATCGTGTGACGTCATCTCCTGAAAAGTTATTTTTATTTTCAACAGGTGTTGTCATTTTGTATGATAATTATACGGAAGAAAGATGATACTATTCGATAAGTTAAAACATTATTTAGGTGGAATTATTTATTCATTATATTATATTTATTACATTTTTGAATATTATTACGGAGAGTGGTATAAAAATTGTTTGAAATTAAAATTCTTTTAGCTTTTAAAATCAATATTATCAAAAACGAAACATCACCCACAAAAGTGTAGGCAAACGATATCAGCTGATCGATTCCGGCCATTTTGATTCGGCCGTGGAGTAGTAGGTATCATTATGATAATAGTATGTTATTATTTTTTCGTACAGTTTAAAGTTGTTCAATATTTTAATAATAGAGATAAACTAATAGAAATACCTCTATTTTTGATACTGATTTATTTAGGCCTAAATAATGTTTCAATAAACACAACAACTAAATCTCTATAAACAGTATGTAAATAAATGAATAAATTTATACGATGGCTTGAGTCATTCCTATATTCCCGTACATTTCCCATACAATGACTTTACGGTATCATCACGACACGAGGAACAGTGACGTCACCACTAACCATTTACATAATACCAACTTAACGCTGTGTTTAGACGGGAGGTTTAAAAATGCACTTTTTAATAATTTTTTAAAACTCTGCGTTTAATATTATTAAATAAAACTTATATATTCAGATCAGCATTTATTGGTCTATATGAACATATTTTTTTAAAGCCATAATATTTTTCACTGGAGTTCCTTATTGGTCTAAGAGTGCGAACCGCAAACCGGGTCGGGAGAGGCTGGTTGAGGGAGACCTCACCCAGACCTCTTCAGCCGGATCCTCTCAATTCATAGCATTGCACTGCAGTGGAAGGGATGGATTTATACGTCCGTCACCCTTAGAAACATTGACCCCCAAATTTCAACCCACATACCTTTTTCCTGCCCAGAACTTCCTCTCGTTCTTTTCCCTAAAAAGACCCTCCACACACATCCCTAGAGATGACATAGGCCTTGTCATTTTTTTCCTCGGGGCCTCCTCTGGCGAGCTATTGTAAAAACACATTTTCAAATATATTTACCCAATTTTGTTCCGAGCATTTCTAGGACGCAGATATTTAGAATTACAGAATTGCAGAATTACAGAAGAGTATTTTTCAAAGATCTTAAAACTAGAAAGTCGCTAGATGTCGCTTTCTTTTGTTTGTTTTTTTTTAAAGTGGTTTGAAGATTGGATATTGATTTCACAAAATAAAAATGTTTTTTTTTGGATTTCGTAGGATTCGAACCTCCGTTCGCTTGATGTCTGTCTCTCTGGCCGCTGAGACTTGTCAGGCACCTTGCCCACTTCGCTATCGAAGGCACGCTCCGAATCGCGAATTTACAGCATTATATTAGAACCGAGTATTTGTGTAGAACTGAGTTGTGAAGCATTTCCGTTTCATCCGAATTTCAAATCATTAACGGCACATATAGAAGTTTCACTTAAAAAAATTAAGACTTTGAAGCCCTTTCCGATTAAAAGTTATTTAAAGTATTATTTTTGGATACTCAAATATTCTAGTGAATTATAACTAATGCTTTTGAATTAGAGCAAAGATCAGGGCTCACCAACCCCTGGCACCACGGCCCTCGTTGGATACCCCTGTGTACGTGGCCCTCCAACTCTCCACCTCTTCCTGCCATGAATATTAATGCAGCCAGCCTATTCAGTGTTCCCGGCGGAACCATTAGGGTGGCCTTACAGAGCCTTTTTATGAACTAAATTTGTAACAAGACACATATTGCCTAACATACCTACTTGTCTCCTTTTTAAAATCTTTACAAATTCTTTGGCTAAATATCACTTTTACATCCTCTTCACCAGGAGTTCACGTGTGCAGTGGAGGACATACCTTCTACATTATTATATACATAATACGTTTGTACACACCGATCGTCCAGTTGATTAGTCAGTCATCTCCAAATATTATGTTTTGAGAAAATGAGGAAAGAAATATTTGAATGCCCACCATAAATCAAATATTATTTACACATGTCTGCGTTTTACGTATTAAATCTTAATATATAAAACAAAGTCGGGTTATTTCAACATTTATAACTCAAGAACGGCTGGACAGATGTTTATGTTCTTTGATTTGTTGGAATTGTCTCCGCCTCGAATAACAGAATAGCTTAAAAATTCAAGAAAAAATAAATTATGAAGAAATTTTTTTTCCTCGTACATTTTCTATGGAACGAATTCTCATATTTTGAAAGAGCTGCAGGAATATTGCGATATAATATTCAAATGTGAGTAAATTCCAAAAATTTAAAAACGTCAAATATCAATGTGCTGATAGTTTTTAAACGACTTCAAAAAGGAGGAGGTTATCAATTCGACTGTATTTTTTTTATTTTTTTTTATGTTTGTTACCTCAGAACTTTCGACTGGGTGAACCGATATTGATGATTCTTTTTTTTATTTGAAAGCTGATGCTTCCCGCGTGGTCCCATTTTAATTTTGTTTGTTCTGATAATGGCATCCATGAGAAAACCATACAAGTCTAAAATTTGTATTAAGTATGTGCTCGACAAAGCGACGAATAACTCAATATCACGCCAACCGATTTCGATGATCTTTTTTTATTAGAAAGGATGTACTTCAAAGGTAGTTTGATGAGGGTTTGGTTAGGTTCTGATTATGGGATTTCTGAGCACGTTTAGAAGGTCTACCCATATTCAGACAAATTAGTTAGTGTACTTCAGATTCAGCGGTGTCAGCAAAGGTAGGTACCCGGCCCGGCGTGTTCACTCGATAGCTCTCCTCACGCCGCGGACCCGCTCTCGCCTCGTCAAGTCGCTCTTGCGACACAAGCACAGTTCACCTATAACTATGTATGTAGTTACAAACCTACCTTGGCTGACACCGACTCCAAAAATAACAATCGTACCTACATATTGATGAGTAGAAAAAGATGAAGTTGTAGAAGAATACGAAATTTTTTTTTTACTTTTAATGCATTTTTTTAAGTCGTTTTTTTGTTTTGTTAAAATTTTTGTTAAATTTAAAATGCTGCCCCTCTTTCTTACATACTAAATGTCGACAGACGAAAATGGGGCAAAAGGTGAACGTATGTACACCCCTCCAAAAGAAAAATACAATTTATTTTTTATTTCTTTTATTTTTTTTTTCATATTACATTTGGTTATAATAGTGACGTATTGCCCATCTCACTAGTGTCAAACGCCTGTGTTGAGATGGCAATTTACGGAGTGGTTATTATATATGATTTTGTTTAAATAATATATGAATACCCATTTTAAAATTTAGAAAACGTAAGAATTTGTTTTGTATTCTTTCAATAGCTTGTACATGTATATTATAATATGGGTTCCAGACGGGAGAATTGTACTCAATTTGACTTCTAACATATGCAAAATAAAGGGTTGTGTTATAAATATAATAATAGTATGACATGAAATATCATATTAGTGACCCAGAAATCGTCAACATTTTGTTAAATTCACTGCAAGTTATTCTGCAATTTGGTGGCATTTGTGAGTAATCTGAGTATTGCATCAGACGGAGGGTACAGCTTTAATTTCGATTTTCTGAGATGTCTGACTAATCAACTGGACCATCGATGTATGCGTATATTATTTTAACGTGAAGAGTTTTTATCTCCTAAAATTTTTTTGCCTCCTAAAATCTCTGGTCACTATCACCGTTAAATGGATCCAGCTGTTTCAGTAAGGAATCTCAAGTATACCGCATTTTTAGTAACTTTCACTTCAGATGGGTGAGAAACACAAAAACGTAACTAAAAAAAATTAGTTAGGTCAGGATAAGTACTTAATATAATCGATTAATATAAAACCATCAACGCATCGCTTCTTGCGTTTTAAGCAGTTTACCGACTAAGAACATTGTCCCGTGAAAGGTTAGAAATTATTTATTTTTATAAAAAACTTTATTTATTCCTGTTTCAAATTATAAAACACTAGTTGACCCAGCCACGCGTTGCTGTGGCTAATAAAATACAACCTTTATAACCACCGCCGCCTTTGAGTTTATCGCGAAGAGACAGACAGATTCCGCGGAGGACTTTAATTCATAATACAGAGATGGTGTGTAAGATTATAATAATGTGCATGAAATGCTTGAGGTAACTAACGTACGAGTATTTAAGTAAGAATTAATGCTGTATCCGTCTAAATAACTTTTCAATTACCGCAATGTACGTGACCATTTTTTTAGAAGATAGAATGGGTATAGCAAGCAATCCGTAAAAGATAGATATATGCTATCACGGACCTTTTTGTAGATCTATAAAAGAGGAATATCCCACCATGCATTGTTTTGTTATATCCCAAAAGGTTTAGACAGCGTTTTCGATGAAAGCTACCAGGCGGCTTGACTTTTTCCGACACTTCTAACAATTATCGTTATGTTTCAACCAATTTTCGCAAATCCTTGACAAATTACATACCTAAACCTTCCTCATGAAACACTCTATCTATTGGTGAAAACCGCATGAAAATCCATTCAGTGGTTTTCGAGTTTATCGCGAACAGACAGACAGACAGACGACGCGGGGGACTTTAATTTATAATATGTTGAGATAATATTTTAAAGAAATCATTTTTTTATGACTTTATAGGTAACTTTTGAAATTATTTAATACATCTGTTCTCCAAGTGCGGATTAGGCAGGATCAGGAGAGACTACTTGAGGGATACCTTTTGACCTCTCCAGCACAACTCCGTGTTTGTCCATCACTCTTTGACACACTGACCCCCAGATTCCTACCAACCCCTTATAATTTTTTCTTTCCCAGAACTTCTTTTCCCCTTCTTTCTTAAAACAACCATCCCCAAACATGACATAGGTCCTGAGGGGAATTATTTTCTTCAGGGCCTCCTGTGTGGAACTAATACAAAAAAGATATCTACATTGCTGAAAAACGTAAGAAGATGATTTGCGACGAATTATTTTGTGTCGTGACCTAAATATTTATGACCCTTCAACCTTTCTGGCAATAACTGAGCAGCCACGGTGTGATGATTATGTAACGAGGAAAGGTATACTATGTATGAAAATGTGCAGTTTTCACCTTCGTACTTTGGAGATAAGAGGGCGTCTTGGAAGCAAGCCAAATTACGAAAAAGCGACTCCTAAAAGAGCCATTGTTTTATAATAGTGGTGCACCGATTACGATAATAATAATTATGAGCTGTCGCAGCTTTTTGCTGCTAGGCCCTGCAGGCGAGTTTTTTATTAGACTTCACCCCCAATTTAGCGAAGTTGCCTGATGGTTGAGTTTTGCCCCTTTGTTTGTACAACAGCAATTAGAATATGTGCAAAGATTTACTTATCACATAGGTAAAGTTTTGTATGGTATATATGTATCCATACTACGTAAAATATTATAATGTACGTCAATCCCATTGATTGAGATTACTTGAAACATGTTCGAAAAAACTCCGATAAAGTTCGAGGTTCAGTGAGATCACAAGTTGCTTTATGTGCGTTTTGTCATCGGCAATTTCCGTATGCATTACACACGAACGACGATAGACGACACTCTTCTGAGATACTATTTGACTGACAATTGTTGAGACACCTAAAAACTACTTGACACAACATTCGAGTTTATCTCCCCCTCTCCTATGGCAGTTTTGAACCTAATCGCGTTAGGTTTACAATGAATATTTAACTGTACCAGACGTCCTTACTATAGGAAGCCCTAACATATTCTGAAACTGGGAAACCGATCACTGTGGGAGCCTAGCGACCGATGATATAGGCCGCTGGGCCATTACACACGAATGACGATAGACGACACTCTTCTGAGATACTATTTAACTGACAATTGTTGAGACACCTAAAAACTACTTGACACAACATTCGAGTTTATCTCCCCCTCTCTTATAGCATTTTTGAACCTAATCGACTAAAAGCTCTAAATTTTTAAGATGGCCGCTGAATGTTGGCATTTTGCCTTTGGATTTGAGTTAATCTCTCACCTAACCACACTTACACACTAATTCTTAACCAAAACGGTTGAGTAGGTAGGTACTCAAGAATTTTATATGGCCGCCGAAATTAGATTTTAGTTTTTATGTTCGAGTTCGTCTCACAGGTAATTTTTACGAATTTTGAACTTAATCGGTTGAGAACTTCAAGATGGCCGCCGATATTTTGGCTTTAGATTCAAGATCATCTCAAATTTACTTCCCCTGTATCATCTCAAATTGAATTCAAATCGACATAAAAATAGATAATAGTTACTATTAAAGAGGAAAATCATTCATAATTAGGAGATGCACTATAATATTTTATGAAAATTGTAACAGTTCTCTTTAAAAATGCTAGATGGCCCCACTTCCGTAGATTATTATGAAGTCATAAAAACTAGTAAGTCTTACCGAATTTAGGAATGGTTGACGAAATGGGATGTCCTATAATAATAACGTAAAGTATCTATAGATAATCCATTATATAATTATGTTAGAGTCAGTAAACTCATGTTTAGGAACTCTGTAAAATAAATGAATCAAAAGTCAAAGTGGGTTGTCACTGTGGTTCCGATTAGAAATTGGTTCTTTATTCAGTAACTATTAGTAAAGGTTCATTAAATAACCGAAGGAGGGGGGGGGCAAAGAATTTTGGATGACTTATAATGCCCATTCAATGAAAGACCCTTTTGTGTTAATGTCGAAAAAGTCGTGCCTTTCGGTACCAATTAATAACAAATCTATCAAACAGTTTAATGTCCAAAATTTCCATATAACCACATTTTGTGGTTATATGGAAATATTGGGCATAATTTTCGAGATATCTTATGGAAAACATGATTTATAGATCTTTTGACTCTGTAAAATAATATTTTAAGCAGGCATTTTATCAGAGTTTAAGGTTATTTTTGGGTGATCGTTCATATAACTGAAATGGTATTGGACGATGTCATAATCTTATTTTCATAGAATATACGATTATATTTTCAAGGAATATACGATTATGCTTTATCGGACACGTCGCATCAACATGTCTTTTTACCCAAAATAGCGAGTCTCAAGTCTCGAATTAGCGAGCCACACAGGTTTTTAGTTCGTGCGACATTTAATACTACTAAATTTTTGCCAGGAAATCGATGTTTACTTAGGACCAGATTTTGTGGCTTTGGCTATAGATAATAATGGATTTACAAGAGAGATTTCATGTATTTTTAGCTGTTAAAGGTTCAGAGGTTGCCTTGAACTCGTTTTATTATTTTTCGTGAGCGTTGGACACATCAGATCCAAGGATTTTTCACTTTCAGCTTTTGATTCTGTTTAACGTTTTGGATGGGCATGGTTGGTAAACTAGAGTTAAAGGTTTACCAAATTTCTAAGTTATTCGCTTCATTTTTTCATACGGCAAATGAACGAACCCTCATGCTACTAGAAAAAAAACGCCTGTAAATATAATACCAAATACCTACTATCTCATTTATTTTCTCAAGGTAACGAAATAATCTGTTTGTCTGAAGCAACAAAAATCGTTGAACCTTAAGGAGTGCCATTAGCAATTTGTACAGATATTCTTTCCGGGGACAAAACCTCCAGGTTTAGATAACTATTGCTCGCAAAGCCACCTAAATCACAAGCTACGAATCTTTGAATTATCACTTTTCTGTAAATAAATAAAACATGTTTCTACATTGTTCGTACCGTATTTTTCTTTACGCAACTCAATGCCAATTTAGGCTAAAAAATAACCTAAGGCATTTTCATCTAGAAAAATGAAACATGCGACAGGAGACGTTTACTTTTGGCATTAATAAGGAGAGTTGCAGCCCATTTATGTAAAAAAAGACACAATTGTGTCCAACCTCCAATAAGAAGAGTGTAAAAAGGAGAAAAGATGTACACAATTAGAGTTTGCAATTTTGCATCCCACAATCCCGCGTCCCGCATTCCCGCAGGATCCCGCGGATGTTTGGTTTGATTGCGAGATTTGCGGCATTGCGGTAAAAAAATACTAAATTTACACCAAAAACATGAAGTTTTGGTTTAAATGTGGCAATTTATTTTAATTTTATTATTATAAGGCCTCAGCACGGGTAAGCACACAATACATTCTCAAGATTCACATTACCAAAAATTGTTTTATTAAAAAAAATATTACTAACGTAACTAAAATAAAAGAAATAAAAATTCACAAGTCTTTTTTTTACATTAATTCCACACAGGAGGCCTTGAGGAAAATAATTTCCCTCAGGGCCTATGTCATCTGGGATGCTGTGTGGAGGGTTTTTTTGAGGAGAGGAAGGAATGAACACTGGTCTTGAAGAGACCTATGTTGTAGGAAGGAGGAAACACAGAGGCCGGCAAATCATTCCACAGCCGAGCTGTTGAACACGAGAACGAGTCGAAGAAACGACCCGTTCTCATGTGACAAATGTCAACCGTGTACAAATGTTGGGCACGCGTTTGGCGTGTTTCCCAACTATGCACCGGTGCCGAAGGGATCAATGATGCTTGTTCCTCGGAGCATCTTCCATTGTAATACCGGTAGAACAAGGATAGCATTCCCACCCGACGCCTGTGCTCTAAAGATTGCAATCCGTCTGTTAAGATGGGAGAATCTGTCAAACGGACCGCCCGTTTCTGCACAGAGTCGAGGGTATTTTTTAGTTATTTTGGAGCTCCAGACCAGAGGTGGCTGCCAAATTCAACCGTGGGGCGCACTTGCGATTTGTACAGGGTTAGCAGTTGTGCACTATTAAAGTATCTGCGGGCCCTATACAGTACGCCCAGTTTCTGTGAGCCTAACTTTACTCTGGCTTCGATGGAGCCCCCATACCTGAGCTGGTCACTTAGGGTTACACCAAAGATATTGAAATATAAGTAGATGTGCTATCTGCTGTTTTTACTATATGCATCTGCGCTTCCGGGTGTCGCCGATATTGTTTACCAATTAACAAATAAACTAAAAGAACAAATAATTAACGAATAAACCAAACGAACGTTAAACTAAATGAACGAATTCTTTCCTTATTCAAAATATATTGTTAACCAATATTAATGCACATTTTCAAAAAATCAACGAAATGAACAAATTCTTTTTGTATGAAAACTACGCTAATTAGCGCGTAGTCCGGCGACAGTTGCGCGGACACCATAGCATATCTCTCTGTATTTAAATATCTTTGGGTTACACCAAGCATATCAATGGAGGGTCTGTTCGGAAGTCTGCGATAGTTATATTATTAAAAGGCAGTGAGGAAAAATAACTAAAATGTAAGAAAGTCTAAAACGTTAACGAAGGCAATTTGTGGGCAATGGCGGGAATATAAAAAAGCTAGCGGTGTAGTATATTCTATTTTACGTTAGCCTGAAAATTTTATATTATATTTCCCGACCGGTGGGAAAAGGAACTTATAAGTAATGGTAGAGCAAAAATAGATATTTTAATTCCGAAAAAGACTATCTTGATGTATGTAGGGCGCTCAGAGGTAAAGTGCAGCTACTTCGAGAGAACTTATATATAGTACAAGTACAAACATAAATAACTTTTAAAGGTTTTCTTTTACACACATGAAGTTATAGGTACCTACCAACTTTGGTGTAATCTTATGTGCCAGTTTGGTATAATTCTTTGATGTAAGTCTAACAGATACGAATAAGCTTAATAATAAATAATAAACGAGAGATAGCTTTTAAATGTATTATTTTATTAAAAATGATTTTTTTTTTTTAAACCAAAACTATTATTAAATATTTAACTGACAGCCCTGAAACAGTTAGCTAATTAGCAATACCTGCTTAATAATTTCAAACAAAGATAAATTTGAAGGTAACAATAAAATCAATGCAAATTTACTCTATTTAGTGCTTATAAATTCTGTTGACAACTTTTTGACAAGTCCCCTTTGTTTAGGTACATCTTTTTTATTCTAAATAATCCTATCTAAATTTTATGTTCTCTGTTATTATAACATTGATATTATTTTTTTTTTTGTATAGTAACAGTAGTTTAGTAACACATAATAGTATCCTTCACCTAAATACTTGCTACTTTGTTAAATGTTCATTTCTACTTTGTTATTATTGATAATCTCCTGTGTACCACTGTATACTTATAATACCATGTACTCACTTCAATGTAAAAGCCATGCTATGGCGTTTAAATAAATAAATAAATAAACATGCTGAACATCTATATCTGAAGCAAACAAGGAAAGAATTTAATTTGTTTTAAATATTATTAAAACAAGCGGAATTTTCATAAATAGTAACGATAACCCAGAAAAATGTGCAAACATTTTTAATATGTTTTTTTAAAACACTGGAATAAATCTTGCTAAAAATTCTATCCAAAATTACACCCAAAATGAAATTAATTGTTACCGTCGGATTATGTGACAACAATTTACATTTTTGAAATACTGAAAACTATAGAACATTGTGAGCAATGCGAACTCTGATAATGACAGATGCATCTTCAAGGATTAGGTTTTTATTCAAAAATAAAAGAAGGTATTTGAAATACAAAATTATATTAGCAATAAAAGGATATCCTGAATCTAACGCTGGCTGAAAAAAAAAGGTCAAATGTGGTATTTTTTTTTTTGCTCAAATGACCGATTTTATCAACCAAGCCAATGAAAATAATATTTGTGATAGGGCCACATTATAAAATCGATACAATGTTTCACACGTTTTAATGCAAATGAACTGTGAGCATTTAGTTGGGAAATTCTCATCGCCCGCTCCCCGTTCATAATGTTACCAACTGTGGAACGTGGAAAATTTTACGGAAAATTGTAAGCAGAGCCGGATAAACCATAAAAGCAGGACTAAAAAGCTAAATAATTTACCAAAATAATTGGAAACTATATAGTTTACACGTGCCTGAAAATTTCAGCTGTTATCGTCATCATGACTTGTTCTAGATCCCACAAGGCAGAACAGAAGTTCTAGCGCAGCATTGCATGATAAGAGGCATGAGGCTATTGGTACTCTTTAAATCACCTTAAAAAAATCTCGTTTTTTTCATGTGAACAACTCACATGAGTGTCAGCTGCTCCCGTCTGGGGGAGCCAGTGAGACTATGGCATCCCCAAATGGGGTATGTTGTGATGCTGAAGGTATTGGGGGGGGGGAAAGAGATGGGGAAGAGGAAATTGGGGAAGTACTTGGCTATTCAGATCAGCAAGGCTTCAATTTTGAATGGTGGTCTTACTCCAGGGCGATACCGAGAGTATCTTGCACTCTGGGACGTGTCGCAAACATATTATATATTATTTTAAATTAAACAATTGTGAAATAACACAAATTAATTAAATAAAATTTATTTGTCCACCCCCGAATTCGATCCCGCGACCTTCGGATTGCGAGTCAAGAGCCTTACCGATAGACCACGCCGGTCATCACAAAAATTTTATATAACTATCTTCCCATGTGTTAATCTCTCACCGAATCGGAACAACTCGTATAAGTCTCATAGAATTCCTTGTGTCTCCCTTACCATCATGATTATAATGATCTAAACGAATTTAAAAAGAGAAAACACCACGCACCATATTAAAATTTAAAAGTTACCGCAAAAATATACACCTTTATGAAAACAAAGTTTCCGACCATAATTTGAAAAAATTATGAAACTTTGGGAACTTTTTTATTAATTATTTTTACATGAAACGCGAAAAGATTTAGTTGACGATAACGTTTATAATAAATTTACCTAATAAAATATTTGTACGTTTTTATTTTTTAATATACATTTATATCGTTTTCAGCTATTTTAGTTAGAAAAAACGTGAGGTAAGCCATTCTTAAAACTATTTTATATTTACGTTCAAAAATTTTAAATTATAAAATTGTACTTTTATTTCGAATTATAAAATTTAAAAGGGTGTATATCACCTTTCTAAAACAGTTTTTAGTTTTCGGATGCATTCAGAAATATTCCATTAATTTGGATTTTTTTGAAAAGACGGAAATATTTTATTATTCCGACAGTATGGGCCCGAGGCCTGAGTGGTTGAATGCCAAATAAGACATCTTGTTTTGATATTGGATACATGTATGTCGTACAATACAGAAATACAAAAGTAGGCTATACCGGGATACTGGGATATGAACTGGGATATTTATGCATATTTAGGTGAGTGGCTAAGTTGATATCGCGTTTGTATCCCACTCAGGCGTCATGTGTTCAATTCCTTGGCTGGCCAAGTCCTCCATCTTAACACGAGTTAACAATTTTCCACTTTTTGCGGTGGTAGTGAGTGATTTTTCAAATAATGTCAGGTTATTCGAAACCTGGAATATTTGTTTTTCTTTAAAAAAAACAGAGTGTGAAATTCACACGCAGTAGAAGCGAAAATTTACCAAAACAACATCAACCAATATGAGCCTTTTAAAGTGTCATCATAATCAAAGCGACCAATGAGCGCAGTTTGATGCTTCATAGGTACTGTAATGCGCCATTTCCGTTTCATCCGAACTTTAACAATCTCAACCAATAGGAGCCTTGAAAGGTGACATTATAACCAAAGGGGATGGTGAGCGTAGTTTGACGCTTCGATTGTACTGTAATGCGTCATTTCCGTTTCATCCGAATTTCAAATCACAACGATGCTAAAGAAATTTTGACTTCAAAAATAAAAATACGATTCCGCCCCGGGCTGAATGTTGCCAAATAAAAATCTGCCAGAGTCGAAAATTGTTGGTCCGACCCTGTCCATAATGTTGCCAGCTGTAATAGGTAACATTATATTTATTATATACGATCAAGTCCTCGGTTGAACGGTGCCAAGCATTGTAGAATAGAGATATTATACGACTCCGCCCCGGGCTGGCAGTAGTCAAGTGAAAAGCTGCCACGATCTCGGCTCTCCGCTCTCTGCTCACTGTGTGCCAACTCGACATTTGACTGCGCGGACGTAAATTATCCTCTTTGTGATGCAAATAGTATCAGATATGGCTTCGGAACCACGCGGGACCAGCAAGCCCTGGCCGTCACAATAAACCAGGAAATTATTATGCACGCTTTGTAATGTACAATTATTCCAATACAATTTGCTGCCTGGTTATATTTCCACCAGTCTGTTGTTATTGACGGTGAATCAACAACGACTGTCAATGAGAGCTTTTATTATTAGCGTGACAACACACGTTTACGGTACCGTGACGGCAAAAAAGGGCAATAAACATACTTTCCTTATTGCTACAATGCTGTTCTTTCTTACACATTAAATAATGATGAGACAAAAGATGAGACGCACTACGTTATTTAGAGCTGCAGCATTATATGTTTACCGTTTCTAGGCTGCTCGCTTACCGGTGAGATCGACAAAAATTTTCAAATTATTATTATTATTTTTTTTGCTATTTTGACCCTTATGTATAAAGAAACTGTATCAAGAACAAGTTCAGAATCGCTTGCGCCAACAGTACTCCCGATACCGCCAAAAGTTTCATTCACCTGGCAACACTAGAATATTTTAAAATGAATTATTTGTGGAATACGAATGTAAAATTTTACCGCGAATTCAACTCTCAAAGTCAGTCAATTCATCAAATAAACACAAGTAGGTAATGTTATTTTTTCGATAGTATATTGTTCAAAAAATGTGTTTCGGTAAATAAAATAAACGTTAGCTTAAAATAAATGACAAATTATCACTCCAAAGGATGCTTTCCGAAATTTCGTAATAAATGCTTCCCGGCTAGCAAGAGAACAAAAGCAACACCATCAGTGCATTCAAGTTTGACGTTTTTGAATTTTTGGAATTCACTCAAACTTCAATATTATCCTTGTAAATAAATACATCATACTTTCAAAATTATCGTCACCGCTAGCAGTATTGTAGGGGTCTACGAAGACGTAACGATGCGGTATGTGAGACAGATGCAAGAAAATGATTACTTTTTTTTTCTTTAGATGAAACAGACCAACGTACATCGTGTATCTCATCTTTTGAAAGATCTGCAGCATTATTTTGATAAGGAACTTATGTTTATTGCCTTTTTATACCGTCACGGCAATGTAATCGTGAATGGTCACAGTAATAATAAAAGCGTTCATTGACTTTTTAGAATTTCTGTTTTTCCAACTGTTAAATGCTTGGTGGAACTCAATCCTAAATAAAGTGTAATAAATTAATAAAATCTATTCCTACTTTCGACGATTGAAGAAATAATAATAGTTAAATAATGTTTTAACGATTAGATCGTAGCCAACACTTCATTACCAACTGAGAGAGAGATCTGTTGGATCGTATAGTAAGTGATTAACCTAAATGACTGTAGGTTTCAGTTATGTTCCGAACCTAATAGTTTTGAGTTTTTACTCCATAGATGGCAATGATAGTTAATTTATAGGCATATTGCTTTTTAAACAATATCTTTATTGTTATATCCTAAATTTTGTGTACGGCGAACTAGA